>OZ030395.1:1652315-2852315 GCA_964023965.1 Melinopterus prodromus | reverse complement strand
AATATGTGATTTCTTAAAAAATTTTAACCAGTCGGCAAAAACCCAACTACCTTCAATCAAATTAAGGTTGTGGTTCTTGATACAATTTTGGACGCTGATTACGCCGGTATAATTAAATTTTACTTATTTGGAACGGTTCGGCAGTTATTACGTTCCCAATGATCAAAAATGATGCTAAAAACACCCATTTGACTATATCAGAAACTTTGAACGCAAACTGTGTCCGATCCAATCGACCGATGTTGACGGTCCAAACGGTATCGGATGGGAAATTGGCCGAGGAATTCATTTCTGAAAGTCGCGTAGCTCTAAGATTCGCGGTTCGCGAGAAAACCGCGAGAAACCGCGGACACTATTGTTTTCCATGTTTTTTTACATATGCGTATGATAAAGTAACAACGCAAAGTAATAGTTTCCGTGGGGCCTTTAAGAAAATACGACCGAGAAGTGTGAAGGCAAGAATCCGAGCAATCAATAACGGAACGAGCAGTTTTTGCGATAAACGGTGGTACTTGAGAACGCTGCCGTACTGTGTAGACCGCTTCTGCATGCAGAAATAATAGGAATGGTAATGACCATCGCTATTCTATGGTGTACCGCCATCACGGCCGGTCTCATACCGTCAACGCAGCGGAGCCGAGCTAAGTGGAGAGAGTACCATCGAGAACGTCACAGAAATATTGTTAGTTGAATGATTTATTTGTGACAGCGAGTGCCGATCTCGTTTTTCCATCCGACGATTATTGCCGCAATTCGCATGACCGAGAAATTGTCGTCCCAGCGGACTATGGTACGTAACTGGTCCAGATATGCGCGAGATCTTGTTCCAAATGTATTAAAGCTGGAGTACCACAAGGTAGTTTACTTGGCCCAATTCTTTACCTTCTGTATACACATGATCTTCCGCAACCAGATGGTGTTACCGTTACCACGTTTGCTGATGACACTGCTATCATGGCAGTAGATACAAATGTTGAAGGATCAACACTAAAACTGCAGAATGCCGTCAACTATGTTAGTGATTGGATGCAACGGTGGCTAATTACATTGAACGAAACCAAATCAGTTGACATAAACTTTACCAACACGCGAACACGATACGTTCCAGTTACAATAAATACCACCACCGTACCCTACTCGAACACGGCAAAATACCTCGGTATGACGCTAGACACCAAGCTCCGCTGGAAAGCACACGTTAAAAAGAAACGAGAAGAATTGGGCATAAGACACAAAAAAATGTACTGGCTCATTGGTAGGAAGTCGTCTTTCTCGATATATAATAAAGTCCTACTTTACAAGCGGATACTTAAACCTGTGTGGGGACCTATGGTATCCAACTGTGGGGCTGCACTAAGCCAAGCAATATCACCGTCATTCAACGCTTCCAAAATAAGGTGCTGAGAAACATCGTTGGCGCACCGTGGTATATACGAAACAGAGGGATCTTGAGATGGAATTAGTAACGAACGAAATTGGAAAGTTTGCAGAGAATCATCAGAACGGACTTCTCCAGAATGTCGAGGCAATCCAGCTTCTTGACAATTGTGACAGTGCGCGAAGACTCAAAAGGACCAAACCTTTTGAGTTGGTGAAGTGATGTTAAAAAGGCAGAACACAGTGTTGCGTGAGTGAAAGCCGATAGGTGAACAAAGCAGAGCAACGTGCAGTGTGTGAAGTTTAAAGCGTCAGCATCCAAATTAAATTTAAGTTACACCAATGGGGAACGCTTAATATAGAACACCTTTTATACGTTGCAATTTAGGTTAGATTAATATAGCTAGATAGTCATCAGACTAGGTGTTATACACAAGTACCTGTGGGGGTGCTGTTAATTAATAAAAAAACAATATTATTTACAATATTATTCAAACAATACGGATGAAAATCTTACATCAGCATATAACACTAGAAATTTATCGAGTTAGTTTGTGGCATACAGACTGGTTGACAAGATAAATGAGAATTTCATGTTGCTGGATGCTCACGTCCTTAATGGACGATGTGTATCGTAGATTTGGGAAGCTGCCGTAAGCCCACTCGGCTTACTCGAGTCCAATTTGTACCTGGGATCGCCTACTTCTCACGTCTTTTCGGTAATGCCGCTACTTGTTAGCTCCATCCTCTCTCTCTCTCTCTTCTCTGTGTGTTGAGATCATGCGATAACAAGAAACGCTCTATCCGGTGGAGTTACATTTCTGGGACTTTAAGACCTTTAAGAAGTGCCACGGCTACCGGTTATACGCAGCAGACTTACCTTTTATTGTACTACGACTAAGTCGTCTCTTATCGGGTGCTTACAGTAGCTGATTGATATTTTAATGCCCACTTATGTGACAAAGTGTATTAATGCGATCATAATGGTTGAATAGATCAATAATATTTCTAGATTTAAAACGTGTTGTGTTTGAGGTACATATTTGAAAACACTTATGTTGGATCTTCAATTCTTTTAATTGTTTTTAGAGTTTTATCCGAGTTTGGAAACCGTTTGGCGTACTGCTTTTCCCTCTATGTATAAAACTGAGTTTGTATGATTCTTGAGGTACTGGAGAATCAATAAATATCAATAAAAAGTGTTTTAAAATGTGTAAAAAGATATTCTGTAATTTGAATAGTTGTTACTTAAAACTGCTTCTGAAACTAGTTACAAATTAGTTAAAGTGTAATTGTGTTTTTACAACAATACTCGTACGTAATATAATCTAAAACTTGCCACAATAATATCTCATTAGCAATACGACATGCGGTGTCAATATCGATTTATTATTGATATCTATAGTCCAGAAAACGAAGATACACATTAAACCATTTGACAACGAGTACGCAAACAGTACCCTTTACTAATAATTCCTTCTGCGGAATTGTAATTTTGTTGAATAATAATTTAATGATATTAAAAAATGTTAGCTTAATCGAAAAGAAATATGTACTCCGTTAACTTTTGAAGCTAGATTCAGAGCATTTCACATATTTCCAAATACGTAATTTGCTAAAAATATAATAATCTTACTAAGTGACTATCCTGGCCAACAAAGAACAAAACCGGATAATTGAAAAGTGCTTCTGTATGCTTTCTTTCCGTAAAATCTTAATCAAAAACAGAAAATCCAAATTGCAATAGTACTTAATCATTTTGTAATTGTTTTAACTTTAGCCGGACACATTTCAAATCTGTGAACATTTCTCTTCCTCTGTCGTTTTTCTCTATTGGATGTTTCAAATCTTTCTTCCTCCATAGTGTGGAACTTTCTTCCTTTTGGCCTTTTCTGTTTTGGTATGTGCCACTTCTGTGCCGCTTTTCTCGCTTTTTTTTTGAGTTATATGAGATAACATGTTTGGGTCTGTTATGTTGTAAGAAAATCCTGAAAAAAGTTGTATTTTTAAAGACCAGTGGTAGAGGAAGAAAATGAAAGTTTACACCAGTCGATATTGTGTATTGAAACCGTACATATGCTATTCATGCTGTTTTCCGTTCGATGCATTCCTTTTAAGACGTGATAGTAGAGGCAATTAAGAACCTATTTTACCATTTTTATCACTATAAAATCTATTATTTTTTGTATTATTTCAAAATTGTCTAATATTTATACTTATTGTTTCCATGAAAACTTTCGAAATTTGATCATACTTCAAGCTGAAACGGTCGTTTTTTAGTGGTATGACCATAATACGCATGTTTTGAACCCGCATTCGCATTCCGCATAAACACGTTTATCGAAAACGCCTAACCAGTTTCTATTCACAAACTTACTATTGTCTCTCCTCAACAATAATCCAATTTAAACCAGTGAACTGTGTATGCGAGTAGGTGCTTTCGATGTATTTTCTTGCCTTGAATATGAATCCGATTGGCTTCAAGCAAGCAATTTCCAAGAAATGCATATACAAGTACATAGTTTAAGGATTTTTTCGGATGATTTTTAAGAGTCTAGGTCATCTGAGTTGTTTGCTATACATGATCCAAAACGGAAAAATATACGTACATAACGGCATTTACAACATACAAGATGCATTGAACATAAAGTTGTCACTATCTCGATAACCGTTACCATTTTTATATAGCTAAATATGGTTAAATATGTTCTAAATAAGCCGGTACATCAATTTTGGATTTTCCTTTAGAACGTATTAGAAATAAAATCACAAAAACCGCATCCGCACCTATCCGCAGCAGATTTTCCAGTAGTTGTAATGTCAAATATGTATACTATAATTTGAACCAGTTTCAAAAGCTTAACAAAGCTAAACACTAAACTAAAACACTCAAGCTCTGCATAAAACTGTTTTTTATAACAGCGAATGTTCTCGGCCCTGTAATAAACAAAATTGTGGGGAAATTTTAATAAAAATAATGTCGAATGAAAGTTCGTACTTGGTTCTAGAGAATGTATAACAAAAACGTCACATTTATCGTTAAAATGCAAAATTGCAACCGTTTTTAAGAGCGTCTTATGTGCATCTATGTTCAGCCATAGTAAAATATAACTTTTGGCTGACAAGGACCAAACATATTACCCAGTTAAACACCGATGTAAGCCCAATCCACCTCATTAATCCCCAAAGCATCTCCTCAATCTTCCACCGAAGAACCTGCGTGCAAAATAGTAATACGAAGTATCTATACGTAACACAGAAGCTCTTCGAGCTTATGGCGCGTACTCACGGTCCTCCCGTTCCTCTTCCTCGATTCGCATGCCATGTCTTCTTCTCCAAAGGCCATACGAAACGCACCGAGTCTTGAGCGCGCGCGTAATTATCATAAATTGGCCGTGTAACACTCGCCACCGTCAAAGGCGGCAGTCTCTTTCGGCGCGGAGCGAAAAGAGGCGAAATCCTCAGGTTAGCGCCATCTACCGGCCGCTGACGGTCGTAAATTTGGATTCCCCGCAGCGGCTATTTCACTTAGACGAAGAGGGAAGCGTGGGGAGCGAGAGAGAGAGAGAGTAAGAGGCTTTAAAATAATAAAACTAATTGCCGTTGCGGACATAGTTAATTATTAATCGACAATGAGAGACGGTTGGGTTATAAGCAGTGAGGCTTTGATGGTAGCCGCCGGATCGCGGTGGTTTAGTGCCCTTCGTGTATGGTGAGTCGTTTAGTCGGCGATGGTCTTCGGATTTTGACGGTTTTGGTTATTGGCGAAGTATGGTGGGAGATTTGTAGGATTGGGGAAAATGAGTCAAGGGAATTAATAAACAGCTTGGGGGTACCACAAGGTTCTGTTCTTGGACCAGTTTTATTTAATTTGTACATAAACGATGTTGCTTCACAAGTTAAACCTTGTGATATGCACCTATTTGCAGACGATACACTAATATCAATTGCAGGAGATAACTTACCTGATGTAATCGCGACATTAAACTCCGAACTAGTCTCGATATCAAATTGGTATAAGGAAAATAAATTATGTTTGAATGTATTGAAAACAAAAGCTATGGTATTGGGAAATGGAAATTCGGTAAACCCTACACCAGACATAGTTATCGATAACGCAGTTGTTGAGATAGTGGACAAGTTTAAATATCTAGGTGTTATTTTAGATAATAGTTTGAAATTTACGAGTAATATGGAATATATAGTTAAAAAGGTGAGTCGAAAGATTAGCTACTCAGGAAGAATATCTAATAAACTTACATTAAAAGCTAGAATATCTTTGTACCATACGATTATAGAACCATATTTTTACTATTGCAGTAGTATATTATTTTTGTGTACAGACAAAGACATTAAAAAGATTCAAGTACAACAAAATCTAGCACTCAGAATTTTATTACAAAGCTCCAGGTTAACCAGTATCGAGTCCATCTTGAGTATAAATTTTTTTTTGAATGTTAAACAAGGAACGGTATATCAGGCACTCACGTTGGTATACAAATGCATAAATAATAAACTCCCAAATTATATGAGTAATTATTTAACATACAATAGTCAGCAGCATGAATACAATACTCGGCAAAAGGACCACTTCAGATTACCAAAATATACAAAAAGCAGCACACAAAATTCATTTTATTATAAAGCACTGAAGATGTTTAACACCTTACCAAGTGATATAAAAAACAGTAGTTTGCTAAGTCTTTTTAAAACATCATGTCGGGTTCATGTATTGGCTAATTTTAAGTAGTTGATAAGTTTATTACTTTATATTAAATTTTGTTGCAAAAGGTCAATAACTTACCTATTATTTATGATTTTTGTCAATTGTTCCGAAATGTTATATCAGTATTATTAGTTTATATTATTTTTGTATAAAAAGCGTAAAACACCCTGACGTTTTACGAATTACAGTTTTGTTCAAGTAAAATGATGATAAATAATTGTGTGCTGAAAGATTTGTGAATATTTATTATCTATAATTTCTATGCACTCTTTATAGTTTTGTTCATTTATAAATTTTGCAACGCAGTTTAATTTAATTTGCTGCGAAGACGTTTAAGATAAGTTTGCCTAACCTCATTTTAGAAACTACCGAAATCTGATGGTCCATATAAAGTGCATCCCAATAATTACTTAATTTTGCTCCAAACAACAATGGTATTCCACTTCGAGTCAAACTTATCTACACACACAAAAATGCCTGAAATCTACAGCCAAACATCGATAATCACAATACATAATCCAAAATCATCTCAATAAAGAAATCAAAAGTTGACTGTGGTTTCTCTGTCATATCTAAGTTATTTTAAATCCAGTTACAGTACATATTACCTAGATTCATCGTAAAAACATGCCACATTATTGGTCCAAAAGCTTAACTCATTTAACAATCATAGTATCATAAAACAATCCATCATCATGTTAAAGTTGGATGAGCCATTTGAAAAATTTAACCAAATTCTGAATTCCTGATGATTTATGAAGAAACCACAAAATATCGAGATCCAATATCTCGAAAACCATAAGAGTTAGGTCATGTCACAGACGCAGAAGAAGAAGAAGAAGAAAAACCCGGGATATTATGGTGTTGAACAACCTCTGTTGACTGTGTCTACCAGAAGAGATTGAAGATAAGGATCATGATTAATGAGCTTCTAGTTGGCGGTGTCCTGGTGACAAAAGAAGAATGAATATTATATAGCATTTCGGAGACGAAGATACCTAATTATTTCAGTACGGTATTTTGAGTATGCGGTGATCCAATCGGATAGTTTTATAAGACATTAGTTGCTGTATGAAACGAAAATTGGCGCTGTTTTTGCCCCGTAAATTTTATTCGTTTAACTTTAGCAATTAATTACTCCGGAAATAACCTATAGATTTCAACGAATTACAAAGTAAAATCACCTGCGGAATGCTAGCTTTCAATCTGCATTTTTCTATAATCATTGGATTAATGCTTGACCCACAAAAAGCTATATTATGCAATGCCAGCAGTTCCTTTAGTCGAAGAGCTAGAATAATGAAATATTGACTATAGGCTACCCACTAACTCATAGGTTTAAAGCTTATTACATAATCATTGTTTATCTTGCATTTTCCCTACAAAAGATCGAGTTGAAGCATCTCATGATTGCTGCAATTGACGCGGCGCTCTTCGGTCTTTGGGGCGAGCGGGGGAAGGGATCGACGGCGACGCTGCAAGTAGTGGCGGATCGCACGTGCATTAGTTACTAGGAGAACAGTGTTTACGGATACAATACATATAACGACACGGCGATTATGCCTCGCCAAAGAAATTTGGATATCCGGCGACAGATTACCGAATTAAAAAATAATGGCAAAATGAGTCGATAAGATAACAGAACCACGAACAGGCATTTGGAAGTCCCATGGAAATTCTTGGCAATTTAAATCGGGTTACGGGAGTAGCATTTAGAATTAATGAACGATCTGCAAAATAATCTGTGTGTCTACAAATTTACGATGCTAAATTTGTAAAAGTAATTAATAATATTAATAATAACCTGTTGAAACTGTTATAATAGTTTGAATAATTATATAACAAAATCGGGCATACTTTTTAAATATTTTTTGGGTTTATCAAGCAAACTCAATTTAGTATTCACCACTAATCGGAAAATCTGCTAACTCCATATTATTAGATCTATCCGCTTCCATGAAAATCTTGTTTACAACCTTATTGTATAAAACTGAAGAAAACATAAATCGATAGAAGAGATTTCTCTCGTACCGGGTCACATATTATAATCAAAATTATCAAAAAATTAAGAATTTAATTGTTAGTTAAAATTACTACCTTGACAAGTTATCGTTCTTTTTGTGTATTGATAATAAGCTGCCCCGAGTCTCTCAGCTATGTCGGTTCTCTCCGACATGACAGCACCGCTAACGCCTCCCTTCCCCGCAGCACCCGAAAGACCGTAGAGCGTCGGAATTCACGCGGAGTTTCAGCGCGATCTTTTGTATGAAAAATGCAAGATAAACAATGATTATGTAATAAACTTTAAACCTATGAATTATTGGGTAGCCTATAGTCTATATTTCATTATTCTAGCTCTTGTAATAACGGAATTGCTGGCATTGCATAATATAGCTTTTTGTGGGTCAACACACTAGTTGTATCACACTAGTTGTATCACTCTGTATAACTAAAGGTCATTCCAAGGGGTCACTGGAAACTTGAGCTAGCCGCAAACGGTGGTAGTGAAGTGGTTGAAATTCGCAAATTCTGCGCGGGGGCATTTGAATCAAAGACAATCAGCAGTAAATTGGCGAAGAATTCGGCGTGAGGAGTGTCGGTCCGGCTTTGATCTCGGCATTCTCACACCTTGATTCGGCCACCGGATTCCAGATTCTTAACAGAAAACCTGTCTCGCAGTATAAAGGAACACTCGATGCTTTCCGTTCGGCGTAACCGAAACTTGATTAAATTAAATATTTATTAGTGAGTGGTCTTGTGTTGGCACCGCTATCAGTGAACGATCGGGTCAATCAAATGGATTATTTATGTATTAGAATATCAGGCGCACAGATATCTCAGATATTTTTACTTTATCATACGCAGTATGATGAAGTATTGTAATCGTGCCGAAAAAAAAAATTGAGATTTTAGCGGAAATAGGTCTTTATGGGTCCCCTGAACATTTTTGACCAAGGTACAAAAAAATGTCTGTGTGTGTGTGTGTGTGTGTGTGTGTATGTGTGTGTGTGTGTGTGTGTGTGCGTATGTGTGTACTCGATTTTTGTGACGACGATTCCGGAGAAACTACTAAATGTATCGGGACCAAAGTTCATATTTAGAAGTTTTATGACCAAACTTAGAGCTGAAAAGCTTTTGGTTCAAAAGGGTCCAAAGGAACTGGTAGTTTATTCTAAGCATTTTTCAAGGATTTTGCAAATGAGCCGCTATTTCTGTAATTTCATCAAAATAGTTAAATAATAAATTAAAGAAGAGGAAATTTTGAATAATTTATGCCTATGAAATTTTTTGGAAAAATGAATAGTTTAGCTTCAAGAGTAAATTCTATTTGATCGAGATCGGTCGCATCTGCATTGACATGAAATTACATAGTAGCCAGGATTTTTCAAATTTTCGGTCTAATGCATGTGTAATGACAGTACAGGTAGTGTCAAATGCTGATGTTTTGACAATATCTCACTACATCTACTGTCAATAGGAAAAAGATTTCATATTGTGATACCGTGTACGGTCCTTGCCTGACGGCGTCGGATAGGCAGCGTGTGTTCAATATTCAGTGTTCAGCGTGTCCAAACTGCATGTGTTCTGTTTGTTTTTGGTTTGAGGAAGTATGATCATGTATCGAATGGGCTGGGCGACTTGGGGTGGTTAAACATGGATAACAATATTATCTCATAAGTTGCTATCCAAGAGAATCCCACAATACCTCATGCGGAAGATACGCTGTAGAACGGATGTCCATAACCTAATTTAAGATTCAGTGGTTTGTTTGCTCCACCTGCCCATCGCGCTGAGCTGTATAAACGGCCATCCTCTTAGCAGGTCAGTCACATATATACTGGGTCTCAGGGAAGATATGAAAAAGTTATCGTTAACCAGTTTTGGGGGAAAGGTGAAGTGTTATCTGTTTGCTCAACATTGGGAACTTTAGGCATTGAGCGCACATCGCAGGCTGTTTTAATTTTTATTTTTTATGAGCGTGTGCGATGTTTTGTTGAGTTGGATTGGATTAGCTGCAATTACGCGTAATTAGACTCTAGAGTAATTTTTGTTTTGATAAGTTCTCGAAATAATTGTTATATTATTGATACAACTATTTAGTTCTAGTTTGCGTAAGGGGTTGAGTCGAAGAGCAACGCAATTTGGAAACAAGTGTGCTGATCGCTCTAAGTATAAATACTATGTTGTTGCATTTAATATTGGTTTGTTAATAAAGGAATTATTTATTTATTTAATTATTTATCAGTCAAATCCTGGCTAACTCGTTTTATTTTAATGTAGACACGACTGATATCAATCAAATAGATTCTCATGCAGCAAAACTATTAATTTTATATATTGTATGATAAAGTCATGTGCCTGGCCACATCAGATTTTTAAGACTTGCCTAGGCATACATTTGCCTAGGCAAATGTATTTGCCAAGACTGTTGTTAGGCAAATAGCAAAATAGCTTTTGCCTAGGCAAAAACTTTTTGCCAGAAATAACCATTTGCCTACGACATACATATCTAATATATTTTTACTTTATCATACGCAGTATGCTAAAGTATTGTAATCATGCCGAAAAAAAAAATTGAGGTTTTAGCGGAAATAGGTCTTTTTGGGTCCCCTGGACATTTTTGACCAAGGGACAAAAAAATGTCTGTGTGTGTGTGTGTGTGTGTGTGTGCGTGCGTGCGTGTGTGTGTAAACGATTTTTGTGGCGATCATTCCGGAAAAACTACTAAAGGTATCGGGACGAAAGTTCATAATTATAAGTTTCATGACCTAACTTAGAGCTGAAAAGCTTTTGGTTAAAAAGGGTCCAAAGGAACTGGTAGTTTATTCTAAGCCTTTTTCAAGGATTTTGCAAATGAGCCGCTATTTCTCTAATTTCGTCAAAATAGTTAAATAATAAATTAAAGTAGAGGTAATTCTGAATAATTTATGCCTATGTAATATTTTGGTAAAATTAATAGTTTAGCTTTTTAGGTTATTCTAAGCCTTTTTGAAGGATTTTGGAAATGAGCCGCCATTTCTGTAATTTCGACAAAATAGTTCATTAATAAATTAAAGTAGACGAAATTTCGAATAATTTATGCCTATGAAATTTTTTGGTAAAATTAATAGTTTAGCTTCAAGGGCAAATTCTATTTGATCGAGATCGGTCGCATCTACATTGATATGAAATTACATAGTGGCCAGGATTTTGACAAATATTTTGTTGTGTTGTCACATTCGAAAACAGCTGATCTCATCAGAGGTTGGAGAACCACTATGGAATGTTGCCGCTGTAGTGCGGCAAATTTTAAAATACAAATTTCAAATAAAGTAAGATCACCAATTTGATTATTTGTTGATAAGAAATATCAACCCGTCTTTATATCTAATTCCAAAAACGATACATTGAGAAAATTATAAATAAAGTATAGCGATGAGTGTAGTTTTATTTTAGTATTTTGGTAGGGATGTGTCATGAACAAATATAAATCTGTCAGAATTTGAATTACCTTTTTAAGGTGCGTTTTCATTAGTGATAATGGCAGTGGTAGCAGACGCCGTTATAGTATTTCAATAGAAAATTGATAGTGACTCATGTTTATGCACATGCAAACTAATATGTGTCATTATCACGAATGTAAGAAACACTATAATTTCGTATTCTACCACCGCCATTAGCCACCATTACCTACCAATCGGAACGCACCTTTAAACTTGACGTTTCGTCAAAGTGGTACCAACCTAGCATTTACTATACAGAAATCATTTATTTTTTTTTAAATGCGTATTTCTTAAAAAGCAACACAATAAACGTTGATGTCGCTCCTGCCAAAAACTAGATAGCCGACTCGCTCATATGCGACGGCGACACTCCGCCTTCGGTGACGCGCCGCATCACCGCTCGTCGCGCTATTCCGTACTTTCGGCATTTGTGACATAAATAACTATTATTCTAATGACGTAGTGTAGGTAGTGTCAAATGCTGATGATTTGACAATACGTACGATTTATCTCAATAGAATAGATTCTCATGCAGCTAAACTATTAATTTTATATATTGTATGATAAAGTCATGTGCCTGGCCACATCAGATTTTTACTTCTGGTTTTGTATGGTGTATGGTTTTAAACTTTATTGTTCTAATATAGACGTAAACGATAAGAGTTGTTTGCAACAAAACTTGTTAAAACTCACCAATGTTTGTTTTTTAACCAGTTACTCGCCTACGGCTCGTGTTTGAACTTCATGCTCGCGATTTATATCCTTAATTATGTGCTCGTCAAATAAATACTATTATTTTGCTACCAACGACATTTATACCCCATACATGTCGGATTGGAGACATAGCAAAAGTTGACATTGGCTTCTTCTCTCTTTACTTTTATTTTGCTCCTTTTCGCTTTCTTTGTTTAGCTTTCTTGGTACTGTGTTTGTCGTCTTTATTTCACAGCAATCTTTCACAGTCAAGCAACAAAATAAATACAGGAGAAAAAGCCATCACTCACTTTTTCGCAGTTGCAAAGATTTCCTTCAACTGTTAAAAACCTGATGTACTGTCGAATCTTTTTAAATTTTCAGTAGGATTTGTCTCCAATCCATCATTCTCCAGGTGATGGGCCTTCAGTTCTGGTTCCCTCTGTAGTACCTCGATCGCATCCAACTTGTGCGCAACTTGTAGAAGTAAAACAGCTGAACGGTAGCCGCGGCAAGCGATTTTAATTGCAACGTACCGCACTGTGAGTTGTAGCGCCATTAATAAACCGTCGTAAATATGTTTATTGACGCGCATAATTTAGCAATAAGTGCCCTGCATAAAGAATAATCGAGCCGAGGAGAGGTGAACACCTGACTCGCCTCTGCTGCCGCGCGCTCAGCGCTATTGCAACGACGGACGGACGACGCGATCTTTGTTTGCGGCGTGTTAATACCCTCACCAATTAAAGCAGTTTATTGGATTCAGGTGGCGAACGACGGACGGTTGCGAGGAGGTCCACAACGGACCATTAAAACCAGTCCCTTCCGCGGATAAAAATGCTTATTTATCGGCACCGCGTCAATTAGTAGTGATACAGAGCCGGTTCTGGACCACTTTGTGTAAATTCAGCTATTTGAGTAGTATGTAATCAGAGCCTAGAAATTTGAGATTTCTAACCCAATTTGCATTTTTAATTTATGCAGAGATTTTTAATTTATGCAGAGGATGTTGCTGGCCATTGGGGTACATATTAATTAGGATTGGGGGTCATTTTAACTGGGGTACATATTAATTAGGATGTAGTAATTGCCTCATTTTAACTGTGGCGTGTTTACTGGAATTGCTTCATATTGTGAAATTAATATTTGCGGAAGGGTACATATAAATGATGCAAACGGTTTTTAAGGAATGCGAAAAGTATTGATCGTGTTTACCGGGGGGGCAGCATATGGTGTTAATTGTGCGGTATGAGTAAATTGGTAGATGGCAGATTGTGGTGAGTCATCATTAAAGTGGTCAGTTTTGGTCGTGTGCAGTGATGTGCAGCAGATATGTACAGTATGTACTGACCTACCTTAGGGTGCATATTAATTTGTTCATACATAGGGGCAACCGTCGTTTGTGTTGGTGAACATTGATTCTTTTTAGAGATAAGTGGATATAAAAATAATACAAAGTAGATACAGACCCAGAAGTAACAACGATTTTGAAGGTAAGTGGATGAAAAAATAAATGTCATAACACATATACAAAATATTTTATTATTTATTAATATAATTCTATTGTATATAAGTATAAATTCTTATAATTTTAAATTTCTTGTGGGTGTGGCGTCATTAGCGCTAGCGTCTGGTTGATCCGTCTTTTTGCTGCATCTTAATCTGAAACAATTGAAAAAGAATGAAATCAGTACAGTTTAACTTACATGTTGATTATTATTATATTGAAGAAGATTCAGATGAGTCGTATAGAAAAGCACGTAGTGGTAAGGAATGGACTAGGGCTGCTGTGGATAGGATGAGGTTTAAGAGTCGTATAGACCAAATTGCTCCCAAATTAAATACAGTTTTGAAAGATATGTTAATTAGAGTAAAGTTAGAAAACCTTAAATTTTAATTATTATATTGTTATTGACTGATTACTGTCTAGCATTATAAATCAAACTCTGTACATTACAAGTCCACTAAACAATCCTTCGTATGCCTTGATTGTGACAATACATTTAATGAAACTTGGCCTAGCAAATGGCAGGAAATTATCTATTTTGGAGAATTATACAATATGATTAATAATATTGCTATTTTTTTTTTTCTGTTGTTGTGTTTAGTTTCGTTTGTCTTATGCCCTTAATCTGGAGAAGGGGTATGTGTAATACGTGATAGTGGAGGGGATTTAATGGCTGGTGACTAGTGTAAGTATATAATCCCCTGTTTACATGAGCTAACACTTCAGTACTCTTTTGCAGTTGCTTTATTCAAACATCAAGATGAACGCAATAAACACAATGAACAACTGCTCCCAGGGTTTTAAGAAACTCGCAGTGTTGGAAATAAATAAAAAGTATAAAGTGCAAAAATTATCATCAATTAATACAAAGTATGGCGTTGCTATTATAGCAACATTATTGAGTATTGGGGATGTAATTCTACCAAAGAGGTTTTCAAATCTAGAGGACAAAATTGATGAATTAAATGCAAATTTCCAAATAAATGAAATTTTTTTGCAAGTAAAAGAGACTGTTGGGAAGTACACTCCAATTGAATTCAGTGAATAATGTCTACTTTGATCTTTTTTAATATATTTTTTGTTAATAGAAGAGTTGCACTACAAGTGAAGATAAAGGATCATAAGAAGAAATTGGAATTCTACATTACATATTATAAGACATTGTTAGCGTTAAGAGAATTAGATATTAAGAAATAAATATCAATAATTATAAATACGCACACATGAAGTGTTTAAATAAAATCTGTTTGTCAGCATTGCATGATTGAAGTCAACACAAATATTCAAGTTTATAAATGTATTATAGCTTTAAGAAAATCAAATGTACCAACTTCGATTAATAAATAGATTTAGTAAATCATACTTGTATTATTTTTTCCTTTTCCCTAAAGTGTTAAAAAAAATAAATATATGTAATATAAGGTAAGTATAAGAAGTGAGAGAGTGGATAGTGAAATGAATAAGAAAGCAGGTAAGTATACTTACATTTCTTTTGAATGATGCCAATACAGTTTCCATGGTTGACATTTTGTACAATTGCACTGTTTGCTTATAACATTTAAAATATGTTCGCGCATTAACTGTACTCTTTGGTCCAGGTCCATTGTTACAGTTTATCTAAAGTAATTTCAGCAAGTCACCCTCGTTTTATGTTCGTAGTGATAATTATAAATTCATACCATTGAATGGAGGGTTAGTTTGAAGTAATTCTGCTAGTTACCCTCGTTCTACGCGATAATTATAAATTCATACCATATGGTTGTGGGGTCAGTTTAATAATTATAACGAACGAATTTCATACCCTCAGTCGACGTTTGACATTCGCAACCGAAAGATGTCTGAAATTTTTGCATCAGTGACCGATCAAATTATAGCAAATTTAAACAAAAGCTATAAGTTGATAAAAACGAAAGACGAGATTATTAGATTTATCGGCCATGTTAAAAAAAACATTTTTATACTATCGCGGGCGATTAAAAGTGAGAAGTTTCGTGCAGTGCAAGCAAAACTAGAGAGTAACCTAGCAATATTGAAGTCTTACAAAAAACAATTGGAGCAAAGACGAAGAAGAAGAAATAAAAGTGATAGAGTGAGTGGGTTGTGTTGGCAGAATGTAGTTTCCTGCTTCAATAGTAGAATCTGCACAGGAATAATAACAAATCTAAAATATAAGGACCCTGAGCAATTTTTAAGGTATGCATTTAGAAGCTTTTCAATTAAGATTAACAAACATTTAAAATCTTCATTACTAAAAGTTAATACAATTCTAGTTGGTAAATTCCTACTACCATCACAAAACATAATTGAAATAAAGAGTTTTAATACACGTAATGTTATAATTGATAGAGCAACAAATTTAAAGAAATTCTATAAAGAAAACGTTACAGAGAAGCATTTATCAAGGCTATCGGATTTCGAGGAAAGAAATAGTGGGTGGAGTCTTTTAGAAATTATACATCTTAAAGTAAATATAAATTATTATCAACCAATCATGGTAGGATCATATATTGCTTTACCTCGAGATATTCAATTAAAAAAGGCTATAATAAATATAAAGAATTATGATGATTACTGTATTTTGTATTGCATTACTGCAGCATTATATCCTGCTCGTAGTCACGTAAACAGAATTTCATCTTACCCACACTTTTCTACAGTACTACAATATGAAGGTATTACTTTCCCAATATCCATTAATGATATTTCTAAGCTAGAAATTCAAAATTCTTTGCGTATTAATGTATTTGTATTATTAAAATTAAATAGTGAAAAACATCAAGTTGCGCCATATCGAATTAGTAATTTCAATAGTCAAACACATGTAGATTTGCTACTCATTAAAAAGAACCAACGAAGTCATTTCACATTGATAAAAGATATATCACGTCTAGTAAGTTCTCAAATAAGTAAAAATGAACATAAAACTTTCATTTGTAAATCATGTTTAAATCACTTTACAACTAATGAACTATTGCAAAAACATTCAGATAACTGTTGTAATACAACTGTAAAAATAGAACTACCAAGTGAGAAAGATAAGTATATTGAATTTAAAAACTATAGCAATAAAGAAAAGGCTCCGTTTATTATCTATGCAGATTTTGAGTGTATATTAATGAAATCAAATAGTGAAGTAAACGAATATCAAAAACACATACCCATGAGTGTAGCGTATTATTTAAAATGTTCTTTTGATGATTCACTCTCAAAATTTAAGTCATATCGAGGTGCTGATTGTGTCAATTGGTTTGTTACCGAGTTGTATAATGTTGTGAAAACCATAGAACCGTACTATTCCATGGTAGTTCCTGCGGAAAAAATGACTGCTGAAGAACGACAACAGGAATATTTTAGTACTACAATATGTCACATCTGTGAGCAAAAATTCGAAATCACCGATCATCGAGTAATGGATCATTCACATATAACTGGAAAAAATCGCGGATTTGCACATAATCATTGTAATTTAAATTATCAAATTAACAATAAGGTACCAGTTGTATTTCATAATCTTAGTGGATATGATGCGCATTTGTTTATTATCGAATTAGCCAGGAAAATAGATGGTAAAACGTCTCTGTTGCCGATAAATAAAGAAAAGTATATAGCTTTTTATAAATACTTCACAGATTCTAAGTTAGTCTTGAAATTTATAGATTCATTTCGCTTTATGCCCGACAGTTTGGAAAAATTAGCTTTATACCTAAATAATGAATCTAAAACAATAACAAGGTCTCAGTGTAAAAATGTACATGAATTTGAATTATTAACGCGGAAAGGTGTTTATCCCTATGAGTATATTGATTGTTGGGAAAAATTAAATGAAACTGAACTACCCCCAATATCTGCATTCTACAGTCAGTTACATGATTCAAATATATCAAGCGATGAGTATAGTCATGCCCAATCGGTATGGAAACACTTCAACTTAAAAAATTTGGGCGAATATTCAGATATATATCTAAAAACAGATGTATTATTATTAGCTGATGTGTTTGAAAATTTTCGTGAATTTAGCATACAAACATATGGTCTTGATCCTGCACACTATGTTTCACTACCGGGTTATTCGTGGGATTGTCTCCTAAAATACACATCGATAAAACTTGAACTTCTAACCGATTATGATATGGTACAATTTATCGAGAAGGGCATTCGTGGTGGGCTTGTTCAGTGCAGCAACAGATATGCAAAAGCTAACAATAAATATTTACCCGACTATGATTCAAATAAACCAGATTCATATTTGATGTACTTTGATATTAATAATTTATATGGGGCCGGAATGTCTTCATACCTTCCACATGGTTGTTTTGAATGGGTTGATGTTGCTAAAATTAGTTTAAATGAAATTTTAAATATAAGCGAGAGTTCCAATGTAGGCTATATCCTGGAAATTGACTTGGAGTATCCAGAACACCTTTTCGAAGACCACAAGGATTTTCCATTGTGTCCGGAACGATTAATAACTCCAACGGCTAAAAGTCCAAAGCTAGTAACAACCTTTTACCCCAAAAACAATTATGTGATACATTATAGAAATCTTCAATTGTATGTAAAATTGGGCTTAATAGTAAAGCATATACACAGAATATTAAAATTTGCACAGTCTGCATGGCTGAAACCATATATTGACATAAACACGAAACTTAGAATGAATGCCAAAAATAATTTCGAAAAAACATTATTCAAACTTTTTATAAATAGCTGCTATGGGAAAACAATTCAAAATATTAGAAAGTACAAAGATATTAGATTGATAACTAAATGGGAGGGGCGTTATGGTGCAAGAGCCCTCATTTCAAGTCCTAGATTTCATAGTTCTACAATATTTGACGATGGAGTAGTTATTATAGAAATGAATAAGGAGAAGCTAATATTCAACAAACCAATCTACATCGGTTTTTGTGTGCTGGAAATATCCAAAACCTTTTTGTATGATTTTCACTACAATTATATTAAACGAGAACTTGGTGCTAAAGCAAAATTATTATACACAGACACCGATTCACTAATTTATAATTTCAATATTGATATATACGAAATGATGAAACGCGATATTAACAAATACGATACATCCGACTATCCTGAAAATAACATTTACGAAATGCCCAGAGTGAACAAGAAACGAATTGGTCTCATGAAAGATGAGTTAGCTGGTGATTTAATGTTAGAATTTGTTGGTTTAAGATCAAAAATGTATAGCTATCGAACAAGTGAGGGGGAAAAGAAAACATGTAAAGGAGTCACCAAAACTAGTCTAAGAACAATAACATTTAATGACTACCTGCAATGTTTACTTAATAAGGATATATTTTCCGCTACACAACGATTATTTAAATCGAAAAAGCATAGTATTTCCACTATAGAAGTAAATAAATTAGTGTTAAGTCCATATGATGATAAGAGAAATGTTAATTACTTCACCAATGAGACAGTACCATGGGGATATCATGATCCTACCACAACCCCCACCACAACCACAGCTCTAGTACCAAAGACATACACTACAAGCACTCAATCTGTATCGGGCACTAGCTAGGTCAAGATGTGTAGCCTTTTCGAAGTACAGTGCGATATTTTCAATAACAACAAAATAACTTATACAAATCATTTAAAAAAATTTATCTTAGAAAATAATTGTGATGGTGTAGCAAATATACTAACTAGAACATCAGTGCCCGAAGAGATATTAAATTATCGAAATTTATTTCAAGCATCCACAGAAGTTTTACAAATTTTGATAGAATCAAAACGTGAAATGGATGAATTTATACAAAACGTTTTAGACTTACTACCAATTAAAGATTATCCAGATAAAATTGATTTTAATACTTTAGTTTCTATATGCTTAGATTTAAAATGTAAATACACAGATGAGAACTATAAAATATATTTATTAAAAAACGTTATTGGCGAATATCAAATCACCAAGTCATTAACAGTTAGTAATATTATATGTAATTATAAAAATTTACGATATTACTATGAAAAAATACTTTGTGATGGTATATATTATGCTAATAAAGATTTTATTTTAAAATTATTAAATATAGTCGAATGTAATTGGAATATTGATTTTAATTTTCGATTCGAACCAACTACGAGGCTATCACACAAGGAAATTATGAAATGGCTGATTGATAATGTGAAAAGGGGCAACAAGGGACAATCAGTTGGATGGCAAACAGGTCCTGACTCTGGAGCGTGGCCGTCAACGAACCATCAGGATTATGTTGATGTTATAACTATTATTGATCGATATACACATTTAAATTTATAATATTATACTTACCTATTTCGTGTGTGTGCTTGTATTGATACTTACCTTAATAAAACTTTTATTAAAATATTCTTCAATGTTTTATTTACCCTTAGTTTAGTTTCATTTGCAGGAATAGAGTGTTATTGACTGGTAAGTAAAGTGCCAGGTGGAAGAAGAAGACAAAGGTAAGTTTAAAATTATTTATTACGTAAAAAAGATTTGTAAAACTTCTGTGGATGATTGAAATAAATTTCGATAATTTAGTACATTTGCTACACCATCACAATTACTACCTGGTTTTTATCATGGTACTTCATACAAAACTAATTTTCTGTGGTTAAAAGTTAACACGGGTAATAAAAGAACAGTTTTATGAACACACGCATTTACGAATTTGAAGAATTTATTGAAACAAACACTGTTTTACTGACAATTTGTTTGTCGTCAGTATAAATGTCATACATAAATGCGTATTCATATTTTTCAATGAACGTATGAAAAGGTCAAAATTACTGAACTTACATATAAAGATATACAAATTAAAATATTGAAGGATACAATAATAACAATTAAATAAAAGCAAATTAAATTATTGATGTATACAATGATAATAGCATTATTTAACAATATTATAAATTATTGATGTATACAATGATAATAGCATTATTTAACAATATTACTCGGAACTGCTGTTGTTAGCCTAAATAAAACAAAAGAGAAAAAATAAAAAATAAAATAAAATTATTTAATTTCACATTTAATTACTGCACAGGTTTTAATATTTTTCTTTTTATATGATTTTTCCAAACAACACCTTAGATATTTAACTCTTTTCTTTAGTTTCTTATTTTTCCTCCTTAAATTACTCACATCTTTAGACATTTTTTTTTTTTTCAGTCAAACAGTCATTTTCTCTTCTGATGTCATCCTCGATATTGTTGTTTAACTTTATGACTTCTTTCTCACACGATTCGCTTTCATTCTTCAACACACTTATTTTTGTAGTAAGATTTTTAACCTCATCCATTGCAACTGTTAAGTTAGTCAACAATATCCGTTCATTATTTTTACATTTACTTAGCATCTTAATGCTTGAATTTAAAAGTTTTTCCTTTTCTGAGCATGTAGTATTAATTTCAATGGATGACATCAGGTTAACTACCCTAATTTCTCCTATATGTTCATCCAATTCAATAGCTGTTTTATTTAGGCTCGCAACATTCAACAGGAGTGTTTTTTTATCCTGACAGCATCGGCTTAACTCATACGAGGCGTTTTCGTACTCGTTTTGGCATTCTTCGAATTTAGCTTTTGCATCCAGGTAGGCCATTTTTCCAGATTCATATGTGGTTGAAAATATGGATATGTTGGCCTCCCTGCATGCAGTTTCACATCTCATTATAGGTGTTTCTCCCTTGACAGCGTTGACAGAGAGAACATTTAGACAAAATCTAAAAAATAGAAAAAATGTAAGTATATAAGAACCCAAAAAATAGCATGTAGAATCTTACCCATTTCCTACAATGAGAAAGGCCATTTTAAATAATGCCAAAAACGTGAACCTCGTCCTCGTAAACCAAAAACGATTGAGCAAAAACCTATGATTGTTCAAATTCTATTTTAATCAAATATATGTAACGATGTAATAAAACTCACCTTTTTCTGACACAGTCATTTGCCTCTACCAGTGCAGGGTCAACCGAATAGTTCAAAAGAATACTGGAGGGCAACAAATTTTTATTAAAAAAAATAATTGATATGTGATATTATAATAATAACTTACATGTTTACCATCGCTTGCAGGAATACAATAATCGCCCTAAATTAATTATATTAGTATTGTTGAAAAAACAGATTATTAAAAAGTACTTACATTTTATTTTTTTTTTTTTTTCAATTGTTGGGGAAAAGTTATCAGGAGCAGTGTGCTTTATGATGAGCAGTAAAAGACAGAGTGATACCTTTTTTCAGATCTTCGCCTAGTATAACACTCGTAATGTGATTTTGCAATCATGTGAATTATGAGGAAATAAGTATTCATATTACGATTTCGCATTAAGCTGGAAACTGCAGCATCAACAAGTTTATAATAGTAGAACTAGAAATAAAAATCATTACCAAGAATTTAATGATCTTGACGTAATAATCGTCTACAGGCAGAATTTATGTTTAGTAAAACTCAGATTGATTGGTGATAGATATTGTAAAAGCATTTTTTAGATTGATTTGTCAAGTAGACTAAGTATTTTAATGTTTTATTTACTTACTTATTACTCTCATCTCAAACTGCTGGAAGTGATGCTCATACAAATAAAATTCAAGGTATTATAGAAGACTTCCTGGAGGCGCATGTCATTGTGTAAATTCAGGGCAATTCTTTGTAGATATTCAAGTGGAAAGAACTTTAGCTTTCCTAAAATCATCTAATTTTTTATCACCAACAAAATGCGATATAATAATTTCACTGGCTTTATTAATATAAGCATACGATTATTTTTATTAACAAAAACACTATTATAATTATAGTTTTAGATTCCATTTTCTAACTTCAATTAACCGTTTTATTAACCATTGTTACTTAAATCTCATTTCAATTCAAGAACCTAATTTCAACCAATCAGAATAAAGCTTATTCCTAATTTTGTAAAAGTTTACGGTTCCCAAGCGGGTTTTTAGGGTTTCTTTAAGGTTTCTTAGTCGTTTTTACGGTTCTCAAGCGGTTGTTTACTGTTTCAAATCTTTTTTTAACGTTTTTTACGGTTCTCAAGCGGTTTTTTACTGTTTCAAATCGGTTTTTTAACGTTTTTTACGGTTCTCAAGCGGTTTTTTACTGTTTCAAATCGGTTTTTTAACGTTTTTTATGGTTCTCAAGCGGTTTTTTACTGTTTCAAATCGGTTTTTTAACGTTTTTTACGGTTCTCAAGCGGTTTTTTACTGTTTCAAATCGGTTTTTTAACGTTTTTTATGGTTCTCAAGCGGTTTGTTACTGTTTCAATTCGGTTTTTTAAAGTTTTTTACGGTTCTCAATCGGTTTTTTAACGTTTTTTACGGTTTTTTACGTTCTTTTACAGTTACAACTCGGTTTTTTAGGGTTTCAAATCGGTTTTTTAACGTTTTTTTCGGTTCTCAAGCGGTTTTTACGGTTTCTTTACGGCTTTTAAGTCGTTTTATTTATCCCTATTAGTGGCGGGGTTAATCATATAAGTGAAGATACAAATAAGATAACAGTGTAAACTGAAGCACATTGTCGAGCAATGGATGAGACATTTAAACCTACCGTTCGCTAGTTCTGAACATGGCCAGTGAGGGATTCTAGGTGGCGCTGGTAGTAGCGCGCGGCTAAAAAAAAAACGGCTATTTATAATTTTCTGCTTAACTATGGACAATTCATAACCAATTCGAAGCTACTAAAAGACAACAAACCAAAAAATTATTAACTAATTGTATTTTAACTATTAAAATAGATTAGTATAGCAACATTAATCAAAAAAACTGTGTAGAATATCACATGTCCGCCACGATTTATATAAGTTTATACCTCCATACCTCCGCAGAGTATGTGATAAACATTACGAATCGGACGAATCTCTGTGTTAACAAATAAGGTATTGAGCGGTTTTTTACTGTTTCAAATCGGTTTTTTAACGTTTTTTATGGTTCTCAAGCGGTTTGTTACTGTTTCAATTCGGTTTTTTAAAGTTTTTTACGGTTCTCAATCGGTTTTTTAACGTTTTTTACGGTTTTTTACGTTCTTTTACAGTTACAACTCGGTTTTTTAGGGTTTCAAATCGGTTTTTTAACGTTTTTTTCGGTTCTCAAGCGGTTTTTACGGTTTCTTTACGGCTTTTAAGTCGTTTTATTTATCCCTATTAGTGGCGGGGTTAATCATATAAGTGAAGATACAAATAAGATAACAGTGTAAACTGAAGCACATTGTCGAGCAATGGATGAGACATTTAAACCTACCGTTCGCTAGTTCTGAACATGGCCAGTGAGGGATTCTAGGTGGCGCTGGTAGTAGCGCGCGGCTAAAAAAAAAACGGCTATTTATAATTTTCTGCTTAACTATGGACAATTCATAACCAATTCGAAGCTACTAAAAGACAACAAACCAAAAAATTATTAACTAATTGTATTTTAACTATTAAAATAGATTAGTATAGCAACATTAATCAAAAAAACTGTGTAGAATATCACATGTCCGCCACGATTTATATAAGTTTATACCTCCATACCTCCGCAGAGTATGTGATAAACATTACGAATCGGACGAATCTCTGTGTTAACAAATAAGGTATTGTTATCAAGAGTTAATATGGGAACTGGAAAATAAGCTTAAGAAGGCAAGAACAGCATCATCATCACCACCACCATTTGGAAAAACGGCAAAAGAGTTTTTGGCTTTACGGGAACTGGAAAGTTTAAGGAAAATTATGCAATGGACTAACAGTGCGTAATCAATTGGTTTTATGGGAGTTGGAAAGTTTAATGAAAATTATATAATGTTTACCATGTACCATTTTTAAATAAATAGATGCGTTAAATGCATTTCTTGTATTTTATTTCATATACGTATGAGTTCTTTCAAAGCATTTGCTACAAAAATGCGATAACAACCTTAAATAAATCCTAAAGAACCGAATTGAAACAGTAAAAGAACCCCGTTAGAACCACTAAAAACCTTAAAGAAACCCTAAAAAACCGATTTGAAACAGTAAAAGAACGTAAAAAACGGTAAAAAACCTTAAAGAACCCCTAATAACAGATTGAGAACCCTATATAAAAATATAAAGCTCTGCACACCCAGATCTCATATATTGATAGTATGTGTGCCTCTTTTCCATAAGAAACAATGTTAATTTGCTAGGTTCCCCTTATATGTAACAAAATTCCATTAAAATTCAACGCACAGCTGTTCTGCGGACTGAGAATTAATTACCACGACTATTTTTCCGTATGGACTGGTTCGATGGCACTCGTTAATATTATGCAAAAAGTATTTTAAGGTATTTAGAGTTATATTGTTATATTGTATACATATTTAAAGAAGTACATACACTTAAAAAACGTGTAATTGTTCTGAAGATATTGGTTTTTAGTTAATTACGTTTTTATTCAATTTAACGGTTCTAAGGTAGTTTTAATGTTTTTTGGGGTTTTACAGCAGTGTTTTAACTGTAAAATATATATATATTTTTTTTTTCAGTCAAACATTTATATTTTTCTTTACAGATGTCATCCTGGATGTCGTTTCTTAACTTTATTCCTTCTTTCTCACACGATTCGCTTTCATTCTTTAACACATTTATTTTTTATAGTCAAATTTTTAACCTCATTCATTGCAAGTGTTAGGTTAGTCAACAATATCCGTTCCTTATTTTTACATTTACTTAACATATTAATCACAATATACAACGATATAAAGATTTAACTCGGAGACATGAAGCTGACAAGGTGCTAGAGGAATGAAAACCAATCGCAATGGACCAAAGAGTAGAATTGATGTTCGAACATATTTTAAATATGATTAATAAACAGTGTAATTGTACAAAATGTCAACCGTGGAAACTGTATTGGCATCATTCAAAAGAAATGTAAGTATACTTACCTGCTTTCTTATTCATTTCACTATCCACTCTCTCACTTCTTATACTTACCTTATATTACATATATTTATTTTTTTTAACACTTTAGGGAAAAGGAAAAAATAATACAAGTATGATTTACTAAATCTATTTATTAATCGAAGTTGGTACATTTGATTTTCTTAAAGCTATAATACATTTATAAACTTGAATATTTGTGTTGACTTCAATCATGCAATGCTGACAAACAGATTTTATTTAAACACTTCATGTGTGCGTATTTATAATTATTGATATTTATTTCTTAATATCTAATTCTCTTAACGCTAACAATGTCTTATAATATGTAATGTAGAATTCCAATTTCTTCTTATGATCCTTTATCTTCACTTGTAGTGCAACTCTTCTATTAACAAAAAATATATTAAAAAAGATCAAAGTAGACATTATTCACTGAATTCAATTGGAGTGTACTTCCCAACAGTCTCTTTTACTTGCAAAAAAATTTCATTTATTTGGAAATTTGCATTTAATTCATCAATTTTGTCCTCTAGATTTGAAAACCTCTTTGGTAGAATTACATCCCCAATACTCAATAATGTTGCTATAATAGCAACGCCATACTTTGTATTAATTGATGATAATTTTTGCACTTTATACTTTTTATTTATTTCCAACACTGCGAGTTTCTTAAAACCCTGGGAGCAGTTGTTCATTGTGTTTATTGCGTTCATCTTGATGTTTGAATAAAGCAACTGCAAAAGAGTACTGAAGTGTTAGCTCATGTAAACAGGGGATTATATACTTACACTAGTCACCAGCCATTAAATCCCCTCCACTATCACGTATTACACATACCCCTTCTCCAGATTAAGGGCATAAGACAAACGAAACTAAACACAACAACAGAAAAAAAAAAAATAGCAATATTATTAATCATATTGTATAATTCTCCAAAATAGATAATTTCCTGCCATTTGCTAGGCCAAGTTTCATTAAATGTATTGTCACAATCAAGGCATACGAAGGATTGTTTAGTGGACTTGTAATGTACAGAGTTTGATTTATAATGCTAGACAGTAATCAGTCAATAACAATATAATAATTAAAATTTAAGGTTTTCTAACTTTACTCTAATTAACATATCTTTCAAAACTGTATTTAATTTGGGAGCAATTTGGTCTATACGACTCTTAAACCTCATCCTATCCACAGCAGCCCTAGTCCATTCCTTACCACTACGTGCTTTTCTATACGACTCATCTGAATCTTCTTCAATATAATAATAATCAACATGTAAGTTAAACTGTACTGATTTCATTCTTTTTCAATTGTTTCAGATTAAGATGCAGCAAAAAGACGGATCAACCAGACGCTAGCGCTAATGACGCCACACCCACAAGAAATTTAAAATTATAAGAATTTATACTTATATACAATAGAATTATATTAATAAATAATAAAATATTTTGTATATGTGTTATGACATTTATTTTTTCATCCACTTACCTTCAAAATCGTTGTTACTTCTGGGTCTGTATCTACTTTGTATTATTTTTATATCCACTTATCTCTAAAAAGAATCAATGTTCACCAACACAAACGACGGTTGCCCCTATGTATGAACAAATTAATATGCACCCTAAGGTAGGTCAGTACATACTGTACATATCTGCTGCACATCACTGCACACGACCAAAACTGACCACTTTAATGATGACTCACCACAATCTGCCATCTACCAATTTACTCATACCGCACAATTAACACCATATGCTGCCCCCCCGGTAAACACGATCAATACTTTTCGCATTCCTTAAAAACCGTTTGCATCATTTATATGTACCCTTCCGCAAATATTAATTTCACAATATGAAGCAATTCCAGTAAACACGCCACAGTTAAAATGAGGCAATTACTACATCCTAATTAATATGTACCCCAGTTAAAATGACCCCCAATCCTAATTAATATGTACCCCAATGGCCAGCAACATCCTCTGCATAAATTAAAAATCTCTTATGCAAATTGGGTTAGAAATCTCAAATTTCTAGGCTCTGATTACATACTACTCAAATAGCTGAATTTACACAAAGTGGTCCAGAACCCCCTCTGTATCACTACTTCAATTGCCAATACGAAGTGGCGCGGTCATTATTATTACGGACGAAACGAATTATTTGGCATCGGGGAAGATTGCGTGCTCGTATATATCGGTTAGTGATGACAGATTGGGGGGCCGAATGTTTAGTTATGACAATTTGTGGATTTTATTTGAGCAGGTTTACCAATAACTGAGAATGGTTATTGTGGTGGTGATATAGTAATTCACTGAATACATGATTGTAGTGCGTTTTCCTCTTATTCTTCCTTTTGTTCCTCGTCTTTCACATCTGTTTCTTCTTCCTGTTCTTCCTCTTCTTCCTTTTTGTTCCTTTTCTTCCTCTTCTTCCTCTCCTTCCTTTCCTTGCTCTTCTTCCTCTTCTTCCTCTTCTCCCTCCTTCCTCGTCTCGCTCTTCTTCCTCTTCTCCCTCCTTCCTCGTCTCGCTCTTCTTCCTCTTCTTCCTCTCCTTCCTTTCCTTGCTCTTCTTCCTCTTCTTCCTCTTCTCCCTCCTTCCTCGTCTCGCTCTTCTTCCTCTTCTCCCTCCTTCCTCGTCTCGCTCTTCTTCCTCTTCTCCCTCCTTCCTCGTCTCGCTCTTCTTCCTCTTCTTCCTCCTCTTTCTCTTCTTCCTCTTCTTCCTCTTCTTCTTCCTCTTCTTCCTGTTATCCTCTTCTTCCGCTTTTCCCTCGTCTCCCTCTTCTTCCTCTTCTTCCTCTTCTTCCCCTTCTTTCTCTCCTTCATCTTCTTCCTCTTCTTCCTCTTCTTCCTCTTCTTCCCCTTCTTCTTCTTCTTCCTCTTCTTCCTCTTGTTCCTCTTCTTCCTCTTCTTCCTCTTCTTCCTCTTCTTCCTCGTCTTCTTCCTTTTGTCCCTCTTGTTTCTCTTGTTCCTCTTCTTCCTTTTCTTCCTCTTCTTCCTCTTCTTCCTCTTCTTCCTCTACTTCCTCTACTTCCTCTACTTCCTCTTCGTCCTCTTCTTCCTCCTTCCTCTTCTTTCTCTTCTTCCTCTTCTTTCTCTTCTTCCTCTTCTTCCTCTTTTTCCTCTTCTTCTTCCCCTGCTTCCTCTACTTCCTCTACTTCCTGTTCTTCCTCTTCTTCCTCTTCTTCCTCTTCTTCCTCTTCTTTCTCTCCTTCATCTTCTTCCTCTTCTTCCTCTTCTTCCTCTTCTTCCCCTTCTTCTTCTTCCTCTTCTTCCTCTTGTTCCTCTTCTTCCTCTTCTTCCTCTTCTTCCTCTTCTTCCTCGTCTTCTTCCTTTTGTCCCTCTTGTTTCTCTTGTTCCTCTTCTTCCTTTTCTTCCTCTTCTTCCTCTTCTTCCTCTTCTTCCTCTACTTCCTCTACTTCCTCTACTTCCTCTTCGTCCTCTTCTTCCTCCTTCCTCTTCTTTCTCTTCTTCCTCTTCTTTCTCTTCTTCCTCTTCTTCCTCTTTTTCCTCTTCTTCTTCCCCTGCTTCCTCTACTTCCTCTACTTCCTGTTCTTCCTCTTCTTCCTCTTCTTCCCCTTCTTCCTCTACTTCCTCTACTTCCTCTTCTTCCTCCTTCCTCTTCTTCCTCTTCTTCCTCTTCTTTTATAAGACAAAAATTGGAACGAGTGCGACAATGCGTCTTATAAAACGAGTGTTATATACTATTTTTTCTACATTGCGACATTAATTTTACATAAATTTCGAAAACTATTGTCATCTTACAATCTAGAGTAGTTTTATCTGCAACAGTTGGTAGTTGTGGTAAAATTCGTAAATATTATAGAGGCGGGCCAATAGCGTTTGAGATATCAGCCTTATTTGACACGACGTCAATATCGTCAGTCTTGGAAAACTAAAAGTTACTAAAAGTTTGTGATCTACTGTTTTCATAACGACACCGAAAGCGGTTTCGTTATGAGTTTATAACGAACGCAAAGAAGAAAAAGAAAATAGGCATTCCGATTTTTTTGGATATGTACAATTCTAGAGTGCAAAGATTTCTCAGATGTTTTGGTAGGTATTCAATAATGCTATATCCCACAATTTTGTAAACAAAACAACATTCTAGGATTACAATACGTTTATACGAGAAATTTGTAATACCAAAGGTATAAATAAGGTGTTTGGATGTTTATAATTTTGTTATAAATCAACCATATAAATACATTTGAACAAGAGATGTTTGATGAACAAACATGAAATGTTTGGGCAAAAATTGCCTAAGAGCTGCAGTTGGAGTTGTTTATAAACAAAGTGCACAAGTACTTCCGTTGAACACGAACGATATCCAAAGTTTCCATAAGCTATAAGAGTGGCTAATCTGCACTAAATAATATCTTTTTATAAATATCGTAGTTTTATACGACAAGTATTGGCACACGAGTCGTTTTGGGCACGACGAGAGTTTTGGACACGACCATTAACGTGTAACAGCTTCAATATGAAGCTAAACAAAATTTTAACTAAGTACGTAAGCTTCACGTCAAAAATCATTTAGGAAATTGCAAAAATTCGAACCATTTTTCTCGTTTCTTGAGAGCTAACTGAATACTGAAAACTGCAAACTGATCACTGAATAGGTACTGAAAATGTGTATAATATCACAAATGCAATAAAAACTACAAAGTGGATTTATTGGAACAGCTTCAAATAGAAAAACATAAAAGAAACCACAATATCACTTTGGTTAACGATCAACGTAATATTATACCTTTGGCAATTGTCCATTGTCAAATGCCAGACCTAAAGTTTGGCCAAACTATGCCATAACTAGCATTCGCTCAACTTTTTTGTGATCGAGATGACCGATCATTTCAGTTGCAGAAGTCGTCTCCAACTTCGAAGGATGGGATTAGTGACGACGTTTAACATGAATGGTAAATGATAAGAATTACTGAAGACTAGAAAAGAAAACAATCAAATTGAACTTGAAATTTAGTTAATAACTAGACTAACAAATGTTGGCTACTGACTTCGCTGCTCTACAATAATGTACAAATACTTCATTATACCCCATATGCAAAACCGTTCCAATTCGACAACCCCCTCCCATGTATCCATTACAATACCTCCACCAAAAGCGAGAAGGTGGTCGATGCAAACCGATTACTACAACCGGCAGTAAACGTTAACTGTCTGCGCCGAAATTCAACTGTTCTACCGCCGACTCAGTTCAATTTATGCACCAATATTACCGGTACATCGATTTCGATATGCTCCATAATCGTTCCGTATTCGGCGGACAGAGACAGTCGTTCGTCGCGCCGGGCACAGATAAAGATCTTCCTTTTGTCCCTATCCCGCACCGCGCGCACATGCCGGAGGTGCAGTAGATTGCAGGTAAATGGTCTGTCGCCACTTTGCGGGGCACCTAAGGGCACGGCCTCCCATGCCATAGTCGAAAACTGGCGGAACTAATGCCAGCTAACGGACCGTTTAGCTTCGGCGGCATTAGTAACCTATACACACAATCGTGCACTGTCAAACGGTAATTTGTGGATAACTTATGGGTGCCGAACGAATGAGTGGATGATTGCTTCCGATGAGTTTCTCTTTTGTTTTTTTTTTTGTCGTCGGTTGGTGGTTGGTTGAGGATGAGTATTGACAAGGTGTGTTGTGTGGTCCAATTTTGAGAAGAAATGTCACTAGATAATCCATGTTAAAGCCTTCAATTTCCGTATGTTGCTGCATTTTGGTTGGTCACTGACAGAGAGAAAACATTGTTGATGAAATGTTCTAAATTTTTACTTCCGACACGAGGAATTCGCCTTTTTACTTAGGAATTATGCTGAAAATTGCTTTGGATTAGTTGTAACCTCAGAAGACCTAAAGGTCATACCCAAATGGTCATATCCCATTCTTTATTTGTAAAAGTGAATAGTTATAGTTCGTTTAGCATGGTCTTCCATTTTTGGTCCATGGGTGTATCCGATTACTGGCTCGTTGATTATTCCTAGTAGATTCTCCAATAGATGAGCCCGCTGCCACTGTTACATTTCCCAGTTGTGCTAGGTCACTTGTATATAGTAGATAGAGAATTGGTCCAAATGCACTACCCTGGGGTACCCCCGACCATTTTTTTCTGTGCCGAGTTTGTCCATACCTGACACAATAAATTAGCAAGTTAGACCACATGTTTTGTGATGATATTGAGTCACATCATTAAACGTCTTGGAATGAAAAAACTTCTGGTGTAGGTCATACCATGGCAGAAATGTTGTTTCTCAGCATCAGAAGCATTGCAACCCTCTTGTTAATGGTAAGCCAGGAATTTTATTGACAAAATGATGACAGCTAGCATGGTAGGTCTGCGGTTGTTGGTCTCGCCTCTGTGAGCTCTACCTCTCACATTTTTGACGTTTTTCAAACACCAATTGGTACTAATTGAGTCACTAAATAATTGGAAAGTGTCAACTCGATTTGGGAAAAGTAGCCTTCTGAAGTAAAAGACGTCAAAATTTGGTCGAAATCGTGTCTGCATCAATAGTAGGTAGCCGGGATATTTTGAAACTTTTGACAGTATTCAGAACGTGAGCGGTTGCGAAACGTCAATTCAACACGCAAATGCATGGAGAATGCGATGATGAGGAGAAACACGCGCGCACGTACGCTATGTGAAACAATATTGGAACATCTTGGTGTTCACGAAGTCAATGTGTATTTCAAGTGAGGATAGCAATGTTGTTAAGTCGCGAATAAATGCAAGAAAGATTGTAAGACGGTATGTTAACCTTAAAACTTATTTGGAATATTGAGCATAATTCTTTATGATCCTTTGTAGCTAGCAGACAAAGTATAGTAATCGTGGCGAAAATTTGTTTTTAGATTTTAGCGGAAATATGTCCTATTGGGTCCACTAAACATTTTTGAGCCGCTATTTCTAGAATTTCGTCGAAATAGTTAAATAATAAATTTTCTAGGGCTTCTCGGGGGCTTCCTCCTAGTCTCTTAACGTCCGTCGTGTCGTGTGGACCTTTTTCCACACGACTTTCGTACATTTGCGTACGCTTTAATTTTAATTTTATCTGTTGACATCCATCTTCCATGAAGACCTTGCAAGTTTTATTTATGTCTGATGCCTGCTCTATGTACGTTTTCCTGATCGCGAGCCGATGTTTCATTTTGACCATGCTCTATTTATGCCTTAATTACGATTTTTTGACTATTACATACACCGATGATGGCAGCCATGTCGAAACATGTCTGTAGTAAATAAATCTTTTACCTGCGAAGAAAAAAGGAGGCTTTTATTTAATTTCCTACATCTGTAAATAATAAATTAATGTAGAGGAAATTCTGAATGATTTATGACGATGACATTTTTTGGTAAAATAAATAGTTTAGCCGCATCGGCAAATTCTATTTCATCGAGATCGCTCGTGCTGCATTAAAACACTATAGTATTAAAACTAGTTAGCTAGGATTTGTCAGATATTGTGATTCTAATGACAGTAGGTAGTGTCAAATGCTGATATTTTGACATTACATACTGTAAATCTAATCAAAATATCTGTCTACTTCTAGTAGTTTTATTTTAATGGAGACATGGCCGATCTCGATCAAATAGAATCTCATGCAGCGAAACTATTAATATATGGTATGATAAAGTCACGTGCCTGGCCACAAAAAGATACCTTACAGAAATTTGGGTTCCAAACTATCAGAATTTTAATGTACGAGGTTAAAAAGTATCTAGTTTTTTTCTAAAACGTACAGAAGAACATCTAGCTAACGCTAACACTAACGCAAACCATCTCTAAACTTGCATTCCATTCCAACCTCTCGACACAATACCCGACCGTACATAAGTATATTCCGAATATATCGTCGATATGTTCGCAGATAGATTCCCTCCGTACACACGTATAGAGAGAGAGAGAGAGAGAGAGAGAGAACCAGATCTCTGGTATAGTAATTGCCAGTCTTCGCGGTGGTCCGTTTGTGTTCACCGCACGGACAGTCGGCTATTCAGTTATTCGCTGATTTGAATAAACCAGTTCGAGCTGCAGTCGGCGACTGGACAACTGCAGGGCCCGCAGGAGTACAGGTTCCGAGAAACAGTTGGATTTAAACTAATTATGCCGCTACTGTGTGTGTGTGTGCGAGCTTCCCAGTCGTTGGCGTTCTTCCCCTCTTAAGCTGGTCCTCCGCTGGTCAGATATCCTCTCAATATGCGGTATTGCTTTGCTCACGCACTGACATATACAGAACGCATCTCTTTATATAGATATCCGATCGCTGGCCATAAATCAAATTTCTAAATTGTTAAATTCCAAAAAGTAAACCAGTTTTTGGGATAGGTAAAAGACCGATGTATTAACAGGCGGCAATGTTTTTTCACCTGAGCCCTGAGCCACGTGTCCTTGTCAGCCAAAAGTTATATTTTACTATGGCCGAACATAGATGCACATACGTTGACGCTCTTAAAAACGGTTGCAATTTTGTATTTTAACGGTAACTGTGACCTTTTTGTTATACATTCTCTAGAACCAAGTACGAACTTTCATTCGACATTATTTTTTTTAAATTTCCCCACAATTTTGTTTATTGCAGGGCCGAGAACATTCGCTGTTATAAAAAACAGTTTTATGCAGAACTTGAGTGTTTAAGTTTAGTGTTTAGCTTTGTTAAGCTGTTGAAAGTGGTTCAAATTATAGTATACATATTTGACATTACAACTACTGGAAAATCTGCTGCGGATAGGTGCGGATGCGGTTTTTGTGATTTTATTTCTAATACGTTGTAAAGGAAAATCCAAAATTGATGTACCAGCTTATATGTAATTTGGTGCAATTTCTTGATACCGTGATAGTAGAGATAATTTAGAACATATTTAACCATATTTAGCTATATACAAATGGTAACGGTTATCGAGATATTGACAACTTTATGTTCAATGCATCTTGTATGTTGTAAATGCCGTTATGTACGTATATTTTTCCGTTTTGGATCATGTATAGCAAACAACCCCGATGACCTAGACTCTTAAAAATCATCCGAAAAAATCCTTAAACTTTGTACTTGTATATGCATTTCTTGGAAATTGGTTGCTTAAAGCCAATCGGATTCATATTCAAGGCAAGAAAATACATCGAAAGCACCTACTCGTATACACAGTTCACTGGTTTAAATTGGATTCTCGTTGAGAAGAGACAATAGTAAGTTTGTGAATAGAAACTGGTTAGGCGTTTTCGATAAATGTGTTTATGCGGAATGCGAGTGCGGGTTCAAAACATGCGTATTAGGGCCATACCACTAAAAAACGACCGTTTCAGCTTGAAGTATGATCAAATTTCGAAAGTTTTCATGGAAACAATAAGTATAAATATTAGACAATTTTGAAATGATACTAAAAATAATAGATTTTATAGTGATAAAAATGGTAAAATAGGTTCTTAATTGCCTCTACTATCACGTCTTAAAAGGAATGCATCGAACGGAAAGCAGCATGAATAGCATATGTACCGTTTCAGTACACAATATCGACTGGTGTAAACTTTCATTTTCTTCCTCTACCACTGGTCTTTAAAAATAAAACTTTTTTCAGGATTTTCTTACAACATAACAGACCCAAACATGTTATCTCATATAACTCAAAAACGACATGTACTGTTTCCATTTTAAATCCGTATATACAGCGTATTTAAACTGGACATGCCACATATTATTTTATGAATTTGCCACGGTAAAACATAATAGAAATAAAATCACAAAAAAATATTGATGACAATGTTGTAGCAGTAATTAATTTACAATAGGTGTAGTGCAGTGAAGAACAATTTTTAATACAGTTTGCTTTTTCCTATTTTGTACGGTTTTATTGTGTTTTTTAAGTTATTAGCCTTCAAATTCTTAGTATGACGGTTAAAATGTTATACATAAATAAAACAACACATCTAAAGCCTTTTTAGGTGAAAAAATAATTTTGGCCAGGTTTTCAGGTCAAATGCCCCACTGTGCGCTGCTCAGATGTCTTCTCAATACGCGGCATCGCTTTGCTCACGCACTGATATATACAGAACGCATCTCGTTATTTAGTTATCTGATCGCTGGATAGATGTTATAGCCGCAAGAGGAAGTTGTTCTGATTAGAAATCGGATGTTTTTTAGCTTTTTACGAAGATAATAAGCGCCGCTATGGTGTTGGCTGTTGAAGGAAGTAATATGTTGGTATGGTCGTGGTGATTGCGATATAGTTGTATACCATCAACGTCTTTGAGCTGTTAGAAGTCTGTGCGAAGTTTGGGTTTGTTTTTATTGGTTTATGGTCATCAAGCAGTCATTTAGATAGTATGAAAGAGAAAAAGAAAAAAGCATCACGATAAATTCTGGATGTTTGGGTATCTTTTATAATTCTGAACAATGTTGCTTATTAACTTTATTGCAGATTATTTTCATCGTGATTATAAGTGGGGTGCAACGACTTCAGGAAGTTCAGGATTATTGGATTTGTGGTCAGATATTACTTGTTTGGTGATTTTATTTACAAACGAAGAAATCGAGCTATTCAATTTCTTTTGCCCCCAAAACTTTTATTTTTCAAGACTTTTCACAAAAAAAAAAAGGAAATAGCAAACAGAAACGCGATACAATCTTTACAGCACTCTTATCAATTCATATTGTCAGTAAGTTAAATATCTGTACCTTAAATCAGTATTATGTATTCAGTATTCAGATAACTGCTCCTACCAATATGTTTATAATTTCCTCAGAATTGTCGAAATAGATTGTTATAATACAATTATAATTGTTTCAATTAGTTTTCTAAAATACAATTTATTGTTCCTTTTTGAATGTCATTATTTAACTTCTGAAACTCAATTGACATATTCTGAATTACAAATTGCTAATATCTGAATATCATTTGTAATATAGGTGTAGATAAGTACTATCAAAGCTTAGACTTCAAAGGTTAACAAGATTCTCAAAGTAGATGTTATACAACTAAAATTGTTGAAAACATCTGCATAATTTCACCAGTCATTTTCGAAAAATACGTTAAGCATTTGTCGAAAAGACCAGACATATGAAACTCAAATCTCAATATAAGAATAACAAATATTTATTTACAATTAAAACAAAAGAATTAAAACAGTAAACTGAAACTCTAAATCTACCAAATCTTTCGAAGACTTGTCAGATTATACAAAACACATTAAATTTAAAATTAAACACAAAGTACGGAAGTAAGGATCGGCTTAGCATTTACAAAAGCACACACTAAAAAACTACATTTTAATATAAAGCAAGCGGGAAGCTTGCGACTGGTTTGTTTTACATCTGAAAACCACTGTCTATCTCTTCGGAATGCCAACGAATCTACGCCTCAGCTATTTATTAAAACTTCCCTCTCCTTGACTTCATATAAGGAGAAAAGGGACAACACGACGAAGTTAAATGTGTAGATTGCCAGCCAGTTGCCCTAAAGGCATAATAATCTCGCTCAGCTCAAAGGTATCGTTCTAATTGGCATCTTCCAAAAATTGTACACATAATATCCAGTGTACATAGAGTTATAAACTTTCAAAAAAGCGAACACGCAACAGTAGCCCATCTCTTCGTCGTCTGCGGTAGTTTACCGCCTCGAGAGCCGCGCTGCTCCGTTACCAGTACCTGTTCGTTCTCCGATTTCTCACTGGTTTTCCGACAGCTCCAAAACTTGACGATACAATTCGGAGATAAGCGTGGCTACCAGGTTTAACGGTGCGAGAGCGGAATGTCCACCCGAATCGGTGGGCCTCAGCCTTATCTAAGACATTCCAGGAATTACCATCGGTGGCGTGGATGGCCCCATAGATGGGGACCGGGTTCAGAGGAGGCCGCGCACTCGGACGCGCCACACCGCCAATAAAAAACCAATAGAATTATTCGAATTATCCGGACGGCTACCGTATTTATGGCGACTATTGGATTTCATTTGAATAAATCTCAATGTTTTATTTTAGCCGGTCTGTTTGTTTGAGTGTATCGCTTATCGTTTCGACTTTTCTTCTTCTTCTTAATTTGGTTTCGATGCTTTGTATGGTCTGTGGTGTGATGACATGGTGTTGAATATGAATAAGAAATGAGGATATAGCCTATCCAGTTGTTGTAAAGTATTGCTCTGCAGTGTTCATCAAAATCGTCGACAAATCAACAAATTTAATAGTAAAATTTGAAATTATCGTGCTGAATCTTCTTCCTTCAGCCAAATAGTGTTTTATTGAGATTAGATTTATTATTCATTATTCATTAGAATATATCTGTACCTGTATCTGTACCTGTATCTGTACCTGTATCTGTACCTGTATATGTACCTGTATATGTATCTGATAGACTATTCAGAATAAAACAGATCGACGAACACTCGGAACTAAAAGAAGTAAAAGGTGGTGTACCCCAGGGTAGTGTTTTAGGACCAATTCTCTATCTACTATATACAAGTGACCTTCCACAGCTGGGTAATGTAACAGTCGCCACATTCGCAGATGACACGGCTCTAATGGCAGTGGGATCAACTATTGGAGAATCTACTAGGAATCTTCAACAAGCTAGCAATTAAATATATAAATGGACCAAAAAATGGAAGATCAAGCTCAACGAACTGAAATCTGATAGGTATTTGATAGGTATTTCATTGATAGGTATTTGATAGGTGTCATGATAGGTTAGGTTTGCTAGCGTTGGTTACTTCCTTTCCTTGATATAACAATTTTCCCTAACAGATGTCATAGGCCTCAATAACTCAGTTGGTAGAGTATTGTGCTAGCGACACAAAGGTCCCTGATTCAAATCCAGGTTGTGGCTGTAATTTTTAATTTATTTAAAATTTACATCCCGCCTGTATATCACCATTTACTATATATAATATAAAGAAATTTAACATTTTTGATAAAGTATCAGTCCCACTTTGACAACAAATTTTTCGTGAGAACCGCAAATAGTTCCGAATTAAACTTGATCAGCGGCGGCGTCTGGCGAAATACTTCAGAACAAAAAGCCAATAAAGTAAATCCGTTTGAGTTAGCGAGAAAGTACCATTAATAATAACCGTCAAACTATATTCTAGAAATGCCCCTGCGAAAACTGAATCATTCTCAATTCGGTTGCGTTTTGCAGGCAATCGGGCCGTTCTCAGCGAAATTTATCGTTGCAGCACTCTGCAGCATTAATATCATCGGTAGAAGTTTTACTGGCGGCTTTGAATAAGTGCAAGTAGTAAACCCCGGCCAACAATAAACCGACCGTTTATTAGTTATTAGAATTTCGCCTACAGCCAGCGCGGTGTACAGCCTAGCGTTACTGTATATTAGCTGAGGTCTGTTTCAAACGCCAATACCTTACCAGAATACTCGTAAACTTAATGAAATTATTCGCCACGTGGATGATGGTCTGGTAATGCCCCCGACAGAGGTCGCTATCTACCACTACTACTATCTTCCTATCCCATGCACCGCAATCATTATATTTGCGCAATGAGAACAGCTTAATTGGTTCGGTGGAAGCCAAGGCATTAAAATCACGACAATTCTAACCAAGGAGTTATATTTTGATGACACGAATGGTTTGGATGCACAGTTCGAGTATTCTGGATGGCACAACTCTTTATTACAAGAGCTAGAATAATGAAATATAGACTATAGGCTACCCGCTAATTCATAGGTTAAAGCTTATTACATAATCATTGTTTATCTTGCGTTTTCCCTACAAGAGATCGAGTTGAAGCATCTCATGATTGCTGCAATTGACGCGGCGCTCTTCGGTCTTTCGGGCGAGCGGGGGAAGGGATCGACAGCGACGCTACAAGTAGTGGCGGATCGCACGTGCATTAGTTACTAGGAGAACAGTGTTTAGGGAGACAATACATATAACGACACGGCGATTATGCCTCGCCAAAGAAATTTGGATATCCGGCGACAGATTACCGAGTTAAAAAATAATGGCAAAATGAGTCAATAAGATAACAGAACCACGAACAGGCTTTTGGAAGTCCCATGGAAATTCTTGGCAGTTGTATTTATTTTATATTGTTTGTGCATGTATTTAAATATTATTAATAAATAAACTGTTATAATATTTTGAATATTTATATAACAAAATCGGGCATACTTTCTAAATATTTTTTGGGTTTGTCAAGCAAACTTAATTTAGTATTCACCACTAATCGGAAAATCTGCTAACTCCATATTATTAGATCTATCCGCTTCCATCAAAATCTTGTTTACAACCTTATTGTATAAAAACTGAAGAAAACATAAACGCCAATCGATAGAAGAGATTTCTCTCGTACCGGGTCACATATTATAATCAGAATTATGCAAAAATTGAGAATTTAATTGTTAGTTAAAATTACTACCTTGACAAGTTTTCGTTCTTTTTGTGTATTGATAATAAGCTGCCCCGGTTCTCTCAGCTGTGTCGGTTCTCTCCGACATGACAGCACCGCTAACGCCTCCCTTCCCCGCAGCACCCCAAAGACCGTAGAGCGTCGGAATTCACGCGGAGTTTCAGCACGATCTTTTGTATGAAAAATGCAAGATAAACAATGATTATGTAATAAACTTTATACCTATGAATTATTGGGTAGCCTATAGTCTATAGTCATTTAATATCTGAAGTAAAAAAACACACTGTAGATAAAATAATAATTTTCACCATAATCAAAGTCGATAATAACCAATAAATAAGCTACCCCCGGATACCACAACCCCATTTTCAAGCGATATATCCAGTGCAATCGAATAATTTATGACAAATAACCTATCCACCGTTCCGAGGTAATTTTCGTCGAAAAAAAGGGAAAAAGCAAACCGAAAGGGCAATGCGACATCCGGGCACGACACCACAAACGACCTGGTGACAACTGCAACCCCGTTTTGTGCCCCCAAGTCGCCCCCGAAGGAAAAACCCACCCCCATAAGAAAAGAGCACTAAAAATCAACCGGGCGCGCGCGCTACGTGAATTAAAAAATGACGAACGCGATTCGTGACTAGTCACCAACCTCCAATAATTCACCCCCGGCAAGAGACAATTGCGTGATCAGCGGTACCAACTTAAATATTTTAATAATACCGGTCTCGCTACTGCGGAGACCCGTTACCGCGTCGGCACCAGATTCTTATCGGCATTATATTAATCGGTTATCGGTAAATATACATTTGCATTGATAATTTGACGATGTCTCATGGGACTATAATTCATCCCTGTCGTCGTTCTTTATAGTCTTTTGCGTCTGTTTCTGTCTTCTATGACGTACCTTTTACGTTCTGAAATATCGTAGAACACGATTCGTAAATTTGGTGTATCATCAATCTTTTAATAATAGAATTAATGCTAGGAATGATGGCGTATAAAAAAGTTCTTTTTTCGTTGCTTTTTATAGGTGATACACAGAAAAGAAAATCAGGAGATTGTAGAAAATTATGCAGGGTTGATAATACACGTGACGTAAGTTTAGACAAAAAAATTACAAAAATCCATAAAACATGAAGATTGCGAGTAAATGATTAAATTGCTTCTATGTTAGTTATCTATTAATCTTAGCAAATTGGAATGTGAGATTAACATTTTGAAAATAAGTCAAATGCGCGTGAAAATACGTAAAATATAAATATTTAATTTCGATTCCACGACACATTGCATATGTGGACATGCAAACACGTTACAAGTTCTCGAAATGCTAGCTGGTTGGACAAAAAACGGGTCGTTTTCTGGCCGTGAAATAACTTCTACGCCGCATTTTGTTAAGAATATTTGACGAAAGCGTATTAATTCCGCCTCAATGCTCCGGAGAAAAATACCTTTTTCTACTGGCAAGAAATTATTTTCGGGATTTCGTAATAGGTTTTAGTTTCGACGTAGTATTTCTTGCAAAATATAATAAATACATGTGTTCACCAACACTTCTTTATTTGTATCTAAAAGAGCAGGAAAAAAATTAGGACACTCTGGTCTATAATATGTTTTTAATTTCTAAACTTTCGTAATAATTCATTGGTATTGATTGTCTTGTCATGTAAAAATGTAATATTTTCAAATTTAGTTAGTTAGTTAGTTTGATGTTAGGTTTATGTACAAGTACATAAATGTTGAAGAATTATTTGTATGTATTAATGTATGCATTAAAGTAAAACCACCTAAAATTAAACACACAAAAAGTTGATTTTTAGAAGGCTATAAGAGGCTGTTTTAAAACCTAGACGAATTTCTTCAAGAATTATTTAGTTATTCTGGGTGCTCGTGAGCTAGGGCCCTTATATTTCAATATATATGTATTTTAATTAAATACAATTTATACCTTAGTATTGCTGCTGAGCAATCATCTAAAGTAAAACCACCTCTTATATTTCAATACATATGTATTTTAATTAAATACAATTTATACCTTAGTATTGCTGCTAAGCAATCCATCTACAACTGAACAAAAAGCAGTAAAATCAGATCAATAGAGTTTAAAAAAATAATGAAATGTTAAATGTGTCTGTGTGTAAACGATTTTTGCGGCGACGATTCCGGAGAAACTACTAAAGGTATCGGGACGAAAGTTCATATTTAGAAGTTTTATGACCAAACTTAGAGCTGAAAAGCTTTTGGTTGAAAAGGGTCCAAAGGAACTGGACGTTTCCTCAAAGCATTTTTCAAGGATTTTGCAAATGAGCTGCCATTTCTGTAATTTCGTCAAAATAGTTAAATAATAAATTAAAGTAGAGGAAATTCTTAATAATTTCCGTCTACGATATTTTTTGGTAAAATTAATAGTTTAGCCGCTGCATGAGCAAATTCTATTTGACCGAGATCGGTCGTGTCTGCGTTAATATGAAACTAGTAAGCGAGGATTTGACAAGTGTTATGACAGATATGACGGATGTATTCTAATGACAGTAGGTAGTTTCAAAGGGTGACGTTTTGACAATGCCTACTGTCAAAATATATTCGCAAGATCAGCCTGGGGACGAGCACGAAGACAATGCGGATGCAGGACCTCTGCAACTAGACGCTGAGCGGGACGTCAGCGATGAAGATGACGTTGATCCTGATCAACGAAGGAGACGGCGAAGGCGGTGGCGGTAGCTGCGTGTTGTGTTTTATGCAATAATTTTTAGATCATAACGTTTTACGTTCCTTTAAATATGTTTGTAAAGCATTTTTTATCCATTTATCGTCGTTTGGTTTTAAAAATTTACCCGCCAAGCTGTTCACTCACTGGCGGGTAAATCGTAAAGATTTCAAATTTGAAAATACAATTTCGGATAAGCGCCCATGGCGCAAGGCACCATTTTTATAGCAATTGAAATTATGTTAATTCGAAATGTGTATTCTCTTTAATTAATATATTTATGTTAATGGTTAATGGAATCTAATGCAGCTAAACTATTAATTGTGTACATAGTATGATAAAGTCATGTGCCTGGCCATATCAGATTTTTTAAATATGCAACATGCACATAGCATTCGTGATTCCGATCGACATAACCTTAAAGATGTACACGAGACACGCAAAGATAAGATGTCAACGGCATCTTCTTTCACTCACCAGACACATTTCAGCTCCCACTTATCAGCAAACGCGTGTGTAATTGATACAATTAAAAACAACAGAATCGCGGGCGTGAAAAATACTTAGCACGGTAGCGGCAACACGATATACATATTACCAACCGTAGCCGAATACGTATTACCAACAGTAGGGTGTTGTATGTTTATATGCTGAACGGTGTAAACTATATTTTTCGCCTTTTATGTATGCTAAACGAACCAGCTCAACGCGGTATGGCATAATTTTCCAACAACCCGTATCTCACGAACGGAGCACGGCGTTTTATTTATTTATTATGACGGTTTTGTTCGAATTTATTTGAAAAAAGTGCTCGTGGTCATCTTGCGTACACTGTAAATGGGGTTTACCGGGGGTTTCCGTTTAAGACTGTTAATTTATTGTGTCGCATTCGTATGCACCCTCTTTTGTGGCCGGTTAGCGGGGTAGAACAGCGGGAAAACGTTGGAAAACTTTGACGTTTTTAGGGTGTATTGCGGCGAATGCGTTGTAGATTAATATAAATTCTGTCGATGTCGTTGGTGATGTATTACCTATGAGGTATAGATATTTACAATTATAATTAATTCTAAAAAGTACAGCCCTCTATCTATTTTAGTTTGTTCAGGAGGATTTTTGAAACTTAGATTTTACGTTGTTTATCGGCGGTTGAATGTTATTATTTCGGTTCATGTGCGATTACGAGCAAAGTAGTTGGGATACAAATTATTATTATACACGTTTATAGATCAGATACATTGGGTAATTAATTCTAAAAAGTACAGCCCTCTATCTATTTTAGTTTGTTCAGGAGGATTTTTGAAACTTAGATTTTACGTTGTTTATCGGTGGTTGACTGTTATTATTTCGCTTCATGTGCGATTACGAGCAAAGTAGTTGAGATACAAATTATTATTATACACGTTTATAGATCAGTTACATTGGGTAATTAATTCTAAAAAGTGCAGCCCTCTATCTATTTTAGTTTGTTCAGGAGGATTTTTGAAACTTAGATTTTACGATGTTTATCGGGGGTTGAATGTTATTATTTCGCTTCATGTGCGATTACGAGCAAAGTAGTTGGGATACAAATTATTATTATACACGTTTATGGGTCAGATACATTGGGTAATTAATTCTAAAAAGTACAGCCCTCTATCTATTTTAGTTTGTTCAGGAGGATTTTTGAAACTTTGATTTTACGTTGTTTATCGGTGGTTGAATGTTATTATTTCGCTTCATGTGCGATTACGAGCAAAGTAGTTGGGATACAAATTATTATTATACACGTTTATGGGTCAGATACATTGGGTAATTAATTCTAAAAAGTACAGCCCTCTATCTATTTTAGTTTGTTCAGGAGGATTTTTGAAACTTAGATTTTACGTTGTTTATCGGTGGTTGAATGTTATTACTTCGCTTCATGTGCGATTACGAGCAAAGTAGTTGAGATACAAAGTATTATTATACACGTTTATAGATCAGATACATTGGGTAATTAATTCTAAAAAGTACAGCCCTCTATCTATTTTAGTTTGTCCAGGAGGATTTTTGAAACTTGGATTTTACGTTGTTTATCGGTGGTTGAATGTTATTATTTCGCTTCATGTGCGATTACGAGCAAAGTAGTTGGGATACAAATTATTATTATACACGTTTATAGATCAGATACATTGGGTAATTAATTCTAAAAAGTACAGCCCTCTATCTATTTTAGTTTGTCCAGGAGGATTTTTGAAACTTAGATTTTACGTTGTTTATCGGTGGTTGAATGTTATTATTTCGCTTCATGTGCGATTACGAGCAAAGTAGTTGGGATACAAATTATTATTATACACGTTTATAGATCAGATACATTGGGTAATTAATTCTAAAAAGTACAGCCCTCTATCTATTTTAGTTTGTTCGGGAGGATTTTTGAAACTTAGATTTTACGTTGTTTATCGGTGGTTGAATGTTATTATTTCGCTTCATGTGCGATTACGAGCAAAGTAGTTGGGATACAAATTATTATTATACACGTTTATAGATCAGATACATTGGGTAATTAATTCTAAAAAGTACAGCCCTCTATCTATTTTAGTTTGTTCAGGAGGATTTTTGAAACTTCGATTTTACGTTGTTTATCGGCGGTTGAATGTTATTATTTCGCTTCATGTGCGATTACGAGCAAAGTAGTTGGGATACAAATTATTATTATACACGTTTATAGATCAGATACATTGGGTAATTAATTCGAAAAAGTACAGCCCTCTATCTATTTTAGTTTGTTCAGGAGGATTTTTGAAACTTAGATTTTACGTTGTTTATCGGTGGTTGAATGTTATTATTTCGCTTCATGTGCGATTACGAGCAAAGTAGTTGGGATACAAATTATTATTATACACGTTTATAGATCAGATACATTGGGTAATTAATTCTAAAAAGTACAGCACTCTATCTATTTTAATTTGTTCAGGAGGATTTTTGAAACTTAGATTTTACGTTGTTTATCGGTGGTTGAATGTTATTATTTCGCTTCATGTGCGATTACGAGCAAAGTAGTTGAGATACAAATTATTATTATACACGTTTATGGATCAGACACATTGGGTAATTAATTCTAAAAAGTACAGCCCTCTATCTATTTTAGTTTGTTCAGGAGGATTTTTGAAACTTAGATTTTACGTTGTTTATCGGCGGTTGAATGTTATTATTTCGCTTCATGTGCGATTACGAGCAAAGTAGTTGAGATACAAATTATTATTATACACGTTTATAGATCAGATAGATTGGGTAATTAATTCTAAAAAGTACAGCCCTCTATCTATTTTAGTTTGTTCAGGAGGATTTTTGAAACTTAGATTTTACGTTGTCTATCGGTGGTTGAATGATATTATTTCGCTTCATGTGCGATTACGAGCAAAGTAGTTGGGATACAAATTATTATTATACACGTTTATAGATCAGATACATTGGGTAATTAATTCTAAAAAGTACAGCCCTCTATCTATTTTAGTTTGTTCAGGAGGATTTTTGAAACTTAGATTTTACGTTGTTTATCGGCGGTTGAATGTTATTATTTCGGTTCATGTGCGATTACGAGCAAAGTAGTTGGGATACAAATTATTATTATACACGTTTATAGATCAGATACATTGGGTAATAAATTCTAAAAAGTACAGCCTTCTACCTATGTTAGTTTGTTCAGGAGGATTTTTGAAACTTAGATTTTACGTTGTTTATCGGTGGTTGAATGTTATTATTTCGCTTCATGTGCGATTACGAGCAAAGTAGTTGGGATACAAATTATTATTATACACGTTTATGGGTCAGATACATTGGGTAATTAATTCTAAAAAGTACAGCCCTCTATCTATTTTAGTTTGTTCAGGAGGATTTTTGAAACTTAGATTTTACGTTGTTTATCGGTAGTTGAATGTTATTATTTCGCTTCATGTGCGATTACGAGCAAAGTAGTTGGGATACAAATTATTATTATTACACACGTTTATAGATCAGATACATTGGGTAATAAATTCTAAAAAGTACAGCCTTCTACCTATGTTAGTTTGTTCAGGAGGATTTTTGAAACTTAGATTTTACGTTGTCTATCGGTGGTTGAATGTTATTATTTCGCTTCATATGCGATTACGAGCAAAGTAGTTGGGATACAAATTATTATTATACACGTTTATAGATCAGATACATTGGGGAATTAATTCTAAAAAGCACAGCCCTCTATCTATTTTAGTTTGTTCGGGAGGATTTTTGAAACTTAGATTTTACGTTGTTTATCGGCGGTTGAATGTTATTATTTCGCTTCATGTGCGATTACGAGCAAAGTAGTTGGGATACAAATTATTATTATACACGTTTATGGGTCAGATACATTGGGTAATTAATTCTAAAAAGTACAGCCCTCTATCTATTTTAGTTTGTTCAGGAGGATTTTTGAAACTTAGATTTTACGTTGTTTATCGGTGGTTGAATGTTATTATTTCGCTTCATGTGCGACCTTATCCATTCCGTCTTTAGCGACTTCAATATACAAAACTTGTCCAACCGTCACATATGCAACGAAATGGTCACCTAACCCAACCCAAGACTCAACCATCATCAGCACATAAAGAACACCGCTGTTGGCCCACACAATAAAATAGAAACAATGACTGTCCGACATGTCATCACCCCTAATATCACACATCCTTCTTTCACATTGTATACATAAAAAAGTATACTTATAATAGACGAATCGATATGGACAATTAGGCTCGTAACGGAAAAGGAAGTGAGCATTAGGCCTAGTTGTTTACGATCCGTAATTGGAGGCATTTAACATTTTGAATAGGCTGGTGAACAGGTGTGAAGCGTGGACCTCCAATTCACCCCATTCTCTTTTCATGGCCCATTGTCAAAAATTAGGTGTGTACGAGTGTATTATAGTGGACGATTTATAAATGTGATAATTATGTTCGAGTGAGTGAGGTCCCATTTATGTAACAGGCGTTTAATGGTTACTAGTAGTTTAAAAAGGGGTAAAATGTCAAAATTGAAAGGAGAGTCTAGAAATAAGGTGGCTCATTTAATACAGTTATTAAAATAAAACTCAAAAGAACCGGTAACTTATACTATTAGCATTAATTAATCATAGAAACAAACAATTGAGGGACAATTTATAACAGATTTAATTAATGAGCCAGAGAACAAATACTGGAAATTATTGTTAAACAACAGCTCAGTGAGTACTTGGATGAAAATCAATTTATTACTGACCAACAGTCAGGTTTTCGTGCTCAGCATTCATGCGAGACGGCCCTAAATTTGGTATTGGCAAATTGGAAAGGAGAATTAGAAGACGGTAAAACGATAGTTGCTGTTTTTGTAGACTTGAAAAGAGCTTTCGAGACAATTCGTCGTCAAAAGTTACTACAAAAACTGGAAACTTACCGAATCAGAGGAAAAGAATTGAAATGGTTTGAAAACTATTTAACAAACAGGAGACAGAAGGTTAGGATTGGAGAAAATGAGTCAAGTGAATTAATAAACAGCTTAGGGGTACCACAAGGTTCTGTTCTTGGACCAGTTTTATTTAATTTGTACATAAACGATTTTGCTGCACAAGTTAAAGTTTGTGATATGCACCTATTTGCAGACGATACACTAATATCAATTGCAGGAGATAATTTACCTGATGTAATCGCGACAATAAACTCCGAACTAGTATCGATATCAAATTGGTATAAAGAATGTATTATGAAGAATAAATTATGTTTGAATGTATTGAAAACAAAAGCTATGGTATTGGGAAATAGAAATTCGGTAAACCCTACACCAGAGATAGTTATCGATAACACAGTTGTTGAGATAGTGGACAAATTTAAATATCTAGGTGTCATTTTAGATAATCGTTTGAAATTTACGAGTAATATGGAATATATAGTTAAAAAGGTGAGTCGAAAGATTAGCTACTTAGGAAGAATATCTAATAAACTTACATTAAAAGCTAGAATATCTTTGTACCCTACGATTATAGAACCATATTTTTTTTACTATTGCAGCAGTATATTATTTTTGTGTACAGACAAAGACATTAAAAAGATTCAAGTACAACAAAATCGAGCGCTCAGAATTTTATTACAAAGCTCCCGGTTAACCAGTATCGAGTCCATGCTGAGTAAAATAAATTTTTTGAATGTTAAACAAGGAACGGTATATCAGGCACTCACGTTGGTATATAAATGCAGAAATAATAAACTCCCAAATTATACGAGTAATTATTTAACATACAATAGTCAGCAGCATGAATACAATACTCGGCAAAAGGACCACTTCAGATTACCAAAATATACAAAAAGCAGCGCACAAAATTCATGTTATTATAAAGCACTGAAGATGTTTAACACCCTACCAAGTGATATAAAAAACAGTAGTTCGCTAAGTCTTTTTGAAACATCATGTCGGGTTCATGTATTGGCTAATTTTAAGTAGTTTCTTTTAACTAAATAAATATCGTTATTATTATTATCAAAACACAAATCCCCGGGACATCAATTACCTCAAAATTTATATCCACAAACCTATCGTCGTGCCAGTTGATTCTTAAACCGTTCATCGTAGTTAACGTCCCACGAAAATGACGTTTCTGAAAACGGCTCGGAGCACCTGACACAGTTCGTGAAGACGCCGCGAGGGGGCGCCTCCCCCCACTCCTCCCGGCCCCTCCTAATTTTTATTAGCGTATTTATAGTCTATTAATATACGATTTGTGGTCTGAAAGACGTTCCCCTGCTGCTATCTTCGCCGATATCCATCAAAATCGGGTGCATGCATTAATATTTAGTGGGGGATGGGATGGCAATGAAACTGTCATTGGGAAGACGCGACACGAGCGCCACCGCGTGACATCCCCGGGTAGGTAATGAACATGAGGCGCTTTTGTCAAATTGTGATGTAGTGGTGGATGTTCTCGTGATCTCTTACGATCTGGTATAATAGGTACTGATTTGCACACGAATTTTTGATGCGACTGGTGATGTCGTTTTTTTTTTGTATGGAGATAAATGCGTTTTAATAAGAACGTATAAGAAGTCTAGCTCTGGGATTGCATTGACGTATGTGATGATATAAATATAGCAAGGGTCGATTAAGCTTTGCGATCATAATCCGTTTTATAATCAGCTTCCTCAGACTTCAAGTGGCAAAAGTTTGAAATTCTTTCTTTCGCCTAAAAAGGCTTGAGATGTGTTGTTTTATTTATGTATAATATTTTAACCTTCATACTAAGAATTTGATGGTTAATAACTTAATAAACACAATAAAACAGTACAAAATAGGAAAAAGCAAACTGTATTAAAAATTCTTCTTCACTGCACTACACCTATTGTTAATTAATTACTTCTACAACATTTGTCATCAATATTTTGTTGTGATTTTATTTCTATTATGTTTTACCTTGTCAAATTCATAAAATAATATATGCCATGTCCAGTTTAAATACGCAGCATATACGGATTTAAAATTGAACAATACATGTCGTTTTTGAGTTATATGAGATAACATGTTTGGGTCTGTTATGTCGTAAGAAAATCCTGAAAAAAGTTTTATTTTTAAAGACCAGCGGCAGAGGAAGAAAATGAAAGTTTACACCAGTCGATATTGTGTATTGAAACGGTACATATGCTATTCGTGCTGTTTTCCGTTCGATGCATTCCTTTTGAGACGTGACAGTAGAGGCAATTAAGAACCTATTTTACCATATTTATCACTATAAAATCTATTATTTTTAGTATTATTTCAAAATTGTCTAATATTTATACTTATTGTTTCCATGAAAACTTTCGAAATTTGATCATACTTCAAGCTGAAACGGTCGTTTTTTAGTGGTATGACCCTAATACGCATGTTTTGAACCCGCATTCGCATTCCGCATAAACACATTTATCGAAAACGCCTAACCAGTTTCTATTCACAAACTTACTATTGTCTCTCATCAACAAGAATCCAATTTAAACCAGAGAACTGTGTATGCGAGTAGGTGCTTTCGATGTATTTTCTTGCCTTGAATATGAATCCGATTGGCTTCAAGCAACCAATTTCCAAGAAATGCATATACAAGTACAAAGTTTAAGGTTTTTTTTTCGGCGGATTTGAGTCTAGGTCATCGGGGTTGTTTGCTATACATGATCCAAAAATATATATGTATACATAACGGCATTTACAACATACAAGATGCATTGATTATAGCTAAATATGGTTAAATATGTTCTAAATTGCCTCTACTATCGCGGTATCAAGAAATTGCAGCAAAGTACATATAAGCCGGTACATCAATTTTTGGATTTTCCTTTAGAACGTATTAGAAATAAAATCACAAAAACCGCATCCGCACCTATCCGCAGCAGATTTTCCAGTAGTTGTAATGTCAAATATGTATACTATAATTTGAACCATTTTCAAAAGCTTAACAAAGCTAAACACTAAACTAAAACACTCAAGTTCTGCATAAAACTTTTTTTTTTTTTTATAACAGCGAATGTTCTCGGCCCTGCATTAAACAAAATTGTGGGTAAATTCTAATAAAAAATTATGTCGGATGAAAGTTCATAGTTGATTCTAAAGAATGTATTCTAAAGAATGTATTAGATGAATTCATATAGAAATATTTCAAAAATGCAGAGGGTGACTAAATAAACAAATCATATCGTGTATTATTATATGCAATAAAGAGTTTTTGACAAGGAAAAAGTTTAGGAACCTTACAGAGGCCCCGTAAGGAAGGTAGGTCGTGTGATGTATCATATGACAGCTATTTTAAAACCTTTTTAAACAAACAAAAAACTGCTTATTTCTAGGAAAATAACAGAAAGTAACAGAATGAAAGTGCTTCTTTTTGAACACTGTTCAACACACCCTTTTCACAAATCTCTAACAGGACTCACAGAAACACCGAAAAACAGTTCCATCCATCGCATTTTGGACCCGGTCGCGTCCCGCGGCGTTAAACGTGACAGATGGCGCTGTAAACGCGGCCACGCTTGACATTTCCACGGCTGTAATTTTCGCTTAACTCGTTTACGAGTCTCGCGTCTAGCGTCAACCCTCTGCCAACCACCACAGCAGCCCAGCTACTATCTCCGAAAAGTTGGGAGCGCACCCCAGTCGACAAAGGGGTTAAATGGAGCGGCATTTTTTAAAAGAAAAGACCGCAGCGCTAAAACGCCGCTCTGAAGGGATGCACGGGTCATTTGAGTACGCGTCTACAAGACACCTAGGGTGTAGGATCGGATTATTTGGTATTTTGTAGGAGGATCGGAGCGTGCATGATGGGATTTTATTGCGGTACGTCGCGATTGTTATTGAGATTTATGGGTTTTAAGGAGTATGGAAGGAGATTGCGAGATGGGCCGAGTGCGGAAGATATTGGAGCAACTTTGTCTTGGTTTTGATACTAGGTTACAATTTGCAAGGGACTAGATTTAAATAATAATAATAATGATATTTATTTAGTTAAAAGAAACTAATAATCGCAATAAATTTGGTTTCCTAAGTACTAAACTTATCGACTACTTAAAATTAGCCAATACGTGAACCAGACATGATGTTTTAAAAAGACTTAGCGAACTACTGTTTTTTATATCACTTGGTAGGGTGTTAAACATCTTCAGTGCTTTATAATAAAATAAATTTTGTGTGCTGCTTTTTGTATATTTTGGTAATCTGAAGTGGTCCTTTTGCCGAGTATTGTATTCATGCTGCTGACTATTGTATGTTAAATAATTACTCATCTAATTTGGGAGTTTATTATTTATGCATTTATATACCAACGTGAGTGCCTGATATACCGTTCCTTGTTTAACATTAAAAAAATTTAATTTACTCAACATGGACTCGATACTGGTTAACCTGTAGCTTTGTAATAAAATTCTGAGTGCGCGATTTTGTTGTACTTGAATCTTGTTAATGTCTTTGTCTGTACACAAAAATAATATACTGCTGCAATAGTAAAAATATGGTTCTATAATCGTATGGTACGAAGATATTCTAGCTTTTAATGTAAGTTTATTAGACATTCTTCCTAAGTAGCTAATCTTTTGACTCACCTTTTTAACTATATATTCCATATTACTCGTAAGTTTCAAACTATTATCTAAAATGACACCTAGATATTTAAATTTGTCCACTATCTCAACAACTGTGTTATCGATAACTATGTCTGGTGTAGGGTTTACCGAGTTTCTATTTCCCAATGCCATAGCTTTTGTTTTTAATACATTGAAACATAATTTATTTTCTTTATACCAATTTGATATCGATACTAGTTCGGAGTTTAATGTCGCGATTACATCAGGTAAGTTATCTCCTGCAATTGATATTAGTGTATCGTCTGCAAATAGGTGCATATCACAAGCTTTAACTTGTGAAGCAACATCGTTTATGTACAAATTAAATAAAACTGGTCCAAGAACAGAACCTTGTGGCACCCCTAAGCTGTTTATTAATTCACTTGACTCATTTTCTCCAATCCTAACCTTCTGTCTCCTGTTTGTTAAATAGTTTTCAAAGCATTTCAATTCTTTTCCTCTGATTGCATAAGTTTCCAATTTTTGTAGTAACTTTTGACGACAAATTGTCTCGAAGGCTCTTTTCAAGTCTACAAAAGCAGCAACTATTGTTTTACCGTCTTTTAATTCTCCTTTCCAATTTGCCAATATCAAATTTAGGGCCGTCTCGCATGAATGCTGAGCACGAAAACCTGACTGTTGGTCAGTAATAAATTGATTTTCATCCAAGTACTCACTGAGCTGTTATTTAACAATAATTTCCAGTATTTGTTCTAGTTTTGGTAACATGTTAATAGGCCGAAACTCTTCGCATTTGGTGGTGATCACAATTTGTTGTATTGGTATAATGGTACCTACTTACTTTCCAAGAGTCAGGTACTATTCCTATAGTTAGTGACTCTATAATCAAATCTCTTATAAATTGTCCCACAACAGGTAATGCATCTTTTATTATCTTAATTGATATAGAATCTGTGCTGTTGGATTTTTTTATCTTATTTACGACAGAAAAGAGGTGTTGAACACTAATTGTCTTAAAGTGGAATTTTTGTGTAGTGCGCTTTATTTCGGATTTGGTTGCCGGGGGTGTTAAAATTGATCAATTTATTTGATTGATGCTGTCAATGAAATATGTATGTAATGTATAATATGTTACAAGTAGTTACGTAATCTATTCTATAAGATATTGAAATAACAATCTTTTAAAATTGAAAAGGGTTCATTCTGTTGTGACGGGTGTGACATTCGAACGACTGTAATGCATTATAAAAAACTTGTGGGAAATATTATTCCCATTTTGATGCAAAAACTTATCTTTTAAATTTATTGCAATGGAATATTCAAACTTTACTATATTGCGCTAAATTAGAATCTAGGGTATTTTTCGGGTACCACGTGGCAGTACTGTAGTAACTGTCAACTTCGTAAGTATGGAATAAAATCATGACAAAATCTAATTGTGAATACTACTCTGATAACCCTGCTGTGATAAATACATGAAACATAACCTAAAAAGTAACTTTAAAAGAGTGTTTTCATAAGTATAATATTCTTAAGCAGTGCTACAATAAACTTGTAGTTTGTTCTGTACTGACAACTGTGAGTTTCGCCCTAGAAGCCAGTAGAGTTCTCTGTATTTGAGGTCTTCCATTTTTTGGTCCATTTATACATTTTATCAGCGGCTTGTTGATGATTCCTAGTAGATTCTCCAATAGTTGATCCCACTGCCATTAGAGCCGTGTCAGCTGCGAATGTGGCGACTGTTCCATTTTCCAGCTGTGGAAGGTCACTTGTATATAGGAGATAGAGAATTGGTCCCAATGCACTACCCTGGGGTACCCCAGCTTTTACTTCTTTTAGTTCCGAGTATCTCATCGATCTGTTTTATTCTGAATAGTCTATCAGATACATAGGATGTTAGCAGGTCGAAGTATTGTATTGTTTTAAGGAGATGGTGATGAATAAGTTATAGTAAGTGAACAAGTAGACTGGAATTACAGATTTTATCGATGACGAGAATACTTAAATCGTGCAGACTTTCAATTTTATGATAGCAATATGTATATTTCCACTACACATTATGGCTCATGAATGACAGATTCATTGCAGTCGGTAATAATATCGAAAATTTACAACTAACAACACCCACTTAATGTGGTAATTCGTATGCCCTAAAATCTACAGTATTAACGCGCCGCTGGTTCGTGTCTGAAGTTCACAAATCAGAAATTTGCCGCGTTCGGCTCCCTCTCGAAACCCCTTTTGTTTATTAGGCCCTTACCGAAATGCTAATGTGAATTTTCGGAGAATTGTCAGATTAGCATACAAAACGCCTACCGTTGTTGAAGTGTTCGGAGCATTGCGATGATTTTTATTATCGCCTATCGTGACATACGCGATTTCTATTTGTGAGGCGCGTAAATCTTCTTGGCTCCTAGTTTGTAAACCAACCCTTTCACCATCTGAGGTTAAAGGGGTGCGAGGAACACTCTTAGAATTTTGCGGTCGATATTTTAAGCATTCCGGATTAAATTTGGGATATTGCTCATCCATGTACGATCATCGTGGCCATATATTATGTCCCTTCTTTTGACGTCGATTTTCTCGCAGAACCACTAGAAAACTGTTGGCGTTTTCCAGATTTTTCCAAATTAAGAAGAATTGGTGCTGCTTTTGCCCCGTGAATTTTATTCGTTTAACTTTAGCAATTAATTACTCCAGAAATAATCTACAGATTTCAACGAATTAAAACGTAAAATCGTTAGTGGTTGACCCACAAAAATCTATATTATGCAATGCCAGCAATTCCGTTATTAGAAGAGCTAGAATAAATATAGACTATAGGCTACCAAATAATTCATAGGTTTAAAGTTTCTTACACAATCATTGTTTATCTTGCATTTTTCATACAAAAGATCGTGCTGAAACTCCGCGTGAATTCCGACGCTCTACGGTCTTTGGGGTGCTGCGGGGAAGGGAGGCGTTAGCGGTGCTGTCATGTCGGAGAGAACCGACACAGCTGAGAGAACCGTGGCAGCTTATTATTAATACACAAAAAGAACGATAACTTGTCAAGGTAGTAATTTTAACTAACAATTAAATTCTTAAATTTTGCATAATTTTGATTATAATATGTGATATTTCAAAAACTATTTGACCGATTGACTTCAAATTTTAAGTGGATCTTAAGTAAAATTGTCTATTGCCCAATAAGAGTAGACAATATGTAAAACAGGGAAAAATCTTTAAAAATTTCAAAATCAAACATCTTTAAAGATAACTCAAGTCTACAACTGCACTTTTCGTGAATATGCAATATTATCATTGCAAATGTCAAATTCCACTGCTTTTTTAGTAAAAACAGCAAAACAAAACAAAACAAAACATTGACACAGACTGTTTGACAGACCATTTTTAAGAACTCAAATGATGACCTAAATTCTTAGCTTTAAAGTTATAGAGCGAAAAACTTTGTGTGGCAAGTCTGTGAAGTGGGATAGCACAGCTTTTTGTGTCCTACGTACGTAATTCTATTACGTACACTTATTTATTAAGAGGCAATGCTGCTTTTTGGTAACTTTTCATCGATTTTTCCGAAAATTTGTTATATAGTTTTTTATAAAGGTCGAAATTGGTCCCTCTTTTGAATAATGCTCAAACATTCAAACAGAGAGAACACAAAACCACTAGAGCCTAATACGGGCAAATTTTAAGGATGGGCAAAATTAAACTGGAACCGACTGCACAGAGCAAAACCAATCTGCATAGTGTCATAGGCAGATTTAAAAAATTAAAGACATTGACAATTATAACTTGAACAAGTAGTGGCTAAGAGAGGAGAGATTTGGGATTCCGTGATTATGGAATCATTGAGAGCAAAACCAAGAAAACCCCTACACATGTTGGAATAAATGGAAAACTATTATAGGTGGCAGTTGGCTCATGTTGAGAGAAAGAAAATTTGCGATTTGCCAAAATTGCGACACCTCCAGTACACTGACCCCAACGGCGTGTGAATTTCAGGGGGAAAAAAACGATACAAAAGCGATGCGAGCGCTGCACAAAAACGAGCGAAGAAGAGCAAAAATCTCCTCCGCGAAAGAAGAATATAAACTTTTGTTTTTCGCCGACGAGCGCGCGCGGCTCATTACCACATAAGCCGATCGCCGTTTGTTATTCCGCACCCGATGGGGTTTGCTTAGCCATGCTCTTCGCCGTCTCTTTCTCTACCGCACCATCGCCGAAGGTGGAAGACAAAAGGTGTGCGGTTGCTTGCACGGTGACGGATTACCATTTCGACACCGGACGTGTAAAGTTTGTTAGTTATTTTCTCGCCAACCGTTGGCAAGGCGATTGTTCTCCGGCCGATTGACGGATGGCCGGTGTGCTCGAAAGAGGCACTCTCCTTAAATCGTCACCTTCTTTTCTTCGCTGCAGCCACAAGTAGCAAACCGGCCAGAAGCAAACTTGCGAAGAAGGTTCTCGGGGATTCGATGGTCTCCGGGGAGAGGAGTTGCTGTCGCGGAGACGGTGCCAAAACGAGAGAAGGAATTTTATTGTTCGGGTTAACTCCTGGGGATTATTTAAGCAAACGGCCGAAGAAACAACAGCGCGAATTCTCTGCGCAGAATTCGAGACAATTATCGTTCCGCGTTCGACTTGAAAATCGATTGAGTTATTGGGCATTATTGTCTGATGTGCTCTCCGAAATAGAACTTGCACTTTCCCTACAAAAGATCGAGTTGAAGCATCTCATGATTGCTGCAATTGACGCGGCGCTCTTCGGTCTTTCGGGCGAGCGGGGGAAGGGATCTACAGCGACGCTGCAAGTAGTGGCGGATCGCACGTGCATTAGTTACTAGGAGAGTTTTATACGCTCAGAGCTGACGTTTGTAATATATGTAATATATCAAGAGTTGTATTTATTTTATATTGTTTGTGGACGTATTTAAATATTATTAATAAATAAACTGTTGAAACTGGTATAATAGTTTGAATATTTATATAACAAAATCGGGCATACTTTTTAAATATTTTTCGAGTTTATCAAGCAAACTTAATTTAGTATTCACCACTAATCGGAAAATCTGCTAACTCCATATTATTAGATCTATCCGCTTCCATCAAAATCTTGTTTACAACCTTATTGTATAAAACTGAAGAAAACATAAACGCCAATCGATAGGAGAGATTTCTCTCGTACCGGGTCCCATATTATAATCAAAATTATGCACAAACTAAGAATTTAATTGTTAGTTAAAATTACTACCTTGACAAGTTATCGTTCTTTTTGCGTATTGATAATAAGCTGCCCCGGTACTCTCAGCTGTGTCGGTTCTCTCCGACATGACAGCACCGCTAACGCCTCCCTTCCCCGCGGCACCCCAAAGACCGTAGAGCGTCGGAAATCACGCGGAGTTTCAGCACGATCTTTTGTATGAAAAATGCAAGATAAACAATGATTATGTAATAAACTTTAAACCTATGAATTAGTGGGTAGCCTATAGCCTATAGCATTGCATAATATAGCTTTTTGTCGGTCAACCACTAATCCAATGATTTTACAAAAATGCACATTGAAAACAAGTATTCCGCAGGTGATTTTACTTTTTAATTCGTTGAAATCTATAGACTATTTCTGGAGTAATTAATTGCTAAAGTTAAACGAATAAAGTTTACGGGGCAAAAGCAGCGCCAATTCTTCTTAATTTGGAAAAATCGGGAAAATGCCAATACATACAGCTTTCTAATTTTTATGAGTTGTAGCATATTAATCAAGGACGGATCAGAATTTTTTTAAATCTTTTTCTTATTTTCTAAAAAATTTTTAAAATTTTAAAATCGCCATTTAAGGACTTATTTATCAGATATCGGATATAAGACTACTTTCTTTCGCAAAACGCAGAAGTAAACAAGCTAATATCCTGCTGAGGTACGCGGAGATCGACCCCGAGTCTCCGGGCGATTTCCCGGTTACCAGGGTGATCGATGACCCTTTTCAAACAAACGACGGTCACATCCAGTGTAACTGGCAAGTGACCAACGTCGGACTTTGGCAATTCCCTCTACATGATAGATACGCGGGGTGGACAGTCGACCAAATGACGAAGACCATTACGAAACGTGCTTTCAACGTCGGATAACGGATTGGACGTTTGGGCAACCTTCATGTTAGTTAGATGAACCAGAATTGTAGGAATTGCTGAATTTCTAACATAAATTGAATTTACACTAGAACGACTCCTGCCCTGGACACTTATTTCGTCCGTCCCTTCGCATTTCCCTTCTAGTTCTTCGATTGGAATAAATCGAACGGTTTGATGATTGAGTGTAAAGACCTTTCGATGTTTTGCTAGATTTTTGGGCGGTTTTGGATCGTATGTCATCGTTCTGTAGATAAATATCATGTGATAAAATTTTATGTTTTTAAAATCACACAGAGAGAAATTTTTGTTTGATTCAAATAAAGATGCATTGACTCAAAGAAATTTGTTGTTTCAATAGAGGCAAAGAAATATTTATTTGCGGATGAAAACGCAATTATTTGAAATATTTGTTTGGTAGAAAGAACGTTGATTTGTGTCAAACAACTTATGTTTCCAGTTAAAAAGTTTGCAATTTGTGTATTATAAGAAATGAGATTTATTTACTTCAAATAATTATGATTGTGTTGAGTGAAAGAATTACATTTTTTAAATTAACAAAATTTTTGATCGAGTTAAAATGCTTAAAATTATTAATTTGTTGAAGGAATTAATAGACAAGAATTTTTCGGAAGACTCGCCATGTGTCACCTCCTTTTTGGGATGTCGCACATCCTCGACCAGTGCTTGGTCTTCCCAACCCAATATATAGTCAAGGTTAAGTTAGTAAAGTGTACTCTGATTTGGAATCGCAACTTGAACCTGCAGGCACTGTACTCTATAAGTTCTATACTGTCGATCACGCGGCTTTATACTCTCGATATGTACGAAGTGCGAGGAGAGAGTTTACAGCGCCATCTAACAATACAGTTGGATGACATTAAAAATATATTTATTTGAATCAAAATATGATTTCTTTGGTGGAAGTAAACCTATTTTAAAGCCAAAACAAAAATATTACTTTAAAGGAAGTAAATCGCTTCTTGTGTACAAATATACTTATTTTAATCAAAATACGATTTCTTTGGCGGAAGTAAACCTATTTTTAAGCCAAAGACAAAATATTACTTTAAGCGAAATAAATCTCTCCTTATATACAAATTTATATGTTACAATCAAAATTATATTTCATTGGTGTAAAGAAACGTTTTTTTAAATCAAAACTAAAATATTACTTTAAAGGAAAGTAATTTTTGTTTGTATCCATATATATTTATTTCACTTAAATAAATATTTCAAATAAATTAATCTCTGCAAGCAAATAAACTAGAGTATTCAATGAAGTAAATATTGTTGGCGTCAAAGAAATATGTTTTGACCCAAAAGAATAAATTCAAACAAATACATTTCTTTAAAACAAGAAATCTTTTCTATCTGTGCACACCTAATAAATTTCTTAATAACACTAATTAAGTAGCCTTTCCCACTGTATCAGATTTTAACCATATGTAAAGAAACTAGTTTCTAAGATAAGGTACGTGAATACTACATTTTTGCCAATCATGCCCTAAAACTTTTGTTATGTAATAACTAAAACCATAGCTAGATGGCTTCCTAGCATTTGGTGTGATAACTTAGTGTCTGAAGATGCGTCTTGCAATAGAGCGCGAAACGTCGACTCTAAAAAAAGGTACTCCAAGTCACTCTAAGACTGCTTTTGATTCAATTCTTTACTCTACAATTTAATTAATATTTACAAATATCTCAAATTTGTTTTCCCTGACAATAAATACGTCACTTAGTAACGTTAAGAAAGTTTATCATTTCGTTAATTGAGGTAAATATCAAACAAAACTACAACCAACCAACAGCATTAACGAAATTCATAAATTCCCATTACAGTTTTACTAAGTCAATTTATTTCTTTTATCCTTTTGCCCATTTTATGGGGTTGGCGTATTAATTAAATTGGACGAATTTCTGTCGAAAGCCTCCCACAATCCCCCCCCCCCACCCTCAACCAGTTACTCACCCCACAAACAAGCGGCATAATTTTATTTACCGGCGGTAAATCACGTGAAATTCCGTGACATCAATTATAGCTGATTCGTCAAAACGGGCAGACAGTACTAAATTGGCTTCCGCATTTCGTTATTTCATCTATAAAACCGTTTTATTAATACACGGATCGCATGATCTGACGATTTCGACGATGGGATGCGACAGTTTAGTGGAGAAAAACACGCCACCGACGACAGCGCCACCTATATAAATATTGGCCGACGATCGTACCTCACTTATTCCATTATTGATAGTGGAATATTATTTTATAAATTTATTTTATAAATTTTTCGTTATTATACGTATTTATATACTACCGTAACCATAGGAGTGGGCCCAGAACGATACCTTGTGGTACTCCAGGTAGCTTTCTTGATTTCAATAGTTGTATACCACTTACATTTTCTTGTTTCATGTCGAACATATAAGATTTAACAAAAGCTTGACGAAATTTGTTTACAGATTTGCAGACTTTTTACATCATCCTGTATAGATATTTTTAATTTAGCTAATAAAAAGTGTGCATTTCCCTGGTGTGTTCGCTTCCTTGCAACCATATCGTTAGCGTTAAAATAAATATTGGCGGAGTGAATCATTATCCGGGGAAATTGCGACAGCACTCGTTAAAAATTACCTGCCCCCGACATAACACTAATGACAAAGTAAACTTACCTTTAGCCTGGAAGGCTTCTAGTGGAAGATTTCTGACCGAGGGGAATATTTTTCGTCGCCTTAAGCGGACAACTTCGCCAGAATGTGACGTACTATAATTACTTTAGTACCTACTTGTTAGATAGGGAATATAATAGGGGATTCCGGTATTCTGAATGCGCAATTTCATTAGTTTTTGGCCAATGAAAGACTTTTTTCGTCGTGTACTTTATGTGAGCACCTAGATTATTCGATAGATTCCACTTTAGTCCGATCACCGAGCAATATATAGAACAATTTGATATTTATTATCAAAATAATCAGTCATAGTGACGGAGAACGCAAAAATGCATAAGCTGATACGACCCCCAAGGGTGAACCTTAGGACCATTGCACTTCATCTACTTATTGCTGACCGAACATCCGAATTATGGGGTCCATCGAAGCTCGTCCTCATAGACGCTAATCAATGCTTTGGGCCGAGGAGGCGACCGAAACAGAGCCATTAGAAAACAACTGCTAATCGGCTACCGACTTTCGCGAGTTATGTCCAGTCTCGTATCATTCATCTTCGAGATTTGCCCTCTTCCGTCCTTCTCGCACCGTACCGATCGGTAACAATGGTCTGCGCGCCTTTAGAAGAACCTCTGGGTCCACGACGACGGCACCAGCAGCACTCTTCTCTCCTTCGTAGAAGCAACGGGGCGACGAAAAATGCCCGCGCATTCTAAATCGTGGAATCCAGTTATCCGTGATCATGATAGACAGTTGATGAACGTCGAGACATCCGACGATCGCGATAACTGGCGTTCCGAAGCGCGCGGACCACTTCGATGCGTGGTCTGTGTTGGTCGACGTCGCATGCTGAGATTATTCTACGTGGTGAAGTTGGCGGTGAGGTTGGGTTGTCGTCGATACTATATAGGTCGAAATTTTCGGTAGGAGCCTCGGCGAGACAGGGTCGAGTTTTTGCGGCAATCGGACGATGGAAATACGTGATATGACGGTCGCTCATAAGAGTTTTGTATGTGGTTTGATGACGTGTCGTACACGGTGGATGGGATTGCGATGCTGTGTCCGAAATACCGGGTTTGAAGTCAAATTTAGATGGTTATAGTTCTTTTTAGTCTTCCTTCTTCCATAGATTAAGATTACCAAACTGAAATCAATGTCCAATCAGAATTATCAATAATGTCCTTATTTTGGATTGTTTTCTTACTGAAAAGTGTTCTCATAGAAGGACATAAAGCTAAAAAACAAGTGAATGTCGGGCATATAATTGTATATAGAAAGTTGCACATTACTGTTAGAAACCTCTTATCTTACCCAACTTCGGAATTTTTCAATTTTCACATGGAAGTGCAGCAGCAAACCCAGGGCGAACAACATGAAGGCGAGGTCATCTTCAATGTATAAATGGAATGGCCTATATTTCTGTATTCATCAACACCTCTTTTCTGTCGTAAATAAGATAAAAAAATCCAACAGTACAGATTCTATATCAATTAAGATAATAAAAGATGCATTACCTGTTGTGGGACAATTTATAACAGATTTAATTAATGAGTCATGTTACCAAAACTAGAACAAATACTGGAAATTATTGTTAAACAACAGCTCAGTGAGTACTTGGATGAAAATCAATTTATTACTGACCAACAGTCAGGTTTTCGTGCTCAGCATTCATGCGAGACGGCCCTTAATTTGGTATTGGCAAATTGGAAAGGAGAATTAGAAGACGGTAAAACGATAGTTGCTGTTTTTGTAGACTTGAAAAGAGCTTTCGAGACAATTTGTCGTCAAAAGTTACTACAAAAATTAGAAACTTACGGAATCAGAGGAAAAGAATTGAAATGGTTTGAAAACTATTTAACAAACAGGAGACAGAAGGTTAGGATTGGAGAAAATGAGTCAAGTGAATTAATAAACAGCTTAGGGGTACCACAAGGTTCTGTTCTTGGACCAGTTTTATTTAATTTGTACATAAACGATGTTGCTTCACAAGTTAAAGCGGGTGATATGCACCTATTTGCAGACGATACACTAATATCAATTGCAGGAGATAACTTACCTGATGTAATCGCGACATTAAACACCGAACTTATATCGATATCAAATTGGTATAAAGAAAATAAATTATGTTTGAATGTATTGAAAACAAAACCTATGGTATTGGGAAATAGAAATTCGGTAAACCCTACACCAGACATAGTTATCGATAACACAGTTGTTGAGATAATGGTCGAATTTAAATATCTAGGTGTCATTTTAGATAATAGTTTGAAATTTACGAGTATATGGAATATATAGTTAAAAAGGTGAGTCGAAAGATTAGCTACTTAGGAAGAATATCTAATAAACTTACATTAAAAGCTAGAATATCTTTGTACCATACGATTATAGAACCATATTTTTACTATTGCAGCAGTATAATATTTTTGTATACAGACAAAGACATTAAAAAGATTCAAGTACAACAAAATCGAGCACTCAGAATTTTATTACAAAGCTCCAGGTTAACCAGTGTCGAGTCCATGCTGAGTAAATAAAATTTTTTGAATGTTAAACAAGGAACGGTATATCAGGCACTCACGTTGGTATATAAATGCATAAATAATAAACTCCCAAATTATATGAGTAATTATTTAACATGCAATAGTCAGCAGCATGAATACAATACTCGGCAAAAGGACCACTTCAGATTACCAAAATATACAAAAAGCAGCACACAAAATTTATTTTATTATAAAGCACTGAAGATGTTTAATGCCCTGCTAAGTGATATAAAAAACAGTAGTTCGCTAAGTCTTTTTAAAACATCATCCCGGGTTCATGTATTGGCTAATTTTAAGTAGTTGATAAGTTTATTACTTAGGAAACCAAATTTATTGTGATTATTAGTTTCTTTTAACTAAATAAATATCATTATTATTATTCTTTGCAAAAATTTACTACATGAAATAAGTAGCTGTACCCTAATACACCGTTTCTCGCCCTTTTGACTCCTGCTGAACCCTTGAAATTCGGTCGAAACCCGATGGAACCCCACCAAAAAAAAAGAAAAAATAATGAGACTGTTCTTCACTCATTTCCAATATAATTCCAAGGACAAGTATTACACGGAGAAAAATGTGTAAAGCAATTTTGCTGTATTAATTTAACCGAAACGTGTCTGCAATGAAACAGACAAATATATTGTTGTAGTTTATTACATTCATTGTATGTAACATTGCAAATATTTTTGCCTTATTGGGTTTTTTTTTCAATTCATTCAAAAGTTACAACCCTTTCGAGTTTCCAAGGGAAGGAAAAGGATAAATTCAAATAAATCAATACGAAGAATACAAACAGTAATCTTTTAGTCTTCATTTTTCCATTGATTCAGATAATAAAACTGAAATCAAAGTCGTCAAATCACACTAGCTTTCTGAAGTCACTAGGTAGAGCATTCTGATTTCTGTTTACTGCATGAATTACGTGGCTATACCCTAACAGTTTTTGAGTTACTGGTTTACTTGTCTAAAACAGCATGTTACGAATAAAATATATTTCAACTTCTACAAATTTGTTTGACGGTTCTATCAATTCATTGGCATAGGACATCTAGTTTGTATACATTGTGTTCATAATTGAACTACATATATAGGGATTTTGTTATTCACCAACATGTACATTTTTGGAACATACGTATTTTGATAATTTTCTTTAAAAAATATCTATATGAAAATTTTAACGACTTTTTTATAAACATACCCCATGATATTGTTAAAAACCTAAGCAAACCTGATATGCATCCACTGCAATACATAAAAAATATAACATCTGACACCTTTAATTTTAACTATGTTTCATTTAATGACATGAGAGACACAATAAACTCATTGAAGAACTCAGCAAGTGCGGACTGCTATGGTATCAGTGTAAGAATAATCAAAACATTAAGAAATATCATTATATATCCACTTACACACCTTTTCAATGACTGCATTGAACAAGGTTGTTTCCCGAAATGTTTAAAAATTGCGACAGTGATACCGATACATAAGAAAAATGACACGGGCAACTGTAACAACTACAGACCCATATCATTAACACCGATCGTATCAAAAATATTCGAAAAAATACTAAAAAAAACAAATATACATACATTTTGAAGGGAACAACTTGTTTAGTGAATCTCAGTTTGGATTTAGGCATGGCAAATCTACCAGTCTAGCTATCAATGCTCTTATAAATAAAATCTTAAACAACTTTGAGCGCGGATACCATTCAGTTGCCACGTTTTATGACCTCTCGAAAGCTTTCGATTGTGTCACACATCATGTTCTATTAGAAAAACTTAAGAAATATAACTTTTCGAAATCGAGCATTGGGTTAATGGAGTCATATCTGAGTAATCGTTACCAACACGTAAAAGTGAACAATTCAATTTCATCGAACAGACTTTGCAGTTACGGGGTACCCCAAGGATCAGTTTTGGGCCCCATTCTCTGATACATCCAAGTCTAAAACGGCCTAATGACATTGCTCTACATCCATACTAAAATGGCACACCCTGTATCGACTTAAACGCAGTGGAAAGTTTCTTTCAGTTCTGCATGATTAGCAAAACTTTAAATTGAACAAACAAAACCTCCACAGCCATAAAACCCATACTACTATTCAACCAATCTCCCATTACCCAAGTGATGCCCAATTATTTACATCGTAACCTCAGTCTCACGTGTACGCGCCATAATAAACAGTAGTGGGCAATTTGAGTGAGCTAAACGCTCGCTCCTAACGATTATACCCGAATCGAGCATGTCGCCATTGGTTCGCTTACTTAATTGGTCATTATGTATTACACTGATGGTGGTTCCCACGCGCGCTCCTCACTCACTCCGCTCTTTCTCTCCTACGGAGGCCACTTTGAATACAAAACCCCGATAAATCACTTTATGTAACCGAGGAAAATTGCACCAGCAGCGTAGAGCGGCCCGGCGGTGACGATAGGCCACGGACCTGCTTTAACAATCAAAGTGCAATCATGTCCATATCTGACGCTGGCTGCTTTGAATGGCCGTCTCAGGCCTCCTTAAGACGCCCACGGACTCTAATAAAGGCATTTCAGACCACCTAAACGCTCCGCAGACTATTTAAGCCCGGCCATACTCTTTCTCGGATGGTTATGATGAGACGTGAGGAGAGTTGAGGATGTGCTTGTGGAATTATAGATGACGACAAGCGAAAGTTGGCAACCAATCATTAAATAAAAGCTCAAATAAAAAAGTATTCAAACAATAAAAGCTTCCATAGGGTTATCGAGAAAGATTAGAAGAGAAAAGAAAAGAAGAGAAAAGAAAAGAAAAGAAGAGAAGAGAAGAGAAGAGAAGAGAAGAGAAGAGAAGAGAAGAGAAGAGAAGAGAAGAGAAGAGAAGAGAAGAGAAGAGAAGAGAAGAGAAGAGAAGAGAAGAGAAGAGACAAGAGACAAGAGACAAGAGACAAGAGACAAGAGACAAGAGACAAGAGACAAGAGACAAGAGACAAGAGACAAGAGACAAGAGACAAGAGACAAGAGACAAGAGACAAGAGACAAGAGACAAGAGACAAGAGACAAGAGACAAGAGACAAGAGACAAGAGACAAGAGACAAGAGACAAGAGACAAGAGACAAGAGACAAGAGACAAGAGACAAGAGACAAGAGACAATAGACAAGAGACAAGAGACAAGAGACAAGAGACAAGAGACAAGAGACAAGAGACAAGAGACAAGAGACAAGAGACAAGAGACAAGAGACAAGAGACAAGAGACAAGAGACAAGAGACAAGAGACAAGAGACAGACAAGCGACAGACAAGCGACAGACAAGCGACAGACAAGCGACAGACAAGAGACAGACAAGTGACAGACAAGTGACAGACAAGTGACAGACAAGAGACAGACAAGAGACAGACAAGTGACAGACAAGCGACAGACAAGCGACAGACAAGCGACAGACAAGCGACAGACAAGCGACAGACAAGCGACAGACAAGCGACAGACAAGCGACAGACAAGTGACAGACAAGTGACAGACAAGCGACAGACAAGCGACAGTCAATTGACAGACAAGCGACAGACAAGCGACAGACAAGCGACAGACAAGCGACAGACAAGAGACAGACAAGTGACAGACAAGAGACAGACAAGTGACAGACAAGTGACAGACAAGTGGCAGGCAAGAGACAGACAAGAGACAGACAAGAAACAGACAAGAGACAGACAAGACAGACAAGAGGGAGACAAGAGGGAGACAAGAGAGAGACAAGAGACAGACAAGTGACAGACAAGAGACAGACAAGAGAGAGACAAGAGAGAGACAAGAGAGAGACAAGAGAGAGACAAGAGAGAGACAAGAGACAGACAAGAGACAGACAAGAGAGAGACAAGAGAGAGACAAGTGACAGACAAGTGACAGACAAGAGACAGACAAGAGCCAGACAAGAGACAGACAAGAGAGAGACAAGAGAGACAAGAGACGGACAAGAGACAGACAAGAGACAGACAAGAGAGAGACAAGAGAGAGACAAGAGAGAGACAAGAGAGAGACAAGAGAGAGACAAAAGAGAGACAAGAGACAGACAAGTGACAGACAAGAGACAGACAAGAGCCAGACAAGAGACAGACAAGAGACAGACAAGAGACAGACAAGTGACAGACAAGTCAGACAAGAGAGAGACAAGAGAGAGAGACAAGAGACAGACAAGAGACAGACAAGAGACAGACAAGAGACAGACAAGTGATAGACAAGTGATAGACAAGAGACAGACAAGAAACAGACAAGTACAGACAAGCGACAGACAAGAGACAGACAAGAGACAGACAAGTGGCAGACAAGTGACAGACAAGAGACAGACAAGAGACAGACAAGAGACAGACAAGAGACAGTCAAGTGACAGACAAGAGACAGACAAGAGACAGACAAGAGACAGACAAGAGACAGACAAGAGACAGACATTTGACAGACAAGTGACAGACAAGAGACACTCAAGAGACAGACAAGAGACAGACAAGTGACAGACAAGTGACAGACAAGAGACAGACAAGAGACAGACAAGAGACAGACAAGAGAGAGACAAGAGAGAGACAAGAGAGAGACAAGAGACAGACAAGAGACAGACAAGAGACAGACAAGAGACAGACAAGAGACAGACAAGAGACAGCCAAGCGACAGACAAGAGACAGACAAGAGACAGACAAGCGACAGACAAGGGACAGACAAGAGACAGACAAGAGACAGACAAGAGACAGACAAGAGACAGACAAGCGACAGACAAGAGACAGACAAGTGACAGACAAGTGACAGACAAGAGACAGACAAGAGACAGACAAGAGACAGACAAGAGACAGACAAGAGACAGACTAGCGACAGACAAGAGACAGACAAGAGACAGACAAGCGACAGACAAGCGACAGACAAGAGACAGACAAGAGACAGACAAGCGACAGACAAGAGACAGACAAGAGACAGACAAGCGACAGACAAGCGACAGACAAGAGACAGACAAGAGACAGACAAGAGACAGACAAGTGACAGACAAGTGACAGACAAGGGACAGACAAGAGACAGACAAGAGACAGACAAGAGACAGAGAAGAGACAGACAAGTGACAGACAAGTGACAGACAAGTGACAGACAAGTGACAGACAAGTGCCAGACAAGAGACAGACAAGAGACAGACAAGTGACAGACAAGTGACAGACAAGTGACAGACAAGAGACAGACAAGAGACAGACAAGCGACAGACAAGCGACAGACAAGAGACAGACAAGTGACAGACAAGAGACAGACAAGAGACAGACAAGAGACAGACAAGGGACAGACAAGAGAAAGACAAGCGACAGACAAGCGACATACAAGCGACAGACAAGAGACAGACAAGAGACAGACAAGAGACAGACAAGAGACAGACAAGAGACAGACAAGCGACAGACAAGCGACAGACAAGCGACAGACAAGAGACAGACTAGAGACAGACAAGAGACAGACAAGAGACAGACAAGCGACAGACAAGAGACAGACAAGAGACAGACAAGAGACAGACAAGTGACAGACAAGTGACAGACAAGCGACAGACAAGCGACAGACAAGAGACAGACTAGAGACAGACAAGAGACAGACAAGAGACAGACAAGCGACAGACAAGCGACAGACAAGCGACAGACAAGAGACAGACTAGAGACAGACAAGAGACAGACAAGAGACAGACAAGCGACAGACAAGCGACAGACAAGAGACAGACTAGAGACAGACAAGAGACAGACAAGAGACAGACAAGCGACAGACAAGCGACAGACAAGAGACAGACTAGAGACAGACAAGAGACAGACAAGAGACAGACAAGCGACAGACAAGCGACAGACAAGCGACAGACAAGAGACAGACTAGAGACAGACAAGAGACAGACAAGCGACAGACAAGCGACAGACAAGCGACAGACAAGAGACAGACTAGAGACAGACAAGAGACAGACAAGAGACAGACAAGCGACAGACAAGCGACAGACAAGAGACAGACAAGAGACAGACAAGAGACAGACAAGTGACAGACAAGTGACAGACAAGGGACAGACAAGAGACAGACAAGAGACAGACAAGAGACAGAGAAGAGACAGACAAGTGACAGACAAGTGACAGACAAGTGACAGACAAGTGACAGACAAGTGCCAGACAAGAGACAGACAAGAGACAGACAAGTGACAGACAAGTGACAGACAAGTGACAGACAAGAGACAGACAAGAGACAGACAAGCGACAGACAAGCGACAGACAAGAGACAGACAAGTGACAGACAAGAGACAGACAAGAGACAGACAAGAGACAGACAAGAGAAAGACAAGCGACAGACAAGCGACATACAAGCGACAGACAAGAGACAGACAAGAGACAGACAAGAGACAGACAAGAGACAGACAAGAGACAGACAAGCGACAGACAAGCGACAGACAAGCGACAGACAAGAGACAGACTAGAGACAGACAAGAGACAGACAAGAGACAGACAAGCGACAGACAAGAGACAGACAAGTGACAGACAAGAGACAGACAAGAGACAGACAAGAGACAGACAAGTGACAGACAAGTGACAGACAAGTGACAGACAAGTGCCAGACAAGAGACAGACAAGAGACAGACAAGCGACAGACAAGAGACAGACAAGAGACAGACAAGAGACAGACAAGAGACAGACAAAAGAGAGACAAGAGACAGACAAGAGAGAAGGGAGAAGGGAGAGAAGAGAGAAAAAAAGAAAAGAAATATATACCTAATTTTATTATAGTTGAAACCTGAAATGATCTGAAAAAAGGTTCATGCTTCTGGATCTTAGCTTTTTTACATAGATTCGTTTGGCTTACGACTGAGATCTATCATAACAGAAGAAATCCACATAATCTAAGACCAGTAAACTAAAAATAAAAATACGTGACACCATAGAAAAAAAAAAACAAACAAACAACCAGCGCACACATTTTCATTCATGCGTGTTGTTGACAAACGCCTCCGCATCAACACTAAAATGAAAACCACATGCACGTATGTAAAACAAATGACCGTAGATCCGCTATCTCGCCGCGCTTCATGACCCGGAGGACACTATCCTGCTCTCTCTCTTCGTCCAGTTGCACCTTAAATTTCGTCTAAAGAACGGATATAGCGACCTTTGTGCCCTCAGCGGTATTAAGATGCAGCGCCAAACGGGTAATTCCGGGAAAGTGCACCGCGACAGCGTTGGTGTTAATATTTCTCGTACGTGAACGCACCAAATATAGTGTAGAGTGTGTATAGTACGTGTGTAGATATGATCAGAGACAGGGTGTGCATGAAGAAAAGTGTAATACTCTGGTTTAGGTAAAAAACAGTGTAATTGGAAAAAAGGAATAATAACTGTAGGAGAATGATGCAACGGTGTTAAAAAGAAGAAGAAAGTACACTGGTCCAAATGGAGTAAGGTTCATGGAGAATTGACTGAGAAGGACATTCGACTTAAATAGCCTTTGAGTGAAAAGTTCTAGGATGATGTAAAGTATGACTGAAGTACAACGAAAGAAGAATTCAAGGAGACCATCAAAGAGCAGGTGAAGGACGTTTTCTCAAAGGACTGTAGCATGTTCCATCCTGCTAATGATGGTTGTAAGGAAGACGAACCTATTCCAGAGCTGTTGGAGACGACAAAACTAATGATGGATCATGATTCAAAGAATATCCTCGATATAGATTGTTACGAAAAGTTGGATATATATATGAGAAGATTGAAGACAGTTGAAGAGCAACGTATGAGTTTGCGAAGAAAACATTGGATCATGTATAGCAAGCAACCCCGATATCCTAGACTCTTAAAAATCATCCGAAAAAAACCTTAAACTTTGTACTTGTATATGCATTTCTTGGAAATTGGTTGCTTGAAGCCAATCGGATTCATATTCAAGGCAAGAAAATACTTCGAAAGCACCTACTCGCATACACTGGTTCACTGGTTTAAATTGGATTCTTGTTGAGGAGAGACAATAGTAAGTTTGTGAATAGAAACTGGTTAGGCGTTTTCGATAAATGTGTTTATGCGGAATGCGAATGCGGGTTCAGAACATGCGTATTAGGGTCATACCACTAAAAAACGACCGTTTCAGCTTGGTAACCTAAGTAATGGTAGTGACGTATTTGGACAATTCATATAAGTAGCAGCATACCGGAGTATCATACGCATATAAAACCAGTGTGTTTATACTTTACATCTACCCTGGCCTGGACTAATCCCATTAGAGGCTACGTAACACTATAACAAAGTTTTCTGAAGCGTCACCATTCTCAGGGAACATCAGCAACAAGCTAGCATAATTACTCCTGTTTTGATAATTTCAATCATCACGCCGCGCCGTTAGGTCGTTTAACTTTTCAGTGGCGTTGCCGTGATTTGTCATCGGCTGCCAAGCGAAGACGGCAGAAAAACGCGGTGACACGTGGGAAACGGTAAACGCGAAGATCAACGCGAACATCACCACGGACGGCAGCGAGGAAGGTGAAAAACGACACGCGGCCAGCAGGAGGCAGAATCGCTCCCGAGCGCTGAGATTCCGCAGCGTCGCCGAACACTATCACAATTACACCTCGTTAAAAATACTATATCAATTTTAGAGGCCGTCTCGGAATGCTACCTTTTACCGGTAACAATCCGACTTCGGACTCTTCGAGCGCCAATTACGAGCCGCCAGAACACTGGTTTCCACAGCAGCCACCGGTCTCAGCCACTCAACTACCGACGACACCGCACAGACTGGCGAAAGATTCGCTGATCGAGTATAAAACTGGACGATGATATGTCGCGATTATGAATTTTTGACTATTCTAATGATTTTTTAATAATTTTGGAACGTCAAGGCCACGTTTTGAACGACTATATATTTATTTATTTCCTCCGAGTTACAAAATTGTACAAAATTCTTTAAAAACTCATTTGCAAAATCCTTCAAAAATGCATAACAACATTGCTATCCGCACTCGAAATACAAATTGACTTTGTAAACACCATGGGAACACCAGGCTGTTTCGATATTGTTTCACATAGCGTACGTGCGCGCGTGTTTCTCCTCCTCATCGCATTCTCCATGCATTAGCGTGTTGAATTGACGTTTCGCAACCGCTGACGTTCTGAATACTGTCAAAAGTTTCAAAATATCCCGGCTACCTACTATTAATGCAGTCACGATTTCGATCAAATAGAATTTGCTCCTGCAGCTAAACTATTAATTTAACCAAAAAATGTTATAGACATAAATTATACAAAATGACGGATCATTTGCCAAAGCGTTGAAAAATGGTAAGAGAAAATAGCCAGTTCCTTTGGACCCTTTTGAACCAAAAGCTTTTCAGCTCTAAGTTTGGTCATAAAACTTCTAAATATGAACTTTTGTCCCGATACCTTTAGTAGTTTCTCCGGCATCGTCGCCACAAAAATCGCCACAACTACATTTGAGTTGATTCCCAACTGTTTCTTCCAAGGTTTGTTAGTGTTTGATACTGATGAACATGCTTTATCTTTATCTAGTCAGCTGTTGGCGTTCTCCACTGCTTGTTAAACATGAACTAATAAAATGTAAACTTCATTTGAAGAGAAAAAGAAACATCGACTTTGTGTCAAAATGTGGTTAGGGTTGTCAACAGATCCGATCTTGGCCAGAATCTTGGCCAAAATATTTTGTGAAAGTAGGTATATTTAGATAGGAAAGGGCTAGACAAAAGTACTCACTGCAAAAGTAATAAAAACTTGCTTGAAACTCGACGTGACATATCCTGAGTAATGAATAAAATAACTTTAAAAATCTCAGAATAGCTCTGTAGAAAACTTTGACGGATAAAAACTACACTGAGAGAAATGACTGTAAAAATGAATGTAGAAATGACTCATAAATAATTGTATAAATTACAACAGAAACGCTGTATAAAAAATTACTTATAAAAAAATAAAAAATGCACGTATTTCCAATTATTTTTACAAATCTGTGTGATATAACATAAAAATTAAACACGATAATAATATACCAGATGACTAACGCGATAGGATTGCTTGTTTTTTTATTTATGACGCTGAGATTAGTACGATTTCCGGATTTTCCGGAAATACATATAAAATACATTTCATTTCCGGAAAAACCGGAAGTTACACAAACCTCAAGAGTATCCCAAAAATTGTAGTTTTTGTTTATTAGAACTTCTCAAAATGTCCATTCGTCCAGCGTGTATAGTATAAAGAACAATACCTATAATAACCATAGTAAACTATAATTCATATAAGGGAAACATAGAACACTGGACAAGCAAAATGAGCAACAATGATCTTTTAGTAAAAAAAAATTCTGGTGTGGCTAGGCAAAGTCATATGCCTAGCCACATCAGAATCATGCAATACACAAAATAATTAGTTCAGCTAGATTCTATTTGGTCGAGATCGGTCGTGTCTGCATTAAATTAAAACTAGTTAGCCACGATTCGACAGATATTTTGATATTATTGAGAGTTGGTAATGTAAAAACATTTGTCATATTGTCATTCGAATGAAAATATCCGTCAAATCCTGGCTAACTAGTTTTATATTAACGCAGACACGATCGATCTCGATGAATAAAATTTATTATTTAATTATTTTGACGATATTTCATCAATGGCAGTCTAAAAATACAAAAATCTGTAAAAAGAAAATTCTGTACTGTATATTGACATTGAATTTTTTTTTCACAGAGTGGATATGGCCCCAATAGTCAAGTGACAAGGAAGTGGAAACTGCCAGGGACCTGATGTCACCTATAGCAAAGATCAGGTAATATTGCCACATTATTGTTTTTTTTTCATTCTGTGAAGTTGGTAGAGTAAATCTAGTAAATAACAGCACCTAAAAGACTATCTTTGGTACTCTGCTTTTCATTTCTTTAAGAAAAGTGCCTGCATAATCCTGCATAATCTATCGGTTACATTAGATTTCAATATTTCAGGGAACTGTCATTATTGTGTTAAGCTTTTTCTTGTTTTTGACTGTTAACACTTTCAAACGTTCCTAAATTATCCCATAACTTGTTAAATATGTAATTGTCGGTGTTCTTCTTTAACTTAACAGAAAAGGCTATCGTCTAGGAGACATAGCAAATCTTGAAAATACATCCGACACTTCACATTTTCAAACACACTTACAATCATAAACAGTACCCATCGTAAACGGCTCACAGAAAAGAAAACAATCACCCGAAAGGTCAATACGTCTAATCCAGCCAACTAGATACCGTTATACCCCCTATCCCTCCGTCAAGTGCCATATGCAAGCTTCCGTCCGAATTACACAACGCATTAGTTTCAGTTCCACCCCTCTAGTTGTCTTCACCCCATATCCAACAAGGGACAATTACTTGATTTCAATCAATTGATACATAAAAATACGATATCCGTTTTCCCGCTCTCTTTCGGTATGTCTTCTCGCGTCGCATTGCCTATCTCGCTGCTGCTGTTGCTTCTGCCCATGTAAAGGCAGCATATGGCTAATGCTGATACTAGCTATAAATCCACGGATGGAATCGAGTTACCGAGTAAAGTGGAACTAGTAAATTTCAACTAGGAGCTGGCGGAAACTGCTGGTTTTAGGTGTTGACTGCCACTTTGGAACGTGGAAGCACCTGCGACCTTAGCTGTTGGCGTATAAAAAGAGTAATGGGTGTTAGAATGCGTAGAATGTTACGAAAGAAGGTGAAAAAATGGTTTGTACCATACAGTGTCTTGCAGAACGTTGGATAGTACCTATAGGAAATATTTGCATTACCAATTTCACAGAAGTTTTATTCTTCGTAAAAGTTTCTGGATTGTTTTTAAAATAGTGCACATCTCGTTAAGCAAGCCTCTTACTGCAACGCTCGTTAAGCAAGCCTCTTACTGCAACAAACTATGTGCGCCTTTTTTCGGTTGGATCTACATTATTTACAAATACGAATACAAAAATCAGACTAGTGTTTACCCCTCCCGCATGCCATGTTACGTATGTATTAATTCCTTTATCTATAATGCCATTCAAACCTTCCTCAATAAAATCCGTAAGACCTGATAAAAATCCTTCAATAAACACGAGGACACTTATTCATCGACGGAACAAAAATATATCCGCCACAAAATTTAATAGGACAACCCCAGAACGGAAGCAAGTTATAAGGGAGCAAGCATATGCGTTTTCTTTGTAATCCTCGGACCAGATCTAGGATATTGGGGGTGCGGTGGAGCTTTAATATGTTTTTGATATCCCGGTTTGATACGTTGCGGTCAAATAGGAACTACGACCACCCCCTGGGGACGTGGGGGGTTGCAAGCAGCGGCGTCCGTCGATAAAGCTACAAAAATCCACCGGAGACACAACTGCATTACATAGAAATATCCGAGATTACATCGGAGAAGAGAGAATCGAACAATTGACCAGAAGCAACGAAGGATATTTTATTTAGAGAGAAGAAGTTGATATATTGTATAGGGTGTTTGGTAAGGGTGGTGTATTTTTTAGGGTAGTTTACATGAAGGTTCTTTTGAAATTTAAACTAAGGTTGAGATTAATTTCGGCTTCCTCAAGCTTAGTTTAGTACGTGAACTTTAGATTAAGTTAAAAGGTGTACATCCACCTATAAACTGAAGATAACCTAAAATAGTTTGTACAATTCGGTTTTGATGGGCTTATTTTTTAAAGACATTATCAATACAGTCCAACTAGAAAAGTAGGGCGATAGTATAGAATTATGAAGCGATGATAAAGATTACATCATCTGTAAACTATCTGCAACCCTATAATTTATCAACAAAGGCCAACTCATTCAGCTTTGAAGGAATTTTGGATGTTTAATAGAATCAGGTTATCGAAGACTACAGTCTACAGACGACAGTCTACAGACTACAGTCTACGGACTACAGTCTACAGACTACAGTCTATAGACTACAGTCTACACACTACAGTCTGCAGACTACAGTCTACAGACTACAGTCTACAGACTACAGGCTGTATGTCTACAGACTACAGACTACATGTTCAACTATTGAAAAACTCAAAAATGACTTTTGCAACAGTGAATTTTTCAGTAATTCTTCATAATTTGTATAAATATTTAGAAAAATTGAAAAGCTGATTACTCCATTCAATTGTACAGAACAAATACAAAAGGAATTGTCTCTCTCTCTCTCTCATTTCTACAGTATGGTATAAACAAAAAATTAGAATGACAAAGCTTCACATAAGTAAGCAAAATAGTTATTTTATTGTTTTAAAATCAAAAAGTATCCAATACAAAAGTTGTAGATCGTGAATCTGATTTGATTTAAAATATTTATTTTGTCACCTTATTTTGACTTAATGTCGAAAAAGCATCGGGAAGTTTGTCGAATCTAACGATGAAGAAATGCCATCAAAGAGACAAAACGTAATGGAAGTAACAAATGTAAATAGAATTGAATAAATCAAGTTTTTTACTGAAAAAAATAGCAGCAGTCACATCTTTTAGATGAGATCCCCTTTCAATCCTACCTTTAGTTATATTTAGAACAACTATTTTTGCCAGAAGAAAAAATATACTTTTCTCATGAACAATTTCTTGCAACATAGAGGTTTATGGGAAAAAACAGCCAGAATGAACCGGAAGTAGGCACAATTGAACTCATCACCATTTTAAATAAGAACTTAGGTCGTTTGTAGTTTTATTGGATATGTTAAATATTACCTAACGTTTAATAGATTGCTGATTATTGAAGGTAAATAATTAAATTGCTTCTATATTAGTTATCTATTAATCTTAACAAATTGGAATGTGAGATTAACATTTTGAAAATAAGTCAGATACGCGTGAAAATAAGTAAAATATAAACATTTAATTTCGATTCCATGACGCATTGCATATGCGGATATGCAAACACGTTTCAAGTTCTCGAAACGCTGGCCGGTTGGACAAAAAAAGGGTCGTTTTCTGGCCGTGAAATAACTTCTACGCCGCATTTTGTTAAGAATATTTGACGAAAGCATATTAATTCCGCCTCAATTCTTCTGATAAAAATACCTTTTTCTACTGACAAGAAATTATTTTCGCGATTTCGTAATACGTTTTAGTTTCGACAAGAAAACGAATATTCATGGTACGTAGTATGTCTTGCAAAATATAATAAATACATGTGTTCACTAACACTCAGACTTCTTTGATTTTTGTAGATTTTTAGTTTTTTACCATTAAAAACTCACCCTCTTCCAGTTCCCGATCTTAGATCGCCCGTAAATTATTTTTCCTTTTATTTTTGTTATATTCTCTTCCTTTTCCAATGGATTTCATTCTACTATTATTATTTTTTTCTCTTTTTACCATTTGCAAGGCTTCAGCACTGGTCTAATATGGAATGACGTAATAGAAAAAAGAAAATAATAATTTTCTCCATTGTTATTAGTTTGAGAAGAAGAACTGTTGTGTTACCCATCGATTTTGTACAGTCTAGTCTAGTATAAGTCTAGTATAGATACAGCATTAACTGATGATGGTCAGGGTGGTAGGCGATATCCGATACCAAGAAATTAGGTGGTCGATAGGGCTTGAATAGGAGATAAAACGTCAATTACAGGGAGAGACGCCAAGACCGGAGGCCCTGCGGGACAAATTGTTATTGAGCAAATCCGAGATTATGGAAACTGTGGGGTCCGAAACCGAACTGCTGATATGCCATCTTAGGGGACCTCTAAAGGGAGAGAGACCAGATCCGATCGTCAGATAAGGGATGAAATCAAATACGTACGAGGATTGTAGACCAGTTTATTTCTGGACCATTGTTCATATGGTAGCTGGACAATGTTGCCTTGTTGTTTAAAGAAATATGCTAAAATTGTTGAAGATTAGTATCAGAATACTCATTTATATATACAAATTTGTGTATCAAAGTTAAAAAAATCATGTTTTCATACATCATCATGTAACGGAAGCAAATGATATAAATACAAGTCAGGACAATTCCTGGAAAAAAAATGCCTCGACCAGGATTTGAACCGACGATCGGGAGCTCTTCCAGTTAGAGGCAGTGAAAATGTATAGGCAAAAACCAGTATAATAAGAGTTATAATATGAAAGCTATTCAACAATTTAAGAAAGATATAAATAATGATCGCACGAACTAATGTGGTGCATCATTTAATTCAATTTTAGGAACGATAAATTTTCATGTTACTCGTACTACTACAGTTATAGAAGTATTGGTTAAAAAAATTATTATTATTAACCACACTAGGCAAGATGCAAATGACAGCAGTAAATTATTCTAAATCACCTTTTTTTCTTAAGTAGCCGCTATGTAATTAATAGTTAATCATTCCAATGTCATTAGCAATTAAATATTCTCGCTGTATCATATGCAACAATGTATTGCTGGTAAATTGATCACATTTCTTGAATTGCTACAGCAAAAATTTATTAGTCCTCGGTTATTTTAACCGAAAGTGTGCCTTATCAATACCACTGGATTCCATAATTTCATGTGCTTCGCGAATATGAATCTTAAAAAATGTTTTAGAGCATACTTGAAAAGAATGTGCACTCTATAAAATTTTGTTTCTAAAAAGTACAGCCCTCTATCTATTTTAGTTTGTTCAGGAGGATTTTTGAAACTTAGATTTTACGTTGTTTATCGGTGGTTGAATGTTATTATTTCGCTTCATGTGCGATTACGAGCAAAGTAGTTGGGATACAAATTATTATTATACACGTTTATGGGTCAGATACATTGGGTAATTAATTCTAAAAAGTACAGCCCTCTATCTATTTTAGTTTGTTCAGGAGGATTTTTGAAACTTAGATTTTACGTTGTTTATCGGTGGTTGACTGTTATTATTTCGCTTCATGTGCGATTACGAGCAAAGTAGTTGGGATACAAATTATTATTATACACGTTTATGGGTCAGATACATTGGGTAATTAATTCTAAAAAGTACAGCCCTCTATCTATTTTAGTTTGTTCAGGAGGATTTTTGAAACTTAGATTTTACGTTGTTTATCGGTGGTTGAATGTTATTATTTCGCTTCATGTGCGATTACGAGCAAAGTAGTTGAGATACAAATTATTATTATACACGTTTATGGGTCAGATACATTGGGTAATTAATTCTAAAAAGTACAGCCCTCTATCAAATTTTAGTTTGTTCAGGAGGATTTTTGAAACTTAGATTTTACGGTGTTTATCGGTGGTTGACTGTTATTATTTCGCTTCATGTGCGATTACGAGCAAAGTAGTTGGGATACAAATTATTATTATACACGTTTATAGATCAGATACACTGGGTAATTAATTCTAAAAAGTACAGCCCTCTATCTATTTTAGTTTGTTCAGGAGGATTTTTGAAACTTAGATTTTACGTTGTTTATCGGTGGTTGAATGTTATTATTTCGCTTCATGTGCGATTACGAGCAAAGTAGTTGGGATACAAATTATTATTATACACGTTTATGGGTCAGATACATTGGGTAATTAATTCTAAAAAGTACAGCCCTCTATCTATTTTAGTTTGTTCAGGAGGATTTTTGAAACTTAAACAATATATTTTTCCATGATGGTTTACATTTATGTTTATATGAAATCGGGTTCATGTATTGGCTAATTTTAAGTAGTTGATAAGTTTATTACTTAGGAAACCAAATTTATTGTGATTATTAGTTTCTTTTAACTAAATAAATATCATTATTATTATAGAACAAGGAATAGAATAAACAATACCAGAATTTAAAACCAAATGTGTTTTATCTTTAACAGAAGAAAAACAACTATTAATTTTTAACAAATTATATTTTGCAAATTTAATGTTATTACTTATTATATACGGAATTTTTAAAAACAAAGGATGTTTTTGAAGCAAAAGAAATATTATAGTTATGAATTGACCGAGAACCAAATAATAAACGATTAAGTAAATTTTTTGGAAAACCATTATTCAAAAATATCGAAAACAAAATTTTTAAATTTTTCTGTCGAAATTTGGAATTGCAGATTTTTTCTATTCTTTTTTTAGTGCCAAAACTGTGTTGATTTTTTGATAAATTGAATGATTAATATTATCATATGATTAATATGATTTATTATTATGATTATGATTAATATGTATATATATATATATATATATATATATATATATATATATATATATATATATATATATATATATATATATATATATATATATATATATATATATATATATATATATATATATATATATATATATATATATATTCCAATCGGAATAGATAGATTCTGGTCGAATGCTCGTATCATAGGAACGCTCTAGCAAGAAAATTTAATTTTCTTGTCCTTTTTTTTTCGGGCTGGGGGGGTCGTTTCCTTCCCCTCGGTTTGACTTCCGTCCTAGACGGCCCTAATAAACGACTGTCGTATTGTTATGCCGCATTTTATCATATGTTAAATTGCGTGTAACACAGTGTCTACGATTTCCCCCATACAGGGCAACTTTTTTTCCTTCTTCTAGAGCGGCGTTCTCAGCCGATACCGTCCGACCATTAGGGCCGAAATTCGTGCCTCGCATCCGAATGAAGTGAGCTATAAAACGTTCCACTCATCCTAGTTGCTTCACTGTCTCTATACTGCTTTTAATAAAGCTAATACGAAAATTTTAGGGGGATTGTCTATTTGAGATATCATTCTATGTCGTTCTCTACGTGTTCTGTGTGTTGTATATATCAAATTGCTATTTTAACTGACATCTACAGTCAAGTTTATTGATTGTTTTTCATTCAGTTGTGTGCAAATTTATTCTAGAATTAAAATAAAACTGTTTACTACCAAGTTTGTAACCTTTGCCAGAATCCTTAGAATTGTTAGCCAGGGTAATAGGTTTGTTTCAATTATTGTATTTCTGACAAATGAAGTATAGTAGAGCGTCGATTATCCGAACTAATTATGAGTTGTTATTATTTATTATGATTTATGATTTATTTATTATTTATTTATTTAATAGTGGAAAATACGAGTTCGGATTATCGACGCTCTACTGTAATTAAAAATCTGGGAAATGTTCCAGATTATATATCTGCCCTTGCGTAGTTTATGGATTATCTTTATCCATATTTATTAAGGTAATAATTGTGTCAAGCAAATTTATAAATATAGGTTTAATACTTTGCCTTATTTAGGCTTTTTTTATTTACAAGGGTAGAGCTTTGGACATGGATATGTCTTCATAAGTCCTAATCTAAAACAGCCAACATACTAAAATCACATATCCTAATATAATAAATTGCTTACTTTGCCTACCCAACTACGCTGTCAATAATAGTAATAATATCAATAAGCCTCTACATCACATTCAGATCAACACAGCTCAATATGTACTCAATAACCAGTAGAAAATGTACAAAGGAACCTAATCTAATAATTTAGAATGTACCTCAAAGAAAACTAACGTTTATTCTATAACATTTTTTACTCCTCACTAAACCATTCAATTCCAATTTAGAAAGCATCCCATTTATCCACAACACGACTTGATATGATCGTGTGTATTCAGCGTGGACTAGAGCAAATGACCACCTTACGACTTCCACCAGAACTTCACCACAAGCCTAACGACATTACCTTTCCAATCGTCATCATCCAATCGAACGATTATAAATCCACGTATCGATCCTCGGAGGCAATGAAAACTCGAAGCACAAACTTACCGATAATTACTTCATTTCTCGGGAGTGTTGCCATAAAATTTAGTTTATCGCATCCTCAGAGTGTTGCCTTAACTCTGGTATTATTCACCATCGGTCCCCATGGAGTGTCTCTTGAGTCTTTATGGAAAAAGGATGTCATACGTTTGCGAGGAGTCGGTAGAGAAGGTCGCATTGCAAATTTATCGAAAAGCGAACCATAAATCTGCACGGTACTGAATGGAACAATGCAAGGACAAATCTATTCCCTGCTAGGTACTGCATATGGATGATAAACATTCGATAAATTAGATGGGTCGATTGGTAATACCACCGTACTATAGTCGTGCGAAGTGCTGATGTTGAGATAGCGATTAAGATTTCTCGATTATGCTGGAGGTCTTATTATTAGATGTAATTAGTTTGTGGAAGGTGGTTGGTGACAACTATAAAACTTTGACTTTCATTTCTGACGCTTTGAAATGAGTATTGCGAAAGCACGAATTCTATATACCGACATGAATTCTACACAATGCAACCATTGTCGTAGCCTTAACGAACAAAAAAGGCGACAGAAAAGAATATATAACTAAGATAACAAGTAAGCCACGATAACGAGAAGGCATACCAAAGACGTGACGACTCTTGTTGTTCGTTAGATTTCTCTCTTTTCTAGAAATTGAATCATTGATAGAAATAACTCCATGACAATAACACAATAATCCAAGGAAATCGAATATCTCCCGTTACCCTTCGAATATAGCAAACTATTAGGATCATATCTTTCTGACAGATACTTCCGCATAATGCAAGATAATGAGTACTCAACCCTCAAATGTATTAAAGCTGGAGTACCACAAGGTAGTGTACTTGGCCCAATCTTTTACCTTCTATATACACATGATCTTCCGCAACCAGATCTTCCTTACCGTTGGCACGTTTGCTGATGACACTGCTATCATGGCAGTAGATACAAATGTTGAAGGATCAACACTAAAACTGCAAAATGCTGTCAACGATATTAGTGATTGCATGTAACGGTGGCTAATTACATTGAACGAAACCAAATCAGTTCATATAAACTTTACCAACAAGCGAATACGATACGTTCCAGTTACAATAAATTTCACCACCGTACCCTACTCGAACACGACAAAATACCTCGGTATGACGCTAGACACCAAGCTCCGCTGGAAAGCACATGTTAAAAGGAAACGAGAAGAATTGGGCATAAGATACAAAAAAAAATGTACTGGCTTATTGGTGGGAAGTCGTCTTTGTCGACATATAATAAACTCCTACTTTACAAGCAGATACTTAAACCTGTGTGGACCTATGGTATCCAACTGTGGAGCTGCACTAAGCGAAGCAATATCACCATCATTCAACGCTTCCAAAATAAGTTGCTAAGAAACATCGTGGGTGCACCGTGGTATATAAGAAACAGAAATCTCCACAGGGATCTTGAGATGGAATTAGTAACGAACGAAATTGGAAAGATTGCAGGGAATCATCAGAACAGACTTCTCCAGAATGTCGAGGCAATCCAGCTTCTTGACAATTGTGACAGTGTGCGAAGACTCAAAAGAACCAAACCTTTTGAGTTGGTGAAGTGATGTTAAAAAAGCAGAGCACAGTGTTATGTGAGTGAAAGCCGTTGTTTACATTTTTGTTGCTATTTGTTTTGTAAGCTTTCTAAAAAAATGCGTTTGTATAACACGACGCTCGTACATCGTTTCAACTCAACTATTTTACTTACTGTACTACAAAACAAACTTTTAGTACTTACCTTTCTGTCTACGACTGCAACAACAAAATAAAACAACAAATAAAACAAAATATTCTATATGAATCATAGTTTTAATTCAATTTCACAGTTACACACTTCACAATTTACATGTCTGTCCTCGAGTCACTACTGTTTAATACATCTTTTCGTCACCAGGTGACGCTTCAGTATCGACCTCACCTGTCAAACTTCCCGCCGATAGAAACAAAACAAAATGGGCGCCTATTTGACAGGTGTCGTCGACACCGTATCCATGAGTACATTTACAAGCATCATACCTCTCAAAAATTTCAATTAAAATTTTCATCCGCTGTGTTTTTTGTAAGGTAGTAATGGTAAAATTACTAAATTGCTATGTACAAAGATGGCGGCGATCCTCGGATTTTGCACCTCGACAGTGTTTTTTTTTTTCGTGAATAGCAAGCTTCGATCACTAAAGTTATTATTGCTTCTACGGTCTCCGATAGAGTTTGAGGTTAGGTTTTCCTCAAACTCACCGGAGAGCGTTTAGATTTTTTATTATTTATTATATAAATAATTCGCTATGGTTAAAAATATACACTTTACAAAGTTTTTCTCCTGCCTTAATATAGTCATATAGTTATATCTTACGGTCTAGCTATTTACAAAATACAGTTTCGTATATATATAATTCTATTTATATATATAATATATATATAATGTGATTCATCTTGTTTTATGTACAAATTAATTAATAATAGTTATAAATCGTAATCAATTAATATTATAACAAAAAGGAACAGCTAATTGAATTTTGGCCGGCCCCGTATAGTAGGTAACACGCATCTACAGGGCCGAGCAAAAGTTTTCAAACAGTCTCTCGAATTTTCAAATCATTAGACTTAACATGGCAATATCATTTCTTTTTTTGCGTTTTGATAGGATATCAATGTTTCGAAATTTTACATTTCGAAAGATTGCTTTCGCACAGCACTAAACTAGTTTAACAGCACCAAAAATAAAACAAACAGAAAAAGAGGAAAGAAAAATTGCGCTCGATCTGCCTAAAAAACATCTTAACATTTGTACTTTAAGCTAGTAGATAAGAAAGCACTTGTTTATTTTTTTTTCTTCTAAGTTTGTCATACAACTTTTCGAGTGTTTTTTTTTGTTTCGTTTAAAGTCGAAAAATTTAGATAGGTTTTGAGATTACACGTATCGTCTTTAGTAATAAATTAAATTATTAACGTTTAGAAATAATAAATTAGTTTAGACGTATAGGAATTTTTGCGTTCTGTGGTTTTTGAACTTGTTTTTATTATTCTTTTAGGTTAGGTTGGGTTGGGTTGGGTTAGGTTGGGTTGGGTTGCGTTCTTCTTTTACATAGATTTTATCAAAATCTAAAGTAAACCCATGGAATTTAGCCTCGGAAAACCTTCAAAAAAACACTATCTCTACAAAACTGAAGAATACCACAACAAAAACAAATCACTGCAACTTAAGACCAAAACAAATCACCAGAGCACTATTATTTCTCGGCCTCCTCAACCTGTTTAACGTCCAACCCATTCACCATCTTCTCGATGCTCTTCAAGTCGCTTGGCGATGACGCGGCTTCAGGTTTTGGAGACTCTGTGCTCGGCCTAACTGGCGGCGACAAAGACCCACCCCTCACCTTCCCAGAAGGTGAATTACTCAAACTTCTTGTATGCGAACTGGGCGTCACAGTCTCAAAAGCACTACTCAGAGGCGAAGAACCCACACCAGCACCACTATTGGGTAGCGTATACGGAGTAAACCGATGCCCGCCTTTGAGATGGTTGTGAATAGGAGATGTAGGTGATAAGTGATGTCCATGATGATTGGGATGGGCTAGATTTGAGTAGTGAGAGAAGAGAGCTGGATGTTGAGCTGCGAGGGCAAGTTGAGCGTTGAAGAGGAGGCTTGGGTTCATCGCTGGGTTGTGACCTCCGGTGAAGAGGCTTAACGGTGGACCAAATGGTGGCCCAGCTCCTGGGTACATGCCCGGTGGGTACAGGTAGGGTAGTAAGTGTGGTGGGGGGTGAATTGGAGGTCCTACGCTGATGTTTGGCGATGGGTATTCCCCCGATGGGTTCGAAGGCCCCGCGCCATCTTTCGGTGAAGACGATCTTCCTTTGAAGGCTGTCGATCCTGGTGATTCCGAACACGACGATTCTGAACCAGAATCGTCATGCAGACGTTTCCTAATGGCGTCATCATCATGAGCTGCAAGAAAAAATAAGCATGGTGTTAGATTTTTGATAATGTGGCTCTGAGATGTTCGTTTTTATTGATGGATTGTTATCAAACTCGTAGAGGGAGACAAGAGGAATAGGTAGGGGTTTGAAAATTCAAGTTCTCTAATGTAGAGAGGCATAGTGTCCCAAAAGTTTTAGGATATCATCAAAGAAGAAGGTTAAGTAATAAGCAAAAAACTGTCACAATTGTCAAGAAGCCATCAATTGTGGAATGTTTGTTTCTGAATCCAAACTGATGAGTGGGTATGATGTTTCTTTCATCTAAGATTGGCTTCAGTCGTTTTGCAAGTAGCTTTTCAAACAGTTTTGACAATGTGGGCAGTAAAGAAATTTGCCTGTATGAGGATGCTTCATTTGGTGGTTTTCCTAGCTTGGGAATCATCACTACCTTCGCAGTTTTCCAAACAGATGGCACATATTTAAGCCTAAATGCTGCGTTGCAGAGGTTAGTTATATTAACTATGGCTTTTTTAGCCAATTCTTTTAAAATCTCGCCTTTTATCAGATCAAAACCAGGTGCCTTTTTCTTTTCATTTTTTTAATTTCATTTATTACCTCTTTAGGAGATCCTGTATTTTGAAGATATATTTGAACGATAGCTTGTTTAGAACCAAACAACTTTTGTTTAAACAATTTTTTGAAACTATGGACTGTACAACACTGTGACACTAAAACCAATACTCTTTCTCTTTTAGCTACAGTGGGTTCTGGATTATGGATTATGGTTGATGTGATTTGAGCCCAATTCAACAAAGGTTTTGAAAATTCCTTGGGATAATATCCCAAGCCAAGAAAAGACCATAAGGAATCTTTTTTTCCGAAATGCATACCTCCATACAACTGCATCATATGAGATAATTAAAATCCCAGGTTATGAATATCGATAAAACAAAGGAAGAAGGCAGAAATGGGAACTGGAAATTTCAAGAAAAACCTTGGAAGGGTCCTGTTGCAGCACAAGAAGTTAACATCTCCATGGTTTCACTTCTTAAAAACAAGCAAATATCTGATGATTACCTGAATGCCCTAAAGACGACGCTATCGAAGGAGTAGGCGGATGCAAAGACGGCCTTGGACTATCAGCAGTACCAACCACGTCCAATTCAGAGTCATCAGTTTTCGAGACAGTACTGCTATCTGCAGACATCCTAGCTGGTAAGGGGTGCGAATTTTTCTCCGAATCCGAATGCCTCGTCGCCAACATCGCTTGTCTGCAACAAATAAAAATAACATTCAATAATACGTCACTCCAATGATAAAGAAAAAAATATATACCTTATCGAATTTGAGTAGGGAACCCTTGAGCCACTTTGGAAACTGAGAACAGAGTTAAAAACACAAATTAATAACGGATGCAGTGACGAAAAGTCCCCTACACATAAACACAATCATAAAAAAACATAATTTTCGAATCCGCGATTCCGCAAGGCTCCGACTTTGGTCCGCTACTCTCCACGCGCGACGATATCGATATTATGATTAAAGCGTCTCGTACGAGGCATTTTGTTAATTGATACGTCTCGATGGGGTGACTATGCTCCGCGTCCATACCACGGAGGGTGTTAAATTGAAGTGGGGTGAAAAAGCCGGCTCACAAAAGGCCTCCTCACACGTTCGGGGGCGAATTATAACGGCGTTAAATTGACCGGGAAAATGGATAATTATACCGGACATAACCTTTCGCCAGGCCGGCTTCAAAGACTTTCGCGGAGAGTGTTAATAAAGTTTGGTTGCTGAGGGTGGTTGTCGGGCAAGGGTAGTGCTGGAGATGTGCAAAGACAAGCGTAGGTGATCGAGTATAGTAGATTTGATTGGTGTAATTCTATATTTGATTCGTCTAATTCGTATATTTGCTCTTGCTGAGTTTATTACACAGATACAGAATAGAATTTGGAGAAAAGGGCTCTGTTAGCACCTAGGCCAACCCTCTGTCTAGCGACGACAAAAGAAATCAGTTTGAAATTTGAATGTGGTGTCGAAAATTTTTGTTTGAAAGAGAAAAAAACATGTTTTCTTGCTGAAATGTGACCAAAAACTGTGTATTGTCTACTAAACTAAACAAAATATAACTTCGAAATAGCGCAGATCAGGGTTGGATCTTCCCTAAACCTACAACGTAATCCAATAGTATCAAAATTCACCGCGATGCGGCGTAACAATCACCAGTTCGTCCGACCCCATGCCATTATCTAAGTAAATAGATCATTTAAATTTTAAAGCGAGACAATTTCTGGCTTAGCGTCCGACCCCTAAACGGTAGGGGGGAGGAAATTAAAATTAGAGAGCCCGCAAAATAAAGACCGTTACGTTCTGTTCTCTTTTTTTGTCGCTAGTGGTCTTCTTTTCGCTCTGAACACACAGCGTAGGGTCGTGTTGGGGGATATTGTTTCGAATTAAGGGTGGCATTTGTTTAAGGTCAGGATGAAGTCACCCCCGGCCAAAGCCGACCGGATTACCGTGTCGCCGAGTTTTTAATTTGCATTTACAACGCGGCGAATCTCCATATAGAATACCGCGTCTCTTTTTCGCCTAGTTTACGCTCGGGGTTGTGTGAATCGGCTTTGTAACGTTACGGCCTTTGAAAGACGTAATGTTTTTACAGTACAAATTATTTGCGCAATATATAAGATGATTATTAATGCACGAAGTATCTATTTTAATGCACATATCTATTTAAATAATTCACGCTCCCATGTTTTTATACGCATAATTGTCCGTTTTGACAGATATAATTTGACGTTTCTCGACCGTGTCTAACGTCACGTTGTCCGCCATTAAGTTAGGTTAAGTTAGACGCCAAGGGGAACCGCCATCTATCAAAACACCTTTCATACAATCAAAATTTCACAGTTCAAACAAATTCTAACCTTAAATACAATGACAACAAAGACAGAAACTTACTTCTTTTCTCGTTTCCCTGCTCCGGTATCCCTGAATCCTTTCGCAAAAGGATTGTTGTCGATCTTCAATTGTGTAATCTACAAAGAATAGAAAACAGCGATTAGTTTAAACAACGCCATCTCTCGATGTCACGCAAAACTAAACCAGAACAAGCGGGAAATTCAAACGAGCAAAAAATTATAATTGCATTCTTTAAAGTGCTATCTCGTAGGATCTTTATTTCAAATTGAATTATGTTTATCGCAGTAGGAGGTTGGTATTTGTAGAAGCTCATGTAAGAACACCTTGTGCAATCTAATTTCCCTAATTAATAAAGCTACATCCTGTCTTAATGAACTAGTTTATTAGCAAAAATAAGCCAGCGGCGTAGCCAGCTCAATAAAACTGGAAAAATGTTAATTTATAGGCCTAGGTGGATACCAGAAAGCGTTATTTTATTATTTCCTTCTTTAGTTTTGTTGTCGTTAAGAATATTCATAAAACCATAGGCGTACGTGTGGAAATGACGTGTTTGTCTAAGTAATTATTGGTGTTGTGTGGATATAATATATCTCGTCTTTTTTCGTTTCTGTTTTTGTGGCAGTTTCAAGTTTCCTTTTGTGTAGACGTGTCTTTTTAATTACAAATTCTAATTAGGAGAATCTCTGTGTTTTCTCGCTGTTAACAGGAATATATTAGGTGAAGCGTCTGGTTGTAATAAATAAAAGATCATTAGTTTTGTCGGAGCGCGAGTTTCTTTTATAGTGTTGGGATTGACGTGTAGGCCATAATAATGTTATAAAAATCGAAGGAAAAGAAGTGTTACGTATAGTTTATACCAGGGGTTCTCAAACGGTGGTACCTGAGCCCTGAGCCACGTGTCCTTGTCAGCCAAAAGTTATATTTTACTATATGGCTGAAGATAGATGCACATAAGTTGGCGCTCTTAAAAACGCTTGCAATTTTGTATTTTAACGATAAATGTGACTTTTTTGTTATACATTCTTTAGAACCAAGTATGAACTTTCATACGACATTATTTTTATTAAAATTTACCCACAATTTTGTTTATTGCAGGGCCGAGAACATTCGCTGTTATAAAAAAACAGTTTTGTGCAGAACTTGAGTGTTTTAGTTTAGTGTTAGCTTTGCTAAGCTTTTGAAAGTGGTTCAAATTATAGTATACATATTTGACATTACAACTACTGGAAAATCTGCTGCGGATAGGTGCGGATGCGGTTTTTGTGATTTAATTTCTAATACGTTGTAAAGGAAAATCCAAAAATGGATGTACCGGCTTATATGTAGTTTGGTGCAATTTCTTGATACCGTGATAGTAGAGGTAATTTAGAACATATTTAACCATATTTAGCTATATACAAATGGTTACGGTTATCGAGATATTGACAACTTTATGTTCAATGCATCTTGTATGTTGTAAATGCCGTTATGTACGTATATGTTTCCGTTTTGGATCATGTATAGCAAACAACCCCGATGACCTAGACTCTTAAAAATCATCCGAAAAAAACCTTAAACTATGTACTTGTATATCCATTTCTTGGAAATTGGTTGCTTGAAGCCAATCGGATTCATATTCAAGGCAAGAAAATACATCGAAAGCACCTACTCACATACACAGTTCACTGGTTTAAATTGGATTCTTGTTGAGGAAAGACAATAGTAAGTTTGTGAATAGAAACTGGTTAAGCGTTTACGATAAATGTGTTTATGCGGAATGCGAATGCGGGTTCAAAACATGCGTATTAGGGTCATACCACTAAAAAACGATCGTTTCAGCTTGAAGTATGATCAAATTTCGAAAGTTTTCATGAATAAAAGCATAAATATTAGACAATTTTGAAATAATACTAAAAATAATAGATTTGATGGTGATAAAAATGGTAAAATAGGTTCTTAATTGCCTCTACTATCACGTCTTAAAAGGAATGCATCGAACGGAAAACAGCATGAATAGCATATGTACCGTTTCAATACACAATATCGACTAGTGTAAACTTTCATTTTCTTCCTCTACCACTGGTCTTTAAAAATAAAACTTTTTTCAGGATTTTCTTACAACATAACAGACCCAAACATGTTATCTCATATAACTCAAAAACGACATGTATTGTTCAATTTTAAATCCGTATATGCCGCGTATTTAAACTGGACATGCCATATATTATTTTATGAATTTGACACGGTAAAACACAATAGAAATAAAATTTAAAAAAATATTGATGACAAATGTTGTAGCAGTAATTAATTTACAATAGGCGTAGTGCAGTGAAGAACAATTTTTAATACAGTTTGCTTTTTCCTATTTTGTACTGTTTTATTGTGTTTATTAAGTTATTAACCTTCAAATTCTTAGTATGACGGTTAAAATGTTATAAATAAATAAAACAACACATCTAAAGCCTTTTGCACCACCAATTTATGTCAAAGATAGTTGTCATCAATATTAATTTAAAGGACAAAATTAATTATTGAGGCAAATTTGAGCTTGAAACTAACTTTCACTGAGTGGTACGTGGAACCTAAAAGGTTGGGAACCCCTGGTTTATACGATAAACAGCTAAACATTACACCGAGAACGTTTCAGATCTAAGAAAAGTCACAAGTTTCGAAAAAACGAAACCGTTATGCGAAGAATGCAACAAATTCCTCTAGTAGTTAAGATATTTCAAATTTCAAACAGCGCGCCATACCCCCACCGTGTGTTCGCATTTGTAGTACGAAGTTGCCGTTTTCTGTGGTTAGCGTCTAATCAGCCGGTCCGTGTTTATAGACTTTTGCCTAATAAAATTGAACGATCTAGACCGAAATCTATTAAATATCGGTTACTAAAGCTTCAATTAACGTATCAAAAGTGATTCCCGGTCGTGTTATAGTGATAAACTGCCAAAAAACCGAAACGATCTGTGTTCGTGTACGGGGTTGAATTGGTGGAGGCTGTCAGCGACGTTGGGAATTTGCTTCTAGACAAAAGGTAAGCCGTTGTTATTGATTTAAAAACGGTACATGTCATTGTGTGTAGAGTTGAGATGGTTTTTATTATGATTTAGGTTAATTTTACTTGATGTTAAGTGAGTAATTTGGGGTTATTCATCGTTTATATGTACGCGCATGCGCAGCACTTGTTCGGTCTAAGCGTATTGGTAAATCAAAGGGTGATTCTCACATACAATTAGCGCTTGTCGGTAACTGACACACAGTTTTTCCGAATTAAGTATGTATATAGTATTTATTAATAAGAATTCTGTGCATTTGTCAAATGTAACGGTTGATTTTAACAGGTGGGTAATATTATATTGGTTATTGCGTATATTCTTTAGCATTATGTGCTATTTACTTACACAGTTATTGCTAATTCGACTTACCTAATTGGAGTAATGAGAAAACAGATGTTTTTGACGACAGTGGTTAGTAAATAATTCATTATATTACAGTCGTTTAGTTTTTTGCAAAATTGTAATATTTTCCGTAAGTAAATATTGCAATAAGGTATTGCCAAATTTAAAAGAAAACAATAAAAATAAATTTATTCTTTGCTGAACAATTTATTGACAGGCGCAGGAAGTAGGGTTGCCAGAGTTGATAAAATATATGATACTGCTGATAAAAATATATCAGATAGAAGAAACATATGAGATAGGTTACAAAAAAAGAACATATTAGCGACGTTTTTTACTATACTTTTCACTTGGTATTTTTGTTGTTAATCAAAACTAAGAAATCTTTTAAATGTCTGTCAAACTTAATTAAATTTGTATTTAATAAAATAATGTAAGTATTTATGTTTATTCATTTTTATAAATTTGCAAATCACAATTTAAGAAAAATCTGATGTGGCCAGGCACATGACTTTATCATACCATATATAAAATTAATAGTTTAGCTGCATGAGATTTTATTTGATCGAGATAGAGCGTGTCTGCATTAAAATAAAACAAGCAAGCCAGGATTTGATAGATATTTTGATAATATTAACAGTAGGTATTGTCAAAAAATCAGCCTACTGTCATTAGCATAAAAATAATTGCCAAATCCTGGCTAACTATGTAGTTTTAATGCAGACACGATCTCGATCAAATAGAATTTGCTCATACAGCTAAACTATTAACTTTACCAAGAAATGTCATAGACATAAATTAAACAAATTTTCCTCTACTTTAATTTATTATTTAACTATTTTGACGAAATTACAGAAATGGCAGGTCATCTTCTAACACTTTGAAAACTCTTAGAGGAAACATCCAGTTCCTTTGGGCCCTTTTGAACCAAAATCTTTTCATCTACTACACAGATAGAAAAGATTTCTTGTTTTAAAGAAATGTATTTGTTTGAATTTATTCTTTTGGGTCAAAACATATTTCTTTGACGCCAACAATATTTACTTCATTGAATACTCTAGTTTATTTGCTTGCAGAGATTAATTTATTTGAAATATTTATTTAAGTGGAATAAATATATATGGATACAAACAAAAATTACTTTCCTTTAAAGTAATATTTTAGTTTTGATTAAAAAAAACGTTTCTTTACACCAATGAAATATAATTTTGATTGTAACATATAAATTTGTATATAAGGAGAGATTTATTTCGCTTAAAGTAATATTTTGTCTTTGGCTTAAAAATAGGTTTACTTCCGCCAAAGAAATCGTATTTTGATTAAAATAAGTATATTTGTACACAAGAAGAGATTTATTTCCTTTAAAGTAATATTTTTGTTTTGGCTTTAAAATAGGTTTACTTTTACCAAAGAAATCATATTTTGATTCAAATAAATATATTTTTAATGTCATCCAACTGTATTGTTAGATGGCGCTGTAAACTCTCTCCTCGCACTTCGTACATATCGAGAGTATAAAGCCGCGTGATCGACAGTATAGAACTTATAGAGTACAGTGCCTGTAGGTTCAAGTTGCGATTCCAAATCAGAGTACACTTTACTAACTTAACCTTGACTATACGTTGGGTTGGGAAGACCAAGCACTGGTCGAGGATGTGCGACATCCCAAAAAGGAGGTGACACATGGCGAGTCTTCCGAAAAATTCTTGTCTATTAATTCCTTCAACAAACTAATCATTTTAAGCATTTTAACTCGACCAAAAATTTTGTTAATTTAAAAAATGTAATTCTTTCACTCAACACAATCATAATTATTTGAAGTAAATAAATCTCATTTCTTATAATACACAAATTGCAAACTTTTTAACTGGAAACATAAGTTGTTTGACAGAAATCAACGTTCTTTCTACCAAACAAATATTTCAAATAATTGCGTTTTTATCCGCAAATAAATATTTCTTTGCCTCTATTGAAACAACAAATTTCTTTGAGTCAATGCATATTTATTTGAATCAAACAAAAATTTCTCTCTGTGTACATTATTATGAGATTGTCCCAAATATGAAATTTGCTCGTATTGCCAATATTTCAGCTATACTAACCTTTAAGCTTATGCGAACCAAGTCGTTCCTTCGTTCGTTAGTTGCTTACTGAACAGAGCCAAAAACGTAATCGTAAAAATCGCTTATAAAAGTGACAAATGGGTCGTGGAATTCATTATCTCTCTCCTGCTGCATCTCCATCTCTCTCGGTTCTCCGTGTGCGCGTATGTGTTTGCCGCTGAGTCGGCATTGTATCAAAGGGTATTTAACTCGGCTGATTATAATAATTACAGCGGACAGCTTGCGTTTATCAGCTGGCTATATAGCGTTGCGCAAGGTCCTTCGTCGTCGTTTGCCTCTTTGAATCCGCGAATTGCTAAGTACTGTTATATCGCCTTATTTAAAGTGTTTCAATCATTTATACGCAGAGCATTGCCACCAATTACCGGCCACCTCACTTCAGCGTGTTCATGTGTGTGTGTGTGTGTGTGTGTGTGTGTGTTCGCAACACGGCGGTCTGCTGTAATTTTAAAAGAAACGATTGATTTCGGTTTGAATTTCTTAAGAAGGTGCTTAAGCTGGCTGAGGAGTTATTATTGTGGTACCTTGCGTTTTTGGAAGAAGGATAATGACTACATATTTATTTAACTTCCTCATTTGCCTTCTTGTTAGGGTTGCCAGAGTTTCATATATGGGGCATTCTTTTTGAAGTGTCCCAATGCAAAAATGTAAAGTTTTCGGATATAGTTGAAACTTTGCAGAATTATTGTACTTAACAGTAACAAATACCTAAAATATTAGCTCATGAGAAAAAATATTGAGGAAATTACTATGGGTTGAAGCCGTTATTGAACAAAAAAGAACTAGACCGCCTCCAACCCCTGTAAAATGTAAATATACAATAAAATAGCATGTGACATCTTTAGGTATTCTATAATTTATATAATATCCATATAGATCTTCTGTTGGGAAGTTTTTTTAGTTTAATTTTTAAAGAGGAATATCTGGCAACACGGACGCAATCCGAGTGAACTTCGTTAATTCAAGTCCAATGCTGCCAAACTGAAAAGTATAACCGATATTACGCGGTTTAATTATAAAAATGAGTCAAGTGAATTAATAAACAGCTTAGGGGTACCACAAGGTTCTGTTCTTGGACCAGTTTTATTTAATTTGTACATAAACGATGTTGCGTCACAAGTTAAATCTTGTGATATGCACCTATTTGCAGACGATACACTAATATCAATTGCAGGAGATACCTTACCTGATGTAATCGCGACATTAAACTCCGAACTAGTATCGATATCAAATTGGTATAAAGAAAATAAATTATGTTTCAATGTATTGAAAACAAAAGCTACGGTATTGGGAAATAGAAATTCGGTAAACCCTACACCAGACATAGTTATCGATAACACAGTTGTTGAGATAGTGGACAAATTTAAATATCTAGGTGTTATTTTAGATAATAGTTTGAAATTTACGAGTAATATGGAATATATAGTTAAAAAGGTGAGTCGAAAGATTAGCTACTTAGGAAGAATATCTAACAAACTTACATTAAAAGCTGGAATATCTTTGTACCATACGATTATAGAACCATATTTTTACTAATTGCAGCAGTATATTATTTTTGTGTACAGACAAAGACATCAAAAAGATTCAAGTACAACAAAATCGAGCACTCAGAATTTTATTACAAAGCTCCAGGTTAACCAGTGTCGAGTCCATGCTGAGTAAATTAAATTTTTTGAATATTAAACAAGGAACGGTATATCAGGCACTCACGCTGGTATATAAATGCATAAATAATAAACTCCCAAATTATATGAGTAATTATTTAACATACATCAGTCAGCAGCATGAATACAATACTCGGCAAAAGGACCACTTCAGATTACCAAAATATACAAAAAGCAGCACACAAAATTCATTTTATTATAAAGCACTGAAGATGTTTAATACCCTACCAAGTGATATAAAAAACAGTAGTTCGCTAAGTCTTTTTAAAACATCATGTCGGGTTCATGTATTGGCTAATTTTAAGTAGTTGATAAGTTTATTACTTAGGAAACCAAATTTATTGCGATTATTAGTTTCTTTTAACTAAATAAATATCATTATTATTATTATTATTATTAGGTTTTTGGGATTTCCTTGTTTTCCTTGCTGTTTCTTCAGTTTCAGGGACACTTTCTACACATTTTCAGAATTTTAGTCAAACGTACAAAGTTTAAGATTGGCTTTGATACCCTTTTGATGTTGCTATAACATCAATTCAGTTCAAAATTGGCTTAAATTGTATTTTTTTTTTATTTTGTCATCAACTTTCTTGACTCAAGTTCAAACAGTTTCCAAAAACCAATAGAAAAAGAGCTTTACTTAACACGTAATTTGATCTTTTTCCGTTCCCGAGCTTTTTTGTGATATACGAGTATCAAGCAGTGAATCCAAATAATATTCACCAGATATAGCAAAGGCTGACGCTTATTTCGAGAGGTATAACGTCACTTTGAGACGTTTCTACTGGGAAGAGATAGCTTAGACAATTGTACCTCACATATATCGTCCCAGAATTATAAAGTATGAATATAAGTATAAACTTCGTTTTAAATAGCCTTTCTTGAATGAGCAAAAGAAAATTTACAACAAAAAATCTCCAAAATACTCACTTTTTCGTTTTGGTACGCGGTAACAGCTATGAATTCGGTTTCCTTGAAGACGTACGTCCGAAACGTTGAGTACGGTAACTTGAGGATGTCGTTCGCCCGCACCAAGTGAAACCTAGGCTGGTACTTGTGCATCGAGTTCAATATCGTCTGAAAACAAAAAGAAATCCGTGTAAAATCATTAAAAATACCATTCGGAACGGTTATAAAACTAAATAGACCTAAAACCCCCGAGTGAACACGATCGAGAGCTTCGGGTATCCTCGGAAATGCTTTAGAACTAAACTAATACCAACTGTCATTGATGTTTTGTTAAATTTTTTACTTATATTGTCTTGCTAGGGTTATAACATCGCGCTGTGTTGTGTTTCTCGAATTGATATTGTAATTTGATACCGATTAGAAATAAAGAAAAGCGACAGAGAGAGAAAAAAAAAGCTATCGAGAAACAGTTGCGAATTCGATCGTAGAATGTTCCACCAGTTTGTAGTACACCAGATGACATCTCGTAATATGTTCGTTCCTAGAATCTAGTTTCTCCTGCTTACAAGATCGCCGGAGCAATTAGAAATTTAAAATTACGCGGTTTCACGACGCCAGATCAAAGAAGGCCGTGATCGTCATGGATATCCCGATAAACCGATCGTAAAAAGATCGCCACCATTATATTGTTAAGTCGAACAAGCTACGCAATCAGCTTTTTATTATAATTTATTTAAAAGGTGTAAAGTTTTTTTTATTATTTTTATCTCAATTAAAGAATTATTTTATTGTTGAACGAACAATATACATATATAGTTTATAAATAAACTGAATGCATGACTTTTAACGCAGTAATGAGTGAAATAAATACTCGAGTTTATTTTTAATTGCTTTTCATTTAACTTCATCGATATTTATTTATATTTTGCACTCCGCTAAAAGAATTCCGCTAAATTTCGAATGTTTGGCGATCCGAAAAACAATAAACAATATAAATAAAATAATTTAAACTCTTGTTGAAATTTAAAAAAAAAAAAACATCGCCTATAATGGAAGTGTGAAAACTTGTATCAGCACCAACATTTATACGTAAATTTTATACACAGTGTTGCGATTAGATGAACGATTTACATACGTTTTAACATCAGAACTAATCCTCGCTTTGCATATTTAAAACATTACACTATTTCTGTTTCGATTAATTATGAAAACACGACATAACCCGATAAAGTTGATCGGAATAATTTGAATAAAGATGTTTAACGAATTAAAATAACCACTTTAGTTGGTCAGGTGTTCCGATAGGTGTCGTTCGCATCAGTTATTATGGATTTCCTTGTAATTCTGTTATCTAATTCTTTACGCATACACGTTATACACACACAAAATAAAAACCTACAGTGGGAAAATGTTATGGTTAATTACGTAATTAATTAAGTAGAAAAAAATGAAGATCAGACCTCAAAATTTGGTGCGTCATATTGATCTCCGGCGGATTGAGTACTCACTTGCATCTTAAACAAAAAGAAAATAGTATAAAAATCACATCCTTGTTATGTTATTACTAATAAATATTATAATTGTTATAGAAAAAAAGTATTATTATTATTAGATATTATTACGGAATTTATATATCGAGTACAGTTTATTAAATATTGTTCAAATATACACGCACAAACCAAAACAATTTATCATCACAACTAAAATTTCGAAGAAAGATCTTCATTTTTACCGATACATATTACAATTAGTGCAAATTTAGGTAAAATCGTTAAAAAGTATATAATAGATTTTTCGTAAGCTCTATAATTAGAGACAGAATCGACTCTACCCATCATTTAAGTTCAAATTTCGCGCCCTCCTATATAGTTCCGCCGCCCGTCCATAGATGGCGCCACCGCAACTTCGCGCCAGAACGCGCCGAGCGCGGCACCGTCACGAATTTACAAGATTCGTCATTAAACGGGATTAAATTACGCCGAGATGCCGTCGGAAGACGACAAAACAAAAGCCGGCCGATGGGAGAGGGGGGCGAAATCGCCTGCGAAAAAGAAGCGGCGGTGCCGTATAACCTCTAAGAAACCGGGGGTGGGGAGGGGAGAGCAGCAAAAATAAAAGGGACGAAAGGAAATTAAGAACTTAGCGATCAACTATGCAAGATAATCGCATTAGTGTACGACGGCGTTAATAAGGTTTGGGATTTTCGGTGAGTATGCGGCTAGAGTAGAGGTCGCTGCTTGTCAGGCGGGCGCAAAAGGACCTAAAAGACAGCGGCAGGCCGGTGATCAAGGCGGCTCGTCGTTATATAGGAGTTAATGAAATCGAAAACCAGAAGAATCAAGAATGCCGCGCCGACGGTACTGTGTCACTTGTTAATTAGTGTTGCTGTCGCTTAGGGGTTAAGTCATTACCTTGGGGTAACCGGAACGGTTAAGGCGGCGACACACAACGATTTTCTGCTTAAAGAATCGTACCGACTTCACAAGTGACCGATGCGAGTTACTACGTTCTTTATATTGATTATTAGTTTCGTTTTATCAATTCTGGAAAGTTTTATCAAAATTCTTAGGATATTTCCTGAGTTGTGAATCTATGACTATGTTTAGTGCAATTTTTCGAGTTATTGTTTAATTTAAAGAATCGTACCGACTTCACAAATAAACTGTTGTGAGTTACTACGTTCTTTATATTGATTATTAGTTTCCTTTTATCAATTCTGGATCGTTTTATCAATATTATTAGGATATTTCCTGAGTTGTGAATCTATGACTATGTTTAGTGCAATTTTTCCAGTTATTGTTTACTTTCATGAATCGTACCGACTTCACAAGTGACTGATGCGAGTTACTACGTTCTTTATATTGATTATTAGTTTCCTTTTATCAATTCTAGAAAGTTTTATCAAAATTCTTAGGATATTTCCGGAGTTGTGAATCTATGACTATGTTTAGTGCAATTTTTACAGTTATTGTTTAATTTAATGAATCGTACCGACTTCACAAGTGACTGATGCGAGTTACTACGTTCTTTATATTGATTATTAGTTTCCTTTTATCAATTCTGGAGAAAGTTTTATCAAATATCTTAGGATATTTCCGGAGTTGTGAATCTATGACTATGTTTAGTGCAATTTTTACAGTTATTCTTTAATTTATAAAATCGTACCGACTTCACAAGTGACTGATGCGAGTTACTACGTTCTTTATAGTAATTATTAGTTTCCTTTTATCAATTCTGGAAAGTTTTATCAAAATTCTTAGGATATTTCCGGAGTTGTGAATCTATGACTATGTTTAGTGCAATTTTGACAGTTATTGTTTAATGTAAAGAATCGTACAGAGTTCACAAGTGACTGATGTGAGTTACTACGTTCCTTATAGTAATTATTAGTTTCCTTTTATCAATTCTCGAAGGTTTGATCAAAATTCTTAGGATATTTCCAGAGTTGTTAATGTATGACTATGTTTAGCGCAATTTTTACAGTTATTGTTTAATTTAAAGAATCGTACCGACTTCACAAGTGACTGATGCGAGTTGCTACGATCTTTATATTGATTATTAGTTTCCTTTTATCAATTCTGGAAAATTTTATCAAAATTCTTAGGATATTTCCGGAGTTGTGAATCTATGACTATGTTTAGTGCAATTTTTACAGTTATTGTTTAATTTAAAGAACCGTACCGACTTCACAAGTGACTGATGTGAGTTACTACGTTCTTTATATTGATTATTAGTTTCCTTTTATCAATTCTGGAAAGTTTTATCAAAATTCTTAGGATATTTCCGGAGTTGTGAATCTATGACTATGTTTAGTGCAATTTTTACAGTTATTGTTTAATTTAAAGAATCGTACCGACTTCACAAGTGACTGATGTGAATTACTACGTTCCTTATAGTAATTATTAGTTTCCTTTTATCAATTCTCGAAAGTTTTATCAACATTCTTAGGATATTTCCTGAGTTGTGAATCTATGACTATGTTTAGTGCAATTTTTACAGTTATTGTTTAATTTAAAGAATCGTACCGATTTCACAAGTGACTTATGTGAGTTACTACGTTCCTTATAGTAATTATTAGTTTCCTTTTATCAATTCTGGAAAGTTTGATCAAAATTCTTAGGATATTTCCTGGGTTGTGAATCTATGACTATGTTTAGTGCAATTTTTACAGTTATTGTTAAACTTAAAGAATCGTACCGACTTCACAAGTGACTGATGTGAGTTACTACCTTCTTTATATTGATTATTAGTTTCCTTTTATCAATTCTGGAAAGTTTTATCAAAATTCTTAGGATATTTCCTGAGTTGTGAATCTATGACTATGTTTAGTGCAATTTTTACAGTTATTGTTTAATTTAAAGAATCGTACCGATTTCACAAGTGACTGATGCGAGTTACTACGTTCTTTATATTGATTATTAGTTTCCTTTTATCAATTCTGGAAAGTTTTATCAAAATTCTTAGGATATTTCCTGAGTTGTGAATCTATGACTATGTTTAGTGCAATTTTTACAGTTATTGTTTAATTTAAAGAATCGTACCGACTTCACAAGTGACTGATGGGAGTTACTACGTTCTTTATATTGATTATTAGTTTCTTCTTATCAATTCTAGAAAGTTTTATCAAAATTCTTAGGATATTTCCGGAGTTGTGAATCTATGACTATGTTTAGTGCAATTTTTACAGTTATTGTTTAATTTAAAGAATCGTACCGACTTTACAAGTGACTGATGTGAGTTACTACGTTCTTTATATGGATTATTAGTTTCCTTTTATCAATTCTGGAAAGTTTTATCAAAATTCATAGGATATTTCCAGAGTTGTGAATCTATGACTATGTTTAGTGCAATTGTTACAGTTATTGTTTAATTTAAAGAATCGTACCGACTTTACAAGTGACTGATGTGAGTTACTACCTTCTTTATATTGATTATTAGTTTCCTTTTATCAATTCTGGAAACTTTTATCAAATTTCTTAGGATATTTCCGGAGTTGTGATACTGGGGACACCTGCATACGCTCAAAGCAACAAACCAAAGGAAACCCCGAAGAACTATTACAGAACATCGTCACGTCCGATATGTCAAAAATCGCCTTGGAGCCGCGTTTCGGTAAATCAAGAAGTCCCGGCACTCCTGGAGGCCAGCTAGCGGCCTGCCTACCGGAAATTAACATTCAACTCGCTTCCAGTAGATGGCAGTACGTGATCGAGCAGAAGAACATCCCTGGTCATGGAAAATAAAGCGATTCATCCAGTTTTCAGTTCAAACGCGGAACGAGCGCGACTTAGAAGTGAGAGACGAAGGGAGAGAAGGCTAGTGTGTAGAGCGAGAGGTGCGATTGTTATAAGAAACCGTGTCCGCGACGTGGCACTTGTCACCGCATCCAAATGTGAAAATTATGCCAAGGCGGCGTCGGTCGCGCTCCGCTCAGAGATGACTTGATAATTGCGCCGACGTTTGCCGCCAAAAGCAGACTCACGACGCATCTAAATACGGCCCCCAGTCCTACCAAACGAATTTATAAAACGTTGGTACCGTGCGATGTGATGTTGAGACGTGTAAGCTATATTTCGTAATAGGTATATTCGATTTTTAACAAACTCATTTCTTAATACACGAACAAAAGCGTTGAAAGTTCTTCAACACCTAACCTCTGCTCTTCCTCTGTCTCATAGGTGACTCTTCCATCGCCGCCTATGCGAATTATTTTAATATTGCCTACCTCACACCGTGTGTGAGCTGGCAAAGGAGTCGCGGCCCGACCGGTTATAAACCGCGCGACTTGTTTATGTTGATAATATTTCGCGATCAAAGTCGCCGACAGGATACACAAGCCAAGCCGCGCTAGCCTCTCAGCGTTGTCCATTTCGTAAAATGCGCGCGTATTTGTCCAAGTCTGCTTATTAATTAGCCATAAGGTAAATGGAGGACAAAACGTCTCGCCCGTTCTGCATGCGGCGACATGCGATGATAAGACCACAAAAGTCATATAAATAATAAATGCAAAATATTGGTCCGGAGGTTTGTCCTTGTGGAACTCCCAACAACCCAAACTAAACACCACAGCTCAGCAATTTTTCTCGATTGACCCGCTTAAAGCGTCTCCTCCGATCTGCATGTGGCGACATGCCATGATGCTCGCTAAGACCACAAAAGACTAACCCCATCTGCACCGCTTCTTCTTCCTTTGTAGTCATTGTGGATGAGGAAGAAATATCAAAATAAGAAAATAAATACATAACATTGGTCCGGAGGTTTGTCCTTGGGGAACTCCAAACAACCCAAACTAACCACCACAGCGCAGCAATTTTTCTCGTATGACCCGCTTAAAGAGCACACCGACCCACTGGCATATTACAACCAGAAAGTATGACAACCTATGTTCGATTTATCATAATTAAGTTAAAGGGATTTCAGATAATCCCTTTATATACTGTAGCGTCCGCATCCGAGCAAAAGACACCATTACAACAAGCTTATCCTGTAAATACCTTAATTCCGAGTAATTGTCTTCGGCCCATCTAATTCCTCCGCACGAATTGAAACAATTGAAGACCGCGCGCGTCGACCAATAAAAAGCATCGGTCGCGATCAAAGCCCTACACGCTCTTTCGACTGTTTTCCTGAGTAATTCTAACCTACACGCTAATTGTTTTCGATTAGCAAGATGGTGGCGCTGGTATCCATGTTGGCGCCTATACTCACTCATCGGTTTATCTCGTAGTGTGCGCGTTTGTTTTCGAATTTAGTTTACTCACTTCGTGAGTCGAAAAGGCTGTAAAATATTAATTAGTAACGTCGTGTGAACTCGGATCAAGTATGAGTTCATATGATGAACTTGCGCACCTTGGTATTCTTGTTTGTTTATTAGATGTAAAGATTTGTTTTGTTGTGATTTGTTTTGTAAAAAGGATCCATAGACATCGTGTGAAAGTTATTACGATTTATATGTGAGGAAGAAGTAAGAAAAGGTGTGCCGCAGGATAGTGTCTTGAGGCCAATCCTCTATTTGCTACATAGAGGTGGTTTGCGACAGCTGGGTGTAATGGTGGTGGGATGAACTGAAGATGAGTTAAACAGGAAGCTAGAAGAGACTTACGATCACATTGGCCCAGTACGGAGCGGGGGACTGAGAAACGACTTTGTTATTTCTTATTAAAATTCTCAAAATACTTGAGAGTGCACAGTGGTCGTTTCGAAACAATCGACACAACTTCTCCCACCAGACAGACCATGCACAGCGAACAGAGTTCACTAGTTGGGCCATTGAACAACAAAAAGCGAATGCCGATCTTGGAGTTCCGCAAGGCTGAGTGTTTGGACCACTACTATGCATGGATTGGGCTGTATTTCTTAGATCAACATAATGATGTTGTTCACAGAGGCCTGTGTTGGATATTATAAGAAGAAGCTCATTTACAACTCAATCTTCTAACGTTCATCAACACATTACCAAATCTCACAATTCAACCCCTCTCTATAATCGAAAACTCCATATTTATGCGTGACGGTCCATCGTCAGCCTGGGTGGCTATCTGCCGGTTAAAACACGAACTAAAGACATAAGTTTTACATTAACATTAGCGACTATCTACCCAGCTACCGTTGCGATAGCTCGCCGTCTGGACCAGCGCAATCTTGGCCATGTCCGGAACCAGTTTGCGTCCGATCTTCGAGTTGGTCGTCTGTCCCTTTTAGTCCGACACAGTACAGCCGAAAAGGAGTGATAATATGCTACTTAGGTGGTGTCGGAAAATGCCAACTCTCATCTCCGCAAGTGCCGACAGAAAACCAGAATTAAAACGACCTCTCCACGTCTGTAATCTGATGGTGATGACGCGGCTGTGCTTTACTCGGAATCGGGAATTACGGATGGAAATGGGAGACGATTTCTTTGAAAAGATAGCGCGTATGGGTCTTATCGTAAATTCTCAGCTACTGGGCTTCGGAAACTACTGGGCTGGCCGAATTTTGATGGGATATGCTGTGTTAGTTAATTAGGTGAGTAGGTGACATGGGATGCTCTCAGTGCTTAGTATTATCTTTGAAGAGGACAATTGACGGAAAATATCTTCCATTCATAATGGATAAGTTGGACATCTGTCCAAGACATGAATTGAAGACTTCCTGAAGACAGCCAATATTTTCAGGGTTTTATATATGGAATAATGGCAAGAGATACGGTCTCAGCCCGGATTCGAACCGGGGTCTTCTGCCTTGCCGGGGCACTGCTCTACTGTTAAGCTACCGAGGCCTATGACAAGGAATAGATAAATTCGTCACTTCAAAGGATAGTAACAGCCAGGATTGCCGTCTAACTAATATTATCATGACATCTATTGGACACTGGTGGAAATTGGTCCTGGTATGTCAAGTTTATCGCAAATCTTGCTATTGGAAAGTAGGAACTAGTATAATCGGTTTAAATATACGGTATATAAGGAATATGATGAAAATAGAACCCAGGAGAGAAGTAATTTTAAAATTAATTAAAAGGATACGGTCTCAGCCCGGATTCGAACCTGGGCATTGCTCTACCGTTGAACTACCGAGTCCTGTGGTAAGGAATAGATTTAATTCGTCATTTCAAAGGATAGTAACAGTAAGGATTGCTGTCTAACTAATATTATCATGACATCTATTGGACACTGGTGGAAACTGGTTCATGGTATGTCAAGTTTATCGCAAATCTTCCTATTGGAAAGTAGGAACTAGTTTAATCGGTTTAAATATACGGTATATAAGGAATATGACGTAAATAGAACCCAGGAGAGAAGTAATTTTAAAATGAATTAAAAGGATACGGTCTCAGCCCGGATGCGAACCCGGGCATTGCTCTACCGTTGAACTACCGAGCCCTATGGTAAGGAATAGATTTAATTCGTCATTTCAAAGGATAGTAACATCCAGGATTGCTGTCTAACTAATATTATCAGCTCATCTATTGGACACTGGTGGAAATTGGTTCATGGTATGTCAAGTTTATCGCAAACCTCGCTATTGGAAAGTAGGAAACTAGTTTCCTAATATTTTCAAAAGCTCAAATCGAAAACGTGATCCACCAAGACCACCTTGATAGCCGCGAGGATACGAAGCAAAGCCGCCGAGGTCCTCCGAAGCGAAGATGAACGAGAGAGAGAGAGCTTAAGATAGAGACGACTCTCGCAGCATAATAACAGGAGGTCGAGATGGGCTATATATGCAGGCCACGGTGGAGAGGTGGGATTGCCGCTTTAATAGGGCGTGTCTACCTGGCGCCAAGGTGGTCACAGCGAGATGAGATAATTTTATTTTTAAAGGTTGACCAGGCCGTCAACTGGCCCATGCTGCGTCTCTCTCCGGCGCGCGAGAGCAAGGGGCCGATTGTTGTCTCCGTCTCGCGCATCTGCAGACTGTTTAATTTGTAAAACAAATAACTAACGTCCGCTGGACGGGGAGGCACAGCAGATCGATTCCGAGATTTACTCTTTTGTTTTTTCGGCCCGTCTCGTTGTTGGAGCAGACGACGAGCTGCTCCGGTTGTATCTCTCTTTTTGTTCTTGTGTCTGTTTGTTTTTTGGTTTGGTTTTGCTAGTGCGAACATGCACTGACTTTTCACGATCTTTTATTTTGATGGTTTTGACTTCTTGAGGATGGTTGTCGACTGGTCTTCAAAATAGTCTTGGTAATAATGATGCACTTGAGAAAATGCACTGGAAATGGTCGCGTTTCTTTTTTATCATCTTTTGAGAAGACATGGGTTGGTCCATCAAGCATATGTGGTTGATATGTCTATTGATATGTAGATAGGAGAAGGCTGCTTTGATTTGATTTGAATATAAACATGGTTGGGCATTAATTTTTGATGAATTCTTGCTAGTAAAGTTCCATTTTATCAGGTACCATTCATATCCGTGAACTTTGTTCACATATTGCTCTGGATTTTACCTCAAAATTTGATGGTAGACTATGGACTTTCATGGTCTTTATGTAATTTTTTTTTCCTTAACCACATCGAGTATTACCATATCATCCATCCAAGTAAACACTCTGACAGTCATCATGTGAAAAATTAGATATTCGTTATGTCGACTATGGTTTTTGCATTTGGAATTGCCAGGTTGAGTTAATAAATATCCCCATTATTACCTTCTTTAGATTCTTTAGACTCCTAAGAAAGTTTGAAACTAAAGAGAAAATCAACTTTGAAATCGTGCCATTTTATTATTACCTATTGTTCTTGTTGTATGGCATTTAAAAACAAAGATAATGAAGTGAATCGAAAATCAACATGTTCAAAAAAGATTACAGTGTTATTCCAGTTATTGCCAGTTTGTTATAGCTGGAACTCCGTATACTACTTCAAAGTACAGGCAAAAATCATAACATCATTCTTACACCCTATATTCTATACGCAAAACTGAAAGTTGAAATAAAAATTCTTCATCCGTACATCTTCTGAAGATTTAGGCTACCAGTAAGTGAAAGAGTCGTCAAAATGTTTGGGGAGAAAATCAACTTTGAATTTTTAACATATTTTTCATTGACTCGTAAATCGTTAGACCAGTTTAGTTCAGAATTAGCCACAATCTCTAAATACCGAATGATGAACATTAAAAAAGAATGCTGAATCATGAACATAAAAAATCTCAAAAGTTTTAATCTCAAAATCCCATTCAAATGATATTTACGTAAATATTTGAAGAAAATTTCGATTTGTAATAATAATTTTTGATTACAGTATTTCGGGGATTCTGTTCATGTTGTCTCCGGTCTATTACTAGTAATTTTTTTAGTAAAAGATTGAAATGGTGTTATACTCTTCATGGGTGCAGTTGCATAACAAGTCGTAAAATGTCTTTAGTTTCATATTTGAGAGTAAAATTTCGCGACGATGAACAACAGAAGTACGAACACTTGAAAGATATATTTACGAAAATTCCACCTTTAAATTATTTACTTTCTATATATAGTAAGCACAATACTGTAGGAATACTTTGTACACATTTTTTGCCTGATGATAACCAAATCTGTCGTAACCAATACCAAAGTAAAACAAACCTCTGCAACTTCAACTCACAATTCCATTTTAATCGGATTTGAAAGGTATAGCTACTACATCTTTACATAACTTCTGTTATTTTTACCCAGAACAGGTGGCGTTAACAACCCCTAACCAACATCTCTTCTATCCATTTCACGAACACATTTATCGCAATTTAAGGATAAATTAAATCCAAGGACACTAAAATGCGAAACAACTAATTCTTGGAGTTCCGCAAGGCTGAGTGTTTGGACCACTACTATGCATGGCTTTAACAAAACCTAACCAACATCTTTTCCATCCATTTTCCGAACACATCTATCGCAATTTACCCCCACCGCATCTCCCCGATACCGGTGCGCGCGGTCTTGACGCCAGAAACTAATGAATCTCGCAACTCTGGCTAATGAGGGGTTAGCTGTGTGTTAATTGCGGGGGTGGTAGTTAAATATAGCATGCCGCGGAGCGCATGCCGAGAATATTTTATTCCTGATTTATTGGAGTACTGTGCGAGGCGGTAAGCTGGTGCCCAGTTTTTCGGCAGCGGGTGCCTGATTTGTGGATACCGCGACCCCTAGTGTCGGTCGCGTAAATTACTGCGGTGCCGCCCCCCTACCCTCGCCACGTTTAACCCGGCGGCGGCGGCGGGGGCGGCCGAACTCACACCCCCGCTCGTCGAGAACTCTGATCGCTAATTGTAAATTTCGCCGATAATCACGCCACCGAAGTTTACGAGGGTGGTTTTTCGTTTTCGAGCCGGGAAGAGTGACAGCTGTCATTTTATAGGTTAGGTCTCGTTGGTCCTTGTAAGATTAACGGTAATTTTTTTGTATAATTATAAGATAATTAACACTACCCACGTAATAAACTGTCAAAACTCCGAATAGCTTTTACTCCAAGTTTGTATTTACTATACCTATATGATGTAAAAGTAACCAAATTTGACAGTTGCTACACTGTTGGCGTTTATAATAATGATATTTATTTAGTACATCACTTGGCAGGGTGTTAAACATCTTCAGTGCTTTATAATAGAACGAATTTTGTGTGCTGCTTTTTGTATATTTTGGTAATCTGAAGTGGTCCTTTTGCCGAGTATTGTATTCATGCTGCTGACTATTGTATGTTAAATAATTACTCATATAATTTGGGAGTTTATTATTTATGCATTTATATACCACCGTGAGTGTCTGATATACCGTTCCTTGTTTAACATTAAAAAAATTTAATTTACTCAACATGGACTCGATACTGGTTAACCTGGAACTTTGTAATAAAATTCTGAGTGCTCGATTTTGTTGTACTTGAATCTGGTTCTATAATCGTATGGTACAAAGATATTCTAGCTTTTAATGTAAGTTTATTAGATATTCTTCCAAAGTAGCTAATCTTTCGACTCACCTTTCTAACTATATATTCCATATTACTCGTAAATTTCAAACTATTATCTAAAATGACACCTAGATATTTAAATTTGTCCACTATCTCAACAACTGTGTTATCGATAACTATGTCTGGTGTAGGGTTTACCGAATTTCTATTTCCCAATACCATAGCTTTTGTTTTCAATACATTCAAACATAATTTATTTTCTTTATACCAATTTGATATCGATACTAGTTCGGAGTTTAATGTCGCTATTACATCAGGTGAGTTATGTCCTGCAATTGATATTAGTGTATCGTCTGCAAATAGGTGCATATCACAAGCTTTAACTTGTGAAGCAACATCGTTTATGTACAAATTAAAGGAAACTGGTCCAAGAACAGAACCTTGTGGTATTATTTGTTAATTTCTACAGAAGACGCCTACTTATTCAGTTCTCATTGTTAAAATCTCATATTTAAGATTCAATTGTATTATTCTCTCAAAAAAAAAACAATACTAAACAAAAAATTATTCCTAAAGACACACAAAGTCACAAGCAAAACTGAAACTCCGAAAACGTCAACAGATTAAACAATATCGTTATAATATGATGAGAACAATCAATGTATAAAGATTGGATAGAGCTTTGTGCTAGCGACACAACGGTCCCCGGTTCAAATCCAGGTGGTGGCTGTAGTTTTTATTTTATTTTAAATTTACATCCCGCCTATATATATCACCTTTAAACATTGATTACTTATAATTTAGTTCAATCTAACTTAAATAATTAATTGATTATAAGATCCTGCTACAATGTTTATATAATCTGTCCAATATTGGTCATTAACTAGTAAGTTTACGACGTGATATAAAGTAGGAAACTGGTCATCAATTTAAAATCCGCAATTAACTCAAAACGACTTAACGTCCGCTTATAATTTGCGGTTTAATTGGATAAGAAAATTTACGTAGGACTATAAAAGCTAATGCATTAACCGATACACAAATATCGCATAGAAAAAATCATCACCACACACAGACACACACACACACACACACATACAAAATCGGTTAGTTATCTGGTTAAAAATTCCGAAAACAAGGCAATAATTTTGGCGTCCCGACCACAATTTACGACGAGACGGGCCTGCCTTTTGTCCGTAGGTGAGAATCGGTGTTTTTGAAATGGGCCCGCGATGACAGGTACCAACTTTAAAACCCATAAATTTACCCAAAACGCCCGCCGTTCGCCGTTCACCCATTAGCGCCGGTAGGGGGCAGCACTGCGTCGCGACACGTTCCCTTTTCTACGTTCTAACTGTAGGGTGGCCCCCGCTGCGTACCCTATTTAACATTTTATTACCTTCGGACGTTAGAACAAAAGAAAATATGGAAATCGATTTTGGTATTATAGTCGTTTTTTTTTCGGGTTATATGGGGAAGAGGAATATTATATAGTTTAACAAGTGGCAGCTGTCTGTTTGATTTGTTGAGTTGACGGTAGTTTTTCAGGGAAGAATTCTCTTACAGAGGTTTACGTCACAGTATTAGCACTTTCCCGAAAATTGCAAACCTTAACTTCTCAAAGGATCCGAGGAGAAGCTACCAATGACCATTCTTCAATGCATAGGCGGTCCTATTTGTTTATATTTTGTCCAGTTATCGTATTATTTTCCTTCGAGTTGAGTAAATTTATGGATATCGGTTTGGGAGTGTACTTCTACTCGAGTCGCCATGACGACGGATCATCTTTTATAAGCTATAAATTAATTAGGTAATTAATAAATTACCGTAGTAAGAATAAGAAATTTAACTTTAGAGTAGTTAAACATGTTTTTTGCAATAAAAGAAACTATATCTAATACTGTACGAAACTAATGAGAAACCGTTGACTGAGTTAGAAGAGAAAAACTGTATGAATTCTTCGAAATTTTCAATCAACACTTTTCCTATTTTTGAATTCTATTCTTTAAAGTAGGATGCTCTAAAAGTCGCAGTTTTTAAAATATTTATTTGTTAAAATACAGTTTATCTATTAAGATAACATATTTTACTTGCTTATACATTTTGATTTTTAAGCTACACAGATAGAAAAGATTTCTTGTTTGAAAGAAATGTATTTGTGAGAATTTATTCTTTTGGGTCAAAGCATATTTCTTTGACGCCAACAATATTTACTTCATTGAATACTCTAGTTTATTTGCTTGCAGAGATTAATTTATTTGAAATATTTATTTAAGTGGAATAAATATATATGGATACAAACAAAAATTACTTTCCTTTAAAGTAATATTTTAGTTTTGATTTAAAAAAAAAAGTTTCTTTACACCAATGAAATATAATTTTGATTCTAACATATAAATTTGTATATAAGGAGAGATTTATTTCGCTTAAAATAATATTTTGTCTTTAGCTTAAAAATAGGTTTACTTCTGCCAAAGAAATCATATTTTGATTAAAATAAATATATTTGTACACAAGAAGAGATTTATTTCCTTTAAAGTAATATTTTTGTTTTGGCTTTAAAATAGGTTTACTTCCACCAAAGAAATCATATTTTGATTCAAATAAATATATTTTTAATGTCATCCAACTGTATTGTTAGATGGCGCTGTAAACTCTCTCCTCGCACTTCGTACATATCGAGAGTATAAAGCCGCGTGATCGACAGTATAGAACTTACAGTACAGTGCCTACAGGTTCAAGTTGCGATTCCAAATCAGAGTACACTTTACTAACTTAACCTTGACTATGTGTTGGGTTGGGAAGACCAAGCACTAGTCGAGGATGTGCGACATCCCAAAAAGGAGGTGACACATGGCGAGTCTTCCGAAAAATTCTTGTCTATTAATTCCTTCAACAAATTAATAATTTTAAGGCATTTTTACTCGACCAACAATTTTGTTAATTTAAAAAATGTAGTTCTTTCACTCAACACAATCATAATTATTTGAAGTAAATAAATCTCATTTCTTATAATACACAAATTGCAAACTTTTTAATTGGAAACATAAGTTGTTTGACACAAATCAATGTTCTTTCTACCAAACAAATATTTCAAATAAATGCGTTTTTATCCGCAAATAAATATTTCTTTGCCTCTATTGAAACAACAAATTTCTTTGAGTCAATGCATATTTATTTGAATCAAACAAAAATTTCTCTCTGTGTAGTTATTAGTTATTTTGTAATTCTTAAGAATAATTAATCTGTTGCGACTAATTATGTATGTACTTATATTAAATTTTGTTGCAAAAAGCTCAATAACTTACCTATTATTTATGATTTTTCTTAATTGTTCCGAAATGTTATATCAGTATTATTAATATATATTATTTTTGTATAAAAAAAACAAGCTGAAACTAAGAGATTTTTACCGACACCGAAAATCAGACTACCGCATACAGTCAAATTGATGATAGCACAAACAATACTCTGCAAACAGCGCGGCCAAAGTTAAAAGCCAGTCCGGTTCGGGCAAATATGTACCCAAGTATTAACTGCACTTTGGCTGCTGTGAGCGGCAGCAGCACAAAACACACCGATTTCTGTTTGGACAACCGCAAAAAACTAATCGAATTGTCGTGTTTTCTTCGCGCTAACCTATCCCAAATAACACCCAGCGTATTTGGTTACCAGCGCCATTTCCACCGCTTTTTTTAACTGTCAATGAAGTGCAAAACTCACATTTGCTGTCATTTTTTCAGTTTCTGGGATAGGTAAAAGACCGATGTATTAAAAGGCGGCAATATTTTTCCACCTGAGCCTTGAGCCACGTGTCGTCAGCCAAAAGTTATATTTTACTATGGCTGGACATAAGTTGACGTTCTTAAAAACGGTTGCAATTTTGTATTTTAACGATAAATGTGACTTTTTTGTTATACATTCTTTAGAACCAAGTATGAACTTTCATTCGACGTTATTTTTATTAACATTTACCCACAATTTTGTTTATTGCAGGGCCGAGAACATTCGCTGTTATAAAGACAGTAACATTCGTAGTTATAAAGACAGAGAAACAGTTTTATGAAGAACTTGAGTGTTTTAGTTTAGTGTTTAGCTTTGTTAAGCTTTTGAAAGTGGTTCAAATTATAGTATACCTATTTGACATTACAACTACTGGAAAATCTGCTGCGGATAGGTGCGGATGCGGTTTTTGTGATTTTATTTCTAATACGTTGTAAAGGAAAATCTAAAAATTGATGTACCGGCTTATATGTAATTTGGTGCAATTTCTTGATACCGTGATAGTAGAGGTAATTTAGAACATATTTAACCATATTTAGCCATATACAAATGGTTACGGTTAACGAGATATTGATAACTTTATGTTCAATGCATCTTGTATGTTGTAAATGCCGTTGTTATGTACGTATATTTTTCGATCATTTTTGGATCATGTATAGCAAACAACCCCGATGACCTAGACTCTTAAAAATCATCCGAAAAAAACCTTAAACTTTGTTCTTGTGTATGCATTTCTTGGAAATTGGTTGCTTGAAGCCAATCGGATTCATATTCCAGGCAAGAAAATACATCGACAGCACCTACTCGCATACACAGTTCACTGGTTTAAATTGGATTCTTGTTGAGGAGAGACAATAGTAAGTTTGTGAATAGAAACTGGTTACGCGTTTTCGATAAATGTGTTTATGCGGAATGCGAATGCGGGTTCAGAACATGCGTATTAGGGTCATACCACTAAAAAACGACCGTTTCAGCTTGAAGTATGATCAAATTTCGAAAGTTTTCATGGAAACAATAAGTATGAATATTGGACAATAATGAAATAATACTAAAAATAATAGATTTTATAGTGATAAAAATGGTAAAATAGGTTCTTAATTGCCTCTACTATCACGTCTTAAAAGGAATGCATTGAACGGAAAACAGCATGAATAGCATATGTACCATTTCAATACACAATATCGACTGGTGTAAACTCACCTTTTCACGTTCGAAAAAGTGCCTTCTTGATTTCTTATGGAAAATTTGGAGAAGCCTTTTCGGGCGCGCGTATTTACAGTATTATGTAAATTTAACAGTTTAGACAAGTAAAGTACTCATGAGATGCTTAAGCACCTGACGTTGGATTTTTAATAGCAGAACTGCATCTTCCGTAGCGCCCTGTATAGTGTCGCGAAAGATAATGAATCTAACGGATCGGGGTGCACAAACCATAGTACCGTCTCCTTTTTCGTCCTCGTCCTCGTCGGTCCTTTTGACTTTCCGACTCATTGGTCCAAACACTGACACGAGAAGATGGCACAGGAGACACAAAAAATCACAGCACCGTCCCCAATCATGCGCCGCTTCACTTGACGGCAAAGGGTCTCCCATATGCTGGAGGTCAACTCCTCTTCGACTAACGGTCACCCTTTTGCCGTCGAAATTTTGCGTTCCGTCGACGATATTAATTTTTTTTTATTAATTAACAGCACCCTTACAGGTACTTATGTATAACACCTAGTCTGATGACTATCTAGCTATATTAATCTAACCTAAATTGCTACGTATAAAAAGTGTACGATACTAAGTGTTCCCCATTGGTGTAACTTAAATTTAATTTGGATGCTGACGCTTTAAACTTCACACACTGCACCTTGCTCTGCTTTGTTCACCTGTCGGCTATCACTCACATAACACTGAGCTCTGCTTTTTGAACTTCACTTCACCAACTCAAAAGGTTTGGTTCTTTTGCGTCTTCGTACACTGCCACAATTGTCAAGAAGCTGGATTGCCTCGACATTCTGTAGAAGTCTGTTCTGATGATTCTCTGCAAACTTTCCAATTTCGTTCGTTACTAATTCCATCTCAAGATCCCAGTGGAGATTTCTGTTTCGTGTATACCACGGTGCACCCACGATGCTTCTTAGCACCTTATTTTGGAAGCGTTGAATGATGGTGATATTGCTTGGCTTAGTGCAGCCCCACAGTTGGATACCATAGGTCCACACAGGTTTAAGTATCTGCTTGTAAAGTAGGAGTTTATTATATGTCGACAAAGACGACTTCCTACCAATAAGCCAGTACATTTTTTTGTATCATGCCCAATTCTTCCCATCTCTTTGTAACATGTGCTTTCCAGCGGAGTTTGGTGTCTAGCGTCATACCGAGATATTTTGCCGTGTTCGAGTAGGGTACGGTGGTGATATCTATCGTAACTGGAACGTATCGTATTCGCTTGTTGGTAAAGTTTATGTGAACGGATTTGGTTTCGTTCAATGTAATTAGCCATCGTTGCATCCAATCACTAATATCGTTGACAGCGTTCTGCAGTTTTGGTGTTGCTCCATCAACATTTGTATCTACTGCCATGATAGCAGTGTCATCAGCAAACGTGGCAACGGTAACACCATCCGGTTGCGGAAGATCATGTGTATATAGAAGGTAAAGAATTGGGCCAAGCACACTACCTTGCGGTACTCCAGCTTTAAGACGATATTAATGAAGGAAAAATTTCGCCAAGGGATCGGGTCGAGTCCCGTGCAGGTTGAGGTTATTATCGCCGTCTTCATCTATATACTCGTCGTGGGTCCGTCGAGGAGGAGGCTTGGGTACGCGTTTTAATGGTAATCATAGCTGGCCGGATAAACAGAGGTTCATATACATAATTATATGTTTGTTTAGCAGACAGCTCTGGGCGTAGTTCGTTGCCAGATGATGGATGGCGCCACTTAGGATCGACTCAGACGTGCGCCTACCGCTCGCTAACCGACACTAGCGCACGATTTTTTTTCTTCTTCTCCTTCAGTGGAACACGCATTTTTCGCCACCTTTTAGATTCGCTGACTAACTGGTAAAACACCAAAAAAAAATCCTTAAAAAAAATTATTTTGAGAGACCAGTGGTAGAGGAAAAAATGAAAGTTTACACCAGTCGATATTGTGTATTGAAACACAACATATGCTATTCATGCTGTTTTCCGTTCGATGCATTCCTTTTAAGACGTGATAGTAGAGGCAATTAAGAACCTATTTTTCCATATTTATCACTATAAAATCTATTATTTTTAGTATTACTTCAAAATTGTCTAATATTTATACTTATTGATTCCATGAAAACTTTCGAAATTTGATCATACTTCACGCTGAAACGGTCGTTTTTTAGTGGTATGACCCTAATACGCATGTTTTGAACCCGCATTCGCATTCCGCATAAACACATTTATCGAAAACGCCTAACCAGTTTCTATTCACAAACTTACTATTGTCTCTCTTCAACAAGAATCCAATTTCAACCAGTGAACTGTGTATGCGAGTAGGTGCTTTCGATGTATTTTCTTGCCTTGAATATGAATCCGATTGACTTCAAGCAACCAATTTCCAAGAAATGCATACACAAGTACAAAGTTTAAGGTTTCTTTCGGATGATTTTTAAGAGTCTAGGTCATCGGGGTTGTTTGCTATACATGATCCAAAACGGAAAAATATACGTACATAACGGCATTTACAACATACAAGATGCATTGAACATAAAGTTGTCAATATCTCGATAATCGTAACCATTTGTATATAGCTAAATATGGTTAAATATGTTCTAAATTACCTCTACTATCACGTTATCAAGAAATTGCACCAAATTACATATAAGCCGGTACAACAATTTTTGGATTTTCCCTTACAACGTATTAGAAATAAAATCACAAAAACCGCATCCGCACCTATCCGCAGCAGATTTTCCAGTAGTTGTAATGTCAAATATGTATACTATAATTTGAACCACTTTCAAAAGCTTAGCAAAGCTAAACACTAAACTAAAACACTCAAGTTCCGCATAAAGCTGTTTCTTTATAACAGCGAATGTTCTCGGCTCTGCAATAAACAAAATTGTGGGTAAATTTTAATAAAAATAACGTCGAATGAAAGTTCATACTCGGTTCTAAAGAATGTATAACAAAAAAGTCACATTTATCGTTAAAATACAAAATTGCAACCGTTTTTAAGAGCGTCAACTTATGTGCGTCTATGTTCAGCCATAGTAAAATATAACTTTTGGCTGACAACGACACGTGGCTCAGGGCTCAGATGAACAAAATGCTGAGGTGAACACTTTTTCATAAAAGTGTAGGCAACCAAAACAAACTATACCACCTAGCGGAAACTAGTAGTACCAAACTATCAAGACATAACCTCAATAGCGATCGAAAATCTCTCAATCTCATTAGCGAGCGGCGGGTCAGTCTGTGTTTGCCGGGGGTAGTGTAAATATTTGTGCGGAGTTATCCTGAGTTTCCGACGGTAGGGGTTGTCCAGGTCAAATTTGTCCAGACTTCGGGTTCGCATAGATGTTGAATGGCCGTCCTGATTCGCGCCACTCCGGCGTATTTGCTCTGCCTTTTCAATAAACAGGGGCGAGCTTAGGAAACTTTTGCCGGATAAAAGTTTTAGACGAAATAGAAAGACGGTATTTTGTTTGAGTTAAGGGACGGAGTCATCCATGCAGAACTACAAGGAATTGTATCTACCTACTAGCTACATTATAGTAAATACTATTTTATTAGTGAGGTTAGGTTGTGTTAATATACTTGTTGGTTAAATAACTATAACAGTTCAAAGTAACCAAGTAAATTATTAATGGAAATTAAATAATAATATACCAACTAATATACTGGTTAGACGTTTCGTTTTCAGATTTTATTCCGAGCTGAATATTTTAGTTGATGGAACTTTATCAACTTTATAATATTGAGTTATGAATTATAAACGTTGACCTACATATAAAATAATCTATGAACTGCAGGATGCTTTTAACTAAAATGACTCCACGCGTACTTGTTCCCTTATAAATGTTTGAACTCCCGCTGTTTCGCCGGGATATGCCAAGGGGGAATCACACAACAAGCTCATCTCTGTGACCTAAAAATTAATTATGCGCACACTATAATGACTATATCTATTTTATCTTCGGCTAGTATGAAAATAATGGAATAGAATACCAATTTTTCAGTACATCACAAAAACGGCACAGCATTCTTCACCTTGTAATAGGTGTTGGTATTTCTCTCTCGGATGGAAGAAATCACTTTACGCAAAGAACGTAAACCTGGAAATTTGCGGTCGTTAAATCATTAAATCCTTTTCGGAATAAATGGTCCATAATTACGGATATTGTGCGCTCTGCGAATACATTTCGACATGTCTCGGGCGGTTGCTAATTTCTCGACTATGCGACCTGCTTACATGCTGGTCTTTTAAGTATAGGTACGCCGAGGGAGAGGTGGTTTAGTTGAGTTAGCGGTTAAAATTAAAAGTTATTGCGACCGGTGGAAGTGGTCCTTACGTTAATTCACTTTACGTTACGTATTTTAGAAGTAATACGTAAACGGATCGCCAAACTCGGTAGATCACCGCAGTTGGTAGATCGCCGAAGTGGCATGTCCAGTTTAAATACGCAGCATATACGGATTTAAAATTGAACAATACATGTCGTTTTTGAGTTATATGAGATAACATGTTTGGGTTTGTTATGTTCTATGAAAATCCTGAAAAAAGTTTTATTTTTAAAGACCAGTGGTAGAGGAAGAAAATGAAAGTTTACACCAGTCGATATTACGTACTGAAACGGTACATATGCTATTCATGCTGTTTTCCGTTCGATGCATTCCTTTTAAGACGTGATAGTAGACGCAATTAAAAACCTATTTTACCATATTTATCACTATAAAATCTATTATTTTTAGTATTATTTCAAAATTGTCTAATATTTATACTTATTGTTTCCATGAAAACTTTCGAAATTTGTTCATACTTCAAGCTGAAACGGTCGTTTTTTTAGTGGTATGACCCTAATACGCATGTTTTGAACCCGCATTCGCATTCCGCATAAACACATTTATCGAAAACGCCTAACCAGTTTCTATTCACAAACTTACTATTGTCTCTCCTCAATAAGAATCCAATTTAAACCAGTGAACTGTGTATGCGAGTAGGTGCTTTCGATGTGTTTTCTTGCCTTGAATATGAATCCGATTGGCTTCAAGCAACCAATTTCCAAGAAATGCATATACAAGTACAAAGTTTAAGGTTGTTTTCGGATGATTATTAAGAGTATAGGACATCTGGGTTGTTTGCTATACATGATCCAAAACGGAAAAATATACGTACATAACGGCATTTACAACATACAAGATGCATTAAACATAAAGTTGTCAGTATCTCGATAACCGTAGCCATTTGTATCCAGCTAAATATGGTTAAATATGTTCTAAATTACCTCTACTATCACGGTATCAAGAAATCGCACAAAATTACATATAAGCCGGTACATCAATTTTTGGATTTTCCTTTACAACGTATTAGAAATAAAATCACAAAAACCGCATCCGCACCTTTTCGCAGCAGATTTTCTAGTAGTTGTAATGTCAAATATGTATACTATAATTTGCACCACTTTCAAAAGCTTAACAAAGCTGAACACTAAACTAAAACACTCTAGTTCCGCATAAAACTGTTTTTTTTTGTAACAGCGAATGTTCTCGGCCCTGCAATAAACAAAATTGTGGGTAAATTTTAATAAAAATAATGTCGAATGAAAGTTCATACTCGGTTCTAAAGAATATATAACAAAAAAGTCACATCTATCGTTAAAATACAAAATAGCAAGCGTTTTTAAGAGCGTCAACTTATGTGTATCTGTGTTCAGCGAAATTTGTATCAAACCTACGTGCAAACAAATTCCCAAACCGAAAACGACCGTTTCATTTCATCAATTTATACCCCCACCGCCAGAACGTCGAGTACGTTTGACCGGATAATAATTCAGTTGTCGCGGAAAATGTCGGATCACGATCCGATTTTCACGCTGTGATTTATGTGGCTGCGGTCGGATCGGACTGCGGTCCGATCGGATTGCAGTCCGACCGGTCGGCAACACGGCATAATTAAATTTGTTTGTCGTGCCGAATGTAGGTGCAAATGTGTGTGTCTGGCGGCGCTGGCGTCGCGCGATTCCGGCCGGAACGTGTGCCGGCGAAATCGAGTAGGCGTATGTTAATCCGCCGATCAATTGTACGGCCGAAACGATCGGTTAGCTTTTCGGCTCGCCGAATGGTGTATGCCAGTGGTTCTCAAACTTTTTTAAAATTCCTACGTCACGGTCCCTTTAAAAATTTTTCGAAATTTTGCGGACCCCAATAATAAAAGACGAAAATTGTAGTAAATAAAACATTTCTTTCCAAACATTATGTATTTAGAAAATATTACAGGTTATGTAATCGCCGTAAATAACAATGTTAATGGGATGGATGCATTTGCTGTGCCTGAAGTAATTCTTCAATGTTTGGCTTTGTCTTGGCCAGTGCAACTCGTATGTTTTTTTTTGTCAAAATCAATTAATTTTTAATCAAAACAAAAAATTATTAGTAAGAAATACAATGCATTTTTTAAATTCTACTAAATAAATTACCGAAAAAGTGCCATGAAATACTATAAATCCAGTTTATTAGTCTACTTATGAAATATATATTTGGCCATATAAAAATATAAAAGTGTAAGTTAAGAGATAGAGATAGACTTAACATTCGCGTATTTGACATTCGCGGCCCGCGGGAGTTTTCTAGAACGTAACCCTCGCGAATTTACGTAAAAAAACACGGGGTCATTATAAATTAAAAAAGGCGATGACCATGTTAATAAATTTTTGCCGCTATACACGAACAAGTATCAAACTTAGATTATGTTATGCAAATAATTTAACTCTTGCGTATAGAACAGTACATTCAATATTTATGGAGCGGCAACTAGAAATCTTTACATTTGATATCATAGCCAAGCATTTGCTATGACCCTGTATAAATATATTAGGGTTAAACAGCGTGTATGAAAAAATAATGACAGTTTGCTATATAAGGCATAAAAGCGTGCCCGCTTTTCCACATGTTGTTACGCTCTTCTAACTGTTCTTCCCGGAATAGCATTGACCGCGTTTGTTATTTGATCCCGCAGATCGTCGATATTTTTGCGAGTATTGTGATAAATTTTGTCGTTCACAGTTCCCCAAAGAAAATAGTCCAGAGGACTTAAACCAGGAGATCCACCACTCCACCATAACCAATCCAGCGATTTGGAAATTGTTGATTTAAATAATTTCGTACAATTGCAAAGTTTGACTTGTGTGGGGATTGTACGGTTTCAATACCTTTGTTCGTGGTCTGCAAACACGTGTTTGCGGCAGTTACAAATTAAGGGCTAATTCCCGCTTAGAAATACAAGAATCGTCATTTATGTAAAAACCAGTAGTTGAAGCATTGCAAATCAATGTAATTTAACGGTTACCATTTCTAAAATACTTCTTTGATTAGTTTCAACATTTCCATGAGGATTATAAGAATTGCAGGGTTTACTAAACGATCCATGGTCCGCTAAATTTCCGTCCAATGTTAGGAATATTGTACGATGCGACATTTCTAAGAGAACATTAATAAACCCTTATTATATCACGCTGTTCGTTATTGGTAAACGGCATTTTACATCCACAATCAACCACAATTAAGGTTTATTTGGTTAAATGGCAAACCTAACGCTGAGGGCGCCGCTTGATCCAAGTGCATTTTGCTGGCGTTGCTTGGCAACGACTCCGGAGGTCTGTAACCAAGCTCCAGTTGGGTACCTGAAGGATTTTGAGTATTACACCATTATTTAAAAAAAAGAATGGTAACATGTTATACATTGCGGACATGAGAAAATACACGAGCATCGGAAAAAATTCAATATGGCGCCCATAAGAAAAACAAAAGTTGGCCATGGTTACGCCGCCATCTTTGATGTTATTTCAAATTACAAAATGACACTGCATTCCTTGTTAAAAAGTAGCTGAATGGTTTTGTTTCAAATGTCTAGCTACATTTGGTTTTGAATAAAAAATTAAAAACGATATGTTAAAATGTCAGTTTTTTGTGGATATCATCAAAATGAAAAATGATAGCTTAAATTTCTTTTCAGATAATTGATTAGCACAAAAATACGAAACTTTGCCAAATTTAAACATAGGCTCTATCTCCAGTAATAAGCGAGATCCCATGGTGAGGATCGAAATTGAATCACCCAGTATAAATAAATATGCGTTCGTTTTTCGCGGTCCTACCGAAACCGTTTGGCGGTCCCCTAGGGGACCGCGGACCCCACTTTGAGAACCGCTGGTGTATGCTAATGCATCTGCGGCACATTTGTCCGACATTAATTTAAGCGGGCCCGTTTTCGGTTTACCCGTTGTAGGTCATTTGTTTTTTCGGGCCGCGACGCACCGGCACACATAACCTCAATTCCCACCCCGCGCCACTAACCTGAGTTAACTGTCACATTCACGATGCCGCCATATTAGTCACGTACTGCCATCTACATGTCGTGTAATAAGTTATAATACGACAGCCATTAGACATTATCTTTATTAAAATTTACCACAATTTTGTTTATTGCAGGGCCGAGAACATTCGCTTTTATAAAAAGAAAACAGTTTTATGCAGAACTTGAGTGTTTTAGTTTAGTGTTTAGCTTTGTTAAGCTTTTGAAAGTGGTTCAAATTATAGTATACATATTTGACATTACAATTACTGGAAAATCTTCTGCGGATAGGTGCGGATGCGGTTTTTGTGATTTTATTTCTAATACGTTGTAAAGGAAAATCCAAAAATTGATGTACCGGCTTATATGTAATTTGGTGCAATTTCTTGATATCGTGATAGTAGAGGTAATTTAGAACATATTTAACCATATTTAGCTATATACAAATGGTTACGGTTATCGAGATATCGACAACTTTATGTTCAATGCATCTTGTATGTTGTAAATGCCGTTATGTACGTATATTTTTCCGTTTTGGATCCATGTATAGCAAACAACCCCGATGACCTAGACTCTTAGAAATCATCCGAAAAAAACCTTTAACTTTGTACTTGTATATGCATTTCTTGGAAATTGGTTGCTTGAAGCCAATCGGATTCATATTCAAGGCAAGAAAATACATCGAAAGCACCTACTCGCATACACAGTTCGCTGGTTTAAATTGGATTCTTGTTGAGGAGAGACAATAGTAAGTTACATCAATAGCTCAGTTGGTAGAGTATTGTGCTAGCGACACAAAGGTCCCCGGTTCAAATCCAGGTTGTGGCTGTAATTTTTAATTTATTTAAAATTTACATCCCGCCTGTATATCACCAATTACTATACATATAAACTGTTAAATAGTTTAAACCTTAAATTTTCAACTGACTTTTAGAATAATCTCCTATTTCCTCATTTGTATATTCCGTTGTCAAACAGCAAGTCGCCACAAAACCATCCAGGATACCACCCAAAAATAAGTCCTCATATCGAATGAAAAGACGTGTATCTCGGTAGCATCACCATTTAGCCTCGTTCAGAAACCCTGTCAGTCCATACCGTTCGGTCCCTTTATGCTGATCTCAGCGCAGACAAAGCTGGTGTCCGCCAGAGTCCTTAAGATGTTATACTGCAGTGCCGATGGATGGCTAACCCCGTTAAACTCAACCTAGATAATCTCGGATGGGTAAAAGGTGCCGACGGGCTTTGTTCGAACTCTCCACTCGTTGTCACCGACACAAAGGGCCCACGGCTAGGCGCAGCGGCTACATAACAAGGGGCCAAGGAGGCCGCCTTGCGGTAGCCCCGCGTTATTTACACCTAGTTCCACCGTGGGTCCACTACCCCATTGTGCCTCTATTTTTGATCGGGTGGATCGTCTTGTGTGCCATTATGAGAGGGCACCTGTCTTCTTGAATTCGGCGGTGTTTAGTAGAGAGGAGTGAAGGGAGGGGTGGGGGACGTGCTAATTTGTTTGTGGTTTGGTTTTTGTGTGTGAGGTTTACTGTGAGGTTAGGTAGGTGCTGGTTTTAGGTCTGTTCCCACCGGGACTATGGGAGTTGAGTACTGGAAATGTAGGACTACAGCTTCGAGTGTGGTGGATTGAGGATTGTCGTAGGATTTAATTTCTAGTGTCAATTCGGATGAAAAAACATGCTCGTTATGTCAACATCGTGTTTTCAGTTTTAATACATTTACTTTTTCAACTTTGATACAAAAGCAAAGGTAGATTAGAGTAGTAACGCCACATTAGCTACATTAAATTCGCAAGTCTCAATTATTTACTTTTCGTAATTTTTTAACGATATATTCTAGAGTGACCTGTTCAATTTTATATATTCTGAAACTATTCAATAGATTATTTATATGATATGAAATATCAATGCCAGTGCTTTTTCTTTAGTTTCAAGTTTATAAAACATAAACAATATTAATTCTTAGCTACATTAAATTTGCAGGTCTCAATTATTTACTTTTCGTAATTTTTTAACGATATATTCTAGAGTGAGCTGTTCAATTTTATATATTCTGAAACTATTCAATAGATCATTTATATGATATGAAATATCAATGCCAGTATTTTTTTTAGTTTCAAGTTTATAAAAAATAAACAATGTTAATTCTTAGCTACATTAAATTTGCAGGTCTCAATTATTTACTTTTCGTAATTTTTTAACGATATATTCTAGAATGAGCTGTTCAATTTTATATATTCGGAAACTATTCAATAGATTATTTATATGATATGAAATATCAATGCCAGTATTTTTTTACTTTATCATACGCAGTATAATAAAGTATTGTAATCATGCCGAAAAAAAAAATTGAGATTTTAGCGGAAATAGGTCTTTTTGGGTCCCCTGAACATTTTTGACCAAGGTACAAAAAAATGTCTGTGTGTGTGTGTGTGTGTGTGTGTGTACCCGTTTTTTGTGGAGACGTTTCCGGAGAAACTACCGAAGGTATCGGGACGAAAGTTCATATTTAGAAGTTTTATAACTAAACTTAGAGCTGAAAAGCTTTTGGTTAAAAAGGGTCCAAAGGAACTGGCTATTTACTCTTAGCATTTTTCAACGATTTTGCAATTGAGCCGCCATTTCTGCAATTTTGTCAAAATAGATAAATAATAAATTAAAGTAGAGGAAATTTTGTATAATTTATGTTTATAACATTTTTTGGTAAAATTAATAGTTTAGCTGCAGGAGCAAATTCTATTTGATCGAAATCGTGTCTGCATTAATAGCAGGTAGCCAGGATATTTTGAATCTTTTGACAGTATTCAGAACGTCAGCGGTTGCGAAACGTCAATTCAACACGCAAATGCATGAAGAATGCGAGAACGCGCGCACGTACAGTGCAACAATATTAAAACATCTTGGTGTCAATGTGTATTTCGATTGCGGATAGCCATGTTCTTATGTTTTCGCGAATAAATACAAGAAAGATTGTAAGACGGTATGGTAACATTAAAACATATTTGGAATATTGAGCATAATTCTTTATGAACTTTTGTAGTTAGCACTGAAGACGTGGTAAAACCCGAAAATATAGTATGCTAGAAGCCAATATAATATATTAATCATCAGAACCAATAAACTTTTTACTTTATCATATGTAGTATGGCAAGGAGGTTTAGTCTTAGCATTTTTGAAATATTTTGCAAATAAGCCGCTATTTCTGGAATTTCGTCGAAATAGTTAAATAATAAATTAATGGAGAGGAAATTCCGAATAATTCATGACTATGAATTTTTTTGTTAAAATAATATATTTTAGCCGCATGAGCAAATTCTATTTCATGGGGATCGCTCGTACTGCATTAAAACACTAGTATTATAAATAGTTAGCCAGGATTTGTCAGATATTGTGATTCTAATGATAGTAGGTAGTGTCAAATGCTGATGTTTTGACATTACATACTGTAAATATAATCAAAATATCTGTCTAGTTCTAGTAGTTTTATTTTAATGCAGACGTGGCCGATCTCGATCAAATAGAATCTCTTGCAGCTAAACTATTAATATATGGTATGATAAAGTCATGTGCCTGGCCACATCAGATTTTTTTTTTTTTAGTTTCAAGTTTATAAAAAATAAACAATATTAATTCTTAGCTACATTAAATTTGCAGGTCTCAATTATTTACTTTTCGTAATTTTTTAACGATATATTCTAGAGTGAGCTGTTCAATTTTATATATTCTGAAACCATTCAATAGATTATTTATATGATATGAAATATCAATGCCAGTATTTTTTTTTAGTTTCAAGTTTATAAAAAATAAGCAATATTAATTCTTAGCTACATTAAATTTGCAGGTCTCAATTATTTACTTTTCGTAATTTTTTAACGATGTATTCTAGAGTGGGCTGTTCAATTTTATATATTCGGAAACTATTCAATAGATTATTTATATGATATCAAATATCAATGCCAGTATTTTTTTTGTTTCAAGTTTATAAAAAATAAACAATATTAATTCTTAGCTACATTAAATTTGCAGCTCTCAATTATTTACTTTTCGTAATTTTGTAACGATATATTCTAGAGTGAGCTATTCAATTTTATATATTCTGAAACTATTCAATAGATTATTTATATGATATGAAATATCAATGTCAGTATTTTTTTTAGTTTGAAGTTTATAAAAAATAAACGATATTAATTCTTAGCTACATTAAATTTGCAGGTCTCAATTATTTAGTTTCCGTAATTTTTTAACGATATATTCTAGAGTAAGCTGTTCAATTTTATATATTCTGAAACTATTCAATAGATTATTTATATGATATGAAATAGCAATGCCAGTATTTTGTTTTAGTTTCAAGTTTATAAAAAATAGACAATATTAATTCTTAGCTACATTAAATTTGCAGGTCTCAATTATTTAGTTTCCGTAATTTTTTAACGATATATTCTAGAGTAAGCTGTTCAATTTTATATATTCTGAAACTATTCAATAGATTATTTATATGATATGAAATAGCAATGCCAGTATTTTGTTTTAGTTTCAAGTTTATAAAAAATAGACAATATTAATTCTTAGCTACATTAAATTTGCAGGTCTCAATTATTTAGTTTCCGTAATTTTTTAACGATATATTCTAGAGTAAGCTGTTCAATTTTATATATTCTGAAACTATTCAATAGATTATTTATATGATATGAAATATCAATGCCAGTATTTTGTTTTAGTTTCAAGTTTATAAAAAATAAACAATATTAATTCTTAGCTACATTAAATTTGGAGGTCGCAATTATTTACTTTTCGTAATTTTTTAACGATTTATTCTAGAGTGAGCTGTTCAATTTTATATATTCGGAAACTATTCAATAGATTATTTATATGGTATGAAATATCAATGCCAGTATTTTTTTTAAGTTTCAAGTTTACAAAAAATATACAATATTAATTCTTAGCTAGATTAAATTTGCAGGTCTCAATTATTTACTTTTCGTAATTTTTTAACGATATATTCTAGAGTGAGCTGTTGAATTTTATATATTCTGAAACTATTCAATAGATTATTTATATGATATGAAATATCAATGCCAGTATTTTGTTTTAGTTTCAAGTTTATAAAAAATAAACGATATTAATTCTTAGCTACATTAAATTTGCAGGTCTCAATTATTTACTTTTCGTAATTTTTTAACGATATATTCTAGAGTGAGCTGTTCAATTTTATATATCCGGAAACTATTCAATAGATTATTTATATGATATGCAATATCAATGCCAGTATTTTTTTTAGTTTTAAGTTTATAAAAAATAAACAATATTAATTCTTAGCTACATAAAATTTGCAGGTCTCAATTATTTACTTTTCGTAATTTCTTAACGATATATTCTAGAGTGAGCTGTTCAATTTTATATATTCGGAAACTATTCAATAGGTTATTTATATGATATGAAATATCAATGCCAGTATTTTTTTTTAGTTTCAAGTTTATAAAAAATAAACAATATTAATTCTTAGCTACATTAAATTTACAGGTCTCAATTATTTACTTGAATTAAAATATTATCATTAGAAGTTTTGGTGTACACTCCAAGTAAACAAGTAAATAAGTAAATAAGTAAACGAGTAAACGAGTAAACGAGTAAACGAGTAAACGAGTAATCGAGTAAACAAGTAATCAAGTAAACAAGTAAACAAGTAAACAAGTAAACAAGTAAACAAGTAAACAAGTAAACAAGTAAACAAGTAAACAAGTAAACAAGTAAACAAGTAAACAAGTAAACAAGTAAACAAGTAAACAAGTAAACAAATAAATTGCACCACAAATCTAACCTGTAACCAAAACCAATTGGCAATTAAGTGCTTAATGTTTTTTTTTTTCGGTTGAAGCTAAACCGTTAAAACATGATTTATTAGATAAATCATATTTTTATAACAAAATTTATGTAACCCATCTAGATTTTTCGGTGTAATAGGTCTCAGTAACAACCAAACAAACTTCCTTCCCAAAAACGCAGTAAACTTTATGTCGCAAACAAACTTTTTAGTGCGCCACTAACTTGATAATTGCCGCTAAACCGGAAGCACGAAACCTCCCTAAATCACGTCAGTACTAAAAAAATAACAAAAAAACTCCCCGCATTCTCCTGGCGGATCGGTAATTTTTATAATTTATTTTCTTACCCCGGTACACCCGTATATATAAATTTTCCCTCATCCGGGGGTTGGAAAAGTGGTGTAAACTCGGACAGATGTCAGCTTAGCCGGGAAACTTTTGTTTCTAAACGTTGGCGACAATGCCTCGACACTCCTTTGTAATTACCGGCCGCCCCACGCTGGCTGGTGCCAGAAGTTCAAAAGTTTTTCTTTTTGTTTTTCCTTTTTTCCCTGTTTTAGTTTCCGGTACGTTTGGAATAAATCATAGGCCGACGCTTTCGGCGTCTCTAATTTAGAACGTAGCGTCGGGTTTAGCCGGGTAAAATTGAAAAGGAATTATTTATCGGTAAAACAGTTTTAAGTTGGAAACTTCAGGGAAACAGGTGGGAGAGATTTAGCTATTATAAACGTGAGCGTTTCCGTTTTGAATATTTGATATTTTAGAATTGTATACCGAACGGTTTTCTGGGGTATTGACGTTGAATACAGAAATTTTATGAAGAAACGAATTGTTTGTTCTCGGTATCACTATACAGGGTTGACTAATGTAAAGGAAAAATGTTGAGTGATTCGAGTAAGTTCTCTAATAATAGGAAACATCGTTTGTTTTCTTTAATGTCTTGAAACCATAAGGTGTATAATCATCCTGAAATCCTGAAACGGATTTTCGATTCTCACGTTGATTACGTTGATACAGCCTAGTACTTCTATATTTTCATTGATATTAACACGATCTTTTATTTTTTTAATTTAAACTAAAATAGATAGAGGGCTGTACTTTTTAGAATTAATTACCCAATGTATCTGACCCATAAACGTGTATAATAATAATTTGTATCCCAACTACTTTGCTCGTAATCGCACATGAAGCGAAATAATAACATTCAACCACCGATAAACAACGTAAAATCTAAGTTTCAAAAATCCTCCTGAACAAACTAAAATAGATAGAGGGCTGTACTTTTTAGAATTAATTACCCAATGTATCTGACCCATAAACGTGTATAATAATAATTTGTATCCCAACTACTTTGCTCGTAATCGCACATGAAGCGAAATAATAACATTCAACCACCGATAAACAACGTAAAATCTAAGTTTCAAAAATCCTCCTGAACAAACTAAAATAGATAGAGGGCTGTACTTTTTAGAATTAATTACCCAATGTATCTGATCTATAAACGTGTATAATAATAATTTGTATCCCAACTACTTTGCTTGTAATCGCACATGAAGCGAAATAATAACATTCAACCACCGATAAACAACGTAAAATCAAAGTTTCAAAAATCCTCCTGAACAAACTAAAATATATAGAGGGCTGTACTTTTTAGAATTAATTACCCAATGTATCTGATCTATAAACGTGTATAATAATAATTTGTATCTCAACTACTTTGCTCGTAATCGCATATGAAGCGAAATAATAACATTCAACCACCGATAAACAACGTAAAATCTAAGTTTCAAAAATCGTCCTGAACAAACTAAAATAGATAGAGGGCTGTACTTTTTAGAATTAATTACCCAATGTATCTGATCTATAAACGTGTATAATAATAATTTGTATCCCAACTACTTTGCTCGTAATCGCACATGAAGCGAAATAATAACATTCAACCACCGATAAACAACGTAAAATCTAAGTTTCAAAAATCCTCCCGAACAAACTAAAATAGATAGAGGGCTGTACTTTTTAGAATTAATTACCCAATGTATCTGACCCATAAACGTGTATAATAATAATTTGTATCCCAACTACTTTGCTCGTAATCGCGCATGAAGCGAAATAATAACATTCAACCACCGATAAACAACGTAAAATCTAAGTTTCAAAAATCCTCCTGAACAAACTAAAATAGATAGAGGGCTGTACTTTTTAGAATTAATTACCCAATGTATCTGATCTATAAACGTGTATAATAATAATTTGTATCTCAACTACTTTGCTCGTAATCGCACATAAAGCGAAATAATAACATTCAACCACCGATAAACAACGTAAAATCTAAGTTTCAAAAATCCTCCTGAACAAACTAAAATAGATAGAGGGCTGTACTTTTTAGAATTAATTACCCAATGTATCTGATCTATAAACGTGTATAATAATAATTTGTATCCCAACTACTTTGCTCGTAATCGCACATGAAGCGAAATAATAACATTCAACCACCGATAAACAACGTAAAATCTAAGTTTCAAAAATCCTCCTGAACAAACTAAAATAGATAGAGGGCTGTACTTTTTAGAATTAATTACCCAATGTATCTGATCTATAAACGTGTATAATAATAATTTGTATCTCAACTACTTTGCTCGTAATCGCACATGAAGCGAAATAATAACATTCAACCACCGATAAACTACGTAAAATCTAAGTTTCAAAAATCCTCCTGAACAAACTAAAATAGATAGAGGGCTGTACTTTTTAGAATTAATTACCCAATGTATCTGACCCATAAACGTGTATAATAATAATTTGTATCCCAACTACTTTGCTCGTAATCGCACGTGAAGCGAAATAATAACATTCAACCACCGATAAACAACGTAAAATCTAAGTTTCAAAAATCCTCCTGAACAAACTAAAATAGATAGAGGGCTGTACTTTTTAGAATTAATTACCCAATGTATCTGATCTATAAACGTGTTTAATAATAATTTGTATCCCAACTACTTTGCTCGTAATCGCACATGAAGCGAAATAATAACATTCAACCACCGATAAACAACGTAAAATCTAAGTTTCAAAAATCCTCCTGAACAAACTAAAATTGATAGAGGGCTGTACTTTTTAGAATTAATTACCCAATGTATCTGATCTATAAACGTGTATAATAATAATTTGTATCCCAACTACTTTGCTCGTAATCGCACATGAAGCGAAATAATAACATTCAACCACCGATAAACAACGTAAAATCTAAGTTTCAAAAATCCTCCTGAACAAACCCCCTACCTATCAGTGAACCGAGTAAGATCGTTCTATTTTTTTCTTCTCTCCAATCCATACACATCCAATTAAACAATCGATGGACGGACGTACGTTGGACGTCGGCCTCGTACAGTCGGCAAACTAGTTCTCGCTATTCCACATCCTACTGAGGACACCGCGTTTTCTTCCAATTACAGACGGTCAATCGGGTATCAAGCAGCAGTTCCACTCGCAGCAAGGTGACAAGAATTGTAACAATTACAAGCCGCTGTAACCATATATGCGGCCTCGCTACCCATTTTTAGGCACTATAATATAGAATATGACTTATAATGGTCATCTGACCTTTTATGGCACCTCGACGCGACATATGTCTTAATCTAGAGTGCTTCGGACTGCCCGCCAGGCGTATTTCAACATTTTATTCGCTAGGCAATGCTGAGCAGCAGCATTAGCATCGCTTTTTGCCTATTTGGTATGGCGCAGATTGCTAATTGTCCAAAGTATTTACTGTTAATTTACAATTAAAACTTGTGGTTCTGTTGTTATTAGATGAGATTTACGAACATTTATTTTGAGTTTATTGTCAATTTGACCACTATTGTCAATATATTATACAATATATTATCTTTCTATTTACATTTGTTACTATCCATTACTTTTTGTCTCTTTGATGGCATTTCTTCATCGTTAGATTCGACAAACCTTCCCGATTCTAGTAGATCTTCGAAGTTTTCAAGACCATCACCGTCTTCGTCTCCAATATTATTTCCAGTCTGCATTGGTTCTTCATCCACAATTTCATCTGAATCACTAACTTTCTCGTAGCTTTTTTCTTCCACATTGGAGCATTTTTCAGAACAATGACAACTTCAGCATAAATTTATGCATTTGAAACCATGTTTTCGGCAGCCACGTTTTAAACTGTTACATCCAGTTTCACAGCTGCGGCAAATAGTTTTGAGCAATATTTCCGGAATTAATTCCTTTTCTGTAAATTTTGGCATAATGCCACGTTGATGTTGCTTCCAGGCCCAATCTGTTGCTGTCAGTTCGTTTCCCAGCCAAGCTTGAAGCTGATAATATGCCCTGTAACAATGTTGTTCTGCAGCACCTTCTGTGCGTGGGAGATTTGCCAATATGAAAGATGATTTAATTTTGCGCCAAGTGGTATTTTCGAAATCTTAATTGATACAGTGTTATATTATCATTTTTACATTTATAAATAGATTTGATATGGATATAATTTAAAGAAGATTCTACAACTTTCTCAAAATATTGTAGATGTCTTATTAAATATTAACTTTATTAACTTATTTGGTTGTTAATTATAGTAGTATATTTCGTCAAAATTAGGTGAAAAAATAAATATTTTAAATCAATAAAATTACAAGTATTATACCATTTTGAAAACTATTGATAGTTTAAAAAATCATCTTAACTAAATATACAGAATAGATTGACGTAAAAGTCTTCAAGTATATGCCAACAAAATAGACTTCTATTTCAGGACCACCCCATACGGTACCCAAAAAACCCCCGTTGAATAACCGAGTGAAATCTAATGGAATTAAATGTGGATGGTGTGGTTTTTTTGTGCAGTGGATCAAGTTATCTATGCCATTGATCACGGGGGGGGGGGAGGGGTGAGATAGCGCGACACTATTTAGATCCCTTTATTATGCCGGGGCATCTAAGCAAATAGAGCAAAAGCGTCTGCCGGGGAGGCGTTGTAAAAGTGACGCATTGTCGCTTCTGTCAGAAGCCGCTAAGTGAAAAAGGATGTTCGTTATATCTTAATTGCGCTACCTTTCCGTATCGCTTCGAATATAAAAGTGCTACTGTATTTTCTGACCACCGAAACGACTTCGACTAAGGTGACTTTTGGCTCCTATCTTCCCGAAAGAGAAGACCACCGAAAGAAATTTTGTTTTTCTTCGGGTGATAGAAATCTAAATGTGTGTCTTTGTCGTAGAAATTGTTGGATTTGAAATGTTATTGCTTAGTTTTAACTTATAGAATAAGATATGAAGATATAAATAAATTACTGCTACAACATTTGTCATCAATATTTTTTTGCGATTTTATTTCCATTATGTTTTACCGTGTCAAATTCATAAAATAATATATGGCATGTCCAGTTTAAATACGCAGCATATCCGGATTTAAAATTGAATAATACATGTCGTTTTTGAGTTATATGAGATAACATGTTTGAGTCTGTTATGTTGTAAGAAAATCCTGAAAAAAGTTTTATTTTTAAAGACCAGTGGTAGAGGAAGAAAATGAAAGTTTACACCAGTCGATATTGTGTATTGAAACGGTACATATGCTATTCATGCTGTTTTCCGTGCGATTCATTCCTTTTAAGACGTGATAGTAGAGGCAATTAAGAACCTATTTTACCATTTTTATCACTATAAAATCTATTATTTTTAGTATTATTTCAAAATTGTCTAGTATTTATACTTATTGTTTCCATGAAAAGTTTCGAAATTTGATAATACTTCAAGCTGAAACGGTCGTTTTTTAGTGGTATGACCCTAATACGCACGTTTTGAACCCGCATTCGCATTCCGCATAAACACATTTATCGAAAACGCCTAACCAGTTTCTATTCACAAACTTACTATTGTCTCTCCTCAACAAGAATCCAATTTAAACCGGTGAACTGTGTATGCAAGTAGGTGCTTTTGACGTATTTTCTTACCTTGAATATGAATCCGATTGGCTTCAAGCACCCAATTTCCAAGAAATGCATATACAAGTACAAAGTTTAAGTTTTTTTTCGGATGATTTCTTAGAGTCTAGGTCATCGGGGTTGTTTGCTATACATGATCCAAAACGGAAAAATATATGTACATAACGGCATTTACAACATACAAGATGCATTGAACATGAAGTTGTCAATATCTCGATAACCGTAACCATTTGTATATAGCTAAATATGGTTAAATATGTTCTAAATTACCTCTACTATCACGGTATCAAGAAATTGCACCAAATTACATATAAGCCGGTACATCAATTTTTGGATTTTCCTTTACAACGTATTAGAAATAAAATCACAAAAACCGCATCCGCACCTATCCGCAGCAGATTTTCCAGTAGTTGTAATGTCAAATATGTATACTATAATTTGAACCACTAAACAAAGCTAAACACTAAACTAAAACACTGAAGTTCTGCATAAAATTGTTTTTTTATAACAGCGAATGTTCTCGGCCCTGCAATAAACAAAATTGTGGGTAAATTTTAATAAAAATAATGTCGAATGAAAGTTCATACTTGGTTCTAAAGAATGTATAACAAAAAAAAGTCACATTTATCGTTAAAATACAAAATTGCAACCGTTTTTAAGAGCGTCAACTTCCGTGCATCTATGTTCGGCCATAGTAAAGTATAACTTTTGGCTGACAAGGACACGTGGCTCAGGGCTGAGGTGAAAAAATATTGCCGCCTTTTAATACATCGGTCTTTTACCTATCCCAGAAACTGGTTTACTTTTTGGAATTTAACAATTTAGAAATTTGATTTATGGCCAGCTTTTTGGGTCTGATACCCCAATGTGCGGCGTATAACTTATTATCCGAACCTCGTAGTCGATTTCCGACAGCGCCCGGTAGCTTTTTTATACGAAATCGTAAAGATACCGATGGTCAAGCTGTCCGACGATCTAGAGAGCGTCCTTATCGGTCCTCTAATCGCAAAGGTGGTATCAAGCCGGCTCGATTTTATGGCAGAAGCTTTAGGGGAATTAGCTTTTTAATGTCCAGGTCGCACGGTGGTCCGCCTAATTAAATAATATTGTTAAAAGGGACCCGCGCACTCCGCAAGACACCCGACGAGACTCCGAATAGAAATTCCCTACTAATTACCCAATTTTCCCATGGCCATCTTTAACGCTCCAAGTGCAACAAAAATTTCCGGAATTTTATTTATTTTGTGATGGCGAGTTCGTCTTTGTTGCGTTTGAGAAGACGGTTCAATTAGTGGTGGTGGTGGAGATGGTAGGGTTATAAAGGAGGGTGATCAAATTTTTAGTACTCCAAGGTAAAAATGAGTGTTAAATACTTGGAAGTAATTAAGATTTTTAAAGTTTTCTTGAATATATCACTGTGTATCGTGTGAAATTCCGCCTGTGGGCAAAATTTTCAATAAAATAAAGGCTTACGGGACTATTTGGTGCTGGGAGGTCGCTGATGTAGAGTAGGTAAAGTACCGGCCCTAAAACACTACCTTGCGGCACTCCTGCTTTTATTTCCTTAAGGACAGAGCATGCATCGCCTTGTTTGACTCTAAAGCAGTGGTTCTTAACCTTTTTGAAGTCAGGGAGCACTATTGATCATACGAAAAATTCCCAAACCTTCGTAGTTTGTCAAATATTTAGGTAATTTGGCTAGATTCTTTATATTAGCAGTTACGTACCACCTACTCAAGTAGTTTTTATAAGCTCATTTTTAATACAACTTTATACTAATCTAAGGCTTAATAAATCCGCACATAACATGTGGAGGATATGTAGATGAGGACAAAAATGTATATTATTAAAACATCATATTTATTATCTTTATTTTAGGAAATATATTTCAAAATGTTTACATATTTTCAGAACTTTTTATGTGGCATGTGTAGCAGAGCTATGCCCATTTTTATTTTAATTGTATTATGTTCTAAATTCTTTATTTATTTTTTTTTTCATATTTCTTACTATTTGAAAATTGTAAATGTTTTTTTCTACGTTGCGTTCGTTATAAGCTCATAACGAAACCGCTTTCGGTGTCATTATGAAATTTCATTATCTATTTTAGTTTGTTCAGGAGGATTTTTGAAACTTAGATTTTACGTTGTTTATCGGTGGTTAAATGTTATTATTTCGCTTCATGTGCGATTACAAGCAAAGTAGTTGGGATACAAATTATTATTATACACGTTTATGGATCAGATACATTGGGTAATTAATTCTAAAAAGTACAGCCCTCTATCTATTTTAGTTTGTTCAGGAGAATTTTTGAAACTTAGATTTTACGTTGTTTATCGGTGGTTAAATGTTATTATTTCGCTTCATGTGCGATTACGAGCAAAGTAATTGGGATACAAATTATTATTATACACGTTTATAGATCAGATACATTGGGTAATTAATTCTAAAAAGTACAACCCTCTATCTATTTTAGTTTGTTCAGGGGGATTTTTGAAACTTAGATTTTACGTTGTTTATCGGTGGTTGAATGTTATTATTTCGCTTCATGTGCGATTACGAGCAAAGTAGTTGGGATACAAATTATTATTATACACGTTTATGGGTCAGATACATTGGGTAATTAATTCTAATAAGTACAGCCCTCTATCTATTTTAGTTTGTTCAGGAGGATTTTTGAAACTTAGATTTTACGTTGTTTATCGGTGGTTAAATGTTATTATTTCGCATCATGTGCGATTACGAGCAGAGTAGTTGGGATACAAATTATTATTATACACGTTTATAGATCAGATACATTGGGTAATTAATTCTAAAAAGTACAGCCCTCTATCTATTTTAGTTTGTTCAGGAGGATTTTTGAAACTTAGATTTTACGTTGTTTATCGGTGGTTAAATGTTATTATTTCGCATCATGTGCGATTACGAGCAAAGTAGTAGGGATACAAATTATTATTATACACGTTTATAGATCAGATACATTGGGTAATTAATTCTAAAAAGTACAGCCCTCTATCTATTTTAGTTTGTTCAGGAGGATTTTTGAAACTTAGATTTTACGTTGTTTATCGGTGGTTGAATGTTATTATTTCGCTTCATGTGCGATTACGAGCAAAGTAATTGGGATACAAATTATTATTATACACGTTTATAGATCAGATACATTGGGTAATTAATTCTAAATAGTACAGCCCTCTATCTATTTTAGTTTGTTCAGGAGGATTTTTGAAACTTAGATTTTACGTTGTTTATCGGTGGTTGAATGTTATTATTTCGCTTCATGTGTGATTACGAGCAAAGTAGTTGGGATACAAATTATTATTATACACGTTTATAGATCAGATACATTGGGTAATTAATTCTAAAAAGTACAGCCCTCTATCTATTTTAGTTTGTTCAGGAGGATTTTTGAGACTTAGATTTTACGTTGTTTATCGGTGGTTGAATGTTATTATTTCGCTTCATGTGCGATTACGAGCAAAGTAGTTGGGATACAAATTATTATTATACACGTTTATGGGTCAGATACATTGGGTAATTAATTCTAAAAAGTACAGCCCTCTATCTATTTTAGTCTATTTTAGTTGATCACAGACTTTTAGAAACTTTTGGTTTTCCAAGATTTATGATATTGACGTCAAGTGTGAAATAAGGCTGACATCTCAATCGCTATTGGTTCGCGTCAGTCGTAGTTGTGAATTTTACACTAACTACCAACTGTTGAATATAAAATTACTTTAAATTAACAAGTAACAACCGAATTTTTCGAAATTTATGTAAAATTAATGTCGCAAGGTAGAAAAAATAGTAAATAACAAAAACTCGTGCGCCAATTTTTGTCTTCTAAAACTTGTATCGTTAGTAGTAATAATCTTTATTCCAACATCCAGCTTTGTACAGGTATACTAGTTTCATTTAATAATTCATTTAATCATGTGTGTAATATATCAGTTTTTTTACTACTGCAAATCTATTTTCACGTTACTAAATAGAAGTTTGGAAAAAGACGGAAATAGTGCAGTGGAAAATAGCCTATGGAATTTGCAGTTTGTTACTTTTTAGACAACTTGGAAGGCTAACATTTTGTCTACACCCGAGGTGTATCAAAAAGTAAAATTTCGCAATTTTTTTTTTAACACCAAGCGTACAAAACTATAGGAAATTCTTGCCCCAATATACATCTGTTTTACCACTGGAAGCGTCTCGTCGTTCAGTCGTGTTCGTCAACCACCCCTCCTGTTATGCCCGCTCCATATTCAACCCCCGTATCAAACTCACCCCCTGTTGAACAGGGGTAGTATCATCCCCGGAACTTCCCTTTCGGCAAATCGCATTAACCAAATTCACGGACGCTCAAAGACTTACTCTCTCACCCCTAGCACAAACCGCAACCCCAAAAAATATACAGACGCAGAACACTTTCGGTTTCAATTTTTATTTACATTCCATACGATTTGCCTATTGTTTTCTAACAATATTGTTTTCTAACGCTTCACCTTTCCCCAAAACTGTTTAACGATAATTTTTTCATATCTTCCCTGAGACCATTGTATATGTGACTGACCTGGTAAGAGAATGACCGTTTATACAGCTCAGCGCGATGGGCAGGTGGAGCAAACAAACCCCTGAATCTTAAATTAAGGTTATGGACATCCGTTCTACAGCGTATCTTCCGCATGAGGTATTCTGGGATCCTCTTGGATAGCAACTTATGATATAATATTGCTGCGCGCAACACCCTAGTGTTATCCATGTTCAACCACCCCAAGTCGCCCAGCCCATTCGATACACGATCATACTTCCTCAAACCGAAAACAAACAGAACACGTGCATTTTGGACACGCTGAACACGCTGCCTATCCGACGCCGTCAGGCAAGGACCGTACACGGTATCACAATATGAGATCTTTCTACTATTGACAGCAGATATAGTGAGATTACATACTGCATATGATAAAGTAAAAAAATAATATATTTCTTACTGTATTTCCTCTATCGGTGTATGTTTTGTGTAACAACATCAGAAGTGGGATATATACACACCGGTCAAAAATCGATCGGGACGACTTCGGTCGCTTCCTCGCGAACTTTTGCACCCTGCATCATTTATACAGAGGGGTGAATTTTTCATACGTGCAGTTTCACCACGTACGAGAAGGCGCACACGGTCTTCTCTGGCGCTAAATGCATAATGCATGGTGGTTTATCATGTCTTATTCAGGGGTGAGTCGGGGCGGGTACGCCTCGGGGCGGAGCCTGATCCACTTAGGGTGGAAATTCACCCCTCCGGAACCCAACCCCACTGCCCTCCGAGCCCCCAGACGGCAGCAAGCGCTAGCCAGACTCGATGCATGAAAAATATCCGACACCTTTTGTTGTTGGATGTTTTACGTTATTGCTTGGGTTCTGTGTATATGTATATATGTATTTAAACCGCTTAAAGGTTTTAGAGGATTAGGGAAGACGATGATATATATATACAACGTGTTTGTCGCACTTTAAAAGGGGTAGTCGAAGGAATATTTGTATATCTTGGCGCGTCTTCTTCATAGGTTTAAAGTTTATTACATAATAATTGTTTATTTGCATTTTTCATACAAAAGATCGTGCTGAAACTCCGCGTGAATTCCGACGCTCTACGGTCTTTGGGGTGCCGCGGGGAAGGGAGGCGTTAGCGGTGCTGTCATGTCGGAGAGAACCGACACAGCTGAGAGAACCGGGACAGCTTATTATCAATACACAAAAAGAACGATAACTTGTCAAGGTAGTAATTTTAACTAACAATTAAATTCTTAATTTTTGCATAATTTTGATTATAATATGTGATCCGGTACGAGAGAAATCTCTTCTATCGATTGGCGTTTATGTTTTCTTCAGTTTTATACAATAAGGTTGTAAACAAGATTTTGATGGAAGCGGATAGATCTAATAATATTGAGTTAGCAGATTTTCCGATTAGTGGTGAATACTAAATTAAGTTTGCTTGATAAACCCAAAATATATTTAAAAAGTATGCCCGATTTTGTTATATAAATATTCAAACTATTATAACAGTTTCAACAGTTTATTTATTAATAATTTTTAAATACATGCACAAACAATATAAAATAAATACAACTCTTCATATATTATATATATTACAAAAAAGGTTTAATATTACAAACGTCAGCTCTGAGCGTATAAAACTTAGAAATATCAAAAAAGTTTTACAAATTTAGCATCGTAAATTTGTAGACACATAGATTATTTTGCAGATCGTTCATTAATTTTAAATGCTAATGCCGAAACCCGATTTAAATTGCCAAGAATTTCCATGGGGCTTCCAAATGCCTGTTCGTGGTTCTCTTATCTTATTGACTCATTTTGCCATTATTTTTTAATTCGGTAATCTGTCGCCGGATATCCAAATTTCTTTGGCGAGGCATAATCGCCGTGTCGTTATATGTATTGTGTCCGTAAACACTGTTCTCCTAGTAACTAATGCACGTGCGATCCGCCACTACTTGCAGCGTCGCTGTCGATCCCTTCCCCCGCTCGCCCGAAAGACCGAAGAGCGCCGCGTCAATTGCAGCAATCATGAGATGCTTGAACTCGATCTTTTGTAGGGAAAATGCAAGATAAACAATGATTATGTAATACGCTTTAAACCTATGAATTAGTGGGTAGCGTATAGTCTATATTTCATTATTCTAGCTCTTCTAATAAAGCTTTTTGTGGGTCAAGCACTAATCCAATGATTTTACAAAAATGCACATTCCGCAGGTGATTTTACTTTTTAATTCGTTGAAATCTATAGATTATTTCCGGAGTAATTAATTACTAAAGTTAAACGAATAAAATTTACAACTTTCTAATTGTTAGGAGTTTTAGCATATTAATCAAGGACAGCATCAGAATTTTTCAAATTTTTTCGCCCCTAGATTTGCGAGAAAATGGATTTCAAAAGAGGGTGACATAATATATGGCCACGATAGTACACAAAAATAGTATACTGCTGCAACAGTTAGTATGGTTCTATAATCGTATGGTACAAAGATATTCTAGCTTTCAATGTAAGTTTATTAGATATTCTTCCTAAATAGCTATTCTTTCGGCTCACCTTTTTAAATATAAACTCCATATTACTCGTAAATTTCAAAGTATTGTCTAAAATGACACCTAGATATTTAAATTTGTCCACTATCTCAACAACTGTGTCATCGATAACTATTTCAGGTGTAGGGTTTACCGAAATTCTATTTCCCAATATCATAGCTTTTGTTTTCAATACATTAAAACATAACTTCTTTTCTTTATAGGAACCAATTTGATATCGAAACCAGTTCGGAGTTCAATGTCGCCATTACATCAGGTAAGTTATCTCCTGCAATTGATATAAGTGTATCGTCTGCCAATAGGTGCATATCACAAGATTTAACTAGTGAAGCAGCATCGTTTATATAAAAATTAAAGAATACTGGCCCCAGAACAGAACCTTGTGGTACCCCTAAACCGTTTATTAATTCGCTTGACTCATTTTCTCCAATCCTAACTTTCTGTCTCCTGTTTGTTAAATAGTTTTCAAGGCATTTCCAATTTTTAACTTTTGATGACATATAGTCTTGAGAAAATTACCATTTAATCCACACAATCTTAAAAGTTTCCCCAAGGTACAAACTTTACACCGTTCTCTTTTCCTACACATATACTCTATCTAATATCTTTCCGAAACTTTCCGGTAATGGACTTTTGATCTAATGGTGCTCTGGCCACCGCACTGTAACTAGATCTATACGAATGTTTGGTTCGCGTGTCGACCAGCCATCTAGAGAACACCTACAGAACATTAGTGGCCATTTGCTAGTTGTATTAACACTCCGAAATTACGCTGAATGCCGCAGCAAAATACCTCGAACGTAAGGCGCGCTTAGGGCCGATTTTCGTTTGTTTCCCGCAGCGTTGAGGGTGCCGAAACTTTATGAAACTATACACGAAACGCGAGAGCCTTTTTTGGCGGTTAGGAATACACGAATTCTACAAGACACGCCATAGTACCATAGTACAGTCCGTGAATCCATGAAAGTTTTATTTATTCTTTTCTGTACGGCGGTATAACTTTTTTTCGTACTCCCTTTGTATAAACAAGATGGCGCCGCTAATGACGCGAGTCGTTTTCATGCGTCTGAATTATTTATTGATGGGTACCTAAGCTATTAATTTCCGCTTTTTGAATATTTTATAAGCGGGTAGTATAAGTGATGATCGGGATAATGTGTTTGCTTCCGTGTAAATATCAGTGACTTGTAGATGTTGTTAGTTCATATTTATGGTTGATGCCAGGGGACACTGGCGCCGCGTGTGATCGCTTTGCGAACTAATGAAATGTCAGTTGATGTGGGCCAATAACACGGCCGGCCCTAGCGTTTTTGCCGCCGCACTTATCACTATAAAATCTACTATTTTTAGTATTATTTCAATATTGTCTAATATTTATACTTATTGTTTTTTAGTGGTATGACCCTAATACGCATGTTTTGAACCCGCATTCGCATTCCGCATAAACACATTTATCGAAAGCGCCTAACCAGTTTCTATTCACAAACTTACTATTGGCTCTCCTCAACAAGAATCCAATTTGAACCAGTGAACTGTGTATGCGAGTAGGTGCTTTCGATGTATTTTCTTGCCTTGAATATGAATCCGATTGGCTTCAAGCAACCAATTTCCAAGAAATGCATATACAAGTACAAAGTTTAAGGTTTTTTTCGGATGATTTTTAAGAGTCTAGGTCATCGGGGTTGTTTGCTATACATGATCCAAAACGGAAAAATATACGCACATAACGGCATTTGCAACATACAAGATGCATTGAACATGAAGTTGTCAATATCTAGATAACCGTAACCATTTGTATATAGCTAAATATGGTTAAATATGTTCTAAATTACCTCTACTAGCACGGTATCAAGAAATTGCACCAAATTACATATAAGCCGGTACATCAATTTTGGATTTTCCTTTACAACGTATTAGAAATAAAATCACAAAAACCGCATCCGCACCTATCCGCAGCAGATTTTCCAGAAAAAACGGCCGAAATGAACCGGAAGTAGGCATAATTGAACTCAGCATCAGCATTTTAAACAAGAACTTAGGTCGTATGTAGTTTTATTGGATATGTTAAATATTACCTAACGTTTAATACATTGCTGATTATTGAAGGTAAATGATTGCTTCTATATTAGTTATCTATTAATCTTAGCAAATTGGAATGTGAGATTAACATTTTGAAAATAAGTCAGATACGCGCGAAAATATGTAAATATAAACATTTAATTTCGATTCCGCGACACATTGCATATGTGGATATGCGAACACGTTTCAAGTTCTCGAAACGCTGGCTGGTTGGACAAAAAAAGGGTCGTTTTCTGGCCGTGAAATAACTTCTACGCCGCATTTTGTTAAGAATATTTGACGAAAGCATATTAATTCCGCCTCAATGCTCCGGATAAAAATACCTTTTTCTACTGGCAAGAAATTATTTTCGGGATTTCGTAATAGGTTTTAGTTTCGACGTAGTATTTCTCGCAAAATATAATAAATACATGTGTTCACTAACACTTCTTTACCTGAATTGAATGATGTTTGTATGTACATATAGATAGAGTTTTTCACAGAATAGATATTAACATTATATTTCCGTTGTTTACATTTTCCCAAATCTAAATCTTTAAATATTGTTAACTAATTCTTTGTTTATCATGTACCAAAATCTTCATAAAAATATTATCTTTCATATGATGTATAATTTGTTCTGCTAAGAGTAATATTTTCGGAGATATTGATGCAAGCATTTAATGGCGAATTTTTAATCACTGTTAGTTTTGAATTAATTTCAATAATAATATCATCAAAGACTCAGCGATATTTTGATATTATTTTTATAGGGGGGCAAATTATGTGTCCACCCAAATAAAAATTAACTAGATTCCCATTTCGGTAGCAAATTCTAAACCGTTAAGATGGAGGAATCGCCAGCTTTTAAAACGGTTTCTATATCTTTGGAATGTGCCAGTAATTCATTTTCACTTATAATATTTTCTTTAAGTTTGTGGATATCGTATAAAAACTCAAAAGGGTCGTTAGGACTATTTTATATTTCTGCTTCTATGATAACGTTGTCAAATATATCCGATCTTAATTCTTTATAAAAGTTAATGAGCTATTTTATGTAAGTATGTCTATTATTGGCTGCTATGCATCTTGAAATATAGGAATGGCCTGAAGCCTGTCAATCCCTACCGCCTAGGGCCGGCCCTGCCAATAATCGTTATTTTTTATAGCCGGATATGGTGAGGTTATGTCGCAGCAACTGTTCTGTAAATAGGGAAAATGATGGGACAAATAGAAACCTGGTTGCTGCGTTTAATCATCCTTTGTCTTTATTATGCGGGATTTTTTAGGTTAGAATGTTGTTTTTGTGGGCGACCAGAAGATGGCGTTGGACGAAAATAAAATAATTCTTAAAATTAATATACGAAAAGTTTAAGAGTACTTACAAATCCATGTTTATCCGATATGTTATTCGTCAATTTCAGCTTGTGGAAAGAAACAACTTTCTGCATCCACTGTTCTCCTGTTGACGGACTATCAGGATGAATGTACATCCTTTTAGGCATTTCAGGATCTGCTTTTCCGGCAACCATCCACCGGCTGTTTCAAAAAACAGAAAAACAATAAATTAACAAACATTTATTTGTAAAATCAATACCAAGATCTCAAATATAAGTTCAGTCAAATGGCTTTTTGGCCAGAAAAAAGTTTTTGTTCTTTCATTCTATATGTTTTTTTTGCTGAGTCCGAATTTCAACTTTGCTACTTCCCACAACAAAAAACGCAATAAACCTAAAAATTTCCCGAGTTTTCTTCTGTTTTTTTTTGTGAAAAACTAATAAAATGTATTTTTCATGTATTTTTTTGGTTGAATCGTTTGGCCGCTAGAGCGCGCTACAAGAAGGCCAGTTTTCGGTTACTTCCGGTTATACCGGAAGTGATGTCAACTTTTACATTTCAAATGGAACACCCTGTATTTTATAGCATTTTGGAAACGTGAAGGTAACGTATAATCGACACATCGGTAGAACTCTTCTAAAAGTTATACAGGGTGTTCAAATTGTAAAAGAACTGAAAAAAGGTCAATTTCTTTTTGTTTTTTTGCGATTTTCATTATGACGCGTCATCCGTGGGAAGTATCAACGTTGAAATTCGGATTTAACACACCAAAAAAAAACATATAGAATCCGAGAAAAAAAAATGATTTGTCTGGACTATATCGAATATTCATCAAAATGAATCAGTTGAATCATCAATTTTGAATCGTGTCGATAATTTGAGAGGTGGTAGTTGGTTGTAGTCAGACAGTCTGGAGATACCGCGTTACTCATGGCTATCTCTGATCTTAGTGCACATGTGACACGAAAACAAAAGATAACCACGAAAAACACGTCAATCATCCGGGGAGTTATCATGCCATGCAATATGTAAAGTTTATTAAAAACGCTTATTAATCGTTCTTCGTATCCTCATGATGCTAATTGAGGTTATCGCAAGGACATAAAAAGAATAATTAAAAATAAAAACGAGTGAAATATTTTAACGTCATGAGTATACGGATATTTTTTTAAATCTTTTTAAAATAAAAAATTAAACTAGTGCATGCTTCTTGCCTTTGTTTCGTTAAGTTTCATTCGGGCATCTGTTTAACAAAAACGCCTTTTTATTTAGAAAAAAAAAAGAAAATGGAAATTTGGGAAAATCGTCTAATTTTTTTGTGGAAAACGGCAGATCAAAACAAATACCCGAAAGACCGGCGGAAAGAACACCCAATACAATCAACAACACAGATAAAGAGAGGAAAGATTAAACAAAAGTAAACAGAGTAAACAGTAATAGTAAATGTATATACGGGGTGATTTTTTTGAAATCCACTCATATCTCGCGAGTTTAAAATTACATCAAAAAAATTCATAACAAAAACTTATCCAGGACCGACTAATCTTTCGATTCGCCATGTTCGTTTACCCGGAAAAATATTTTTCGAAAATCATATACAGGGTGATTTTTTTGAAATCCACTCATATCTCGCGAGTTTAAAATTACATCAAAAAACATCATAACAAAAACTTATCCGGGACCATCTAATCTTTCGATTCGCCATGCGCGTTTACGCGAAAAAAATATTTTTCGAAAATCATATACAGGGTGGTCGGAAAAAAATCACCCCATCTTTTACTTAGTAGGAGATGGTATTGGGGCTAACCTGTTATGGAATTTATATCTGCAATCGTCCGCCGCCACAATGTCCATGAGAAGTATGTATTTAGACTTTTTATCTAAACCCAATACGCGAACTTTGAAGGCAGGAAACATGCGCCTAGAACAACAACAAGACACGCTGTAGGGAGATTTATCGTGAACGGTTGGTATACCTGTTGTGAAATTTGTATCGGTAATCGTCTGCAGCCACTATGTCCAACAGTAGGATGTATTTCGCCTTCAGGTCGAGCCCGCTCACTCTGAATTTCATCTGGGGGAACATTTGCCTGTAAAATTGGTAACACTGTAAATGGTGTGCTGCGCAATCGGTCCTAAAATGATGTCCCATAGGCGCTGGTGTCGAAAAAATTATGATAATGCTATAGAAAATAAGAAAAAGAAGTATCTAGGTACGCATGTTACAATGTGTCATATAGAAGTTTGTTTTGTAGGTTATGTGATGAATTTGACAACTAAACGTCAACATTGCGTCATCTTTTTAAGAAAATAACTGTAAGGTTATGGAATGGAAACACCCATGTGACAACTCTGTCAGTTCATGTGAAACTTTTAACTCTTAAACGTAACGTTACTTTCTAAAAAGAAAAACAGAAAACAATAAAAGTATTCAACTTATTTTTGTGATTCTAAAGTTTTTTACTTTTAAAAATATTCACTTGTGTTGTTGTAGTGGTATTTATATGTTGTTTCTTCATTCTAGCATTTTTTCAATACGTATTTTGTTTGATATTTTACTTGGTTTTGGTAAAGGTGCACACGGCTGTAATTTTTATTTAGTTCACAGATTTTAATAGGTTATAACAGTAAAACCACAAAAAATACCCAAACAATAGTCGTATAATTTTGTTAGAAATTCCGATACACTGATGTAAAATGTATTTTTGGTCGATTGCTTATTTATGAGCCTGTTTAGTGTTTATTGAACTCGGTAACGTTCGTGCGTTAAAAAGTCTCGGTCATTAGTCGCTCTTTTAATATACTTGTTGGTTAAGTAACTATTAATGTTATCTCCGATTTAACGAGAAATTGCCGGACACTGTATATAATTTCTGTTAAGGTATGGTCAAATTGAAAAATAAACGGATGTCAAAATAATAGTTGTAATTCATGATAGATGTCAAAATTTCTGTGGCGCTTAATATACCCTTATTGGAAAACCCTATAATATGCATACGTTTTGCCAATCTTATACACAATTAGGTATTTATATTTTTTCTAATTTACTAACTCCAGTAAATCCTTGGTATTTAAGAATGGTGTAGTACTTTATAGATTCTAAAAGATACATATCACTTTATAATCCACGAAACAAAAAATTCAAATTTGATATTTCTCGATTTATTCCGACGATATTCAATATACTTCCTCTAGGACTAGTTGGCCATGGAAATGGTTTTTTGTGTATAACTTTGGTCCCTTTAAAGATAGACCCATCGAGTTGGTACTCATATAAAAGGAAATTTTCTGGACTAACTACTAGAGAAAAAATGATAAAAATTAATCACAATATAAGACAGACGTGACACATAGTAACGGGACATAATCGCGCGATAATCTATATTAAGAAAGTACAGCATCGAGATGCTTGTGTGTTTCTTTTGTAATAATAACAGTGTGCCGTCGAATGGGAAAATTATGCTAAGACCGGTCGTTTTAATTTTATAAACAAGAGTCCGTCTCATAATCGAATCAGAGATAATATTTTATAGCCGGTAATTTGCGGTCGCATCGTGATCTTTTCAATGAAACACAAGCTGCGTCTACACTAGGCAGTTTACATAAAATCAATACGTTCGCGGAATTCTTCACTACGCCGCGAAAATTTCGACGAGCTGCCTCAAGTATACGATTAAAATCGAATACTCTTAAAAATGCATTTTGTTTCGTTTGTTTATCTCATCTAGTTCGCGAGATATTCGATTCTTTAGTTTTTGGTCTAGATGGCTATGGAAGGCTAATTTTCTGTATATCTTTGGAGTGGTTAAAGTTAGACCTACCGAGTTTGGGCTCAAATAAAAGCAAATTTTGATTAGTATCTAATAACTATTGCACATCATTGAAATTGCTGAGTTATAAATTACTTTACATATTTTTTCAAGCTTATTTCATCACTAACTACATAAAATCAATACGGTCGCGGTATTTTTCACTACGCCGCGAAAGTTTCGATGAGCTGCCTCATGTATAAGATACAGTGTTTATCTTATTTGTTAAAGATCTGTCAGTTTTATACAAAAATTCTAAATTATTATTTTTCATGTGAGTAATACGCTTAGAATCGAATACTCTTGCGAATGCATTTTGTTTCGTTTGTTTATCTCATCTAGTTCGCGAGATATTCGATTCTTTAGTTTTTGGTCTAGATGGCTATGGAAGGCTAATTTTCTGTATATCTTTAGAGTGGTTAAAGTTAGACCTACCGAGTTTGGGCTCAAATAAAAGCAAATTTTGTAAAGTATCTAATAATTATTGCACATCATTGAAATTGCTTAGTTATGAGTTACTTTACATATTTTTTCAAGCTTATTTCACCACTAACTACATAAAATCAATACGTTCGCGGCATTTTTCACTACGCCGCGAAAGTTTGGACGAGCTGCCTCATGTATAAGATACACTGTTTATCTTATTTGTCAAAGATCTGTCAGTTATATACAAAAATTCAAAATTATTATTTTCATGTGGGTAATACGTTTAGAATCGAATACTCTTGCGAATGCATTTTGTTTCGTTTGTTTATCTCATCTAGTTCGCGAGATATTCGATTCTTTAGTTTTTGGTCTAGATGGCTATGGAAGGCTAATTTTCTGTATATCTTTGGAGTGGTTAAAGTTAGACCTACCGACTTTGGGCTCAAATAAAAGCAAATTTTGTAAAGTATCTAATAATTATTGCACATCATTGAAATTGCTGAGTTATAAATTACTTTACATATTTTCTCAAGCTTACTTCATCACTAACTACATAAAATCAATACGTTCGCGGTATTTTTCACTACGCCGCGAAAGTTTCGACGTGGTGCCTCATGTATAAGATACAGTGTTTATTTGATTTGTTAAAGATCTGTCAGTTTCTTACAAAAATTCAAAATTATTATTTACCATGTGAGTAATACGTTTACAATCGAATAGTCTTGCAAATGCATTTTGTTTCGTTTGTTTATCTCATCTAATTCGCGAGATATTCGATTCTTTAGTTTTTGGTCTAGTTGGCTATGGAAGGCTAATTTTCTGTATATCTTTGGAGTGGTTAAAGTTAGACCTACCGAGTTTGGGTTCAAATAAAAGCAAATTTTGTAAAGTATCTAATAATTATTGCACATCATTGAAATTGCTGAGTTATAAATTACTTTACATATTTTTTCAAGCTTATTTCATCACTAACTACATAAAATCAATACGTTCGCGGCATTTTTCACTACGCCGCGAAAGTTTCGACGAGCTGCCTCATGTATAAGATACACTGTTTATCTTATTTGTCAAAGATCTGTCAGTTATATACAAAAATTCAAAATTATTATTTTCATGTGAGTAATACGTTTAGAATCGAATACTCTTGCGAATGCATTTTGTTTCGTTTGTTTATCTCATCTAGTTCGCGAGATATTCGATTCTTTAGTTTTTTGTCTAGATGGCTATGGAAGGCTAATTTTCTGTATATCTTTGGAGTGGTTAAAGTTAGACCTACCGACTTTGGGCTCAAATAAAAGCAAATTTTGTAAAGTATCTAATAATTATTGCACATCATTGAAATTGCTGAGTTATAAATTACTTTACATATTTTCTCAAGCTTACTTCATCACTAACTACATAAAATCAATACGTTCGTGGTATTTTTCACTACGTCGGGAAAGTTTCGACGAGCTGCCTCATGTATAAGATACAGTGTTTATCTTATTTATCAAAGATCTGTCAGTTATATATAAAAATTCAAAATTATTATTTTTCATGTGAGTAATACGCTTAGAATCGAATACTCTTGCGAATGCATTTTGTTTCGTTTGTTTATCTCATGTAGTTCGCGAGATATTCGATTCTTTAGTTTTTGGTCTAGATGGCTATGGAAGGCTAATTTTCTGTATATCTTTGGAGTGGTTAAAGTTAGACCTACCGAGTTTGGGCTCAAATAAAAGCAAATTTTGTAAAGTATCTAATAATTATTGCACATAATTGAAATAGTTGAGTTATACATTAGTTTAGATAATTTTTCAATCGTATTTCATCACTAACTAACTCAATAAACAGTGGAAATTGGGTAAAATTAACGACAGCAGCTGTCAAATGTCTGCTCTATTAGCGATCTAGTTTGTTGGTTTTCGGAGGGGTTTGAAATTATAGGTTCCCGCACGTTCAGGTAGTGGATATTTCAACATGTTGTCCGATCACTCCTAGCCCTATAACAAATGAACACCACAAATGTCATAGAGCGACCACGTTCCCTGTTTGCAAACACATTATTCGGGCTTCTACACATTTAGAATTCCCAAAGAATCATTTGTTAAAGTTTCGGGTTACTACAGCGTGATTTATCGTTAAAGTTTGGTCGTTATAGTTGAAGTTTTATCAGTTTTGTTTTGTGGATATTTATGTTTATGTTTTTAGGTGGTATGGATACATACTATAATTTCGGGTTATAATAAAATAAGTTGGCTGTATCGACATAACAGGGATGATGGCGAACCGCTTTTGGGGCTATCATTCTTTTGTAGTGAGTTGAGCAGCTGTCAGTATGTACGAAGGGATGATCAAGCCCAACCCTCTATGAATTAACCCCCGATGTTGGGAGCAATGTCGGATATATCAATCACTATGCAGGGGGGTTTTATAAGTTTTATTTATATTTTCTTTTTCGTCGAGCTTTAGCGTTGTCTATAAACGACCAAATTCTTCGTGGTACTTAGTGATAGATTTTGCATATATACGTCGAATCTTTCAGCCAATAATATTTCACAAGTTTCTTGTATTCAAGTCTAGCACGAAGTTGTTTCCTTTGTAAGTTACGACAATTCTAACCGATAATCACTGCTACTTCCCTTATTAAATGTTCGAATATAATCGAAAATATCTCGGTAACCAGCTTAACTGCTTAGTTAACTGCTTTCAGGTGACAAACATTCCCATTTTGGTCATATAACATCAAATAAATATACAGAATTGGACAGTACATAAGTTGTTTTAACATACTTAATTATTTCAACAACATAATTGAGTAAAATTTTGACCTATGTCGACTAAAAAGCTGAATTCAAATACTTATGTAAAATTGTGCAGTACTGAAAGAGCGTTAATAAAATTACTACGTCATCTTCTCATCTCATCGCATACGTAATCTTCTTATTTCTTCTTCGTGAGATATTCACACCGTTGACTGGTAATCACGCTAGCCGAAAGCGACGCGAAAAAAAAAGCGAACAGAACAAATTACAGTGTTGATATAGCTCCTTCTCTGTATATTTTGATAATCGGGTAGCATCGGGTCATCGTGAGGGCTAATCATAGTAGGCGAGGTGAGAAAACTACCTGCCTCAATCAGGGTACATTCAAAGAAATAAGGCACCGTTGATGATGCCTACGGTAAACCATAGACTATAACGGACTTCCTTTGTTTTTAAACCAGAGTGTCTCGTGAAATTACTGAAGAATCTTGATGTATTCTAGCCCTGGGCTATGCTAGAGCAGGCGTTTATTTTTTTTTTAATAATGTGTTTGTGTGTTGACGAGATTCGGAGGAAAGAAATAGAAAAAAATGCTAGATATTTCCTCTGGTGCTTAAAATTGTTAAATGTGGGTTTTATTTGTATTAGAAGTGTTGATTATTTTGTACAAATTGATATTTTTCTGATAGGCTATTTTACAATGTTGTCTATATTTTAGATGATGTATGCATAAAAAATATTTGTCTAAGATTCATCAACCACTATATCTTTTAATAGTTGCATTGGGATTGGTTAGTACTCAAAATTACCTTTCATATGAGCCCAAACTCGATAGGTCTAACTCAAAAGGCTTCCAAGTTATACCAAAAATTAACTGATCATGGCCAACTAGACCTACAACAAAAAACGGCATATCTCCCAAACCAATCCAGATAAACAAACGAAACCAAAACCATTACGAAGAGAATTCAATTCCCTACCATCTAAGCGCACAACCAAACAATTTTCAAGAAAAAACTGACTGGCGCCTACTCCTGAATATCCCTACGTAATTAATTTGTTTTTAATTATAAGAGGGCAATCAATCATAATCCTCGCGCCGGGGAATTACACATAAATCATCGAAAAATCGATGGTTTTGTAGCTGTGGCCAGAATCAGGTAGGCCGGGTAAGGGATGTGCTGTTTGTTTTAGGACGTCAGTTCACCAGTGGCGCCGTCGAACCATCTCACAGCGGGTTACCGAGTCCGTATAACAGAAAACAACATTAAGTCAATTATTGAAGTTGGCGCCTACGGACCATAGGCCACAGGGCCGGTCTCAGCCTCGGTGGGATACGTATAATAATTTTTCGATATTAAACATTTTATAACCATGGTTAGTTAGAACTTTAAATTTCCTTTCATTTGAGCCCAAACACGACGTATCTATCTTGAGGGAGTTCGAAGAAATACAAAAAATTAACTCGCCATGGCCTACTAGAGCCGCGATGATAATACCGAATATCTCCTGAATAAATTGAGATAAACGAATGAAACAAAAAGCAGGGGTATTATTATGTTTGGTTTTAATTAGCGAAATTAAAAAATCTCTATTTTTTGTATTCCTAATCTATAAATTCTAAGAAACGCTTGTTCTATAAACAGAATTGATTAGTACTCAAAATTTCCTGTAATTTGACTCCAAACTCGATAGGTCTATCTTGCGAGAGCTCGAAGATATCCTAAAAATTAGCCAACCAAGACTAACTAGATCGAGGAGAAAAAATCGCATATCTCCGAAACCAATAGAGTTAATCAGACGAAACAAAAACTACCGGATAGAGAATTCAATTCCCTACCCAACCGGCCTTAGGCCGGAGCTGGGGCGCCTTCAGTTATTACCGGTGAGTCGGGCCCCCTGGGCAGCGGAGGCATCCATAGGAACAAGCCGAAACGTCTCGTTATCTGGCTGTCGGATCTGGAAGCTTTTAGTGTATAGATACCGTAGTCGGCTACCTTTTGCCCACAAATTCTCCGCTCGGTTTTTCGCTAAACAATTATTAGCCTCTAAGTAGCCGCGTCTACAGATAACGCAACATTCTTGTTGAAAGCGAATATTGCTTCGCAAACACCTTCCTAAGCTCTTGACGTTCTACCACCCGTACGCATGGGGTGGTATAACCGGATATGTCTAGACGAGGCCTTGGACAAAGAAGTTTTGAATATTGGGTTGAGCTCCTATTAAAAGAATACCTAACCTTAAGAATAACCTTAATATTCTTGATTGTAAGAGGGAAGTCAAGTTTGTCAAAGGTGATTATATTCTTGGAAATTGATAATTTTAAGATGGTTATGTAGTACTCAAAATTCCCTTTCATATGAGCCCAAACTCGATAGGTCTATTTTTAGCCAGTTCGGAGTTATACCAAAAATAAAATTACCATGGCCTACTAGACCCGCGAGAAAAAATCGAATATCTCTTAAACTAATTGAGATAAATAAACGAAACAAAAACTACTCGAAAGAATATTGTATTCTGGATATTTTCCATTAATAATATAGATTTTTTTCTATCTTCTCTATTTATCATCATTCCAAAGGAAACAGATCAATTCGTACGTAATAAAGACGTCGGGGGAACAAAATACGGTCGTTATCTGCGAGACAAATTGTATACGGGTGTACCGCAAGTTGTATCATTTGACCCCATGCATTTCCAATGCCTCCTTCGACCAGTTTATCGAAGCAACACGATACTTTTCTCGGATCGTTACAAGTAGAAGACAACGAAACTACAGATTACCGAGTAATTTATACGAGCGAGTATACAAATAACATAACGATAAGGTTCCACTATGATTTATGGCGAAATATCTCGAGTAACTCGTATAGAATTACACCGGATTGGATGGGAGGACATTAAACAGAAGCGAACTGCAATAAATAAATACTGGGAATAGAGATGATCAAAGTCGGCGCTGATAACAGCTTCAAATCAAGACAGTTGGCTTATCGGCGCCAATTTATTAAAACTTGTTTTCGTCGGTTAGGTGACAACGTATTGGTAACATCTTCGGCTGTTAGTGTGACCGTTCAGATAACGGGAACAAGTGAACGCGACACAAGGGGCAAGTCGAGAGCCCAAAAGGTCAAATACATAAATTATCTAGCAAAAGTTGTCAAGCGATATCACAATTTCAGAAGTTTTAAGTCTTATGGTGTTAAATGTTTAGACCAAGTATGATATATGTTGGTAACTCAATTATTATTAGTTACTTCAAAAAAGTATCTTTTATTTGAGCCCAAACTCGATGGGTTTATCTTTAAAGACTTCCGAGATACACCAAAAATGAATCAGTCATGGCTAACTAGACCTAGGAGAAAAGAGCGTGTATCTCCTAAACGAATAGAGATAAACTGACGAAACAAAAACTGCTTGAAAGAGAATTTAATTCTCCACCAGAAACTGGTTGTCATATAAAGGGTACATTTTATAAAAATTTTATATAAGGTTAATTCAATTATTTCTGGCTACTTCACAAAATTATCTTTAATTTAAGCCCAAACTCGATGGGTCTATCTTTAAAGACTTCTGAGATACACCAAAAATGAATCAGTCATGGCTAACTAGACCTAGGAGAAAATAGCGTGTTTCTCGTAAACGAATAGAGATAAACTAATGGAACAAAAACTGCTGGAAAGAGAATTTAATTCTCCACCAGAAACTGGTTGTCACATAAAGGGTACATTTTATAAAAATTTTATATAAGGTTAATTCAATTATTTCTGGCTACTTCACAAAATGATCTTTAATTTAAGCCCCTACTCGATGGGTCTATCTTTAGAGACTTCCGAGATACACCAAAAACGAATCAGTCATGGCTAACTAGACCTAGGAGAAAATAGCGTGTATCTCTTAAACGAATAGAGATAAACGAGCGAAACAAAAACTACTCGAAAGAGAATTTAATTCTCCACCAGAAACTCGTTGTCATATAATGGGTACATTTTATAAAAATTTTATATAAGGTTAATTCAATTATTTCTGGCTACTTCACAAAATTATCTTTAATTTAAGCCCCAACTCGATGGGTCTATCTTTAAAGACTTCCGAGATACACCAAAAATGAATCAGTCATGGCTAACTAGACCTAGGAGAAAATAGCGTGTTTCTCGTAAACGAATAGAGATAAACTAATGGAACAAAAACTGCTGGAAAGAGAATTTAATTCTGCGTCGGAAACTTATTGGCACATGAGCGTTACACAATAAAAAACCTCTCCTTAATGAACGGACGCCTCAATTAACGAAGGTTGTACCGATTAAGGCGACGCATGTATATGCAGATACGCTGTCTCCTCAATCAGAATTTAATTTCCCATCTTATTCGCGCTGAAATCAGTGTTAAATGATTTGGTGCATCTGCCAATTAACATGTGTATTCATCCAGCTATAACCAAACACTGTAATTTACATGCCTAGTCACTTAAACGCGTGAGGATTAAATAAATTTTAACAATTAAACTTTGTTTAACAAGAAGGAAGAGAAACGTCCGAATTTCGTTGTTAAATTGGAAAAATAGGCATGCACAACATCGGGCTTGCCGTGCAAGCCTGTAATTTTGTAGTTATACCCAGAACGTGGTGGGTACAGTTGGTCAGGGAATTCTTGGTGGTAGCGAAGAAAGAAGGGAACCTGTTTGAGTGTTGAGTTTTGGGCTGGTCTGGTCGATGCGCGGGTATTATGATATTCCTACTTAACAACAGGATGATTACCACGAGGTGTTTGGATGGAGGAGGGCTTGTTTGCTTTTCTGCAATCTTCGTGATTGAGCACGAAGAAGAAGATCGAGGACTATGGAAAAGGATGGGAGATTTTATGTTGCCAATAGTTTTTTTTAAGGTTTGCTTGCTTCCTGCAATATTCTTGGTTGGTTTCTTCATGTTTCTATTATTAGTTTTTATGGCTCAAACAGACTATTCTATTGACTTTGTTTATTTTGTTAACTGTCATAATAAAAATTATGCAAAAATTATGAAAGGTGGAAAGGGAAGGCCTGCGCGTTCACGAGACTTGACGTCTATAGATTTTTTTTCTTAAGTCATAGTCATAAATACATATACAATGAACTTTAACTTGAAAATTTAAATTCTCTCTATTTGAATAGGGTTGCCACATGAAAGAAAAATAAGACCAAATGAAAAAAGACTTCAGACTTCCTGGATTTCAGGTAAAAACATAATGTTTCTCTCTACTATGATATGAAGATGACACTCGACCTCACAGTAAGAAACATGAATCCATCAATACAAGTTCTAATGGAGTTAGGTCGGGAGACCTAGGTGGCCAAGGAACGTACTTAAGAGACACAATTAAGCACTTCAATTATCTTTATCAATTTAGAAAGTATTAAAAAAAACTTTGTATTGGAATAGCCCACCACCTCTTCCACACACAATTCACCCTTAAGGATCTGATCGCCCTTCGGGGCGAATCTCAAGGCAGGAAGTAGCGAATCATCCCTATAATTTCCGACGTTAAGCAAACAAGGCGAGCCGAAAATCCGACAATTACGGAGCCCGGTGCCGGCTACACCTCAATTTAGCTTCTCTCTCTCGCCTCTAGACTCGCAGCCAACTAGACCCATATCAGAACGCCCACCCTCGCAGCAGTAATTCCGAAAGTTTCTCGATCTCTGCACCCCGGACCGACTCGGTCCACGTCCAAAGTCTACAACAGTCGAATCGCGTGTCTCGCGAGCCTAGCTCGGTCGTCCACAGCGCTCTTATGTCTTGTTTAGGCGCCTTCTGGATCTCTACCCTAGCATTACCGGCCATGGCCGCGGGCTATCCGCTGTCATGGCCTCCTATTATGCCCGCGATCACATTACGATAGGTACAGTGGACGAACGCATAGCCACAAACGGCGCTAATAATACGCTAGACGGTAAATAAGCATGCTTGGTGGCTTATAAGCGCTGATTTATCGCAGGGTTTGTTTACCAACGACTCAACAGACGCTAGGCACTCCCACGCAAAGATGTGTGGCTGTTTTTCGTCGTTTTTCGTCTTCTTATTCATTGCATAGCCATTCGATCCTTCCTGTTTGTTTGGAATAATAAAATTAATAAGAAATTTTAATAACAAATAGCTGATTCAAGTAATCAGCTGAAGAAGTACACTCTGAATATGCTCTTTTGGTGCTAAATGTGTAACCCTGGTATGATATATATTATTAATTCAATTATTATTAGTTACCTCACAAAATTATCTACTATTTGAGCCCCAACTCGATGGGTCTATCTTTAAAGGCTTCTGAGATACACCAAAAATAAATCGGTCATGGCTAACTAGATCTAGGAGAAACTAGCGTGTATCTCTTAAACGAATAGAGATAAACGAGCGAAACAAAAACTACTCGAAAGAGAATTTAATTTTCCACCAGAAACTCGTTGTCATATAAAGGGTACATTTTATAAAAATTTTATATTAGGTTAATTCAATTATTTCTGGCTACTTCACAAAATTATCTTTAATTTAAGCCCGAACTCGATGGGTCTATCTTTAATGACTTCTGAGATACACCAAAAACGAATCAGTCATGGCTAACTAGACCTAGGAGAAAATAGTGTGTTTCTCCTAAACGATTAGAGATAAACCAATGGAACAAAAACTGCTGGAAAGTGAATTTAATTCTGCGTCGGAAACTTATTGGCACATGCACGTTACACAATAAAAAACCTCTCCTTAATGAATTGCATACCTATTCGATCCTTCCTGTTTGTTTGTAATAATAAAATTAATAACAAATATTAATAAGAAATAACTGATTCAACTAATCAGCTGAAGAAGTACACTCTGAATATGCCCTATTGGTGTTAAATGCGTAACCCAGGTATGATATATATTATTAATTCAATCATAATTAGTTACTTCACAAAATTATCTATTATTTGAGCCCAAACTCGATGGGTCTATCTTTAGAGACTTCTGAGTTACACCAAAAACGAGTCGGTCATGGCTAACTAGATCTAGGAGAAAAACGCATGTATCTCCTAAACGAATAGAGATACGCGAATGAAACAAAAACTGGTCTAAATAGAATTTAATTCTGCATGAGAAACTTATGCCTTATTTTCATATTAAAATATGTCAAATATAAGATTATTGATTCTGGGTAATATTCATAATATTCATTCGTAATATTCATTCATATTACGTAGATCTTGCCAAGCAACAACGTAAGCATATCGATACGTGGCTCTGAGGCAGACCAGCGAAGCGAATTTCTCACTATATTTCCCCAAGGTTCGGGGGATGGCGCTATAGACCCTAACAATTTTCGCTCCAAGATTGCCACTGAACACTCAAATAACCGCCCTAGCACCCCTCTGTAACTCGCCGAGATGCATAAACGAAAATTATCGAATGATACTGCGGTGGTGGAGTGGCTCTCGAAGACAAGACTATATATACAGAGATGTTAATTTAAAATAGTAAATCAAGCTCGTAGGGAGATGTAATTGCAGCAAAAGATATCATAAGACAACACTTGAAATTACGGAGATATCTAAACGGCCCGGCGATCTACCCGTATCGGCGAGCTACCCTTATAGGCGATCTACCCGGATCGGCGATCGATCATTCTAGCAAAATATTTCTTTATATACTAAACGTGGTTCACACTCGCGCAAAATTGTTTTGACATTAGAACTTTCCCACTTCATGTCCCACTTCAGCATTCTGCGAGCGTTTGCGAGCACACCTGAAGCCAGAAAGGCACCATTCCATTCGAAACCATAAAATCAAACCCGACCACGTTGAATTCTATAACATAATCATCAATCTGGCGTCATATTTAATCACTATCCGTTCACCTAACACCAAGATTAATGTCCAATTCAATTTAAAATCATTTCGAATGGTAGGTAGTTACTATTCGATTTCAAGAAAGACAATTGATGAAACTCCCTCTCTCATCATAAATTGCCTATAAAAAGATGACATTGCGTATTTTTGTTGGTGATATGATGAGATACTCCAGTGGTTTCTCAAAAACTAAACCCATTACGATCAAGCCATCGGTTGGAGAGAACAGATGACGTCTCAATAAGAGCGTCCGGCCTCCATCCAGAGAGGCCTGCCATCGTAACTCTGCTCGGAGACTGGTAATTTACAAATAGCAATTAACCAATTCAATATCTCCCTACCAAAGGTACGTTCAGCTCGCTTGTGTGGAGAGTGAATGGTACGAGCTTGTCTCGCTCGGTTGTTGTGCGCTCAACTAGCAATTATAGTGAGATTTATAGGCAAGGAGAATTTCTAATATGTAATAAGGCTGGTGGGTACGGGGACCACCTGTTACGAAAATTGGACCACACAGGTCCAATGGCTAACGCTATTTTGGAGAAAGGGTTGGTAGATAGGTGGAGGAAGCATCTGTTTGGTTTACTGTCGTAGGAAATGAGTTAATTACCTACCTAGGTTGGCTTGTGTACCCGATGAGTTATTATCTTAGCGACGGTTGATTGAAAGTCCGGAGAAAATGGAATGGTAGACGAAACTAAGAGAGATTGGCAGGTCATGAATCGTTTTCAAATGAAACATTTAACGCTTAGATAAATAGGCGTTTAGTACCGGAACCGATCCGTCACAGATCATAAATGGCGCAGTCGATAGAATTGAGTATCTATATATGTCACCAGAAAGAATGGGCATTACCAAGGTCTGACCACCATCCTCTAACGTATAGTATATTAGGCTATCAAACTATACGTTAGAGGATGGTGGTCAGACACTGGTGATACAACCCCCACAAAAAAAGACCACAAAGATATTCTATGCTAGTGCTATTGACGGAGTATCTTCAGCATCAGCCACTTTCAGCGATGACTTCGTATATTTATACCACTTGAAGATTACTACGCGGACAACCGAAACAATTACAACTTCGCAGCTACTATAAAGTATATCATCCTTCCTAAATAACATGGAGGAAAGAGAACAAACCTATTCGAGTCTACACGTAAAACTACCCCCACATACGCAATTTTTCCTCTGTATGTCGGGGCTTATTACGTACCTACACCCTCCTAGTCCCCTCTCGTTCTAAATAGCCGTCTTCTCGTCCCGGTTGTCGAGAAAAAGAAGACGTGAATAAAGATTGCTCGTGAGTGCTGTGAGCCCATGCTCCAAAAGCAGCTATGTGTGAATTTTTGAACAGCGCACGGTGTCAGTAATTGGACCTCTTAGTGCACGGCAGCCTGGTTCTCCCCTTCGCGCTTCTAGAACCCTTTTTTTCTCTCTCTCTCCTCCGGTGCCAGGGGACGAGGAGGAGGGAGTACTTTCCCTTCGGAACTACCGAACGCAACCGCGATATCTGCGAACGTAGAACGACGGCTGCGGTGCGCTGTATATTCAACGAGAATTGCCTGAGCATAGCCATTGCTAATCTGTCAGGGAATAATAATCTCTTAAGTGGAAGAAATGCCTTAGATGGAATTAATATTAGATTTATATAAGTGTTTATTGTTGAAGCTGGTAGATCAGTAAACCAATAAGATGACATCAGTTAATAGATATTAAGTATTTAATAAAGATACCTTCAATACAACTGACCTATGGGCACAAGCTGTAACCAGCTTGGCTAAAATGTGAAGCCAGGAAGTCAGAAGAAGTCCAAAAGTGAGACCTATGGTCATAGACAGGATTAATCTTACAACGGATGTGATGATTTGGACATACTATAAGAATGGTTGAGGACAGACAGGTTATAGTGTTGGAAGATGGTGATCAACAGAAGGACTGCAAAGAAGCAAGCCTGGGATCACACAGAATAAGACAAGGACCCCAAATTTTTTGTTCCCTGGAACACGTAATGGTAGTGCTGCAAGCACCTACGTTTTTCGTTTTTTCAAAAATGATTCTCTAGAATTTTAGATTTTATTTGCTTCTGATTCTTTCTGATTCTTTTGAGTTTTTCATTTTCTATGGATCAACAAATTTTTTCTTCTCTGTGCAGCATTTCACAAAACACTACAAATTTGAATGTTTGCTATGAGATATCCCCTTGAAGTTTCTAGGATATTGGCTGCAGTTGGTATAAATTTTGCAAGAATTTCTAAAATCTCGCTTTTGGCCACTTTGACCTCACTTTTTGCGAAAGGAAATTTTCGAGTCCGGATTCATATTAAGTTTATACAATTCTATCGAAAACGCATTCTCGTATTTCCTGTAATTCCAAGTTTAAACATATTCAAAGGAACTCTTTTGCAATTCGTTGTAGCCTTTTCTTGTTAGGTTATCTATTTGTTTATTGCTTTCGAATTTTACGGATGTTGTTTAAACAGACCCAAATAACGCTAATTTTTCCGTCGGGGAATAACCCTATTATTGGTTTAGTCAGTGTTGATAACGTAGGACACTGTAGAACGAAAATAGAAAAATAATCGAACACACACGAGGAATATATCGCATGGAAAGGTCTTTTGAGAGCAGACCAGCATCGTCGGGGTAGTCGTTGACCTCCATGGGGGTTGACTAGGGTGAACTCGAGTGTGCTCCAGCACATAGGTGCCAGAAAACGATCTGAGTAGCCATTTTGAGCTTGAGACGAACACACAGAATCTAAAACCCTTTGAGCCGTGCCGCTGCCCTTCTCTCGCCATGTTTCTCTCTCTCTCTCCTAACCTGTGAAGTTCGGTATGTCGGCCGAATCCATATTCATTAGCTGGAGGAGCGATACAAAGCGAAACGCCAGTAAAAAGATTACTGTGTACACGGAAAAAGGGACACTTTCTCTAGTGGCCTAATCAGCCCTTTTTTCTTCAGAGGTGGGAATCAATTTTTTTTTCGAACGAATGTAGCCTCGATGTCGTTTGACAGCATTTTTTTGAAGTGGTGTTTGTGCCTTGCTTCGTTTAATGCATTACAAAGGTTGAGTTTTATGTGAAAAGTTGGCTAATTAGTCATTAAAGGTCTCAGTGCTGGTAAAACTTTCCAGAATTGATAAAAGGAAACTAATAATCAATATAAAGAACGTGGTAACTCACATTAGGCACTTGTGAAGTCGGTATGACATTTTAAATTAAACAATAACTGTAAAAATTGCACTAAACATAGTTCTGGATTCACAACTCTGGAAATATCCTAAGAAGTTGGATAAAACTTTCCAGAATTGATAAAAGGAAACTAATAATCAATATATAGAACGTAATAACTCACATCAGTCACTTGTAAAGACGGTATGATTTTTTAAATTAAACAATAACTGTAAAATTCGCACTAAACATAGTCATAGATTCACAACTCAGGAAGCATCCTAAAAATTTTGATAAAACTTTCCAGAATTAATAAATGGAAACCAATAATTAATATAAAGAACGTAGTAACTCGCATCAGTCGCTTGTGAAGTAGGTACGATTTTTTAAATTAAACAGTAACTGTAAAAATTGCACTAAACATAGTCATAGATTCACAACTCAGGAAATATCCTAAGAATTTTGATAAAACTTGCCAGAATTGATAAAAGGAAACTAATAATCAATATCAAGAACGTAGTAACTCACATCAGTCGCTTGGGAAGTAGGTACGATTTTTTAAATTAAACAGTAACTGTAAAAATTGCACTAAACATAGTCATAGATTCACAACTCAGGAAATATCCTAAGAATTTTGATAAAACTTGCCAGAATTGATAAAAGGAAACTAATAATCAATATAAAGAACGTAGTAACTCACATCAGTCGCTTGGGAAGTAGGTACGATTTTTTAAATTAAACAGTAACTGTAAAAATTGCACTAAACATAGTCATAGATTCACAACTCAGGAAATATCCTAAGAATTTTGATAAAACTTGCCAGAATTGATAAAAGGAAACTAATAATCAATATCAAGAACGTAGTAACTGGCATCAGTCACTTGTGAAGTCGGTACGATTTTTTAAATAAAACGATAACTGTAAAAATTGCACTAAACATAGTCATAGATTCACAACTCAGGAAATATCCTAAGAATTTTGATAAAACTTTCCAGAATTGATAAAAGGGAACTAATAATCAATATAAAGAACGTAGTAACTCACATCAGTCGCTTGTGAAGTCGGTACGCTTTTTTAAATTAAACAATAACAGTAAAAATTGCACTAAACATAGTTCTAGATTCACAACTCTGGAAATATCCTAAGAATTTTGATAAAACTTTCCAGGATTGATAAAAGGAAACTAATAATCAATATAAAGAACTTAGTAACTCACATCAGTCGCCTGTGAAGTCGGTACGCTTTTTTAAATTAAACAATAACAGTAAAAATTGCACTAAACATAGTCATGGCTTCACAACTCAGGAAATATCCTAAGAATTTTGATAAAACTTTCCAGAATTGATAAATGGAAACCAATAATTAATATAAAGAACGTAGTAACTCGCATTAGTCGCTTGTGAAGTCGGTACGATTCTTTAAATTAAACAATAACTGTAAAAATTGCACTAAACATAGTCATAGATTCACAACTCTGGAAATATCCTAAGACATTTGATAAAACCTTCTAGAATTGATAAAAGGAAACTAATAATCAATATAAAGAACGTAGTAACTCACATCAGTCGCTTGTGAAGTCGGTACGATTCTTTAAATTAAACAATAACTGTAAAAATTGCACTAAACAGTCATAGATTCACAACTCAGGAAATAACCTAAGAATTTTGATAAAACTTGCTAGAATTGATAAAAGGAAACTTATAATCAATACAAAGAACGTAGTAACTCACATCAGTCGCATGTGAAGTCGGTACGATTTTTTAAATTAAACATAACTGTAAAAATTGCGCTAAACATAGTCATAGATTCACAACTCAGGAAATATCCTAAGAATTTTGATAAAACTATCCAGAATTGATAAAAGGAAACTAATAATCAATTTTTTAAAATGTGTAATCAATATAAAAAATTTTGTAATGAAGAAGTATAAAAAAGAGATAGTTATTTGAAATACATTTTACATGTAAGGTTTCAATTTGAAATTTTGATCCTCCCCCCACGGGAAAAACTTATCTTTTTGTGGGGTAGACTATAGAAAGGGGGGTCGACTATAGAGAGGGGGTCGCTTTGTATCTTCGCGAGGAGCCGCTGAAAAATGGAACGGAAAATAGGGAGAATTACACCAAATGAAATAACAGAAATTCCCGTCTTATTTTTATGTACCTTTGTCGCTTGAACTTTATTTACACATTCCACAACGTTCAGATGTTTAAATTAACCTGCAGAACGTTTTAAAATGAATTGTAAATATGATTCGCAATACTGTATAATATTGCACCTCAAGGTTGATACCTCACACCGCTTCTCTACAGTCTTTATTACTGGTGGTAGTAAATATGTCAATTTGTTGTTAGGTTTACAAAGTGAGATGAAGTTGTCCACTTTGAAACGTCTAAATTATCGATATTAAATTATCAAAATGTTGATTTTGTTTTATTAGAGACCGCAGAAATAAGTAGATCGCATAGGTAGATCAGTAGATCACTGTTGCGAAACCCTTGCAAATGCGTCGGAACCCGCCGGAAGTCCAAGAAAAATAATATTGGACAATGTCATACACTCCTTTCCAATATCATTCCGGGGAAAAATGAAATGAAATTTCATGAATATTCTGTAAAATTACGGTGACAATGCTGTATTTTCACATGAATATGAAATCTATGTGGGATATATGACTTCTATAAGAAATAGGTACAGCATTATAGTTGGTATCAAATAACTAGATGTGTTAATTCTTTTACAGCATTTTTGTTGTAGTTTATTACATTCATTTTCTGTAACTTCGCAGATATTTGTCCCTGTGTATCCACTTATTTGTTCATTTCATTTTCTTCAAAATTTACAGTCCTTTCAAGTACATATTACCAAAAGACGGGAACGGATAATTCAAATCATGAGCTGTATAAACGGTCATTCTCTTACCAGGTCAGTCACATATACAATGGCCAATCTCTTGAAACAACATATTTGTTATTAATAATTACTCGCCTTCGGCTCCTAACGCATTATCACTGAAGATATGATACACGGTAACCCCCTCATTCATAACTAACGTGAAAATCACTCAAAACAGACCGTAAACGAGCGTAAAAAATCGCGCATCCGCTTCCATCCCCTAAAATACCACCGAAACAAATGAATTCGAGGCGGAAAATCGCCTCGGAACGTGTCAAATCGGTCACATAACCCCAAAATCATCAAAAAAATCAACCCGACGCATCCAACTCGTGGATTCAGCCGAATTTTCCGGCTCACGAGCATCATCTAGTTAGCGTGGCTGAAAACAAACGACGGTCGGTTTACGCGGTGAGTTATCGACCGGGTAGAAGTACGCGGGAACAAAACACGAACGCCACGTATAAAACCGAGACGCGCACCAGAAGAAAAAGGAAGAGATTAAAACGAGAAAAGAGAAAAGATAAACAAAATGAGGATGAAAAAAAAATTGAACAAGATGTTCCGGCGGTTTAACGGAATGGTGCGCGTCAAATCAGGCCACCGGCGGCGGGACAAAAGACGGTCGCCGCCGTCGTCGTAGACGCGGCCGGTAATTAAAACGGGCGGGAAATTTGAATTTCTTACGCGAGAGATTTGATTTATCGTCGGCACATGCGGTTTTAATTAGCTGCGTTGTCGATTTGCGGGAGTTCGGCGGCGGTAAATTTAATTTTACGAATGCTATTTGCCGCTTTGGTATTTGCCCGGTTGTGAATTTCGGGCTTTGATGCGGTTGGTTTAAACGGAAATTGGAAAAGTCGATTTTTGTTGCATGAAAACTATTTCCTTCAGAACTTTTATCCTAGAATTTTAGATTTTGATTGCCAAACCAATATCGAAGAATTGTTATTACTCTGTAATATTCTGGAGTAAACATTGTTAATTTTTTATAAGAATTTCCAGCACGTGTTCATCGAGCAAGGCCTAATGTATAATGAGCAACTGGCACCTTTCAAAACCAAAAATACAGGCACAAAATGAACACATTTGATAATTTAATTCTATAATCGTGTCAATCGAGCATACGATAAAAAGTCTTAATAACAAATTGGCAAACAATAAAAGGTGAAAATATTGTTTTAAAATGTAACCACATAAACGGAAAATTTGGATTGAAATTTAGGTTATCTTGAATTCTTTTGAGAGACGTTAAAGAAATAAAGTTTTACATACAAATTTAATACAAATTTATATATTCTATAATATATTAAGGCTCTATGCAGTACCTAAACGGTGTCAGGTGTCTGGACATGAGTTCGATATCAAAAGTTCAGTATACTTTATCTATATTTTACACTTATTTTTTAACACCCACTATAGTTGAGATAAACAGCTGAGAAGTGCAAAAAGGTGCGAAGTACAGTAGATCGTCGATAATCCAATCGTCGATAATCTAATTGGGACCGAAGGTCATTCGGATTATCAAATTGTTCGGATTATCAAATATTGCAACTAAATAGCAGAAAATAAGATTGGATAGAAGTTCAATCTTAATAAAACCTACACCATTCTATTCCGCTCTTCATAAACTATAAGAATGTAAAAAATCAAAGAAATTTTAGTCAGGAGATCTAACAAACTACTGGAAAACTTTACTTAGTATTACTTTTTTTGTATTTTGATCGCTTAAAATTGACTCTTGATTGTGACTTTTTTCTAAATGCGTTGTTCTCGTCTCGTTTTAAAGAAATAATGGTATTTAATTGAATGAATTGGTATATATGCGTTACTTTTTCTTACATATTTAAATTTTCCTTAGTTATAATAGGAACACAGTTTTTTTATTCACAAATATTTTTAGTGATTTACTACAATTTGAGTTATTTGAGGTTACAAAATAAAACTCAGTAATGGACAAATAAGTAGATATATTTGTATTCTGTAATATCGTAGCAAAGTTCTACTACTATTACTACTAATATTATATATCTTTTAGATAACTATATCTTACTTTATTGTCTGATACTCTGATGTCTATACACAGATAGAAAAGATTTCTTGTTTTAAAGAAATGTATTTGTTTGAATTTATTCTTTTGGGTCAAAACATATTTCTTTGACGCCAACAATATTTACTTCATTGAATACTCTAGTTTATTTGCTTGCAGAGATTAATTTATTTGAAATATTTATTTAAGTGGAAGAAATATATATGGATACAAACAAAAATTACTTTCCTTTAAAGTAATATTTTAGTTTTGATTTTAAAAAAACGTTTCTCTACACCAATGAAATATAATTTTGATTCTAACATATAATTTTGTATATAAGGAGAGATTTATTTCGCTTAAAGTAATATTTTGTCTTTGGCTTAAAAATAGGTTTACTTCCGCCAAAGAAATCATATTTTGATTAAAATAAATATATTTTTACACAAGAAGATATTTATTTCCATCAAAGTAATATTTTTGTTTTGGCTTTAAAATAGGTTTCCTTCCACCAAAGAAATCATATTTTGATTCAAATAAATATATTTTTAATGTCATCCAACTGTATTGTTAGATGGCGCTGTAAGCTCTCTCCTCGCACTTCGTACATATCGAGAGTATAAAGCCGCGTGATCGACAGTATAGAACTTATAGAGTACAGTGCCTGCAGGTTCAAGTTGCGATTCCAAATCAGAGTACACTTTACTAACTTAACCTTGACTATATGTTGGGTTGGGAAGACCAAGCACTGGTCGAGGATGTGCGACATCCCAAAAAGGAGGTGACACATGGCGAGTCTTCCGAAAAATTCTTGTCTATTAATTCCTTCAACAAATTAATAATTTTAAGCATTTTAACTCGACCAACAATTTTGTTAATTTAAAAAAATGTAATTCTTTCACTCAACACAATCATAATTATCTGAAGTAAATAAATCTCATTTCTTATAATACACAAATTGCAAACTTTTTAACTGGAAACATAAGTTGTTTGACGCAAATCAATGTTCTTTCTACCAAACAAATATTTCAAATCAATGCGTTTTTATCCGCAAATAAATATTTCTTTGCCTCTATTGAAACAACAAATTTCTTTGAGTCAATGCATATTTATTTGAATCAAACAAAAATTTCTCTCTGTGAGTTCGCACATTCTTGCCTTTAAAAATACCTAACCGATATTTCATACGCGTCCAGCTTGTATATATCCCGACGTATGAGGTGTAATGAAGGGAGTAGTTCAGGGTCATAAAAACACAATAGGTTTATCGATCAGCCGCTCAACCCTTTGATTTAAAACGATCCTAAACGTTCCACTTCCTTCCCTTTACAGTCTACCAAACTCCTAACCCAAGACAGTACGTTAAAATACACCAAGATCGTGTATTTGTTATGGCTTTAAAGCTTAATATATGCGAAAGTCTAACTTCTAATAGATTCTACAGGTTTTATTTGTTTAAACTTCGAATAGTTTCGAAATGACCAAAAAACTTCTTGAGTAAGAAAGTGAATGCGTTTTATTTTACCCAATTAACGAAACTATCAATTAAAATTCAGCTATTAGGTAAAACAAACATTCGACTTTCTACTTCTCTAAGTTTCGTGAGAATTTCCGATTTTTAAGACAGTTTTTGCGGCACATAAACGCACATCACAAGTACGTAATTATATTTAATTTGCTGCGGAATTACTTGGCTTCCTATTTTTAGAGTACCGCTGTTAAAACAGTTGAAGATAGAGTGGGTAGTTGAGAACATGACATGAACCGTTATTAATAATAAATAAACACTTAAAATAATAGTAATAATAAATTATTGAAATACTGAATTAAAATGTGAAAGGGTTCCAAAATATGCGTTCATTTAAAATTTATAAGTATTTAATTGTAACAATTATGGCCGTGGTTGTACTTTAGAGCAGGGGTTCTCAACCGGTGGTACGCGAAGGACTTATTTTGACTTATTTGCATTTTATTAGTCTTTAACTGATTTGAGGTTGAAGAGGAAATGCAGAGGAATATTTATTTTAGGAACGTCTGCCCGAAAGAAGATCTGGTGATAAATTTTAATAATTGTACGTTCAACAATTCCATTCCATGGAAGAAATTTATTGGTGTCTGCACTGATGGAGCTCGGGCTTTAACAGAAAAGAATCGCGGCCCTCATAAAAAATTAAAACAGTAGCTCCAGAAGCTCAATTCACTCACTGCAAAAACCATCGGGATTTTCTAGTAGCAAAATCCACACCAGACAGACTAAAAACAGTTTTGGATCAACCAGTAAAAAGATAACATTGTCTCTTCGTACTTAAATCAGAAGTTCAAGTTTTCCATGCAGAAGCTAATTTCGACTTCAAATATTGTTTCTTTGATGAATTGTGGATAGTCCGCTTAGCATATTTAGCTGATACTTTTGGAAAGTTGAATAATATAAATTTAGTTTTGCAGGGAGAAATGGTCGTTTATTGTTATTGTATATATATTATTGTTTTATTATTGTAAAATAAAGGTACACGAAACCTAAAAGGTTGAAAACCCCTGCTTAACAGTATTATTCATACATATTGAAAACCTATCATATTACAACATCAATTTTAACAAACCACAATTTTTCCTACAGAATTTTTATGGGTGTTCTTATCATGGAATATACATGAATTATTATCTTTTGTTTTTTCACTAAACATTGTTCAAATACTGAAACTGCATGCACATTTGTACTTCGCATATTTCAGATTTTCAATTTCCTAGTTTAACATAACTTTGTCAATGTTGCACCGAACAAATACTAGTCTGTCAGTAATTTGTTTCTTTTTTTACTAAACGAGCTCAAAATCCGGCCCTGGCGTCTGTATCATTAAATCACTTTTGATGTCATTTGATATAAATCATGTTAAATACGTGATGATAACATGTCATTAAATAATCAAGCAAATTATTGCCCGTATATTTAGTTAGATGATGTTTAAGTGAAAATTAACTTCAAACTTGTATAATTAACGCAATTATTGAAGATTCAATTACATCGACTATGGAACTGCTGATATAAATTGCGTGAATATGAATTAAATAATTTATTTTTTGCGAAAGTGTGTGTGTTGTTTTATAGTAATTAGAATATTAATAGCAATAAAACTGCCAATTTTATTTGATACGACTCATAAATCGTCTCCAATATAACTGAGTGTTTCTTTTTTTGAAATTCTTTGTAATAATTATTTCTGTAGTTATGTAGTAAACAAACAACAGATAATTTCACGCGAAATCAAGCATTTTAACGTTGAAACTACCTTTTTATTCCGTATTTATCTCACCGGGTTTTCCATGACACAAAAAACAGTCGTTAAACAAGTTCCGTCGGAACACTAACTCTACAGAAGTTTACACAGACATTTCGTTTAAAAACAAAGACACATCTTTACAACTACACAGAAAAATAACTAGTACTCACCGTCCGCTTTTCGTGATCACCATTTCAGTCCCTAACTTATGAAACTTTTCCCATAGATCCTTGCCTTCCAGCGTAACCTTAGGATCGTCCACAACACCATCTTCTTCAGGTTGCAACGCCCTCAGTGGCCTTACCATGGCTGGATGGTGATTATGCGCTGCTACAGCAGCGAGAACAACGTCTTCAGCCGTCGTATACGGGTGTCCCGTAAGTCCGTGATGCGGATGGGGATGATTCAGCTTGGGAATCAGAGTCCCAGGATAGCAACCGTGCGGATTTTGGCTCCCAAACGCGGCCAGAGCCGCCGGAAAATACCCAGGCGTCGTCGGCGACTGCCCCGTCGGCTGATTACTGTTGTTAGCCGCGGTCAGCAAACTACTCACGCTGAAATCGGTCTGTCTCGGCAACTGCAGGAACGGATGATACGCCATCGCAGCGGCTCTTAATTTCCCGTCGAGTGTGGGCGATTCAATCCCTGTGTCGAAACGCATTTGGCGCGCTTTCTCGACAATTCCACGATCATCAGTTTTTAGTTTTAGGGGATCACCCAGCCCTTATTTCAAGGCTTGCCTTATGTTTTTTGCACGGAATCACCTCCCACTGGACGCGAGGAATCAGGTGGTCACCTGAGCATAACCGTGAGAAGCCCCTCTCATCGAGCTGATGACATCAGTTAGAATATTTTTTGGGAAATTTGCACTTTTTTTGGAGGAAGCGATCACTGAGAGTCACTGAGGGAATGTTAATCACCTTTTTAAGTCAGTCCGCGCACTGTTTGAGGTCACTATAAGGCTTTCGCGTACGATAAATAGCGTTGTATTCGGAACGAGGTAGTTTTCGGTTTACTTCTGTTATAAATAATAATTTTCCGTAAAAAATTTTTTTTTTCGTCAAAATTTTTTCTTTCAACTCGGATTTTCGTTAGGAAATCGAAGTGACCTGAAGACGGGAGTGTTATTTTCTGGTTCCTCGGAGCGAATACTTTCGATCGGCGCACTTTCGGGAAACGCCGGAGGTCCCTCTCTTTTCCCGGATTCCGGAAAATCGCGTTTTCGTGCACTTTTTCGCCGGTTTTCGCGTGCGTACGGGGACGCGTCGGTCACTGTTCGGGTGAGCGTTGGGCGCGTTCGGGTTTGGTGTGAAATTGGACACCTCCACACCGGTTAGCAAGTGAGCTGCGACTATAGAGTAGTGGTGGTGTGGGTTCGCTCCGGTCGGTGTTAATGTGTCCGGGGACGCGGATTGGCGGGTAGCGGTGTCGGTGTCGCGCCGTCCGGCCAATCCGGTGGTGACGCTCTCCCCACCACTTTTCTCACTTGCGGTGGGCAGGATTTACGTAGAGGCGTTACTTCTGGCCGGTTTTTGTGACGGTAGGTGGCCGGGGATGGGCCCGGCGGACGCTCGGGCGACGCCGTTGTTCATTTTTTTTCGCTGCTGCCGGAGGAAGATAGCGGGCGCCCTCTGGCGGCGTCTCCTGGAAATTGGAAAATGTAGAGTTGGATTTGGGGATGATGTTTTTGGGTGTTTGGTGGTTGTTTTGTTTCGGTTTGTTAGTTTAGGTGAGTGTAGAGCGGGCTTGGTTGTTGTTATTTTCTGGGTAAACGTTTTTATAAAATTATTTGCGAGAATCTGAGTTTTATTGCTTTTTTAATAAAACTATTTTTCCTGAGTATTTTTATGGGACTTATTAGCCTTTCCATTAAATTTCATTCAGTTGAGATCAGCTTTAGCTTGATTTTTTATACAGTTCTACAAACGTTCTACAAAATTTTCATTAGGTATTCTATAAATTTGTTTAGTTATAATGTACAATTCAGATTTTGTAGTCTCAAAAATACGTTGACTTTTAGTTTAGTAAGAAACCGCCTCATTTTGATCAAGTTGTTTGATTTTTTTATATAGTTCTACACATATTCTACAAAATTGTCTTTAATATTTGATAACTTTGTAATGCTCATCTAATTTTACCTTGAAACAAGTGTTTTTGTCTATATTTTAGTTTGGATTTTATGAACTTTAGTTCATTTTGATCAACTTGTTATTATTTTTTAAACAATTCTACAGGCGTTCTACAATTTTGTAGAACGCCTGTAGCGTTCTACAAAATTTCATATAGGTAATTTCGTCATTTTAGCAATTCTAGGTATACCATTTTGTGCTGTTGCTTTATTCGAATAATTTTAAAATATTAATACATTTTTATTATTATTATCATTATGGTCAGTTTAAACTCTCATATTCAATCAATTTTCTTCTAGTAATTTCAGGTTACTTTGAGTTTTTTTGATATCCCTTAATATCATATATATTATTTAAATCTCGTAATTTTTGTGTAGTGAATTTGGGCTTGGCTGTTGTTATTTTCTAGGTAAACGTTTTTATAAAATTATTTGCGAGAATCTGATTTTTATTGTTTTCTTAACAAAAATTTTCTTTTTTTTGTATTTGTAGCAAAAGCATAGGAAAAATATTTGTCCTGAAAATATTTATTATTTTGGGACTTATTTCCCTTTCCATTAAATCCGATTTAGTTGAACTTCAGCTCGATTTTTTATACAGGTCTACAGACATTCTACAAAATTTTCATTAGGTATTTCTTCAGTTATATTGTACAATTAAGATTTTTTAGTCTCAAAAATTGGGTGCCTTTTAGTTTAGTAAGAAAACGCCTCATTTTGATCAAGTTGTTTGATTTTTTTATGTAGTTCTACACATGTTCTACAAAATTGTCTTTAATATTCGATAACTTTGTAATGCTCATCTAATTTTACCTTGAAGGAAGTGTTTTTGTCTATATTTTAGTTTGGATTGGACCTTTAATTTGCCTTTTTTTATATACCATTCTCCGTATTTTAGTTTTTTACACACCTCTAGTGACATTCTACAAAATCTTTGATAAAAAATGAGGTTTTGTTTAAATTTGACGCCACTTTTAATTGTAGAATTTCGATTTTTGTCTATATAATGGCCCGTAGTTTAGTTTCCTAAAACTTTAATTCATTTTGATCAACTTGTTAGTATTTTTCAAACAATTCTACAGGAGTTCTACAATTTTGTAGAACGGCTGTAGCGTTCTACAAAATTTCATATACATTTTTAATACATTTTTTGTGTAGTGAATTTGCAACTCAGCTTAAATTAAACAGTTGTTTGTTGCGTCTGTTCAGCTTTTTTCCTAAATTATTGATTTGTCTACGCCAATGTTGTTGGACACTGTTTTCTCCTACTAGTTTTTGCGTAACAAGAGAGTTAGTTGACCATTACAACGATGGTAATAATAATTCGCATAGACACACGTTATGCAACACAATATGAAGAGACAATAGCAAAGTTTGCGTAATATAGCAACAGGTCATTAATGGAAATACTTGAAAAGTAGGTATATTTTGTGGATAGTTTCCTAAGTAATATATCAGAAATACATTTATTTACCTCTTAGATTAGTATGTAGAAAGTATGAGAATATTTGCCAATAATGTATTCAAACAAAATACATCAAAAAAGTCTTGCAAAAGTCACAATATTCTAAAGGAAGTAAACTAAATAAACTATTGAATATAATAAATCAATTATTACCCACAACAAACAATATTTGTTTACAAATAAACCAAATTCAGCACCTAACTCTTACCGTCGGCACCGCTTCAAATCACAACTTCATAAGAAAGAGAACTTTTCATGATTAAAACTATAATATCTCTTAACTCCTAAAGACTTACTACAAACTTTTATATTAAATTCTAATCCTATTCCTTATTGGTGCATGTAGAGCGCGCGTACTACGCCTGCGCAAAAATCGTAAACCTGGTAAAGCGGGGTTCCGCAAGGTCCCACACCTGGACCAATGCCCTACATAGTTTGTCGGATTGTGAACCTTGTTTTGCGATATTTTTTTTGTTTGATTTGTTATGTTCGATTTTGTGAGTTTTAGATTAATTTTGTAACGTGATATGCCCCTAAATACCAAGTTTTTTGAGCAAAATGGCGTTTTAAGACAAGATTTTTTATGTTCTTGTTGTTTCTTAAATGTTTTTAGCAATTTATTCACCAATAATAACGCACCCTCATATGTTGGTATATTTTTGGTAGGGTCGTTCTTTTTTCCTATGGAATTTTCAGACAGGTGTAGTTGTACCTGTCTCAAAATTCCTCAAATGCTTTTGTTGTTCCATCTGCTATATTAATTTTTATATTATTCTATACATGAACAGATAGAAGATTTGGTTTATTTAAATAAATAGGTATGGTTTGACTCAAAGTATCCTGTCGTTTTATTAAAACTAAAAAAAAAATACCTATTACTTTATAAAAAAAAATTTCCCCCTAATCTTTTGTGTATTTCTAATGCAAAAATCTATACTATATTTTCAAGTTAACTCCTTTGCATGCTTTATTATATACATATACTACCTACACATATGTACATATAAATTTCCAATAATTAATTGCGACTTCAGACATATGTTATTATGTCACTTACACATATCCAGCTTTGTTCTCGCCGCACGTGAATACATAAGTAATTGAAGCGAGTACAAACAACACAACAAGCGAACCGGGTACAATATATCAATAACAATTACGAAAAACATAAGGAAGGTGTTCAGCACCTGCAATTTAATGCCTGCCGCGGCCAACAGATGGCAATACCCCTGTCACAATAGATATCGTATCTCTTCAATACACGATGGAAGTCTATATAAGAAATGTATGTAATCGCACATGAAGCGAAATAATAACATTCAACCACCGATAAACAACGTAAAATCTAAGTTTCAAAAATCCTCCTGAACAAACTTAAATAGATAGAGGGCTGTACTTTTTAAAATTAATTACCCAATGTATCTGACCCATAAACGTGTATAATAATAATTTGTATCCCAACTACTTTGCTCGTAATCGCACATGAAGCGAAATAATAACATTCAACCACCGATAAACAACGTTAAATCTAAGTTTCAAAAATCCTCCTGAACAAACTAAAATAGATAGAGGGCTGTACTTTTTAGAATTAATTACCCAATGTATCTGATCTATAAACGTGTATAATAATAATTTGTATCCCAACTACTTTGCTCGTAATCGCACATGAAGCGAAATAATAACATTCAACCACCGATAAACAACGTAAAATCTAAGTTTCAAAAATCCTCCTGAACAAACTAAAATAGATAGAGGGCTGTACTTTTTAGAATTAATTACCCAATGTATCTGATCTATAAACGTGTATAATAATAATTTGTATCCCAACTACTTTGCTCGTAATCGCACATGAAGCGAAATAATAACATTCAACCACCGATAAGCAACGTAAAATCTAAGTTTCAAAAATCCTCCTGAACAAACTAAAATAGATAGAGGGCTGTACTTTTTAGAATTAATTACCCAATGTATCTGACCCATAAACGTGTATAATAATAATTTGTATCCCAACTACTTTGCTCGTAATCGCACATGAAGCGAAATAATAACATTCAACCACCGATAAACAACGTTAAATCTAAGTTTCAAAAATCCTCCTGAACAAACTAAAATAGATAGAGGGCTGTACTTTTTAGAATTAATTACCCAATGTATCTGATCCATAAAAGTGTATAATAATAATTTGTATCCCAACTACTTTGGTCGTAATCGCACATGAAGCGAAATAATAACATTCAATCACCGATAAACAACGTTATATCTAAGTTTCAAAAATCCTCCTGAACAAACTAAAATAGATAGAGGGCTGTACTTTTTAGAACTAATTACCCAATGTATCTGACCCATAAACGTGTATAATAATAATTTGTATCCCAACTACTTTGCTCGTAATCGCACATGACGCGAAATAATAACATTCAACCACCGATAAACAACGTTAAATCTAAGTTTCAAAAATCCTCCTGAACAAACTAAAATAGATAGAGGGCTGTACTTTTTAGAATTAATTACCCAATGTATCTGATCTATAAACGTGTATAATAATAATTTGTATCCCAACTACTTTGCTCGTAATCGCACATGAAGCGAAATAATAACATTCAACCACCGATAAACAACGTAAAATCTAAGTTTCAAAAATCCTCCTGAACAAACTAAAATAGATAGAGGGCTGTACTTTTTAGAATTAATTACCCAATGTATCTGATCTATAAACGTGTATAATAATAATTTGTATCCCAACTACTTTGCTCGTAATCGCACATGAAGCGAAATCATAACATTCAACCACCGATAAACAACGTTAAATCTAAGTTTCAAAAATCCTCCTGAACAAACTAAAATAGATAGAGGGCTGTACTTTTTAGAATTAATTACCCAATGTATCTGATCCATAAACGTGTATAATAATAATTTGTATCCCAACTACTTTGCTCGGAATCGCACATGAAGCGAAATAATAACATTCAACCACCGATAAACAACGTAAAATCTAAGTTTCAAAAATCCTCCTGAACAAACTAAAATAGATAGAGGGCTGTACTTTTTAGAATTAATTACCCAATGTATCTGACCCATAAACGTGTATAATAATAATTTGTATCCCAACTACTTTGCTCGTAATCGCACATGAAGCGAAATAATAACATTCAACCACCGATAAACAACGTAAAATCTAAGTTTCAAAAATCCTCCTGAACAAACTAAAATAGATGGAGGGCTGTACTTTTTAGAATTAATTACCCAATGTATCTGATCTATAAACGTGTATAATAATAATTTGTATCCCAACTACTTTGCTCGTAATCGCACATGAAGCGAAATAATAACATTCAACCACCGATAAACAAAGTAAAATCTAAGTTTCAAAAATCCTCCTGAACAAACTAAAATAGATAGAGGGCTGTACTTTTTAGAATTAATTACCCAATGTATCTGACCCATAAACGTGTATAATAATAATTTGTATCCCAACTACTTTGCTCGTAATCGCACATGAAGCGAAATAATAACATTCAACCACCGATAAACAACGTTAAATCTAAGTTTCAAAAATCCTCCTGAACAAACTAAAATAGATAGAGGGCTGTACTTTTTAGAATTAATTACCCAATGTATCTGACCCATAAACGTGTATAATAATAATTTGTATCCCAACTACTTTGCTCGTAATCGCACATGAAGCGAAATAATAACATTCAACCACCGATAAACAACGTAAAATCTAAGTTTCAAAGATCCTCCTGAACAAACTAAAATAGATAGAGGGCTGTACTTTTTAGAATTAATTACCCAATGTATCTGACCCATAAACGTGTATAATAATAATTTGTATCCCAACTACTTTGCTCGTAATCGCACATGAAGCGAAATAATAACATTCAACCACCGATAAACAACGTAAAATCTAAGTTTCAAAAATCCTCCTGAACAAACTAAAATAGATGGAGGGCTGTACTTTTTAGAATTAATTACCCAATGTATCTGATCTATAAACGTGTATAATAATAATTTGTATCCCAACTACTTTGCTCGTAATCGCACATGAAGCGAAATAATAACATTCAACCACCGATAAACAACGTAAAATCTAAGTTTCAAAAATCCTCCTGAACAAACTAAAATAGATGGAGGGCTGTACTTTTTAGAATTAATTACCCAATGTATCTGATCTATAAACGTGTATAATAATAATTTGTATCCCAACTACTTTGCTCGTAATCGCACATGAAGCGAAATAATAACATTCAACCACCGATAAACAACGTTAAATCTAAGTTTCAAAAATCCTCCTGAACAAACTAAAATAGATAGAGGGCTGTACTTTTTAGAATTAATTACCCAATATATCTGATCTATAAACGTGTGTAATAATAATTTGTATCTCAACTACTTTGCTCGCAATCGCACATGAAGCGAAATAATAACATTCAACCACCGATAAACAACGTAAAATCTAAGTTTCAAAAATCCTCCTGAACAAACTAAAATAGATAGAGGGCTGTACTTTTTAGAATTAATTACCCAATGTATCTGATCTATAAACGTGTATAATAATAATTTGTATCCCAACTACTTTGCTCGTAATCGCACATGAAGCGAAATAATAACATTCAACCACCGATAAACAACGTTAAATCTAAGTTTCAAAAATCCTCCTGAACAAACTAAAATAGATAGAGGGCTGTACTTTTTAGAATTAATTACCCAATGTATCTGATCTATAAACGTGTATAATAATAATTTGTATCTGAACTACTTTGCTCGTAATCGCACATGAAGCGAAATAATAACATTCAACCACCGATAAACAACGTAAAATCTAAGTTTCAAAAATCCTCCTGAACAAACTAAAATAGATAGAGGGCGGTACTTTTTAGAATTAATTACCCAATGTATCTGATCTATAAACGTGTATAATGTATATGTATAGGATGTATGTCGTTTACGTGAGATTTGATTAGACTTGAAGTAAGAAAATTGTTTATATTAATGTTTTTTTTTAATAAATCTATAAAAGAAAGTAATTTTTAACATATTGGAAGTGCGTAATATCAAAGACTAATCAAAAGATATTTTTTGAGGGTCAAACTTATAAAAAACAACAGTTTTGCTGAAAGTTTTCAATAAAATTTGTTCTGTGTATGACCTTATCAATTCAAAGAGCCACAAAAAAGGTAAATTTATCAAAAATTAGCTTATTACGACCGTCAAACGACCACACTAACACTATCTTGTCACATTATCGAACATAACTTTTAATTCCACCCAACTGGCTAGTTTCTTCAACGCGAAAACGAAAAAAATAGGTGCCTCCAATCTACTTCTATATCCAACTATACTACTACTAAACAGTAATTGCCTTTGACATTTCCAGGCTAATTACGAACGTATAATTTCGAATTATAGCGCCGCCAACCGCATAAATAAACATTTCTAGCCTAGCGGCGATTTCCAACTGAGATAGAGCGAACAAAAAAAAAATCGGAGCGAACAAAGAACGCGAGCGCTATAATTTGCATAATAATCGCCATTTAAGATTCACGCTAATTGACCCGATAATGTTGTTTAATGCGTTGTTTAATGAAATTAAAGTGTAAAGTTATAATAAAATGCTAATTTCAGTTGCTAGCGTAACGTATCGTCTTTTAAAGGTACGTTGAGAAAGGTTGTTACTATCACAGAGAGAAATTTTTGTTTGATTCAAATAAATATGCATTGACTCAAAGAAATTTGTTGTTTCAATAGAGGCAAAGAAATATTTATTTGCGGATAAAAACGCATTTATTTGAAATATTTGTTTTCTAGAAAGAACGTTGATTTGTGTCAAACAACTTATGTTCCCAGTTAAAAAGTTTGCAATTTGTGTATTATAAGAAATGAGATTTATTTACTTCAAATAATTATGATTGTGTTGAGTGAAAGAATTACATTTTTTTAAATTAACAAAATTGTTGGTCGAGTTAAAATGCTTAAAATTATTAATTTGTTGAAGGAATTAATAGGCAAGAATTTTTCGGAAGACTCGCCATGTGTTCTCACCTCCTTTTTGGGATGTCGCACATCCTCGACCAGTGCTTGGTCTTCCCAACCCAACATATAGTCAAGGTTAAGTTAGTAAAGTGTACTCTGATTTGTAATCGCAACTTGAACCTGCAGGCACTGTACTCTATAAGTTCCATACTGTCGATCACGCGGCTTTATACTCTCGATATGTACGAAGTGCGAGGAGAGAGTTTACAGCGCCATCTAACAATACAGTTGGATGACATTAAAAATATATTTTATTTGAATCAAAACATGATATCTTTGGTGGAAGTAAACCTATTTTAAAGCCAAAACAAAAACATTACTTTAAAGGAAATAAATCTCTTCTTGTGTACAAATATATTTATTTTAATCAAAATATGATTTCTTTGGCGGAAGTAAACCTATTTTTAAGCCAAAGACAAAATATTACTTTAAGCGAAATAAATCTCTCCTTATATACAAATTTATATGTTAGAATCAAAATTATATTTCATTGGTGTAAAGAAACGTTTTTTTAAAATCAAAACTAAAATATTACTTTAAAGGAAAGTTATTTTTGTTTGTATCCATATATATTTATTCCACTTAAATAAATATTTCAAATAAATTAATCTCTGCAAGCAAATAAAGTAGAGTATTCAATGAAGTAAATATTGTTGGCGTCAAAGAAATATGTTTTGACCCAAAAGAATAAATTCAAACAAATACATTTCTTTAAAACAAGAAATCTTTTCTATCTGTGTACATATAGAAGATTTCAGGAGTGCTGAAATGTACATAAATATAGAAATAAATAAAAATTGTGTGTTGTTTAGTATTTTCGTCAAATTTAGCAGCAATAAAGAATGTCATGAAATGAAAAAGAGAAAACTACAAATAAAATGCTGACTGATTTTTGTTTTATCTTATGATTATTTGGCTGTCGTATAACCTATACTTTTTTTTTGTTTTGAACACATTTTGATCGGAAACTATATATTACAGTTCATCTGTGGTTTTAACCCATAGATACTGCATTTGAAGGTCGTTTATCTGAATTTAGTTTGATTCGAAGTCACAGTATTTTTTTTGGTGACATTTTGCGCTGATAGCAGACTTTTAAGTACAGCAGCGATATAAAAAATAATAAAATGATGCAAAACAAAAAACAAAACAAAAAATAAACGAAACAAAGTTATTAATATAACACTAAGTTTCAACTGTCTTTTTCTCGATTTCTTTAAATGTTTTACTTTACAATTATCTTTACAATTAACAGACCTATCAATAACAGTACAAAAAATATGGGGTTGCCATGTAGTAAGTGTCGATGGTGTCAAAATTTGAAAACAATTGAAGTCCGAAATTAAATTTGATGTAAATATGTATATTTTGATAATTAAAATCGACGAAATTTTTCAAATAACAAACCGTTTCAGACGTTGTGTCATGTTTTCTTACTTTACGCGCTCAATGTATAGGTACCTACAATTTGGCCTAAGAGAAAATGATTTAAACAGTTTTTGTAAAACTTCTGAGCCTTTATCTGGGAACCAAATTCCCGACCTGAACCGGTCCTGATTTCACACATGTAGGTACAGTCCAGAACGGAGCAATTCAAAATTACGATGTGACCGTCTCAATTCCGTTTTTGTACAATAGAACAACCGCATGCATACAAATTCCACATAGCGTCTATAATATCTGAAGAAAATCGACACCGTACGCCGGAAACAAAAAACAATAACCGTGCCGAAAAAATACCTGCGCAAATTCCCACTTTATTGTCGAATTCCCGTCATTCCTCGGTCGCATTTTCGCGGATATAGCGATAAAAATTTCCCTCCCCTCGAATTCTAAAAATGTAATTACAGTATACGAGGAGAAAAGACCGAGAAAAGGCACTTTATTCGTTTCTTTCCTTCCAGTATAACGGTGCTGCCGTTTTTATTCGCTTTGACAGACTATTAATATTTTTTTAATTGCTACAAGATCCAGAGGCTCACGCCCATTTTTATCAACGCGACAGTGTGTTGTTTTTCTTTAGCTCTCTTTTTCTTCTTTATATAATGAATATTCATCTCTGGTGTGCAGCTTGCTTCGTCGACCGTGAGGTAACCTGGGGAATTTTTATACGCAATGTTGGCACCCGTGCTTACTCTGTACCTATACGAGATCTGCTCGCGATACTAAAGGCGTTTTGCGTTATTTATTTTTCATTCGCTTTTTAATTTAATTTGTTTTCTGGTTGTTGCGGCCGGTCAAGCCAAGAATGGCCGAGAGATTATTTATTGCTTGCGCGGCGAGAAATGAGATGTTGCCGATAATGCTTGCAGTTGCGGATGAATGAATGGTACGAGTTTGCTTCAGCATGTGTGTTGAGGTGCGCCAGAATTTTATGTTGATTTCGAAAATGTCGCTGTTGTATGTTTTCCGTAATCGTAGATTTGAGATACGTTCGGCAAGAATCTATGTAGATTTTCCAATATGAGTGATAGAATATGCACAGAGAGAAATTTTTGTTTAACTCAAATAAACATGCATTGACTCAAAGAAATTTGTTGTTTCAATAGAGACAAAGAAATATTTATTTGCGGATAAAAACGCATTTATTTGAAATATTTGTTTGGTAGAAAGAACGTTGATTTGTGTCAAACAACTTATGTTTCCAGTTAAAGTTTGCAATTTGTGTATTATAAGAAATGAGATTTATTTACTTCAAATAATTATGATTGTGTTGAGCGAAAGAATTACATTTTTTTAAATTATCAAAATTGTTGGTCGAGTTAAAATGCTTAAAATTATTAATTTGTTGAAGGAATTAATAGACAAGAATTTTTCGGAAGACTCGCCATGTGTCACCTCCTTTTTGGGATGTCGCACATCCTCGACCAGTGCTTGGTCTTCCCAACCCAACATATAGTCAAGGTTAAGTTAGTAAAGGGTACTCTGATTTGGAATCGCAACTTGAACCTGCAGGCACTGTACTCTATAAGTTCTATACTGTCGATCACGCGGCTTTATACTCTCGATATGTACGAAGTGCGAGGAGAGAGTTTACAGCGCCATCTAACAATACAGTTGGATGACGTTAAAAATATATTCATTTGAATCAAAATATGATTTCTTTGGTGGAAGTAAACCTATTTTAAAGCCAAAACAAAAATATTACTTTGAAGGAAATAAATCTCTTCTTGTGTACAAATATATTTATTTTAATCAAAATATGATTTCTTTGGCGGAAGTAAACCTATTTTTAAGCCAAAGATAAAATATTACTTTAAGTTTTTAAAATATTTAATTGTTAATAATACCCTCTATATAAGTACTTAAGTAACATAACCTCACAACGTTTGACATTACCTTAAACAGTTATACACGTACACACCGCCATCTATTAGCGCGCTTACAAACCAAAAGTGACAGCTTAATTGGAATATCGCGCGAATTTCCATAAATTTCGAATTACCCTTGAGTTAAGCAGTCCAATAATGACCGCTAATGATCCCAGCCCACAACATCGTGCGTAATTTGAGAAAATATGTCAAATTTATCGCATTACTCGTATCAATTATAATATCTCGCGCGCCAAGATTACAACAACAACAACCACCGCACACTCCAATTTAAAACGTATTACCGCTAGGTGGCGTGGAAACAAAAGTTTTTCGAGGTTCGAACACGATTCCAGACGCGGTGTTAGTGCCCGTTGCGTGATACCAACACTATTAACAATAATCAAGATGGCGCGATAGCTATTTTTAATTAGACGGCCGTTAGATGCTTGCCACTAATTAAATGGAGCTCTCGCCGGGCTGAAATAGATAAATCGCGATCGCCTGCGTCCTATACGGCTCTTTGAGGTTAGGTTTTTCACTCACTCTCGACGAGCCGTGTTACACAGAGAGAAATTTTTGTTTGATTCAAATAAATATGCATTGACTCAAAGAAATTTGTTGTTTCAATAGAGGCAAAGAAATATTTATTTTCGGGTAAAAACGCATTTATTTGAAATATTTGTTTGGTAGAAGGAACGTTGATTTGTGTCAAACAACTTATGTTTCCAGTTAAAAAGTTTGGAATTTGTGTATTATAAGAAATGAGATTTATTTACTTCAAATAATTATGATTGTGTTGAGTGAAAGAATTACATTTTATTAAATTAACAAAATTGTTGGTCGTGCTAAAATGCTTAAAATTATTTGTTGAAGGAATTAATAGACAAGAATTTTTCGGAAGACTCGCCATGTGTCACCTCCTTTTTGGGATGTCGCACATCCTCGACCAGTGCTTGGTCTTCCCAACCCAACATATAGTCAAGGTTAAGTTAGTAAAGTGTACTCTGATTTGGAATCGCAACTTGAACCTGCAGGCACTGTATTCTATAAGTTCTATACTGTCGATCCCGCGGCTTTATACTCTCGATATGTACAAAGTGCGAGGAGAGAGTTTACAGCGCCATCTAACAATACAGTTGGATGACATTAAAAATATATTTATTTGAATCAAAATATGATTTCTTTGGCGGAAGTAAACCTATTTTTGAGCCAAAGACAAAATATTACTTTAAAGGAAATAAATCACTCCTTATATACAAAATTATATGTTAGAATCAAAATTATATTTCATTGGTGTAAAGAAACGTTTTTTTAAAATCAAAACCAAAATTTTACTTTTAAGGAAAGTAATTTTCGTTTGTATCCATACATATTTATTCCACTTAAATAAATATTTCAAATAAATTAATCTCTGCAAGCAAATAAACTAGAGTATTCAATGAAGTAAATATTGTTGGCGTCAAAGAAATATGTTTTGACCCAAAAGAATAAATTCAAACAAATACATTTCTTTAAAACAAGAAATCTTTTCTATCTGTGTACGAGCCGTTCGGTTTTGTTATTCGTGCTTCGCGTATGAAATGGCCTTAGTAATGATCGTATTACTTATTCTAATGGAAAATATCCGAAAACGGGAACGTTATATATACATAAACGGTGATTTACCGTTAACATAACCTCACATATTTGACAGTTACAGCTGGTAAATCAAACAATTCCGGCGTTTATTGGTATTGTATAGGCGGCTTATGGGTTTTTTCGGTTGTTATGTGCTCTTCGACTATAATATTTTGATGTCACAGAGTAATTAAGACAAAACATTACGATCACGTGTGTCAAATATGAAAAACACATATATAGTATATACAGTGAACTGTATATACTACGTATAACTGGAAAGGACCCGTAATGGTCAATACGTGATGGAAATGCATGTGGTATGCAACCTGCAGTGAAGTGGGCAAGCTATCTCTTTCTATCTCTAGGTACTATCGCGAGCATAAAAAACGGGGATACTCTAATTTGCACTGTGTAAACTGGGCTTCGTAATGCCATGCCAGTACGCTTGTCATATCACATTAAAGTGATCTTGAATTTTGACGTAATAAATAAAAATTTCGCAATTGAATGAATTTTAGAAGGCAAATTAAAACTCGACTACATGATAAAATAAGGATTCGAGAAATTGTTATTGAATTAAGTGTCGGCAAGAATACCGCGAAGAATAAAATTGATGGAACCGGAACAAAATTGTAGGTTGACAAATACTGTCAGAGTTTAGACATCATAGGTTAACAAATACTGTCAAAGTAAATGTTACACAACTAAAATTGTTGAGAATACAAGTGCCCAATTTCACTTTGCTGTCCCCGTTTTTTATGCTCGCGATGGTACTCTCAAATTATATATTAGTAGTTATTCTTTAATTTGACACATTTGCAGTCCAATAACTAAATGCTCTTTGTATTATTGAATTAAGGAAACGCATTCTCACATTAAAAGTACACCAGATGATGCTGATTATATTCATTCGGTAATATTAATACTTATAAATTATTTTTCACATTTTAAAATTTTATTCATTCGAAATATGTACCTAATTGATTGGGATTAGACTTTAAATGATTACATTAAAAGCTGAAAAGCCTCCACATTGCGATATTATGTATGACACCAAGTGGAGGGAGTTGATATTTTGGTTGGCTGTGATAACAACATGTTTACAACTTTATCAAAAATTATTATATAACTTTCCACCATATAGTAAATTATAGGTAATTAGATGCGGTAGTCCTATTCATGAAAGCAAAATGTTTTGCTCTGAGGTGAAGAACCCCTAAATAACGAATTCTACTTATGTTGTGTGGCTTCAACTGAACATTACTTTGTTCTGCTTTAGCAAAATGTTGCAACTTTTCTAAATGTTGTTCTATAATTTTCTGTCATGCGTCAAATTGGAGATCATTAATGGGGGTTAAATTCTTTGGTAGTCGATTTGGTTACTTTGGTTGTATTATATTAAAGAAATATTCTTATAATAAGTTTGTGTTGTCATGAAACATACAAATTATGTTAAGCATGTTATTTTTGAACATTCGACAACCATTTTTCTGTGTGTAATTCCTTCAATAAGTAATATTACACAATTGAAAATCGATTTTTTGATTTTTTAGAAAGGAATTTGTATTTTGATAATTACATATTGACGTGTCTAATATATTTAAAAAAATAACTAGTAGGTAGAGATAAGTAGGTATTAATTACAAGTTTATATTACAGGGTTCCTTGCTACTGGAGATTTGACAAGAAGCAAACGTAACCTAGGATTTTGTGACCAAAGCGCCATGCGCGGTTTTGTGACCAGGGTTGGCGTCAGACATATTCTGTAAGTACCTATATTTATTTTCTATTGAAATGAATATCCAAATCTTTGATATAGGTAATACCTCTACGTATTTCACGATTAAAAAACATTATTTCGACTACATACTATAACGATAATAAAATAAAAAAAAACTACTTTATTATCAAGAAATTTAAATATTACCGTCCTATAGGGGATGGGTTGCAGCTAACCTGCAACCTTCAGTTAGCACCGATACGCATCACCCTGTTTATAACCCCTCGATCTTTCACATCACCCAGTACAACCAAACCAATCAATAACTCACCAAATTTACCTCAATAAACACCCAAAAACCTGCAGGAAACTCAACACTGAATCCTCAAAACCTCACACGTCAAAGTCACTCTGAAACACCACTAAAATTTCCGAGGGAAATTCAAATTTCCCGCGCGCGCGCGAATTAAGCTCGAAAGCGCCAGAAACAGTTGAACGCCGTGTCTGCGGGCTAACGTCAAATTCGATATTGGGTGGCGGAGTGCGGGCCGAGATCGAGCGGGCCGTGAGCGACACAACAAAGCGCGCAATCAACCCCGTCGTCGTTCGGCCAAGGCAAACTTGGATGCCAGAGAGACCGTCAGCGCCAACTGACGCGCGGCGTCGGTCTTGGCGTCTGCCGATGCTGCCGCTGACTTGCGCCATGACGGTTCGCTGAGTGACGGCCTTTTGTTTTGCGGGCAAATCGCCGCGTCGCCCGAATTAATATTAAAGCGCGGTGCGGCGCGTCCACACTTGCAGTGTGGACGCACATTGGGGTATTAGGCCCAAAAAGTTGGCCATAAATCAAATTTCTAAATTGTTAAATTCCAAAAAGTAAACCAGTTTCTGGGATAGGTAAAAGACGTGTCCTTGTCAGCCAAAAGTTATATTTTACTGTGGCTGAAGATAGACGCACATAAGTTGACGCTCTTAAAAACGGTTGCAATTTTGTATTTTAGCGATAAATATGACTTTTTTGTTATACATTCTTTAGAACCAAGTATGAACTTTCATTCGACATTATTTTTATTAAAATTTCCCCAAAATTTTGTTTATTGCAGGGCCGAGAACATTCGCTGTTATAAAAAAAGCAGTTTTATGCAGAACTTGAGTGTTTTAGTTTAGTGTTTAGCTTTGTTAAGCTCTTGAAAGTGGTTCAAATTATAGTATACATATTTAACATTACAACTACGGGAAAATCTGCTGCGGATAGGTGCGGATGCGGTTTTTGTGATTTAATTTCTAATACGTTGTAAAGGAAAATCCAAAAGTTGATGTACCGGCGGCTTATATGTAATTTGGTGCAATTTCTTGATACCGTGATAGTAGAGGTAATTTAGAACATATTTAACCATATTTAGCTATATAGAAATGGTTACGGTTATCAAGATATTGACAACTTTATGTTCAATGCATCTTGTATGTTGTAAATGCCGCTATGTACGTATATTTTTCCGTTTTGGATTATGTATAGCAAACAACCCCGATGACCTAGACTCTTAAAAATCATCCGAAAGAAACTTAGACTTTGTACTTGTATATGCATTTCTTGAAAATTGGTTGCTTGAAGCCAATCGGATTCATATTCAAGGCAATAAAATACATCGAAAGCACCTACTCGCATACACAGTTCACTGGTTTAAATTGGATTCTTGTTGAGAAACTGGTTAGGCGTTTTTGATAAATGTGTTTATGCGGAATGCGAATGCGGGTTCAAAACATGCGTATTAGGGTCATACCACTAAAAGACGACCGTTTCAGCTTGAAGTATGATCAAATTTCGAAAGTTTTCATGGAAACAATAAGCATAAATATTAGACAATTTTGAAATAATACTAAAAATAATAGTTTTTATAGTGATAAATATGGTAAAATAGCGAACTATAGTTTTCCTGAAAAGCGTGTTGAGCGAATGCGTACCTTAATTTACTTGTTTTTCAGTCTGACCAACATACAATAAATTACATCAAGAACAAGGAATAGAATAAATATAATCCCATAATTTAAAGCCAAAGGTGTTTTATCTTTAACAAAAGAAACAATCAAATGTATTTTCATAATAATTGTCCATAATAATTTTGGCCATTGTGGAGAAACAACATCAAAAGATATTAAAACATGTCCTTTAGGCAAAAGAAAATTTTGATATTTTATATAGTAAGAATATAGAACGTTGTAGAACATATATTCTATGGTGGGCCCCAAACCCAGCCTTTTAAACTAATTGCTTCTTCAAATATCACTGAAAAAAAAATGACACTGAAAAAAAAAATCCATGTGAATTACAGTAGGTATTGTAGTTTCTTTTGCCCTGCGAGAATGATTGTAATTTTACATCGAATGACAAATGACATGAAGTTGACCTATGCAGCAATTTTGATTTGTATTATTTTAATACAAACTAAATACCTGTAATAGGTATTTATGTACCAAGGGCATTACACGGATGTTCATGCCCCGAGGGTGACCGTGTGACTCGGGCCTATCGTCCCTCGAGCTTTTTAAGTCGCCCGAGGGCACAGATATCAAGTAATGCCCGCGGTGCATACAAAATTTTGATGTACAAAAACTCTTTTCTTGTGATTGCAGATTGGTATAATGTTGTCATATTTACAATAACCAAAAACAACACACTGCTAATTGATTTTTAACATCATTTTTAGTAAGTTGTCTGGGATAATATAGTATAATAATAATAATAAAAAAAGTTTTATTTAAAATCGGTTATAAATTTTGTGTATTCCTCAAGCTTTTCATCATTATATTTTTTATTTAATATCAATAATTGTTGTTTTTGTTATTATTGAGTAAATATTTACTATAATCAAGAAATAATCAAAGCGAACTGTAATAGTTATTTATGTAGCAAGGGCATTACAAGGGCATTACAACGCCCTCGCGGGCGTTAAAAGCAGTATTTGCCCCGGTTCACTTTGTTATTTTATTTAAAATAGAATTAGATCTACCATATATGCACCAGTTTTGATCAAAAATAAAAATTAATCCATAGAAGCTATAATACCTATAGTATTATAAAAAAAATTGATTTAAAATCGATTATAAATTATGTTTATTCCTCAAGCTTATCATGTTTATATTTTTTATTTAATATCAATTATTGTTGTTTTTGTTATTATTGAGCAAATATTTACTATAATCAATGAATAATCAAAGCGAACTATAATAGTTATTTATGTAACAAGGGCATTACGCGGGCATTACAACGCCCTCGCGGGCGTTAAAAGCAGTTTTTGCCCCGGTTCACTTTGTTATTTTATTTAAAATACCGAAAATTAAGTTATAATAATTTATATTCACTTCTGTTTCGTATACTCTATGTTCTGATTGGCCAGTTTTGTTACCTGCGTGTTAATTTTTTGTGTTGTGGGGTTTTATAATAAACAAATAGGATTCCATAAAATAGCATATAAGTAGTTAAGTCAAGTTCACCTGAAAACTTTCAAATCGCCCACAAGCCTACTCCACAAACCAAAAACCTAAAAACAAAACACCAGATGATAGGTCATCCGACAAATCCGAAACAAAACCGAATAACTCATGTCACTAGACGACGCTCCGCAAAAAAACCACCAAGAGTCAAGTGAACCCCCCCCCACCCCCTCCTTTCGCCCCCCACTCACCCCCCACTCGATTCCGCGTAGCGACGCCGGTGACAACAGTCGACCCGACGTGAAACAAATGAAACGCCAACGCTGCCGCGACCAGTTTGAAAATCCACATAGGATAAATTGATAGCGCGCCGCAAACCACCATTTAATGTGCAAAATCAAGTCGGCCGTTTTTAACGCCGCTTCACGCCGCCCGGCCTAGGCCACGCCCAGCGTAGCCCCCACCGAGCGCTCGCCACGCCCATCGGGCGATATCCGAAGGAGCATAGGTGGCGTCAGTCACAGCTCGGTCGGTAAGCGGGATAAAGCGGGTTTTCAGAGGCGACTACGATGGATTTTGGCCTGCTTTGTCTCTCTAGATGTTCCTCTGGTCTGTTTGTGGAGTTTGTTTATGTCTGGAAGGTCGTCGTTTGTCGAGTTGTTGAGGTTATGTTGAGTTTGTTAGTTTGTTTTGTTTGTATGTTTAAGGGTGGGTGATGTTTGGGGGTGTTTTGGGGTGTTTTGGGTGTTTTGTGGGGTAGTTTGGGGTTATGGTTGGGTTGGGTTGGGGATTATTTGGTTTTAATTATAGTTGATTAGGTTGTCGATATGGTGGGCGGTTACGCCCAAAATTGGGCGTTGAATAGAATTTTTGGTGTGTTGGTTTTTGCGTTACAAAAGTTATACTAAAGTTTTTGGGGTGTACTGTGTATGTTTGAGAGGAATTAATAGAGTATTGTTGGGTGCGTTTTATGCCCCTTCTTCCGTGTGGTTGAGGTTTTTATTATGCCCCACAATGTGCGTCAAATTGTTATATTTTCTAAGTGATGTATTTTATATATCAGAAAGTTATTAGTAATTAAGTATTTAAGTATTTGTCTGTCCTACATGATCATAAAGTGACATTTTACATCTTAGGCACCGGGGCATAAACTGCTTCTTAATGCCCGCGAGGGCGTTAAGGATTCTTAATGCCCGCGCGGGCATTAAGGGTTGCCATTAAGGATTACAAGTTTGACAATTAATTGTCTGTATTGTCACTCAACTCCGAATTGTTTATATTGTTATTCAACTCCGTTGATACGCATGTTACTCGATAACGTCAAGATATTTATTAATATTATACAAACGGAAGAACAAAAGGGCATAAAATTTTGTATGCACCTCGGGCATTACTTGATGTTTATACCCTCGGGCGACTTTAAAAGCTCTCGGGCCTATCGGGCCTCGAGCTTTTTAAACGGTCACCCTCGGGGCATAAACATCCGTGTAATGCCCTTGGTACATAAATAACTGTTGCAGCTACTTGCTAAATTTTTAATACTCTTAAGGTATTCCTTTAGAAGAAACCATTGCTAGTCCATATTATACCAAAGTAAATGCACCAGTTTTAAATCATTTTTTTTGAAATCATTAGCAAAAAGAACAATGATTTTACTTGATATTATAATATTTTAATAAACAATGCTTTGTTTTCGAAACCCGGATAGGAAACTTTAAAATAAACTCCAAAATTTTGTATCTGTATTTTATTTAAAAAAAAAACTGGAGTGGGCAGGCACTTGACTTTATCATACTTGGCCGGGTTCCTTATTTTTGCGCAATATCAGGGGTTTCGCAAGGCTAAAAAGGTTGAAAAACGCTTATCTTAACCTATATTGTAGGTTTTTCACAATTTATTAATCTCCCATTCAATAATATATGCAGAAACCATGAAACCTGATCCTATCTTTTTATGCCCGCACCTTCCTCACGAGTTTTAACACCATTAACAGTAATGAATCGGCCAGACAATCCCTCAAAACTAGTTCACGTACATATAGGAAGGAAAGTACCGCTAAAACCGTGTACAGTGGGTGGGTAATTACCCACTTTGTTCGCGCACTAGTACCAACATAAGTTCCGACGCGCCAGTGTCCCAAATAATCGCCAACATCATTGTACGGCTCTATTAATGTCTGGTAGACAATTAAAGTAGCATTTCCGTTGGCCATTCAGGCCACAATGTATACATAATACCTCTTCCTACCGTGCCTCCACATACGTATGTGGCAAAGCCACAGCCGCACCAGCAGCGCGGGCTTCAAACGCACGCATAGAAATGTGTGCTCCTACACCGTGAAACTATAACAAATGAACGACGACTGTCAAGGGACGCCAACCGCGACCGACAATGACACAAATACTGGGTGTGTACTCGTGTGTCTATGTATATATGTATGCTGTGGTGCTTGGTAGTAATTTGGAGGACTGCTGAATTGTGGAGAAATGCGTTTGATGTAATTCAAAATTGATGACTGACTTTGATGATTTTGGTGTCCAGCAAAATTTGGGTGAAGGCGTTGTAATTTTTGTTTAATCTAAAGTCATTTTATGGTGGTATAAACAGGAGAACCTATAGTCTTCATAATACAAGAAGCATTCTTTGTTTTCCAGGAAATTATCCATTCAGTTTATATAAGTACGAATGGTTCTCATGACAACAGCTTTCTGCGTGGTGGGATTGTCTTAAATCTGTTTTCTATAACTAGAGAAACGTTTTGCTTTGACGACAGAGAAGATTCCTTTATCTTATCACATATGGGTGTTTTTTAGTACACAGATAGAAAAGATTTCTTGTTTTAAAGAAATGTATTTGTTTGAATTAATTCTTTTGGGTCAAAACATATTTCTTTGACGCCAACAATATTTACTTCATTGAATACTCTAGTTTATTTGCTTGCAGAGATTAATTTATTTGAAATATGTATTTAAGTGGAATAACTATATATGGATACAAACAAAAATTACTTTCCTTTAAAGTAATATTTTAGTTTTGATTTTAAAAAACGTTTCTTTACACCAATGAAATATAATTTTGATTCTAACATATAATTTTGTATATCAGGAGAGATTTATTTCGCTTAAAGTAATCTTTTGTCTTTGGTTTAAAAATAGGTTTACTTCCGCCAAAGAAATCATATTTTGATTAAAATAAATATATTTGCACACAAGACGAGATTTATTTCCTTTAAAGTAATATTTTTGCTTTGGCTTTAAAATAGGTTTACTTCCACCAAAGAAATCATATTTTGATTCAAATAAATATATTTTTAATGTCATCCAACTGTATTGTTAGATGGCGCTGTAAACTCTCTCCTCGCACTTCGTACATATCGAGAGTATAAAGCCGCGTGATCGACAGTATAGAACTTATAGAGTACAGTGCCTGTAGGTTCAAGTTGCGATTACAAATCAGAGTACAATTTACTAACTTAACCTTTACTATATGTTGGGCTGGGAAGACCAAGCACTGGTCGAGGATGTGCGACATCCCAAAAAGGAGGTGACACATGCCGAGTCTTCCGAAAAATTCTTGTCTATTAAATTCCTTCAACAAATTAATAATTTTAAGCATTTTAACTCGACCAACAATTTTGTTAATTTAAAAAAATGTAATTCTTTCACTCAACACAATCATAATTATTTGAAGTAAATAAATCTCATTTCTTATAATACACAAATTGCAAACGTTTTAACTGGAAACATAAGTTGTTTGACACAAATCAACGTTCTTTCTACCAAACAAATATTTCAAATAAATGCATTTTTATCCGCAAATAAATATTTCTTTGCCTCTATTGAAACAACAAATTTCTTTGAGTCAATGCATATTTATTTGAATCAAACAAAAATTTCTCGCTGTGTACATTATTTATGAGAAATTTATTGTTGTGGCCAGAAAGTCGATAACTCAGTTTGAGCATAGCGTTTTCTATTGGGCTAACAATTTTCTACATTGGTTTCATAATGAACACATTATGGTACTCTTTTTGGTTTCATCATAGAAAACCGTCTACCGGCATTTCTAAATTGATATAAAATTAATGACACAAAGCTGAAAAAATACCATTGATATCTTGTCAATATATGAATAGGCGCCAATATGTTTCCAATGTTCTTTGTTTGAAAATGTCAATTTACTAAATACGGAAATTCGATTTTGATCATTTTAAAGCAGCCTTTGCAAACAAAAATACTAAAAGTAAATAAAAAACCAATCATTCAGTGTGAATATTCCTTGGACTGAATTGGGTATTACTGATTTCGGTGATCTTTTAATTGTCTTATAGTTGCGAAAACATCTTATGGACTTTTGAACATTTTGACAATTTTCGAGAAATAGACAAACCACAATTGTAAAATATTGATTATTCTGGAAAACATGAAAGGGATCAACATGTCAAAAGCATAAATTCATCATTTTTTTTTCAAAACTTAAACTTTGTACTTTTGTCTGAAATCCTGAAACTTCAAGTTAAAGTTTGTCTAACTTGTGTGCGGTATGATATTTTATGATATAGTCGTGTCTGCATCAATATAAAATGCAAAAAAAAACAAAAAAACATCAGCGTTTGTCATTAAAATGAAAATATGTCAAATCCTGGCTAACTAGATTTATATCAATGCAGACACGACCCATCTCGATGAATAAGAATTTGCTCGTCCAGCTAAAACAAAAAAAAAATGTCGTAGACAGAAATTATACAAAATTTCCGGTAGTTTAATTTCATATTTAACTATTTTGACGAAATTACAGAAATGGAACTTTTCAACTCTAAGTCTTGCTATGAAACTTCTTAATATGAAGTTTTGTCCTGATACCTTTAGTAGTAATCGTCACCACAAAAAAATGGGGACACACACACACAGAGAGTTGGGTTCCAATTGTACCAATTGCTTCATCGTTAACAATGCTTAGATTACAGCGTTAGTGTTAGTGTTTTTTAGTATACTTATCACAATAAATTTTTATTTCTGTATTGGCATATACCTACTAATTTTTGTTTTCTTAGTAGCTAAATTTAAATACCTAGATGACCAGATAAACTATATTTAATCTTCAGTATTCGGTTAGCTCTGAAGAAGCGAGCAACATGATTCGCGAAACGTCATTAGCCAACTGACTTTCTTCAGTTTTTGTAATAATATAGTACCAATATTAGTACCAGTCTTGTTAAATTATTCATTTCTTCTTGTTCATTGTAACTGTTACAATTCAAAAAATATCTATTATCAAAATTAAATTGAAGGATTGTTTCCATTTCCACATTTCAATTAAGGTAGTTGAAGTATGCAGTAATTTGAAACTTACAAAGCATCAATAAGTAGATATAAATAAAGTGAAATGTTCATTAATAATCTTGCACCAATCTTCATCCACCCATAGAACGAATATCTCCCTCATTCTTTGAAAATTTGTCCCATGGACAAGGGGACAAATCGAACATAGACCTAACTGACAAATCAAATTGGTCGTTTCGCAAGTCAGCTTCACCTGTACGCGACAGTTCGTGCGATACAGTCCCACACCCACACCACAAATTCCTCATCATTTCGCATATACGCTGCCACCGATTCCGTCCGTTGCTTGCTTTTGCCGCTTAACTCCGGCGTCTTTTGTCCAGGACGGACAAACCGCTGTCGCTCCTTTTCCGCGCAACGTCTCCCTGCATAATTGATACTAATTTTGAGGTTATGCGGCGGCGGCTATGGGAAGCGCTGCCTACTAGATGCGTGCGTGCGTGACACAACCACCCACACTGCTGATATACTCACATGTTACGGTCCCCATGAGTGAAGGTGATACTTTGTCTATTGTTTCTTTAATTCCGGTGTGTCAGTGTGTGTGTGTGTGTGTGTGTGTGTGTGTGTGTGTGTGTGTGTGTGTGTGTGTGTGTGTGTGTGTGTGTGTGTGTGTGTGTGTGTGTGTGTGTGTGTGTGTGTGTGTGTGTGTGTGTGTGTGTGGATGTGTTTCGAAAGAAATTGTTTTTATTTCGTGTTTGTTCTCGGTTGTTAGTATGTGAGGGATCCGTCTATAATAAGCGGTGGAAGCACCCATTTAGTTAATGGAGATAATGCATCTACATCTGGTTTTGGGGAAATGACGATTTAATACGGAAAAAGCGTTCGTTCCGGAACAAACCGGTCGTTATTCAAACGACCGAGAGGGACGTGATTGACACGCACCGACAGATGGTGCTGTATATAGAGCTGGTGGAATGACAGCAACGGCGTTTGGTAGGGGAAGAATTCAAATTGTGTGTTTAGAGGCCGAGCAACAGTTGTTGATTTTATTAAGACGCACAAGATGCTTGACGTCATTATGTTCAAATATTTGGACAATTCATATAAGTAGCAGCACAGCGGAGTATCAAGAGAGATTGTATTTGAGACATCCGAGACCCGTACGAGAATACACTGACCTGTCTTCACTGCTGTTTCCCTAGACTGTCTTGTCGACAATATACAGTATGTAACACCTCAGTGTGAGTTATATTTTACATCCATCCTGGCCTGGACCATCCCAATCACGAGCTACGTAACAGTATTACCTGAAACATTTCTTTCACTGAGCTCTGCTTTTTTACGCACTTCACTACAATAGTTCGAAGAGTTTAGTTTTCTCGAACCTTCTACTGGATTCTGATTATCCAGTAATAGTATTATTATCATTATTTTAACTCGGGCTCAAAGATTCCGCCTTGCATTGCAAGACAGTATCCGAACCGTTTGTAGAAGTTGTCCCTCACGCCAGAGAGCGTTTCGGCTGTTACAGTATTGGCAGCTTCTGTAATTTTTGCTCTCAACTCCTGTAAATTATGTGCGCTATTGACTTCATCAACATAAATGGTATTTTTAAGATAACCCCACAAGAAAAAACCGTCTTGCTCTTGCACCAAAGTATAATAATAATAATAATAATAATAATGATGTTTATTTAGTTAAAAGAAACTAATAATCACAATAAATTTGGTTTCCTAAGCACTAAACTTATCAACTACTTAAAATTAGCCAATACATGAACCCGACATGATGTTTTAAAAAGACTTAGCGAACTACTGTTTTTTATATCACTTGGTAGGGTGTTAAACATCGTCAGTGCTTTATAATAAAATGAATTTTGTGTGCTGCTTTTTGTATATTTTGGTAATCTGAGGTGGTCCTTTTGCCGAGTATTGTATTCATGCTGCTGACTATTGTATGTTAAATAATTACTCATATAATTTGGGAGTTTATTATTTATGCATTTATATACCAACGTGAGTGCCTGATATACCGTTCCTTGTTTAACATTCAAAAAAATTAATTTACTCAACATGGATTCGATACTGGTTAACCTGGAGCTTTGTAATAAAATTCTGAGTGCTCGATTTTGTTGTACTTGAATCTTTTTAATGTCTTTGTCTGTACACAAAAATAATATACTGCTGCAATAGTAAAAATATGGTTCTATAATCGTATGGTACAAAGATATTCTAGCTTTTAATGTAAGTTTATTAGATATTCTTCCTAAGTAGCTAATCTTTCGACTCACCTTTTTAACTATATATTCCATATTACTCGTAAATTTCAAACTATTATCTAAAATGACACCTAGAAATTTAAATTTGTCCACTATCTCAACAACTGTGTTATCGATAACTATGTCTGGTGTAGGGTTTACCGAATTTCTATTTCCCAATACCATAGCTTTTGTTTTCAATACATTCAAACATAATTTATTTTCTTTATAGCAATTTGATATCGATACTAGTTCGGAGTTTAATGTCGCGATTACATCAGGTAAGTTATCTCCTGCAATTGATATTAATTAGTGTATCGTCTGCAAATAGGTGCATATCACAAGATTTAACTTGTGAAGCAACATCGTTTATGTACAAATTAAATAAAACTGCTCGAAGAACAGAACCTTGTAGTACCCCTAAGCTGTTTATTAATTCACTTGACTCATTTTCTCCAATCCTAACCTTCTGTCGCCTGTTTGTTAAATAGTTTTCAAACCATTTCAATTCTTTTCCTCTGATTCCGTAAGTTTCCAATTTTTCTAGTAACTTTTGACGACAAATTGTCTCGAAAGCTCTTTTCAAGTCTACAAAAACAGCAACTATCGTTTTACCGTCTTCTAATTCTCCTTTCCAATTTGCCAATACCAAATTTAGGGCCGTCTCGCATGAATGCTGAGCACGAAAACCTGACTGTTGGTCAGTAATAACTTGATTTTTATCCAAGTACTCAGTGAGCTGTTGTTTAACAATAATTTCCAGTATTTGTTCTAGTTTTGGTAACATGTTAATAGGCCGAAACTCTTCGCATTTGGTGGTGTTCACAATTTTTTGTATTGGTATAATGGTGCTTATTGTCCAAGAGTCAGGTACTATTCCTGTATTTAGTGACTCATTAATTAAATCTGTTATAAATTGTTCCACAACAGGTAATGCATCTTTTATTATCTTAATTGATATAGAATCTGTGCTGTTGGATTTTTTATCTTATTTACGACGCTTTTATCTTATTTACTTCTGAGCGTTAAAAGATCCATCGATAAAGAATGGACCAACTAAATGATTGCCTAGAATGCCAGCCCAAACATTTAGTTTTTCGGGATATTGAGTACGGTAAGCATAACTTCGGTGCTGACTTTGTTGGTCCCAGTGTCGAAGAATGGAAGGATTATGTTTACGAAGTAACGGAAAAGTCGATTCATAAGTAAAAATAATAATGCGTAACGCATACTACGTGCTCGCGAAAACGAACAAAAGTTGCCGCTTCGTGGCTCCTACTTTCCACTCGTACGTAATACGCTAGTTACACCTCTTGTAATGTAATATACTATTATATGAAAGGGTGTGGTTATATGGAACCACTAGAACCACCAGCGTTTGCCGTTTTCCTATCCTCCTTTGATACGAATTTGATCAGAAACAACCCTAATAACAATTTAAATTTCTCGCGGATTGCATGCAATTCTCGCTTCACAGGCCTCGTGGCCACCAGTTATACCACCGATATCAGCACACCGCATCATCGCAAATCCTAAACCGAGAGCCGACGAGCGCAGAGCATAGCGACGACAGCACCCCGACGATCAAAAGGGTGCCGCCATTGTGCCGGTCCCGGTAAGGCCGGGATAATTAGAGTACGGAGCATCTGGTTACCTTGACGATCATTGTGACGGCTCCCAGCTTACTTACTACTGATGGTGATTTCCGAAGCAAAAGCCGGACCGGATAGAACTTGTCAGCGGCGAACAGAAGTACGATTCCGGACGCAACGACATCTACCGGAGGCCGAGAAACCGCAGAGTAGAGAGTCGAATTGAATAGTAGGCGGGTATTTAAAACCGCCGCGCCGCCGTCGTATCCAACGTTTGGCCAGACGTAATCGGTACTTAATAAGGGCCGCTAAACCTTCAAAGGGTTGCTGGTTTGTTGCCGACCCGCCAGCGCCGACGGAGAACAACCGCGATCTGTCTAAATGATGACGCTTGGAAAGTACGTTTGCGTATACGACACGTACAAATCGGGGTTGTGAATAGGTCGGGGATTGCCGAAAGGGCGTTGACGATCGCGGGGGATATGCTCGTAATCAATCCGCGTGGACTTACCGCAAAATTTAAATGATTATACACATTTTCCAGCTGTGTTAGATCACTATGTATGTGATTGATAATGAATTGAGTGAATTGGTCCCAAGACGCTGCCTTGGGGTACCCCAGCTTTTACTTCTGGTACTCGCGACTGTTGCTCGTCTAGCTCGTCCTTTTTTGTTTGTGCATTACTAAAATTTCCAAATATCATCTAGAAAACGTACTTAGTACTTAGTTTGTAATGATGTTATGCAAGTTTTTCAATAAAATTTGAGTTACAAACAACTTAAACAACACGTTGCTCTGCTTTGTTCACCTATCGTCTTTCACTCATGCAACCCTGTGCTCTGCTTTTTTAACATTACTTCACCAACTCGAAAAGTTTGGTTCTTTTGAGTCTTCGCGCACTGTCACGATTGTCAAGAAGCTGGATTGCCTCGACATTCTGGAGACGTCTGTTCTGATGAATCTCTGCAAACTTTCCAATTTCGTTCGTTACTAATTCCATCTCAAGATCCCTCTGTTTCGTATATACCACGGTGCACCAACGATGTTTCTTAGCACCTTAATTTGGAAGCGTTGAATGATGCTGATATTGGCTTAGTGCAGCCCCACAGTTGGATACCATAGGTCCACACAGGTTTAAGTATCTGCTTGTAAAGTAGGAGTTTATTATTATGTCGACAAAGACGACTTCCTACCAATAAGCCAGTACATTTTTTTGTATCTTATGCCCAATTCTTCTCGTTTCTTTTTAAGATGTGCTTTCCAGCGGAGCTTGGTGTCTAGCGTCATACCGAGGTGTTCCGACTAGGGTACGGTGGTGAAATTTATTGTAACTGGTAAACGTATCGTATTCGCTTGTTGGTAAAGTTTATGTGAACTGATTTGGTTTCGTTCAATGTAATTAGCCACCGTTCCATCCAATCACTAACATCGTTGACAGCGTTCTGCAGTTTTAGTGTTGATCCTTCAATATTTGTATCTACTGCCATGATAGCAGTGTCGTCAGCAAACGTGGCAACGGTAACACCATCTGGTTGCGGAAGAACATGTGTATATAGTAGGTAAAGAATTGGGCCAAGTACACTACCTTGTGGTACAGTAACGGGAGATATTCGATTTCCTTGGATTATTGTAGAATTAGGAATTTCTTCCAAAGTTCTGTCTTCATTTGGAGTAAAGGATTGTTCCAAGTATTCGGCAAAGACTGAATTACAAATGAAAACGACATATTTTGTCAAATTAATACTTAGATAAAAAGGATTTATTTTAATAATACACTAAGCAAATTACAGTATTTTTGAAAATAGCATTTACCTAGCATACAATCATACTTAAATGATACACGGTAAGCCAAGCAATGAAAAGGTTTCCACAACTGACAGTAATACGCACTTACCAAATGATAGCAATTATACAGCATCATTTAATAATATTCACCACATGTCATTTCGAAAAGTATACACAGCGAGATCCAGGAAACAGATCTCTACTTACATGCATTCAAACCAAAACGCCTTAATTACAGCATTACAACTTCAAGTACGAGATTTCACATCAGTAAGCAATATGTCATCTTCCTTGGAAAAAAACATACTGCACTCACTAATAATACTCCATAATATCCGAGCCGAAGAACAATACTAACAACATACGTATAAAAGTACCAGTAAATACTACACTAAGCCCAAATCACAGCCTACATAAATAATTGTCGGTATGTAGATATATAATTTGACAGAGATTTAAAAAAAAACGAACCCATACAATAAGTCTACTGTGGGAAAAATGACATGTGTGTTCTTATTCTACCTTATGTGTGTGTGTGTGTGTGTGTTTGTGTGAGTAATCTTTTTTTGTTTTCTCGGATTCACTCCACTTCGGTAGTTAACAATTATACGAAAATATGAATATTAAGTTGGTAACGATATGTCATTACGGTTGTGTGCAGCAAAATCGTTTCATTTGTTTCGTTTTAAGTGGAAATTTGTTCTGAGCATCTGGTATATCTGTTTCTTGCGAGGCGGATTCGCTTCTGCCCTTGAGTCGGCAACGTCGGGCAAGTTTCAGGTAAATTACACCTTAGAAACGTGTAATCATGCCATCACTTACTACCTAATACCTGTAGATGTCGATGTCAGTCATGTTTAAGTTTTTCTGTGAGTCTTAAACTTTTTATGAATAGTCTTTGATAAAAATTATTTTCTTTCGGTTTTAGTGTTGAATTTTTAATCACTTTATGAAAGAGTATTAAATTAGAGTAATTTTTGTCAAAACTTGTTGAGTTCTTGTCGTTGATGCAAGGAACCTCAATCTTTTCAATTTGAAATAAATAATATTTGAAGTATATTTTGACATTTTCTGTTACAGTCTTCCATTGCAGTATTATATCAAAAGCTACTAGAAATTAACAAAAATCTCTATTACGTCTAAAGATTAACAGAGAAAAAATTCATAACAACAAATAACAAACAAAAAATAAACCGATCAAATTTAAAACAATGTGATCTTGTCAGTGTTTGAGAACCCTCATAAACCTACTAGAGTAGTTGCAGTAGAAAATGTAATGTGTTATTACATTTTTTTTTTTCAGAAAATGTCATAATATACAGGGTTGTTCATTATTCTCCAAGATAGTAGCTTAGATTCGTATATTTTCGACAAATTAATTAAATTAAACTTTAAGTAAGTAAACTTACTTCCTTATGTTAATAACAACAATTTTTGTTCACTCTTATTGACATATATGATCCATAAATACCCTTTTCAATTGCCAGCAATCGGCTGGTTGCGTCATAACGAGATCGAAAGTAAAAGATTGAGATGTCTTCGTGCTGAAAATCAAGTGAGTCATTTGTGCCGTCCGTATCTGTTGGGGTCGATATGAGGGGTAGTGCCGGTGGTGGAGGGTGCAAGGGGTGCCATAGTATCCTACCCGAATACTTACTACAAACTGCGGACACATAGTTCTTCCTAATTTCATCCGACGAATCCAACCATTTGGATAATGCCTATTGATTTGTTCCAGTTCCACCCCTACGATCGCCGCTACATACCCATCCATCCCTTCGCGCGGAAAACACCCCGTCGAACCGTAAAAGATCCCTTTTTACGTCGCATCTTCATCGCACTCTTTCATAATATCGGCATCTCGGCAAGGAATAGAAGTGGTCCGGAGTTTGAACCTTGGGGGATACCTATGTGCTTTTTGTTATACAGAATTTTAATGCTTTTGAGAAATGAGTATTTCGTGGGCGTTCTGGGAGATATGAACAATGTTTTTGTTATTAGGGAGACATGGATTATAGTAGTTTGTATCAACGAACTTACTTTATTTGGAAATCATCAACTAAGATTTTAGGAATTGGAGAAAATACGTATTTTTTGATTCACGTTTCAGAGATTTTTTAATTTCTATAATTTAATTTCCATATAACCGCAAGTAATATTAGCAACTATTGTTCCAATTTGTATCTTTCAGAGGAAAAGTATATAACATATCGCATTTCTTTTGAATTCAATCAGTCAAATAGTTTCTGAAATATCATGCCAACCGTTCGCAAAAAAAAACGCATTCGAGAAAAACACGTTTAAAGTTTCAAGTACAGTTTATAACGTGACATCGAGTACTTTTTCTGCTAATACGTTATACCAGGGTCATACTTTGTTCCTTCCTCCACTTCATAGACGACCTCACCAGACGCTGTTTTTCGCGCACATTTGCAAATATCTTCGCTTCGGTGCCAATAACGATTCCTATTGTTGTTTCACAGAATAGTAAACCACACACTGCAAGATCTATCGGCTTGAAAATTTTTTAACTCTAGCTGAAAAATTGTTGAGCGCTTGATCCGACCGATCCGTTCGCTCCGTATTTTCGGCACCTGCACGGCATTGCTTATAACGTGGCCAATTTCGCAAATATTGCATTGAAACTTCGTGCGCACATTCTTAAGACCGTAAATAATAATTGTATATCATTATTTTTGTTTCTTTCATACCCTATCACATAACTTTTAACCAGTTTCGTTACATTTCTAACTTGCGTAACAATCTAGCAACACAGAATAAAGATTTTATTCGAACAAAAGCTGAGAATATTCCCAAACCGTGTCTAGTTCCAAATTAAATCCAAACCCACTAATCTCTGGGTGGCGTCTACAATTTCAGCGCTAGTAACAATATATGAGCCACAATGAGCCACAACGAGCTCCGTACCCAGTGCTAGCGCTTTGCGACGACACACATTACACCCGGTTTGGAACGTTGCACGGCGATTGAGTGTTTAAATCTTCTCATAACAATGGTGAATTGTACCGAAATGGGATTTGATCTCACACCCAATAATAGCATAGGTATACACCATTGTATTGCCGGGGCCTCTACGTTGTATACGTCGTGCAAAATATAATGGAAATAAGTGAAAAAACATGGCTTCCTATTGTTGCTTACCTTTCAGGGTGATGTGAAATATCTCGCCATTGGCTGGAGAGGGAGAGATCGAGTGAAAGGGAGCATGCAGGGTAGTGGTAATAGAATCACCTATTCAGGGGGTAGGTAGCTGCGTGCATCTGCAGGTAGGGAAGGTCACAGCAACCCCCCTGCGTTTGCCAATTGCATTTAAAAGTATCGTATGACATGGCAATTTTACCGATGTTTTCAGCATTGAAGCCGGGTTGCAGGATGATGTATTGTCTATGTGTAGGAGAACAACAATGATTCTGTGGTTTGACGGTGGTGGTTTGGGCAGCCCTGTTGGGAATTACATCCTGGTTTAGACATGTGGGGTTGGTTCTTCATATGTTTAAAAAAAAAGTTTTGTGGAACTCAAGAAGAGGACAACATTTTTAGATATCATTGTCCACTTAAAGCTTTGTTTCTGAAGTACAAATACGTGGGTGTAGAGGCAGAAATAAGAGTTCACCAGATAAAGAGATTTAGAATTTAAACTTGAAATAATGGTCCTAGGATTTCTGAAACTTAGATTTTACGTTGTTTATCGGTGGTTGAATGTTATTATTTCGCTTCATGTGCGATTACGAGCAAAGTAGTTGGGATACACATTATTATTATACACGTTTATAGATCAGATACATTGGGTAATTAATTCTAAAAAGTACAGCCCTCTATCTATTTTAGTTTGTTCAGGAGGATTTTTGAAACTTAGATTTTACGTTGTTTATCGGTGGTTGAATGTTATTATTTCGCTTCATGTGCGATTACGAGCAAAGTAGTTGGGATACAAATTATTATTATACACGTTTATGGATCAGATACATTGGGTAATTAATTCTAAAAAGTACAGCCCTCTATCTATTTTAGTTTGATCAGGAGGATTTTTGAAACTTAGATTTTACGTTGTTTATCGGTGGTTGAATGTTATTATTTCGCTTCATGTGCGATTACGAGCAAAGTAGTTGGGATACAAATTATTATTATACACGTTTATAGATCAGATACATTGGGTAATTAATTCTAAAAAGTACAGCCCTCTATCTATTTTAGTTTGTTCAGGAGGATTTTTGAAACTTAGATTTTACGTTGTTTATCGGTGGTTGAATGTTATTATTTCGCTTCATGTGCGATTACGAGCAAAGTAGTTGGGATACAAATTATTATTATACACGTTTATGGATCAGATACATTGGGTAATTAATTCTAAAAAGTACAGCCCTCTATCTATTTTAGTTTGATCAGGAGGATTTTTGAAACTTAGATTTTACGTTGTTTATCGGTGGTTGAATGTTATTATTTCGCTTCATGTGCGATTACGAGCAAAGTAGTTGGGATACAAATTATTATTATACACGTTTATAGATCAGATACATTGGGTAATTAATTCTAAAAAGTACAGCCCTCTATCTATTTTAGTTTGTTCAGGAGGATTTTTGAAACTTAGATTTTACGTTGTTTATCGGTGGTTGAATGTTATTATTTCGCTTCATGTGCGATTACGAGCAAAGTAGTTGGGATACAAATTATTATTATACACGTTTATGGGTCAGATACATTGGGTAATTAATTCTAAAAAGTACAGCCCTCTATCTATTTTAGTTTGTTCAGGAGGATTTTTGAAACTTAGATTTTACGTTGTTTATCGGTGGTTGAATGTTATTATTTCGCTTCATGTGCGATTACGAGCAAAGTAGTTGGGATACAAATTACTATTATACACGTTTATGGGTCAGATACATTGGGTAATTAATTCTAAAAAGTACAGCCCTCTATCTATTTTAGTTTGTTCAGGAGGATTTTTGAAACTTAGATTTTACGTTGTTTATCGGTGGTTGAATGTTATTATTTCGCTTCATGTGCGATTACGAGCAAAGTAGTTGAGATACAAATTATTATTATACACGTTTATAGATCAGATACGTTGGGTAATTAATTCTAAAAAGTACAGCCCTCTATCTATTTTAGTTTGTTCAGGAGGATTTTTGAAACTTAGATTTTACGTTGTTTATCGGTGGTTGAATGTTATTATTTCGCTTCATGTGCGATTACGAGCAAAGTAGTTGGGATACAAATTATTATTATACACGTTTATGGGTCAGATACATTGGGTAATTAATTCTAAAAAGTACAGCCCTCTATCTATTTTAGTTTGTTCAGGAGGATTTTTGAAACTTAGATTTTACGTTGTTTATCGGTGGTTGAATGTTATTATTTCGCTTCATGTGCGATTACGAGCAAAGTAGTTGGGATACAAATTATTATTATACACGTTTATGGGTCAGATACATTGGGTAATTAATTCTAAAAAGTACAGCCCTCTATCTATTTTAGTTTGTTCAGGAGGATTTTTGAAACTTAGATTTTACGTTGTTTATCGGTGGTTGAATGTTATTATTTCGCTTCATGTGCGATTACGAGCAAAGTAGTTGGGATAGAAATTATTATTATACACGTTTATGGGTCAGATACATTGGGTAATTAATTCTAAAAAGTACAGCCCTCTATCTATTTTAGTTTGTTCAGGAGGATTTTTGAAACTTAGATTTTACGTTGTTTATCGGTGGTTGAATGTTATTATTTCGCTTCATGTGCGATTACGAGCAAAGTAGTTGGGATACAAATTATTATTATACACGTTTATGGCCCAGATACATTGGGTAATTAATTCTAAAAAGTACAGCCCTCTATCTATTTTAGTTTGTTCAGGAGGATTTTTGAAACTTAGATTTTACGTTGTTTATCGGTGGTTGAATGTTATTATTTCGCTTCATGTGCGATTACGAGCAAAGTAGTTGGGATACAAATTATTATTACACACGTTTATAGATCAGATGCATTGGGTAATTAATTCTAAAAAGTACAGCCCTCTATCTATTTTAGTTTGTTCAGGAGGATTTTTGAAACTTAGATTTTACGTTGTTTATCGGTGGTTGAATTTTATTATTTCGCTTCATGTGCGATTACGAGCAAAGTAGTTGGGATACAAATTATTATTATACACGTTTATGGGTCAGATACATTGGGTAATTAATTCTAAAAAGTACAGCCCTCTATCTATTTTAGTTTGTTCAGGAGGATTTTTGAAACTTAGATTTTACGTTGTTTATCGATGGTTGAATGTTATTATTTCGCTTCATGTGCGATTACGAGCAAAGTAGTTGGGATACAAATTATTATTATACACGTTTATGGGTCAGATACATTGGGTAATTAATTCTAAAAAGTACAGCCCTCTATCTATTTTAGTTTGTTCAGGAGGATTTTTGAAACTTAGATTTTACGTTGTTTATCGGTGGTTGAATGTTATTATTTCGCTTCATGTGCGATTACGAGCAAAGTAGTTGGGATACAAATTATTATTATACACGTTTATGGCCCAGATACATTGGGTAATTAATTCTAAAAAGTACAGCCCTCTATCTATTTTAGTTTGTTCAGGAGGATTTTTGAAACTTAGATTTTACGTTGTTTATCGGTGGTTGAATGTTATTATTTCGCTTCATGTGCGATTACGAGCAAAGTAGTTGGGATACAAATTATTATTATACACGCTTATGGGTCAGATACATTGGGTAATTAATTCTAAAAAGTACAGCCCTCTATCTATTTTAGTTTGTTCAGGAGGATTTTTGAAACTTAGATTTTACGTTGTTTATCGGTGGTTGAATGTTATTATTTCGCTTCATGTGCGATTACGAGCAAAGTAGTTGGGATACAAATTATTATTATACACGTTTATGGGTCAGATACATTGGGTAATTAATTCTAAAAAGTACAGCCCTCTATCTATTTTAGTTTGTTCAGGAGGATTTTTGAAACTTAGATTTTACGTTGTTTATCGGTGGTTGAATGTTATTATCTCGCTTCATGTGCGATTACGAGCAAAGTAGTTGGGATACAAATTATTATTATACACGTTTATAGATCAGATACATTGGGTAATTAATTCTAAAAAGTACAGCCCTCTATCCATTTTAGTTTGTTCAGGAGGATTTTTGAAACTTAGATTTTACGCTGTTTATCGGTGGTTGAATGTTATTATTTCGCTTCATGTGCGATTACGAGCAAAGTAGTTGGGATACAAATTATTATTATACACGTTTATAGATCAGATACATTGGGTAATTAATTCTAAAAAGTACAGCCCTCTATCTATTTTAGTTTGTTCAGGAGGATTTTTGAAACTTAGATTTTACGTTGTTTATGGGTGGTTGAATGTTATTATTTCGCTTCATGTGCGATTACGAGCAAAGTAGTTGGGATACAAATTATTATTATACACGTTTATAGATCAGATACATTGGGTAATTAATTCTAAAAAGTACAGCCCTCTATCTATTTTAGTTTGTTCAGGAGGATTTTTGAAACTTAGATTTTACGTTGTTTATCGGTGGTTGAATGTTATTATTTCGCTTCATGTGCGATTACGAGCAAAGTAGTTGGGATACAAATTATTATTATACACGTTTATGGGTCAGATACATTGGGTAATTAATTCTAAAAAGTACAGCCCTCTATCTATTTTAGTTTGTTCAGGAGGATTTTCGAAACTTCAATTTTACGTTGTTTATCGGTGGTTGAATGTTATTATTTCGCTTCTTGTGCGATTACGAGCAAAGTAGTTGAGATACAAATTATTATTATACACGTTTATGGATCAGATACATTGGGTAATTAATTCTAAAAAGTACAGCCCTCTATCTATTTTAGTTTGTTCAGGAGGATTTTTGAAACTTAGATTTTACGTTGTTTATCGGTGGTTGAATGTTATTATTTCGCTTCTTGTGCGATTACGAGCGAAGTAGTTGCGATACAAATTATTATTATACACGTTTATGGATCAGATACATTGGGTAATTAATTCTAAAAAGTACAGCCCTCTATCTATTTTAGTTTGTTCAGGAGGATTTTTGAAACTTAGATTTTACGTTGTTTATCGGTGGTTGAATGTTATTATTTCGCTTCATGTGCGATTACGAGCAAAGTAGTTGGGATACAAATTATTATTATACACGTTTATAGATCAGATACATTGGGTAATTAATTCTAAAAAGTACAGCCCTCTATCTATTTTAGTTTGCTCAGGAGGATTTTTGAAACTTAGATTTTACGTTGTTTATCGGTGGTTGAATGTTAAATTTTCGCTTCATGTGCGATTACGAGCAAAGTAGTTGGGATACAAATTATTATTATACACGTTTATAGATCAGATACATTGGGTAATTAATTCTAAAAAGTACAGCCCTCTATCTATTTTAGTTTGTTCAGGAGGATTTCTGAAACTTAGATTTTACGTTGTTTATCGGTGGTTGAATGTTATTATTTCGCTTCATGTGCGATTACGAGCAAAGTAGTTGGGATACAAATTATTATTATACACGTTTATAGATCAGATACATTGGGTAATTAATTCTAAAAAGTACAGCCCTCTATCTATTTTAGTTTGTTCAGGAGGATTTTTGAATCTTAGATTTTACGTTGTTTATCGGTGGTTGAATGTTATTATTTCGCTTCATGTGCGATTACGAGCAAAGTAGTTGGGATACAAATTATTATTATACACGTTTATGGATCAGATACATTGGGTAATTAATTCTAAAAAGTACAGCCCTCTATCTATTTTAGTTTGTTCAGGAGGATTTTTGAAACTTAGATTTTACGTTGTTTATCGGTGGTTGAATGTTATTATTTCGCTTCATGTGCGATTACGAGCAAAGTAGTTGAGATACAAATTATTATTATACACTTTTATAGATCAGATACATTGGGTAATTAATTCTAAAAAGTACAGCCCTCTATCTATTTTAGTTTGCTCAGGAGGATTTTTGAAACTTAGATTTTACGTTGTTTATCGGTGGTTGAATGTTATTATTTCGCTTCATGTGCGATTACGAGCAAAGTAGTTGGGATACAAATTATTATTATACACGTTTATGGATCAGATACATTGGGTAATTAATTCTAAAAAGTACAGCCCTCTATCTATTTTAGTTTGTTCAGGAGGATTTTTGAAACTTAGTTTTTACGTTGTTTATCGGTGGTTGAATGTTATTATTTCGCTTCATGTGCGATTACGAGCAAAGTAGTTGGGATACAAATTATTATTATACACGTTTATAGATCAGATACATTGGGTAATTAATTCTAAAAAGTACAGCCCTCTATCTATTTTAGTTTGTTCAGGAGGATTTTTGAAACTTAGATTTTACGTTGTTTATCGGTGGTTGAATGTTATTATTTCGCTTCATGTGCGATTACGAGCAAAGTAGTTGGGATACAAATTATTATTATACACGTTTATGGATCAGATACATTGGGTAATTAATTCTAAAAAGTACAGCCCTCTATCTATTTTAGTTTCTTCAGTAGGATTTTTGAAACTTAGATTTTACGTTGTTTATCGGTGGTTGAATGTTATTATTTCGGTTCATGTGCGATTACGAGCAAAGTAGTTGGGATACAAATTATTATTATAGACGTTTATAGATCAGATACATTGGGTAATTAATTCTAAAAAGTACAGCCCTCTATTTATTTTAGTTTCTTCAGGAGGATTTTTGAAACTTAGATTTTACGTTGTTTATCGGTGGTTGAATGTTATTATTTCGCTTCATGTGCGATTACGAGCAAAGTAGTTGGGATACAAATTATTATTATACACGTTTATGGATCAGATACATTGGGTAATTAATTCTAAAAAGTACAGCCCTCTATCTATATTAGTTTGTTCAGGAGGATTTTTGAAACTTAGATTTTACGTTGTTTATCGGTGGTTGAATGTTATTATTTCGCTTCTTGTGCGATTACGAGCAAAGTAGTTGTGATACAAATTATTATTATACACGTTTATAGATCAGATACATTGGGTAATTAATTCTAAAAAGTACAGCCCTCTATCTATTTTAGTTTGTTCAGGAGGATTTTTGAAACTTAGATTTTACGTTGTTTATCGGTGGTTGAATGTTATTATTTCGCTTCATGTGCGATTACGAGCAAAGTAGTTGGGATACAAATTATTATTATACACTTTTATAGATCAGATACATTGGGTAATTAATTCTAAAAAGTACAGCCCTCTATCTATTTTAGTTTGTTCAGGAGGATTTTTGAAACTTAGATTTTACGTTGTTTATCGGTGGTTGAATGTTATTATTTCGCCTCATGTGCAATTACGAGCAAAGTAGTTGGGATACAAATTATTATTATACACGTTTATGGATCAGATACATTGGGTAATTAATTCTAAAAAGTACAGCCCTCTATCTATTTTAGTTTGTTCAGGAGGATTTTTGAAACGACAGCAATAAGATAGGAAGCAAAGAGACCAACGAAACAACAAACAAACAAACAAACAAAACAAAAAACGAGTATCCGGGGAGGCACAGCGCGACAGTGGCGGCGCTTCACGGTCGCTCCTTTACCAGAGACTACTATTCCGGCGCGGGGAGATCAGAGGTCTCCTTAATTTATTCAACGTGTTTACATATGTAGAAAGAGAGCCATTCTGAGCGCATTATAATTGTCGGTCGATCGGGCCGAAGTCAAAGGAGTAGAGGCCCAGCAGGCCTCGGCCGGGCCTGGCGCCACAGTCAAAAAACCACACGATCCGCGAACCACACACTACGACCGAAGAGAGAGAGACGAGAGAAAAAACGAAGAAGAGTAAGAGAGGATAGGACGATAGGAAGAAAAGAAACGAGAGGAGCATCCGGGCCTGTGCTGTGCGATGCGACGACAGACCAGTGTCTCATTCCTGCTTCTTGTTCCTCCGCGAACGACCGGACGATCGATTATAATCGTTTTGGGCAGCTGGATTGTTGGTGCTTCTCTTGGAGCCGTGAGGCTGTAAGGTGAGCAGGGGGAGGGGTCCATCGCTACTGATCCACGATTTCTGCCGTTTTGCATAGATAAGTGTGTGGTAGATTGCGGAAGGCTTCGCGTATTTTCAAATCGCGTCATCTGTCGATGTAACAGGAGACATTCCGAAAGAATTCGTAATCTATAAATGTATTGTTCGGCCATCGCTGATATGGAGTCTATTAGACACCTGTATGACATCTAATGCTGGACATATAGAATCTTCCTTAGGAAACCATCCTCTTTCAGTTCCTAAATATTTTACGACAATTTCCTCTAAAATAAGACGACAGTGGTGCGTCCTTCCGAACAGATAACCCAACGGTTTGTGGTCTGTGAAGATTGTAAATTTCCGACCAAATAAACAAGGTCCGAAATGCTTTACTGCAAAAACGATTGCCAAAAGTTCCTTCTCTAATGTGCAATAATTTCTTTCTGCTTTATACAAACTACAGCACCAATCGGATTGTTTGAATCTTGTTAAGCCATTAAAGTTTTTAAGTAGGTCTTACGTTATTTCATATGTGACAAAATAAGTGTTATCACGTCTTAGTTTCGCACAGTTGTCTTGAGAGAAATTACGTATGATTTTGGTATTCAAGTACGTTTGGCATCCCAATAGTTGATAATTTTGATATTCCTGGTGTTCGGCTTATATATAAAGATGAAATATATAAAAGAACACATGGAAAGCAACAAAATGTAAATAGAAATAAAGAATACAAAACGCATTATTGTTTTTTCAAGTTTTTTATATTTTATTCCCAGATGTCATACTTGTCCGGTTTGAAATTTAAAAATTATGGTAAGCCTAGGTATAGGAGAAGGGTATTTCATCTTATGTATGGGAAAGGGTGCTATGCAATAAACATAACAACAAAATACGGAAGGGCCCCCCCACGCCCTCACCCTGGTATAAATTCATAAAAATATAGCCTTTTTTAGTGCATTTGTAGTTGTTCGTTAGATATGTATGATTTGATTACCAATGTGTACATTTGCCAATAGTTCATTTAATATAAGAAATATAATATAAGAAAAATCTGTACTAAAAGGACAAAACCATGATAGCAATTTTTGCATTTAATGTAATAAAAATCAACTACGATTGCACATATTAATCGGTCCATTGTTTTCAACAACAGATAATTAATAAATTAGTATGATGATTTGTTATAACAATGAACGTTTTCTTTGTCTTTGGCAAGGATCATTGCGATTTCACATATTAATCGGTCCATTGTTTCCGACAACCTATATAATGAATTAGTTAGTATGATTATTTGTCATAACAATGAACGCTTCTTTCGCTATGTTAAGGATTGTTGTGGCTTGTGCTTTGTTGAATTTTGTGTTGGCACAAGATGACACTAGTGAGGCCCCTGAGATAAATGAGGATTTCGTCAAAAGAAAGACTTGTCCTAGAGGGTATGTTCGCACGTGTATAATACCACCGTACATAAAGCCAAAACTTCATGACTGCGATGAATCTGAGGAAGATTGTGATTTAAATGAGATGAACCTTGAAATGGATACGCATTACCGCAATAGAAGGGCTTGTCCTAAGGGATTGCTTTTCGTGTGTCAGATACGACCGTTCGCGTTCGGAAATACAGATTCAGATACAGATGACCCTGACAATATGGATCGACGTAGTTTAAAAGGTAATGCAGGAAAGCAACAATCCAGAAACGTCGTGGCGTCAAGACCAAACTTAAGAAGTTCAAATCTAAGAATGAGATTATGAAAAGGAGGATCAAAACGACGAGCTGAGGTTAATGTTTAGTTTCACATCTTAGTTCGTTTATAGAAACAATAAAAGTTGCTACTCGAAAATTTGTATCATTTGGTTTTAGTTTTTAAACATCCCCAAACTTTACAGGGTGAGTTCTTAGTATCCCGGCGGTCGATAGCTACTAAATCGTAAGACAAAGAAAAAAATGTCTAAGACAAAAGTTGTTTGGCTCACTAGTTTCTATGACGTAAAATTATTATCATTTATACAGAGTGTTGTATTTAGGTGGGACGTAAAGTATGTATTTTTTTTTAATGGGACGCTCTGTATACACAAGATAAGACGAAATGAAATCAAAACAAACATTAAACTAAAAATGAACGACGACTTTCACCATTACAAAACTAGAACTTGCACTCACATAAGAACCCACAAATACTATAAAAGTGAATATACCCAAACATTGCTAACAAATACCATCAACAAATACAACCAACTACCGGGCCACCTAAAGAAGTTACCAGTAAAAACTTTCAAAATAAAAATTAAAAAAATGCTCATAGAAGACAACATATAGAGATATAGACAAAGTATAGACAAAATATAGATAAGTGTGTGGTAGATTGTAGAAGGCTTCGCGTATTTTCAAATCGCGTCATCTGTCGATGTAACAGGAGACATTCCAAAAGAATCGATAATCTATAAAATATAAATGTATTGTTCGGCCATCACTGATATGGAGTCTCTTAGACACCTGTATGACATCTAATGCTGGACATATAGAATCTTCCTTAGGAAACCATCCTCTTTCAGTTCCTAAATATTTTACCACAACTTCCTCTAAAATAAGACGACAGTTGTGCGTCCTTCCGAACAGATAAGCCAACGGTTTGTGGTCTGTGAAGATTGTAAATTTCCGACCAAATAAACAAGGTCCGAAATGCTTTACTGCAAAAACGATAGCCAAAACTTCCTTCTCTATTGTGGAATCATTTCTTTCTGCTTTATGCAAACTACAGCACCAATCGAATTGTTTGAAGCATGTTAAGCCATTAAAGTTTTTAAGTAGGTCTTACGTTATTTCATATGTGACAAAATAAGTATTATCACGTCTTAGTTTTGCACAGTTGTTTTGTGAGTAATTACGTATGATTTGGTTTTTCAAGTACATTTGGCATCCCAATAGTTGATAATTTTGATATTCCTGGTGTTCGGATTATATATAAAGATGAAATATATAAAAGAACACATGGAAAGGAACAAAATGTACGTAAAAATAAAGAATACAAAACGCATTATTGTTTTTTCAAGTTTTTTATATTTTATTCCCAGATGTCATACTTGCCCCGGATTGAAATTTAGAAATTATGGTAAGCCTAGGTATAGGGGAAGGGTATTTCACCTTATGTATGGGAAAGGATGCTATGCAATACACATAACAACAAAATACGGAAGCCCCCCCGCACGCCCTCACCCTGGATACGCCCATGTATAGGATGTTAATTATTCTTAATATGATGTAAATTACATAATGAATATATAAATAAATTCATAAAAATAAAGCCTTCTTTAGTGCATTTGTAGTTGTTCGTTTGATATGTATGATTTGATAACCAATGTGTACATTTGCCAATAGTTCATTTAAAATAAGAAATATAATATAAGAAAAAGCTGTACTAAAAAGACAAAAACATGATAGCAATTTTTGCATTTAAGGTAATAAAAATCAACTACGATTGCACATATTAATCGGTCCATTGTTTTCAACAACCGATAATTAATAAATTAGTATGATGATTTGTTATAACAATGAACGTTTCTTTGTCTTTGGCAAGGATCATTGCGATTTCACATATTAATCGGTCCATTGTTTCCGACAACCTATATAATGAATTAGTTAGTAAGATTATTTGTCATAACAATGAACGCTTCTTTCGCTATGTTAAGGATTGTTGTGGCTTGTGCTTTGTTGAATTTTGTGTTGGCAAGAGATCAGATGGACTACTCTGAGATAAATGAGGGTATCGCCAAAAGAAAGAATTGTCCTAAAGGGCATGTTCGCGCGTGTATAAAACCACCGTACGTAAAGCCAAGACATGATGACTGCGATGAAGCTGAGGAAGATTGTGATTTAGCAGGTCATGGGTTAAATTTTGAAAGGGATACGCTTTACCGCAAGAGAAGTGCTTGTCCCAAAGGATTGCTTTTCGTGTGTCTGATAAAACCGTACGGAGAAGACTCAGATACAGATTACCCTGACTATATGGACCGACGTAGTGTAAAAGGTGATGCAGGAATACTACAATCCATAAACGTCGTGGCGTCAAGGCCAAACTTAAGAAGTTCAAATCTAAGAATGAGAATATGAAATGGAGGATGAAAACGACGAGCTGAGGTTAATGTTTAGTTTCACATCTTAGTTCGTTTATAGAAACAATAAAAGTTGTTACTCGAAAATTTGTATCATTTGGTTTTAATTTTTAAACATCCCCAAACTATACAGGGTGAGTTATTAGTATCCCGGCGGTCGATGGCTACCAAATCGTTAGACAAAGAAAAAAATGTCTAAGACAAAAGTTGTTTGGCTCACTAGTTTCTATGACGTAAAATTATTATCATTTATACAGGGTGTTGCATTTAGGCGGGACGTAAAGTATGTAATTTTTTTAATGGGACGCTCTGTATACACAAGATAAGACGAAATGAAATCAAAACAAACATTAAACTAAAAATGAACGACGACTTTCACCATTACAAAACTAGAACTTGCACTCACATAAGAACCCACAAGTACTATAAAAGTGAATATACCCAAACATTGCTAACAAATACCATCAACAAATACAACCAACTACCGGGCCACCTAAAGAAGTTACCAGTAAAAACTTTCAAAATAAAAATTAAAAAAATGCTCATAGAAGACAACATATAGAGATATAGACAAAGTATAGACAAAATATAGATAAGTGTGTGGTAGATTGTAGAAGGCTTCGCGTATTTTCAAATCGCGTCATCTGTCGATGTAACAGGAGACATTCCGAAAGAATTCGTAATCTATAAATGTATTGTTCGGCCATCGCTGATATGGAGTCTCTTAGACACCTGTATGACATCTAATGCTGGACATATAGAATCTTCCTTAGGAAACCATCCTCTTTCAGTTCCTAAATATTTTACCACAACTTCCTCTAAAATAAGACGACAGTTGTGCGTCCTTCCGAACAGATAACCCAACGGTTTGTGGTCTGTGAAGATTGTAAATTTCCGACCAACTAAACAAGGTCCGAAATGCTTTACTGCAAAAACGATAGCCAAAACTTCCTTCTCTATTGTGCAATAATTTCTTTCTGCTTTATACAAAGTACAGCACCAATCGAATTGTTTGAAGCATGTTAAGTCCTGGCGTCAAGGAGTGACAATCTCTCTCCGCAAAACTCGGTAATTACAGCGTGGTCGCGTAATAAGCAACCGTACCAGAGGTCCGACACAGACGCACCAGTAATATGCCATTACCTCCTCCTTTATACCGTCACATATTCCACGTATTCGCGGTTTCCATGTGCCAGAGTAGGAACCGCGCTGACGACGGCCAGCGGCAGAGGACGCTTCCGGCGTTCTACACGCTACCGTCGCCAGGCCACGCCCACTTTTCATTATTGTCATTTATTATCAATTTGAAGTCCGAGGAGCGCGAAGCCGTAATAACATACAATTTTCGCTGCCCCGGCCCGACAAGCTTGGTGACAATTCTAGCGACGTTGCCAAGCGTCGTTTGGCCGTTTTCTAATGCCTTCGAGGCTGTTTCTTTGGCGTGATTATCGGTGCCGATGGTCGCCTGCAGGATGTGACGTATACTGCAAATTGTAGGTTCGAGTCGTACACGTGAGCTGGTGTAAAATTGAGAAGCATTAGCGGGTGTTTTGTGAAATTGACTTGTTTTTGCTGCTGCTTGCCGGTTTAGCTTTTTACTTTATCATACGCAGTATTATAAAGTATTGTAATCATGCCGAAAAAAAAAATTGAGATTTTAGCGGAAATAGGTCTTTTTGGGTCCCCTGAACATTTTTGACCAAGGTACAAAAAAATGTCTGTGTGTGTGTGTGTGTGTGTGTGTGTGTGTGTATGTGTGTATGTGTGTACCAGATTTTTGTGACGACGATTCCGGAGAAACTACTAAAGGTATCGGGGCGAAAGTGCGTATTTAGAAGTTTTATTACCAAACCTAGAGCTGAAAAGCCTTTGGTTCAAAAGAGTCCAAAGGAACCGGTAGTTTATTCTAAGCCTTTTTCAAGGATTTTGAAAATGAGCCGCCATTTCTGTAATTTCGTCAAAATACTTAAATAATAAATTAAAGTAGAGGAAATTTTGAATAATTTATGCCTATGACATTTTTTGGTAAAATTAATAGTTTAGCTGCAAGAGCAAATTCTATTCGATCGAGATAGGTCGCGCATCTGCACTGATATGAAAATACATAGTAGCCAGAATTTTGACAAATATGTTTTTGTGCTGCCACCACAGAAATGTCTATGGCTGTCACACTCGAAAACAGCTGATTTCATCAGAGGTTGGAGAACCGCTATGGAACGTTGCCGCTCTAGTGCGGCAAAGCACAAAATACAAAATTCAAAAAATCTGATGTGGCCAGGCACATGACTCTATCATACAATATATAAAATTAATAGTTTAGCTGCATGAGAATCTATTTGACTGAGATAAATCGTGTCTGCATTAAAATTAAACTAGTTAGCCAGGATTTGACAGATATTTTGATAGTCAATAGTATCAATCGAAGGTATTGTCCAAGCATCAGCATTTGACACTACCTACTGTCATCAGAATAATAGTTGTTTATCTCACAAGTGCCCAAAGTACGGAATAGCACAACGAGCGGTGATGCGGCGCGTCACCGATGGCGGAGCGTCGTCGTCGCATGTGAGCGAGTCGCGCTATGTAGTTTTCGGCAGGAGTGACATCAACGTTTTTGTGTTGCTTTTTGAGAAATACTTATTTTAAAAAAAATCAAAAATGGTTATATTTCGGTATAGAAAATGTTAGGTTGATACCACTTCTACGAAATGTCAAGTTTAAAAAGCTAATTCAAATTCTGACAGATTTATATTCGTTCATGACACTGTAGATGACGTTCCATGCGGTTCTCCGAGTATGACAGCTGGTGACAGTCATAGACATTTCTGTGGTGACAGCACAAAAAAAAACATTTGTCAAAATCCTGGCTACTATGCAGTTTCATATCAATGCAGATGCGACCGATCTCGATCAAATAGAATTTGCTCTTGCAGCTAAACTATTAATTTTACCAAAAAATGTCATAGGCATAAATTATTCAAAATTTCCTCTGCTTTAATTTATTATTTAACTATTTTGAAGAACTTACAGAAATGGCGGCTCATCTGCAAAATCCTTGAAAAAGGCTTAGAATAAACTACTAGTTCCTTTGGACCCTTTTGAACCAAAAGCTTTTCAGCTCTAAGTTTAGTCATAAAACTTCTAAATATGAACTTTCGTCCCGATACTTTTAGTAGTTTCTCCGGAATCGTCGTCACAAAAATCGAGTACACACATACGCACACACACACACACACACACACACATACACACACACACACACACACACACACACACACAGACATTTTTTTGTACCTTGGTCAAAAATGTTCAGGGGACCCAAAAAGACCTATTTCCGCTAAAATCTGAATTTTTTTTTTCGGCATGATTACAATACTTTAGCATACTGCGTATGATAAAGTAATAATTAAATGATTTCTGTATAGTAAATGCTAGGTTGGTACCACTTTGACGAAACGTCAAGTTTAAAGGTGCGTTCCGATTGGTAGGTAATGGTAGCTAATGGCGGTGGTAGAATACGAAATTATAGTATTTCTTACATGTCGTGATAATGACACATTTTAGTTTGCATGTACATAAACATGAGTTACTAGCAATTTTCTATTGGAAATACTATAACGGCGTCTGCTACCACTGCCATTATCACTAATGAAAACGCACCTTAAAAAGGTAATTCAAATTCTGACAGATTTATATTTGTTCATGACACATCCCTACCAACATACTAAAATAAAACTACACTCATCGCTATACTTTATTTATAATTTTCTCAATTTATCGTTTTTAGAATTAGATATAAAGACGGGTTGATATTTCTTATCAACAAACAATCAAATTGGTATTTGAAGTTTGTATTTTATAATTTGCCGCACTACAGCGGCAACGTTCCATACTGGTTCTCCAACCTCTGATGAGATCAGCTGTTTTCGAATGTGACAACACAAAAATATATTTGTCAAAATCCTGGCTACTATGTAATTTCATACAATGCAGATGCGACCGATCTCGATCAAATAGAATTTGCTCTTGAAGCTAAACTATTAATTTTACCAAAAAATGTCTTAGGCATAAATTATTCAAAATGTCCTCTACTTTAATTTATTAATTAACTATTTTGTCGAAATTACAGAAACGGCGGCTCATTTGCAAAATCCCTCAAAAAGGCTTAGAATAAACTACCAGTTCCTTTGGACCCTTTTCAACCAAAAGCTTTTCAGCTCTAAGTTAGGTCCTGAAACTACTAAATATGAACTTTCGGCCCGATACCTTTAGTAGTTTCTCCGGAATCGTCGCCACAAAAATCGTTTACACACATACACACACACACACACACACACAGACATTTTTTTGTACCTTGGTCAAAAATGTTCAGGGGACCCATAAAGACCTATTTCCGCTAAAATCTCAATTTTTTTTTTCGGTGTGATTACAATACTTTAGCATACTGCGTATGATAAAGTAATAAAATAAGATCACCAATTTGATTGTTTGTTGATAAGATATATCAACCCGTTGTTATATCTAATTGTAAAAGCGATAAATTGATAAAGTAAATAATGTATAGCGATGAGTGTAGTTATATTTTAGTATGTTGGTACGGATGTGACATCTACAGTGTCATGAATGAATATAAATCTGTCAGAATTTGAATTAACTTTTTAAACTTGACGTTTCGTAGAAGTGGTATAAACCTAACATTTCCTATTCAGAAAAATAACCATTTTTGATTTTTTTAAATAATTATTTCTCAATAAGCAACACAAAAAACGTTGATGTCACTCCTGCCGAAAACTACATGACCCGCTCACATGCGACGGCGACGCTCCGCCATCGGTGACGCGTCGCATCACCGCTCGTCGCGCTTTCCGTACTTTCGGCACTTGTGAGACAAACAACTATTATTCTGATGACAGTAGGTAGTGTCAAATGCTGATGCTTTGACAATACCTTCTATTGATACTATTGACTATAAATATATCTGTCAAATCCTGGCTAACTAGTTTAATTTTAATACAGACACGATTTATCTCAGTCAAATAGATTCTCGTGCAGCTAAACTGTTAATTTTATATTTTGTATGATAAAGTCATGTGCCTGGCCACATCAGATTTTTTTTCTGTGGCGTGTGGTGCAGTTATGGGTATTAGGTAATTACTTATACGTCGTATTCCAATGCATAATGTGTAGACGTAGTTATCGGTTGCACTATTAAATACACGATATCAAGCTTTGAAAATGGTTTAATCTGAGTTACTGATGATTGATGATTGCAATGACAAGACGGATCTGACCATGTTTGGAGTCAACAGCTGCTTTTGCATCAATGCGCTCGTAAGAAGCCCTCACAATATATATATATATATCACTGTCTTCATTAAATTTGAGTCTTTTACCCACTCATCAGTTTAGATTCAAAAACAAACATTCCACAATTGATCAGGTGCACAGAATAACAATGATCATAGAAAGAACTTTAGAAGAAAAAAAAGTATGCTCCTGGATGTGGCAAAAGCCTACGGCAAAGTTTGGCGCGCACGTCTACTCTATAAGCTGGATCGGCTACTACCCTTCGAGTTTAGCAAACTATTAGGATCATATCTTTCTGAGATACTTCCACATAAAACAAGATAATGAGTACTCAACCCTCAAATGTATTAAAGCTGGAGTACCACAAGGTAGTGTACTTGGCCCAATTCTTTACCTTCTAAATACACATGATCTTCCGCTACCAGATGGTGTTACCGTTGCCACGTTTGCTGATGACACTGCTATCATGGCAGTAGATACAAATGTTGAAGGATCAACACTAAAACTGCAGAATGCTGTCATCGATATTAGTGATTGGATGCAACGGTGGCTAATTACATTGAACGAAACCAAATCAGTTCACATAAACTTTACCAACAAGCGAATACGATACGTTCCAGTTACAATAAATTTCACCACCGTACTCTACTCGAACGCGGCAAAATACCTCGGTATGACGCTAGACACCAAGCTCCGCTGGAAAGCACATGCTAAAAAGAAAGGAGAAGAATTGGGCATAAGATACAAAAAAATGTACTGGCTTATTGGTAGGAAGTCGTCTTTGTCGACATATAATAAACTCCTACTTTACAAGCAGATACTTAAACCTGAGTGGACCTATGGTATCCAACTGTGGGGCTGCACTAACCCAAGCAATATCACCATCATTCAACGCTTCCAAAATAAGATGCTAAGAAACATCGTGGGTGCACCGTGGTATATAAGAAACAGAAATCGCCACAGGGATCTTGAGATGGAATTAGTAACGAACGAAATTGGAAAGTTTGCAGAGAATCATCAGAACAGACTTCTCCAGAATGTCGAGGCAATCCAGCTTCTTGACAATTGTGACAGTGTGCGAAGACTCAAAAGAACCAAACCTTTTGAGTTGGTGAAGTGATGTTAAAAAAGCAGAGCACAGTGTTATGTGAGTGATAGTAGATAGGTGAACAAAGCAGAGCAACGTGCAGTGTGTGAAGTTTAAAGCGTCAGCATCCAAATTAAATTTAAGTTAAACCAATGGGGAACACTTAATATAGAACACCTTTTATACGTAGCAATTTAGGTTAGATTAATATAGCTAGATAGTCATTAGACTGGGTGTTATACAGAAGTACCTGTAAGGGTGCCGTTAATTTATAAAAAAAAATTACATTTGGTCTTCTTCTTCAACTCTTTTGTTATGACGCTTGGTCTGATGACACAACGAATCTGGACACTTGAAAACAGGTAACCATTAGATCAACAACGCTCATCGAAGATGTAGTATTTTATTGGTGTTTCCCTAAGAGTGAATGTGATGCAAAAAGACCATCCACTTCGTTGGTGCTTCTCTGTGGGCATCAAATCAGTTGGGAAAACTATATGTTAGTCAGCTGTTTCGGAGGCGTACGTTGGCGCGCTTTGATATTAATGCGTTTTCTTCTGTTCTACACGCATGTCTATGAGAGGAGCTATGGACCGATTAGAAGTACCGGTACAATTTTTTGGAGGAGCTCCAATCAACAGTAGACTACATATTTAATAAAGGGTCATTATAAGTGTTTGTAGTTGAGGTAGGCCATGCTCATGTTAGTACATTTTTGCTACTTAGCACAAAAAAATATCAAACTTATATTAGGTTATGCAACCAATTTAACAGTTGCACATAGAACAATAGTATCCATAGTAGTATTCAGTTTATATGAAGCGGGAAACTTGAAAATTTTTACATTGGAGTAGTTGTGTCATGTAGGGATATACGGATTTTTTTTTTATTAGAGTAATTTACAGCTTAAATTACCAAAGGAACTTTACCGTTAATGTATTACCGTCGGTAATTTATTGATATTTATAATAACACAAAAGCCTGAACAATAATTAACCATTAAACAATGTACTTTATTTTTGGTTCTTTATTATTTATTTGTATTTTGTGCCTGGTTTGACAAACAATAATCATTTTTTTATTTGAAAAGGCATAGCTAAAACCAAGCGTTGTTTGTTTGTTTTGTGAGTCGGTAAAGAATTCAATTATTTTATACTATAGTTAAGATGTTTGACTCCGGTCTGATTTTTATAATGAATTACTACTATCAAATTAGGAAAAGCGCCAGAGATTGGTAGATATCTACAAAGTACGTGGTTAATTACGTGGTAAATTAATATTTGAAATTAATAATTTTACGTTCTCCTGCGACAATTTACCAAAAAATATATTTAATATAAATATAATATGATCCAATGTTGTTGCCTGTTGCTGTCGCCATCTGTTGCTTGTTTGGCTTCAAACTAGCCATTGATTAAATATATATTTTATTCATTTTCTTATGCACATTTAGTAACCTCTCTTAAAGTCATCCAAGAAGTAACCACCTTCAAGATTAACATGCTATTATAAACCACCACCCTATATTTACATGGTATCCAATACTTCCAGGAAAACGACAAGGAACATGTCTTTAAATGACTCAATTTTTATATAAACATAGAAAACGAAGTCATCTTACTAAACAATTTTGCTTTATACGAAGAGGGCTTTATACACAATGTAGGACGATCAAAGGAAAAGAAGAGTCACTCCTGGTGCCCTGGAAAGTCCGTGGGGTGGCGTTAGTGGCGTTGCCGTGGTAACGGAGATCCTTCGCATCCATCCTGATGACCTTTCAACTTCAGATGGCTGCGTGTCATGTCCATTCCAAGTGGGAACGCACGAACACCCAACAGACCGTCCGTGGAAGCGTCCGTGTAGACACAACCCTCGCAAATCGCACCCATCATTCCCAATTTTCCATTGTAAAGAAGCGTTTGCAGTGTGGAATAGGACTAAAAATATTCTAGACCATTCGATGGGATTTTTAATAAAGAATTACTAACAACTGACAGTTTTAACAAGAAATTGTTATGGACACTTAACAGATTATATCGAGACTAAGGTTTGTTTAACCGAATAGTTCCCCAGTATATTCTCAATTATTTTATTTTTTATGTAGGTTGATAATTCCGCAGTAATACGGTAGTAGTATTTTTACTTGCTAAAATGTTAAAATGAAGCTTTCTTAAAATATCTTACTGTAGCAATCGGCCTTATCTTGAGTATAAATAGTAGCTGGTCGAGCTTATAAGCTATTTTGGTTCTTTTTGAAAAAATGTTAAAATTAGCATTATTTTTTAATGCTCACAGAAGATTTTATTTGCAGTTTTTATGTAATTCTGATTTATTTCAAATGAAAAGTGTTTGATAAAAATATGATTTATTATGATTATTTATTTATGTTGTAATCTCCAAACAAATAAATGCAAATAGTGAAAATATTTTTCCAAATTTTATCGCATTATAAAATGCAAAGTTTCCAGAAAAAGAAACTAGAAACAATATAGTATTTTTTTGTTATCTTAAAATGAAAAATTCAAATGAGACGCAAAACACTGGATGACTTTGATCAGATGTTTGTGACCCGCAACCATAATCAATTTGACATCACCGCTGTAGAATACCCAACCAACCATTTTTACCTCTCCAAACAAAAATAAACACCCCTCATTTTTCCGCTTAACTTCCCCAGCAGTCCTCAACTAATTGATTTGTTCCAACTATCCCTCGCCTTTATCCATTTTTTTCCTCATCCACCGCTCATCTAAACCCAAAATTACACGGTGAAAACTTTGCCAAGATTCGTGGAGACCGACTATCTATCTTGTACGCATCTTCTGGTCTTCAAGCATCAACAAATAGACATGTCCCGAGTGAACGGGCAGCACTTAACGTGTTAAATGAGGCGTCAAACTAGGATTTTTAAGCCTACGGGTCCACAGTAGTGTCCTTTGTGCTCCACTGAGGTCTGCGATCCACGTACGCTTCCCAGCATTGTACGTTTGTATCGTTGATCCTATTTAGAAATTTTGCCATCGTCCTGTCGGCAAAGATAGACTGCTGGAGATGCAATCGGCAAAAGGTGGAAGACCTCCGTTACCTAGACATGCTAGTTAATCCAATTTTGAGCGCAATCGGTGCTGTGTGTGTGTTGCGCTCTGAAGAACGCAAGAGGTTATAAGAAGGTTGAAAAATAGGGTCGAGGGCGATGTGTGTTTGTAACTATTTATTTACTTCTAATTGCATCGTGAAATATAAATAATAAACAAGTGTCTAAACTGATGATGTTATTGTGTTTAAAAGAACATTTAAAACTTTAAAAACTACAATTATAGTTATTTATGTACCAAGGGCATTACACGGATGTTCATGCCCCGCGTAATGCCCGAGGTTCATACTAAATTTTATGTCCTACAATGGTGTTGTTCCTCCGTTTGAATAATATTAATAAATATTTTGACGTTATCAAGTGACATGCGTATCTACGGAGTTGGACACTGCACATTGGGGTATTAGACCCAAAAAGCTGGCCATAAATCAAATATCTAAATTTTTAAATTCCGAAAAGTAAACCAGTTTCTGAGATAGGTAAAAGAACGATGTATTAAAAGGCGGCAATATTTTCACCTGAGCCCTGAGCCACGTGTCCTTGTCAGTCAAAAGTTATATTTTACTATGGCTGAACATAAATGCACATAAGTTGACGCTCGTAAAAACGGTTGCAATTTTGTATTTTAACGATAAATGTGACTTTTTTGTTATACACTCTTTAGAACCAAGTATGAACTTTCATTCGACAATATTTTTATTAAAATTTTCCCACAATTTTGTTTATTGCAGGGCCGAGAATATTCGCTGTTATAAAAAAACAGTTTTATGCAGAACTTGAGTGGTTTAGTTTAGTGTTTAGCTTTATTAAGCTTTTGAAAGTGGTTCAAATTATAGTATACATATTTGACATTACAACTACTGGAAAATCTGCTGCGGATAGGTGCGGATGCGGTGTTCGTGATTTTATTTCTAATACATTGTAAAGGAAAATCCAAAAATTAATGTACCGGCTTATATGTAATTTGGTGCAAATTCTTGATACCGTGATAGTAGAGGTAATTTAGAACATATTTAACCATATTTAGCTATATACAAATAGTTACAGTTATCGAGATATTGACAACTTTATGTTCAATGCATCTTGTATGTTGTAAATGCCGTTATGTACGTATATTTTTCCGTTTTGGATCATGTATAGCAAACAACCCCGATGACCTAGACTCTTAAAAATCATCCGAAAAAGCCTTAAACTTTGTACTTGTATATGCATTTCTTGGAAATTGGTTGCTTGAAGCCAGTTCGATTCATATTCAAGGCAAGAAAATACATCGAAAGCACCTACTCGCATACACAGTTCACTGGTTTAAATTGGATTCTTGTTGAGGAGAGACAATAGTAAGTTTGTGAATAGAAACTGGTTAGGCGTTTTCGATAATGTGTTTATGCGGAATGCGAATGCGGGTTCAAAACATGCGTATTAGGGTCATACCACTAAAAAACGACCGTTTCAGCTTGAAGTATGATCAAATTTCGAAAGTTTTCATGGAAACAATAAGTATAAATATTAGACAATTTTGAAATAATACTAAAAATAATAGATTTTATAGTGATAAATATGGTAAAATAGGTTCTTTAATTTAATTGCCTCTACTATCACGTCTTAAAAGGAATGACCGACCCAAACATGTTATCTCATATAACTCAAAAGCCACATGTATTGTTCAATTTTAAATCCGTATATGCTGCGTATTAAAAACTGGACATGCCACATATTTATTTTATGAATTTGACACGGTAAAACATAATAGAAATAAAATCACAAAAAAATATTGATGACAAATGTTGTAGCAGTAATTAATTTACAATAGGTGTCGTGCAGTGAAGAACAATTTTTAATACAGTTTGCTTTTTCCTATTTTGTACTGTTTTATTGTGTTTATTAAGTTATTAACCTTCAAATTCTTAGTATGAAGGTTAAAATGTTATATATAAATAAAAACAATAATTTTGGCCAGGTTTTCAGGTCAAATACCCCACTGTGCACTGGTAATTACACATGGTTCCTTATTTTAAAGAAAAAATACAGCTTTAATATGTACGGTTTTTGAAATACGCACTTCCACAAAGGATCACCCTGTTTTTGTCGTTTTATTGGATTGTCAAAACAAAATAAATTATTGAACTTTATTTTTAAAGAAGAATTTAATCCAGTTTTTACGTCTGTCATCTCAGTTTTTAATTATCAATTATTACAGCCATCCCAATAAAAACAACGTATTTAAAAGAGTTTGTAAGTTCAAAAAATCTCCTGTCTAATATGTACGTCCATCCAATTGCCCATGTCAAGGACGTAAAATACATAAACGATCCCATATCCAATCACGTATGTTTAAAAATTTTGCGTATGTAGTCCTATTAGTAGTGCGTAATGGTGTGTTCTGGACCACTTTGGTGGCGATATTAGGAACAACAATTCTTCGTCCGCAAAATTTAAAAAAATATATATTTATCTATAATAAATTATATCTAATTCAGATAGACAGTAGGAAGTGAAAATCAAGCATAGACCTAAAGATAAAGTAGACCAGCCAAGACAACAAATAAAAACTTATTTCTAGTTCTTAACTGTTACTTCTTCATGCATTTATACCTCTGCTATATATATAGGTACTTTTGGGCCTTACCACGTACCATATTGGTGACGCAATGGTGACGGTCCTCGCCGTGAAGGGGAGATGGTTGCCCATTAAAGCGACGTGGGAATGCTCGCAAGTTGATTTTCAGCGTATCTCCATTGAAAGCCTCGCGAGATCAGTGCGCGATGAATTATTGAAAGCTCGCTTTTAATTGTTCACTTTTTCGCGTCGACCAGATCCACCTTTCGTGCCTTCTCGCATCCTCTCGCTACTTCTCAATCCTCGTAATGTTTTTGCGACAATTTGCTATGGAGCAAATTGGTGTTTGACGTATTTATTTAACAGTGTAATGTACAGAGATTATGATAACGACGACAAGTTATGGGAAGTTATTTTTGAATGTTTTTATGGTGAGGTTTGTGTGGTATTACTTAGTTTTTTAAGAACATGATCAAAAGTGTAAAAAGATCGTACTCAACTGGATTTAGTAAAATAACTCATTTCCTCGAAAGCAATCACAGTAAGCAATCTTTTTAAAACTGTGTGACTTATTTACTGATTGTTTGCATTGTTGATAACTTGTTTATTTCGATTAAAAATTAAATTAAACGACTAATAACAAGAAACCACTTTGCGACATAAGAGAGATTTCCATAACAATGACTGACCTATAGTAAAATATAATTGCCATGTGCAATTATAGGAAATCTCGTATGTGTGATTTTCCCAAAACAAGTTGGTAGCTTGTTGGTCTATCTCTATCTATCATATACCACAAAAAAAGTCTGTAACTTGGTAAAATTCACAGTTATAAGTACTGGGCAGATTTCGACAGCTCTAACCTACAAATTAGATACAATCCCAAAAATTAGGAGATTATATAAAAATTCTTTCATTAAACCAGACATCAATCAGGTTTGTGTCTAAAAAAAAGTATATTATTATTTTATAAAAACAGTATACCAATTGTTAGGTTAGCTAGCAGAATGTACATATAAACAGAGCTCTTTTATACATTCTATTACCAGAGAATTCCGAAGCTACAAGTATGGCATGATGCAGAAGCCCATTACGGCTTTTGTACTTACAAATTACATTACGAAGAATCAAAATCGTTACGTATGTACTATTTTGTTGGTCGAAGAGTATTTCTAGACAAGTAGTTGATAACTTTAGTACTAAGCAATCTTTCTTTTTTCCTTTACTCTCTTTTAACTTATTCAACATCATTATTAGTAATATTTTCCATGCTGAACTGATGATATTCCGGAACTTTCCAATTTTCCCAACTCCTCCAAAAAACCTTCCTCAACTATATCTCGCGGCACATTAAAAACTTCGCTGAAGAGACAACGTAGACTCGCTCTTTCGTTTGCCTGGTGCTACGGCCGTTCTCCGGAGGATCGTGTGGTGCGCTTCGGCGTCGAGAGAGGACGCTACCAGCGGAGAGTGGACAGCTGAGCATCGGACCACCCCGGTATCTCGTTACATGCCGCCTCTTGTGCACCACGTCACGACAGAGCCGACATCGTAGGAATAAATCATTCGCCGCCAGTTCTCCTTCGATATGCAACCTCTCTCCTCGGCCGCAGACTCGCAGATCCGGAGGGCCTCCCTCCGCGGTCGTCTATCTCTCCTCTTCCTTCCAGCGTCTACCATCCACATAACGTTTGTCTTCGCCTTCCTCTCCTCTTCCTATGCTTCTGCTGTACCACTGACGGGTCGGTTGTGTGGATGGTACGTGGATAACTCCAAAAGTATGAAAACTAGATGGTGTGGAAGAAGTAATAATGGTCCACTAAGAAAGAAAAATTGCTGCTACACAGATAGAGCTCTTAGCAATATCTTCCCATTACTGAATCATTCTGTTGATGTTGACCACAAAGAGGCGTATCTTAGAGACAGTTATCAAATCGATCGTAAGGTTAAGTAGCGAAACTTGGATTTGAACACCAGAACCAGCAGATTATAGTAGTATCTTTTAAAAGAAGCTCCTAAGAAGAATCATAGGAGCTGTATGAGAAAACAATATAACAGTGCAAAGACTCAAGGAGGAGGAGATAACCAGAAGAATGGTCCACAGAAGAACGCATGGAGAAAGACAAAGGGAAAGAACCAGGATGAGAACCAACATGTGAATCACCAGATGCTAACTGGAAGAGAGAGGCCAGATACATAGAGGTTTTGGTGAAAAAGTCAAGGAACTGGCAGTAGAGGATAGAAAAAAATGCGCGGGGTTTAAGTCCAGTGATCTGGTGGACCACCTAAGGGACCTAATATATTTTGCGATAATTCCATACATGTGTTATTCATGGTGATAAAGCTTTTCAATGTTCCACTGAAATCTGTACAACTACAAACTTTCTACTTTCTATTTATCATAATATGAAAGATATTCAATATAACAAAACTTCTTCCAAATAAGTGCAAAAACTGTACTGAGAAGATCCACTTTATCATTTTTTATGGAAAACCAATATTTCGAGTTCGTTCCGCGTTTTCTTGACATGTACTTTCCATCTAAGCCTGGCATCCAGTGTCATGCCAAGGTATTTCGCAGTATCCGCGTATGGAATATCGTTCCCATTAATGGTTACAGGAATATAGTGAACTCTCTTATTGGTGTATAGTTTACATGCGTGGATTTTCCTTGATTTAGTTTGATGCGCCATTTCTTTGTCCAAAGGTTGATTTTGTTCGCAGCTATCTGTAATTCTTCAGTTGCTTCTTCGACAAGGTAATCGCCTAAATAGCCCTGTCGTTTGCAAATGTTGCCACGGTGCTTTCTCCCGGAACAGGAATATCATAAGTAAACAGTATAGGAACAAAAGTGGTCCCAATACACTTCCTTGTGGTACTCCGGCATTGATATTGCGTAGCGAGGAGTATTCGTCATCCTGTTTCACCCTGAAGTGACGATCTTTCAGATATGATTTTAACAGTTCTGTATAGTTCTGTGACAATTATTCTTCTTTTATCATGCCCTTCAACATCAACCTCTTAACATCACAAGAAGTGTATTTATGCTTGCTGGTTGGACTATTAAGGAAGACGCCCATCACAATTGGTTGGTCCGTGCTGCCTAATCGTATTAAGGCATCCTGTTCCATACACGGAGACCACATCTACAATAACAAACGAACCGTCATTCCTGTATTATCCAATTAGTAAATTACTGGCGTAATCAGAAAATTGAGAGAAAGGCCTTCGGTCTGAAGACGAACTCGACCGTCAGTATAGCGGATATCTTCGGTGGTCGGCTCAATTTGTTCACGTTACACGGGCTATAATTTGGGGGCCCACATCACATCTACGTTCAATTAATATTCTGTCGCTGCTGATGGCTTCGAGTCTATCAAATTGATGTCAGCATTGATATTAATTGAATCGACATAATTGTGGCGCGCCCGCAGCTTGAGATGTTTTATATAAAAAGAGGACGTTTGTTTGGGGTTTCTAATTATTGGGTTAACTTGAAAAAAAAAACGTATTTTCATTCCACAACATTTACAGAACACATTGGAATAATTTCAGTAAGAATATCGAAGAATTAACGATTAGAATTAACGACAAGTATTGAAATGGTTTGAAGATTATTTAACGAACAGGAGACGAAAGGTTAGGATTGGAGAAAATGAGCCAAGTGAATTATTAAACAGGTTGGGGGTACCACAAGGTTCTGTTCTTGGACCAGTTTTATTTACATTGTATATAACCAATTTTGCAGACGATACACTAATATCAATTGCAGGAGATCACTTGCCTGATATAATGACGAGATCGAACTATAAACTAGTAATGATATCAAATTGGTTATGTTTAAATGTATTGAAAACGAAAGCTATGATATTGGGAAATAGAAATTTGGTAAACCAGAAATAGTTATCGACAACACAGTTGCGAGATGCTGGACAAATTTAAATATCTGGGTGTCATTTAAAACAATACGTTGATATTTTTAGTAGTAATATAGCTCCATAGGTAAGCCAAAAGATTAGCTACTTAGGTAATTTAAGTTAAGTTGGTTCTTTTCAGCAAAAATTAGATACTGTAAACTTATGAGGCACAATTTAAAAAATGTTTTCACTAAAACCAGTATTTCGAACATGCCAAACAAATTAGTAAGTACATGAAAGACATCATCCATAACTGAATTCAAAACACTCACAACCAATACAATACTTTTGAAAACAAATCCTTTGTTTGGTACCAAACCACCTCCTTAGCATTACCACCCAAGAAGCATAAACACCAGCATTACCCCTCTCGAACCCCCTTAAAATAAATACCCCATCAGCAAAAAATAGACCAAGCAATGGCAAATCGCATTCCAAAAAACTCACCAGACTGTTAAATTCGTCTGTCTCCATATAGATTAGGCAGACCTTCAATTGTCGGTGGACTACAAGATAGTTCGCTAACCAGATTTAATTCGTGTGGGAGGACACCAAAGGGACATGAATGCAAACCCTTAAACGTCCCATTCTTCTTTGAATCTTCCGACAAATTACAAACGGTAGCCAGGTCAGGCATAAATCGGCACAATGGCAAAACGGTAGCGGTTCTTGACAATTGGTTTGTGTATTGGCATCCACAATAGTGATAATGGCGGCATGCTGTGTTGCAAAAGGGGTAGAAAGGGGGTAGTTGGTAGTTAAAGGATTACCAAGAGGAATTGAAGAATTTGAAATGTCTTATTTGGTGATATGGTGTATGACCGAAGGATTGATTACCTTTGTTCTAAAACAAAGGTATGGAATCAAGAAGTAATCCACAATTTCGAATTGTTTGTCGAAGCGATAAATGCAATAATTGAGTATGTATATAACCTCAATCTGTAATTTTGATTTGCCGTCAAACTATACACTCCCTTACATCAAAAGTGGACTTTTTAATCCTCTGTAACGATTCTTTAACGATTTATTGCAGAAATACGACCAATTTTTGTAAAACAAAGCAGATTAATACGCTATGACGGCTTCCGAACTAGTTTTTTATTGATTTGCGATCAAATAAAGCACTCTCTGATATAGAAACTGGCATTTTTAATCCTCCCTAACAATATTCTAACCGCCTGTAAAGATGGGTAAAATGTATAGCAGAACAAAGCATTTCTTTACAACAGAAAAATGTTTATAACTTTTACAAAAACTGTTTAAATCCTTTTCTCTTAGGCCAAATTGTAGGTAATTGATTGGGATTATACTTTAAATGATTACATTAAAAGCTGAAAAGCCTCCACATTACGATATTATGTATGACACCAAGTGGAGGGAGTTGATATTTTGGTTGGCTGTGATAACAACATGTCTATAACTTTTTCAAAAATTATTATATAACTTTCCACCATATACTAAACTATAGGTAATTAGATGCGGTAGTCCTATTCATGAATGCAAAACGTTTTGCTCTGAGGTGAAGGACCCCTAAACAACGATATTGTACTTATGTTGTGTGGCTTCAACTGAACAATACTTTGTTCTCCTTTAGCAAAATGTTATAACTTTTCTAAATGTTATTCTATAATTTTCTGTCACGCGTCAAATTGAAGATCATTAACGGGGGTTAAATCCTTTGGTAGTCGATTTCGGAACATTTTGTAAATACATGCTATGATTTTTACCATACACAATTTAATAATCTAACAAATGTGTATATTTACAAAAAAACAAACGTCATTTTTTTAGGTGTAAAGGTCCAAGTATTATTTTTATTTGCTTCATCACCAACAAATAACTTAACCTGGCCAAACAATCATTCGCAGAGCGCAAAACTCCCTCACGTCCTTCGAGCTACATCACCATTCCAAGTAATCCATAATCACTTAATTTTATTGTAATTCCTCGCGTTAATTGTAACGTCTTTCTCATGGCCATGAGGAACCCTTCGACAACCGCGACAACAGGCTCCATGTCGCTCACATTGCCTCACCTACATACTCCAGTTTCTGTTCCCACAACTCCGCGCCGTCAACCCAGACCAATTTGAAGACAGGCATACCATCGACGGCATTAACTGGAGCAGTATATTTGGAATAAAGTGGACGATCGCCTAGCGGGTAATTGTATTAATGTCTTCTGGCCAACCGACTTCGATATCCAAATCAGTGGTGGTCTCTACTGCTGATGCAGTCTACACCATAACCAATATGGTTCACACAAACCGATGCCGACCCGTTTCACTATGCCTACGTGGCTATAAACGTCACGTAGCAGGCGTTCTTTTCCTATATGGCCGGATCCAGTTTGCAGACAATAACACTTTCGTGGTATAAATCTTGTCCGATACAATCAGCCACGGTATGGTATTTGCTCTCTCAGGAGACCGGGCGACGGAGAACTATGCTGTAGTACTACCACACCGCGGAACGTTGTCTCTTCTTGTATTCCAATCGATTATATGGTGTGTAAGTTCTTTAGTAGTATGCAGACGCGAGAAAGTGTGTGAAAAATATCTATAGCGGTTGGTAATTTTCAGTTCTTGGTGGTCTTGTCCATTATGTTGTTTTGTATTGTGGAATATACACACATAAAAATACGGAGTTGGATTTAACACCGATTCAACACCGCTATGGATCTCCCTCGCGACCGTTTACGCATGTAGTTAAATCAGACGGAGTTGAATTTTTACAGAGCTCATTCACTCTTTTTATAGTTATTATTATTTGTAACGGAGTTGAAAATATATGTTTAGGGAAATGCAGGTTTACTCCTTTATAGACATAAAATAATCTCCCCGCGTGTCAAACTTCCGCGTTCCGGAGTGCAAAAGTTCTTCTGTAGTAGTGAAATACATCCGTGGAGATGTTACGTAACTCCTTTATTAGTGTTAAAATTACCCTGTTGCGGGGTGCTTTTCTTTTATTGGCGAAATTATTCTTTCCCTCAAAGAGTTGTTTGTGTACGTAATGAAGTTAAATATGTACCAAATAGAGTTGTTTTTTTTTTTCAGAGCGGTTCTTATCTTTATTAGGAATATGACGGGGACCAGTAAAAATCAAAAATACATTTTAACAATTTATTTTTCGAAAAAACAAGTAAATGAATATACATGGTTGCACAATACTCAATAAATAAAATACAGTTTATCCTAGATATAACAATAATCTCCGTATTAATATTTACTTAAAGGATTTGTATTAACATCGTCATCTTCTTCGCCCGTCTTTATTACCAAAGTAATTCCTCGTTGACTGTGCCATATGAAGTCTACCAATAGCTCCTTGTCGATTTCATAATTTGCGTCATCATAATACTTGATATCTTGATATTTTGTCTCTGTTATTTTAAATAGCTTGCCAACTGTAATAAAAAAAAGAAATATGTGCAGAATTGTTGTATATTTGTATGTTGTAAGGCAAAAAGAAAAAATAAAAAAAACGCATTGCCGGACAAAGGAATACACACTACTTCATAAAAAAACACAAAAATCGACATGCATTCTGTAGGTACAATGCAGGGTCATACTCGGTATGAAGGTACCACACATGCGGCAACAAACGTACTGCGCATTTGACTAGCCGGTATCTTCACAAGCTTTTTTCTATAGTACATTAGTAGTGTGCGTAACATTTTTATAAACTACAAAATTATAAAAGCATGTGAGCACAACGAATAAGTAATGTACACGCATACATATGTCTACGTACATACATACATATGTAGTAATATAAGTAACTTACCTGTAGTATTAATTGTGTCGAAATTTAGTACATCGTTGATAATTCTGACCAATTTTTTTATTTGTCCGTATTTAACTCATATGAAAATACACTGCTCGATTTGAAATAATAATGTACTTACATATAAAATATTGAAAGTAATGGAAATGAAACTCACTCTCAACTGCACCCCGCAAACTTAGGAGTATAAGTGACGACTACAACACACTGCGAAGCAAACTGCAAACCGTCTTGGCGGCGACATGTTGACGCCTGTTGTTGTCAAACCGTAAGTTTTTGCCTTTACAGTATAAATCTTACCTTTTTGGAGATTATTCACTCCAAAACGGAGTTAGAAATCAACATTACACAGGGAATTAATGTTTACTTTTAGGAGTTTTATCACTCCGTCACAATGTTCAGTTATATCAACTCCAAAAAGTGTACTTTCTCTCATTTTGTCAGTTATTTCAACACCCTGCATGGTGTTAATTTTCATTTCACAGCTCCAGTGAAAATTTTCACCATTTCGGATATAAACTATTTTCAACTCCGTGATGTGTAGTTAAATTAACTCCGATATTACGTATATCAACAATTTTTAGCACACAATCAACTGATTTTCGGAGAAAAAATCACTCTTTTTTGTGTATAACTAACTACGTGCAAATTCTCTCCGTAAAATTTTTATGTGTGTATAATTCATATTATAATCTGAAATAAACCATATCTCTCAAAAAGAGTGATATTTTTACTGTCTAGAATGAATTTTCTCGTTTCTTCATCTTAATTACAATATCTCGGAAACAGTTGACAATAGCCTCATATAAGTTGATGTTAATCCAAAACTGCAATAATATACCTAGTGTCCCATTCAAAAAAAAAAAACATAAGTTTGTGTTGGTACGTTGTTGTGGGACAGCCTGTAAGCATGAAAATATTTTCTGGCTGTAAGTTGTGATGATTATCTACAACTTTTATATATGGAAAAAACGTGCATTTCGATTGCTTCAGGCCATTGTACTTTGTTCCTAGCCTGGGACACCTGTATATGCAGGAAAAAGGTTATTCTGAATGCATTTCATTAAAAAAAAATCCAACACGTTACCATTTTCAGTAATCGGAAAAAATCAGAATGTACAACGTTTATTTTATCAATGCTTAATAACCGTTTTACACTACGCAATTATTGTGCAAGATTACTGCACAAATTGTGTACTAAATTGCGCACTAAAATGCTTAGTGTAAAACAGCTATAACATATTGGAACTAATCTAAAAATCTAATCTCATTGATGTTCTTTCTATATGTATAATATATAAGAACAAAACGATAATAAAACGTTTTTCTATGTCCACGTTTTCAAGTTCAAAAAAGTGGAACGAAAGTGCACTTATTTTCAAATACTATTTCAAAATACAGCGTTAAAAGTAAAAACAAATATTTATTAATATTATCCAAACGGAGGAACAAAACCATTGTAGGACATAAAATGTTGTATGCACCTCGGGCATTACTTGATGTTTATACCCTCGGGGCATAAACATCCGTGTAATGCCCTTGGTACATAAAAACTATTATTTTAGCAACAATACAGGAAGGAATTGCACATGTAATAATATATGTGATAATATAAACTTCATTGACCACTGTCTTGATTAATTCAAATCATAACCAAAAGATTTTCTGAGAAGAAGCTCCTTGCTAAGTATCTTAACGGACAATATTTAACTTTCGGTCATTACCAAAATAAAATACAGTTTCCAAACAAAAATAGAGACGTTGACAGTTGACAGTTAACCGGTTAAGGGGTGTATCCAGCTCTTCACCGACGCTTTCGCCCTAATCTCCGACCTAGATCGTTATTGCGCATCTCCTTCTTCTTATTACACAATTCTTCGAAAAAAGCGGCGACCTACAAGCCGTACCCATGTAAAATCTATCGGGACACGGATCGATACCAAAAGTGACACCGAATCGCTGTCGAAAAAAGCAGTTGGGCACCTCTAAAAGACGCACAAAACCCGGGCAGAGAGATGCCCGCTGCAGATAGGACCTCTGTTGTCTTTACTACAAACGTCAGACGACGGCTTTGTTTTTAGGCCAACTTGATTAGATCCGCATTCAACTCCATCTCTCTCTCCTCGCATAACGAAGATCTGGTTATAAGACGGAGACGCGGCCATTTTTTTTTTGGTATACGTGTAGGTTATCTACCAGGTTGATCTCAATTAATTTATCGTTTTTTAGTCCTTCTTTTTTGTGTGTCTTGGTTTGGGTTTGGCGCGTTTTTTTTCGCCGGTGGAGGAACCGAAGGTTAAACTTAACCTGAAAATTTGTTGATGGGATTCCACCGTGAGTGGAATTAAAAATTACTCGGTTGACACCGATTATCCGGCGTGGATCTAGTCGGTACTGGTATGCGTGGCATTTCGACTAGTCGGCGGTATCCTGGTTATTCTCATCGAGCATGATGTGGGCCAAAATTCTTTGGTGGTAGTGACGCCAGACGCTGCATTCTGCTGGCATGCATTTCATTTTAGGTTAGGGGATAGTTTCACATCGATGTGTGCGCAGGTGACATAGGTTAGGTCATTATTTAACCACTCTGTGGAATGCATGTTCGAAGTGCTTCTCTGTGTATACTAATAAATTTGTAGTTAAGCCCTTGGCGTTGATTGAATGTGTCTCTTTACTGGTTTATTGATGGTTTATGGGAATTTTAAGTTCACCCAGTATGAAGCAATCCTTCCCTTCATATGTTATAATAATATTTACGGGGCAAAAACAGCACCAATTCTTCTAAATTTAAATTTATAATATATAATATATGGCCACGATAGTACGTACAAACAAACATCATTCAATTCTGGTAAAGAAGTATTAGTGAACACATGTATTTATTATATTTTGCAAGAAATACTACGTCGAAACTAAAACCTATTACGAAATCCCGAAAATAATTTCTTGCCGGTAGAAAAAGGTATTTTTATCCGGAGCATTGAGACGGAATTAATATGCTTTCGTCAAATATTCTTAACAAAATGCGGCGTACAAGTTATTTCACGGCCAGAAAACGACCCTTTTTTTGTCCAACCAGCCAGCGTTTCGAGAACTTGAAACGTGTTTGGATATCCACATATGCAATGTGTCGTGGAATCGAAATTAAATGTTTATATTATACATATTTTCGCGCGTATCTGACTTATTTTTAAATTGTTAATCTCACATTCCAATTTGCTAAGATTAATAGATAACTAATATAGAAGCAATTTAATCATTTACCTTCAATAATTCAATAATTTACCAGCAATCATGAGATTCTTCGACTAGATCTTTTGTATGAAAAATGCAAGATAAACAATGATTATGTAATAAACTTTAAACCTATGAATTATTGGGTAGCCTATAGTCGATATTTCGTTATTCTAGCTCTTCTAATAAAGGAATTGCTGGCATTGCATAATATAGCTTTTTGTGGGTCAACCACTAATCCAATGATTTTACAAAAATGCACATTGAAAGCTAGCATTCCGCAGGTGATTTTACTTTTTAATTAGTTGAAATCTATAGATTATTTCCGGAGTAATTAATTGCTAAAGTTAAACGAATAAAATTTACGGGTGAAAAACAGCGCCAATTCGTCTTAATTTGGAAAATTCGGGAAAACGCCAACATATACAGCTTTCTAATTTTTATGAGTTGTAGCATATTAATCAAGGACAACACCAGAATTTTTTTAAATTTTTTCGCCCCTATATTTGCGAGAAAATGGATTTCAAAAGAGGTGACATAATATATGGCCACAATAGTACATATCAATCTGAGTAAAAATGTCATGGAGGTATTTGTTTTTCAATGCAATGTAAACTGGTAAAATGACTGTAAAGTTACAAAAAACCTAATGTAATAAACCGTAAATACTGTAGAACTAAATTTGAAACTAAATTCTTTGTAATAAATACAAGAGAAGAGCGATGAGTATGATTATTATTAAGCGCTTTTTTGTTTTGGTTTTAGGTGATGATAACCTGGACTGAAACAATGGAGTATCAAGACAGCAGACACAGGATGAAACAGGTAGGAACAATTGAATATTCATAAGGATTGAAATAACATTTTTTTCTCCTTCAATTTTATTTTTTATCAATTCTGGAAAGTTTTATCAAATTTCTCAGGATATTTCCGAAGTTGTGAATCTATGACTATATTTAATGCAATTTTTACAGTTATTGTTTAATTTAAAAAATCGTACCGACTTCACAAGTGACTGATGTGAGTTACTACGTTCTTTATATTGATTATTAGGTCCCTTTTATCAATTCTGGAAAGTTTTATCAAAATTCTTAGGATATTTCCGGAGTTGTGAATCTATGACTATGTTTAGTGCAATTTTTACAGTTATTGTTTAATTTAAAGAATCGTGCCGACTTCACAAGTGACTGATGTGAGTTACTACGTTCTTTATATTGACTATTAGTTTCCTTTTATCAATTCTGGAAAGTTTTATCAAAATTCTTAGGATATTTCCTGAGTTGTGAATCTATGACTATGTTTAGTGCAATTTTTACAGTTATTGTTTAATTTAATGAATCGTACCGACTTCACAAGCGACTGATGTGAGTTACTACATTCTTTATATTGATTATTAGTTTCCTTTTACCAATTCTGGAAAGTTTTATCAAAATTCTTAGGATATTTCCGGAGTTGTGAATCTATGACTATGTTTAGTGCAATTTTTACAGTTATTGTTTAATTTAAAGAATCGTGCCGACTTCACAAGTGACTGATGTGAGTTACTACGTTCTTTATATTGACTATTAGTTTCCTTTTATCAATTCTGGAAAGTTTTATCAAAATTCTTAGGATATTTCCTGAGTTGTGAATCTATGACTATGTTTAGTGCAATTTTTACAGTTATTGTTTAATTTAATGAATCGTACCGACTTCACAAGCGACTGATGTGAGTTACTACGTTCTTTAAATTCATTATTAGTTTCCTTTTATCAATCCTGGTAAGTTTTATCAAAATTCTTAGGATATTTCCTGAGTTGTGAATCTATGACTATGTTTAGTGCAATTTTTACAGTTATTGTTTAATTGAGAAAATCGTACCGACTTCACAAGTGACCGATGTGAGTTACTGCGTTCTTTAAATTCATTATTAGTTTCCTTTTATCAATCCTGGTAAGTTTTATCAAAATTCTTAGGATATTTCCTGAGTTGTGAATCTATGACTATGTTTAGTGCAATTTTTACAGTTATTGTTTAATTTAAAGAATCGTACCGACTTCACAAGTGACTGATGTGAGTTACTACATTCTTTATATTGATTATTAGTTTCCTTTTACCAATTCTGGAAAGTTTTATCAAAATTCTTAGGATATTTCCTGAGCTGTGAATCCATGACTATGTTTAGTGCAATTTTTACACTATCCTAGCTTTTTTAAACTATTCTAAACAAGTTTTTTTTTATTAACAAATATAGTTTCCGTTTAGAATTATATAACTGTTTCAAACATCATTTACACTTTTTGGATTTTATGTAGCTGGTCAAAAGTTATAGCACTTTGTTTAAGCTTCAAAATTGAAAATTGAGCTTTTTAAAAAATCGTGCAGGGTCAATTCAAACCCGATGAATACATGATATGCATGTTTTACGTAGAATCTTCTCCCCTTTCGATAGCCTTGCTCTCCTTGTAAGAAACCGTTTGGATTAGACCATGTTTTTAATGAACTAAAGTGAACTTGTATTTGATCAGAAATTCACAGTTTTTCCTCAAATGTAACCACACCTATAAATCAAGTCATAATCGTGCATATATCAGCATTTTCCATTTCGTATACGCGCAAAAATATCTTCCTCGAGATACAAACCAATCGCCACCAAGTCGGAGCTCGAGGCGCCCCAGCATTTCTCGAATTCTTCGCGTATCTCCTGGCTCCAGAACACCAGAGACAGCGAACATCGGCGCATCGACTCTTTCTTTCATCTCTTTCGATCATCTTTCGGCGACCGACCCTACCAAACCTATCAGTTACAAGCCTTCGGCCTATTTAATTGGTGTCAGATGACCGAAACTCCCTGCTTTCGCCTCTTGTCGTTCGGAGCACCCGTCTTCTCTGCTCCAACCGAACAAGATTATAATCGGTGGTCGAAGAGTTGTCAAAGAACTCAGGAATTAACAGGCGGAGGTGTACGATATTAAAAAAGATGATCGACACGAAAAACGAAGGCAAGTCTTTGAAACAAACGAAAATGTCAGGGTGGAAATTAAAACTGACTATCGAGGGTTTTGGCGTTATCAGATGCTGAGGAGTGTGGATGGTGAATTTTACCTGGGTCGAAAGACGAGGAAGGGCTAGTAATATTAGAGGAGATAAGGGGAACAATGGGGTCTAAGTGATTCTGTTAACGATTGGCGTTCTTTTTCGGGGACGGGTTTGGCGGTTTGTAAAGCGTACGGGACCGAAGATTGATACTTGCGGCACACCAGCCTATCGAGTGTAATCTGGATTTCGGAATTAATGGATACGCAGGGGTTTTATCGTACAATATTTGGTTTACAAGCGCATTGGACATGTCAATTGTGATATAAAATGGCCTTTTTAATTAAGATTTTATTCATAAGCGACTTATGTTTTTTTTAAATGGACCACTAGGTATATTATTGCAGTTTTGGATGAAGATTTTTATGATACCGTGATAGTAGAGGTAATTTAGAACATATTTAACCATATTTAGCTATATACAAATGGTTACGGTTATCGAGATATTGACAACTTTATGTTCAATGCATCTTGTATGTTGTAAATACCGTTATGTACGTATATTTTTCCGTTTTGGATCATGTATAGCAAACAACCCCGATGACCTAGACTCTTAAAAATCATCCGAGAAAAACCTTAAACTTTGTACTTGTATATGCATTTCTTGGAAATTGGTTGCTTGAAGCCAATCGGATTCATATTCAAGGCAAGAAAATACATCGAAAGCACCTACTCGCATACACAGTTCACTGGTTTAAATTGGATCCTTGTTGAGGAGAGACAATAGTAAGTTTCGGAATAGAAACTGGTTAGGCGTTTTCGATAAATGTGTTTACGCGGAATGCGAATGCGGGTTCAAAACATGCGTATTAGGGTCAAACCACTAAAAAACGACCGTTTCAGCTTGAAGTATGATCAAATTTCGAAAGTTTTCATGGAAACAATAAGTATAAATATTAGACAATATTGAAATAATACTAAAAATAATAGATTTTATAGTGATAAAAATGGTAAAATACGTTCTTAACTGCCTCTACTATCACGTCTTAAAAGGAATGCATCGAACGGAAAACAGCATGAATTGCATATGTACCGTTTCAATACACAATATCGACTGGTGTAAACTTTCATTTTCTTCCTCTATCACTGGTCTTTAAAAATAGAAGTTTTTACAGGATTTCTCCGATTCTTCTGGGGTTATCCTTAACGCCAAAGTCGGTCTTTTTCGACTCCCCCATGGCGCATACCAGTATCAGCAACCACAGCGTCGTCATGATGACGCAATGGCAATTAGTTCTTTAAAATTCCTGACACGGTTTTCGCGTTCCCTAGGATTTCACCCTCTTGTCGATGGTCTACTGTTCTGGGAGAGGAGGAGGTTGAACGACTACTATACGAACGACCTCTATTTGCATACAACCGCATCATGCCGGGCCTTAACGACCCACGGAGCGCTACCCGCTCCTAGCTAGCATTTCCTGCTAAATTCAGCGCTGTTGTACTACTTGAGCGCTTGCCGTATTCGCGAGGCAGCAGGAGTTGAGCGAATTTATTCTTATGGAGCCGATATGGAGTCGATCCTTTGCTGAGGGGCTGAGGATTAAAATCTGAGAGTGGTTTTGTTTATTTTTTTTTGTTTTGTTCGGGCCTTGGATTGCCACGCTTGCATCTATCTGGTTCTATGAGAGGTTTAAGTATCTGCTTCTAAAGTAGGAGTTTATTATATGTCGACAAAGACGACTTCCTACCAATAAGCCAGTACATTTTTTTGTATCTTATGCCCAATTCTTCTCGTTTCTTTTTAACATGTGCTTTCCAGCGGAGCTTGGTGTCTAGCGTCATACCGAGGTATTTTGCCGTGTTCGAGTAGGGTACGGTGGTGAAATTTATTGTAACTGGAACGTATCGTATTCGCTTGTTGGTAAAGTTTATGTGAACTGATTTGGTTTCGTTCAATGTAATTAGCCACCGTTGCATCCAATCACTAATATCGTTGACAGCATTCTGCAGTTTTAGTGTTGATCCTTCAACATTTGTATCTACTGCCATGATAGCAGTGTCATCAGCAAACGTGGCAACGGTAACACCATCTGGTTGCGGAAGATCATGTGTATATAGAAGGTAAAGAATTGGGCCAAGTACACTACCTTGTGGTACTCCAGCTTTAATACATTTGAGGGTTGAGTACTCATTATCTTGCTTTATGCGAAAGTATCTGTCAGAAAGATATGGATCCTAATAGTTTGCTATAGTCGAAGGGTAGTAGCCGACCCAGCTTATAGAGTAGACCTTCGTGCCAAACTTTGTCGAAGGCTTTTGCCACATCCAGGAATATGGAGGAGCGTACTTTTTTTTCTTCTAAAGTTCTTTGTATGATCATTGTTATTCTGTGCACCTGATCAATTGTGGAATGTTTGTTTCTAAATCCAAACTGATGAGTGGGTGTGATGTTTCTTTCATCTAAGATTGGATATTATCTAACTTATGGTCAGAATTTATAATAAAAACAATAGTTTAAGCATTTTGTCAACGTTTATTTTTCACATTATGGTTGGGATAATTAGTACAGAAAGCAGTAAATAATGGTATACTAATTAATAATTAAGTGATCGCACGTTATATTCTGTTTTGCACTGCAATGCTTGACACTTCTACATCTGTGCTAACATCGATGCACACTTTGTTGCCCATATCATCCAGGTACTTCTTGTACTCACAAAAGTAGACATTGTTGATGTAAATCTGAAATAGATTGATTTTTAGAAAGACAATACATACCGGATGACCCACGGTATAGGGACTCCCGTTTTTTTTTTGTTTATAATGCTGGACTAATGAAATTTGGGAATGTGTTAATAGACAAAAAATGCCATTCTTGGGGATACTCTTAAGGTTAAAATGACTTCCGGTTTTTCCGGAAATGCCGTCATTGAAATTTTAAATGGCACCCTATATTCTTTGTGTAGTATTTTCAATCAGAGAAGAGAGGTACATTTAAAAATCAATTAAAAATTTACCTTATAGACCTCTGTGTCGCTGACCACATCCACTTCAAAGTCGGTTCCAGGTTTAATGGGAAGACTCCAGAATGTTTCTGATGGACCCCAACCTCCTATAGCTGGGTCGTAGTAATTGCAAGTAAGGTTTCCAGAAACAGGACGAAACGCTAAGTGCAGGTACCTTTGTAATTTGTCGTTATCGCGGTCAGAACGGATGTTGATATCAAACCTAAAAATAAATACATTACGTGATATATATTTTACGAAAATTTGTATATTGTACCTGATGCCATCTTCTGGAACGGATCCGTTGACCCTGACTAACTTATCAGGACCAAATTTGGTCATAATCAGCGCCTCTCTATCAATAAGCTGAAAATAAGACCACACAAGTGAAAAACAAGCTTCATGACATTTTGAGTAAAATATTTCATTATTTATACTTATTTATTTTTTCAGTTCCTTAAGAAATTACAATCCGAAACCAAAAATGTAACACAATGTGCCTATTACAACAATAAAAATTTAATAATTTGTAGTAAAAATATTTAAAAAGAAGTTGGGTTAAGAAGTTGAATTGAAAAAACCAATAAGTCTATATGAACGGTTTACTATGTATAACAACATCAGAACGCAGGAAAAAAGTGTGATATCCTGTATACATCCTTATAAATATAATTAATATAATATTATAAAATAATTGCGTTGGTAATAAAATTAATCAGGATAATATGGAACTATTATTATAATATGGATGCAGTACTCTGAAATTGTGAAACTTACATCTTCTTTGGTTGTAGCCATTTTCAGGATTTTCTGTTGGAAACGTTGTAGAAAGAACACTGTGCATCGAACAAATTTCTCCTGCCTTATATACTCTAAGTTTTGAGGAAACAGGAAGTGTATTTTGTCTTTACAAATAGCTTATCATATGAGCACCTAAGTACTTTCTTAACGGATGTTGTAATTAATCAAAATGAGCTGTATGTAACAGCAAATATTTACCAAATCGCGTGTAAACTAATAATATGATAAATAAACATTGCTGTCTTCGGGGGCTGCTTTGATAGCAGTTCAACACGTTTGTTCTTATAAAATTTGGAAAATGTCGTACTGCACGACATGAAAAAGGTAAAATAATCTCAATTGCTGATATGTAAGTATGTAATTAGATATAGTTGGTTGTATAACTGCTGGATGAATCAAATTTGGGAATGTGTTACTAGACAAAAAATGCCATTGTTTGGAATACTGTTGAGGTTAATGTGACTAAGTAAAAAAGGAATTACCAAAAAGTAAAAATAGGAAATAGGAAGTGATTCTTTTAAAACTTATCTTTAAATTGTGTTTGTCACCTGATAGGTGGCTTTATAACTTATCGAAATATGTTTGCGTTTCTGTCCCAACAAATATTTATCAAATCATATTGCAAGTGAATACTTGTAATAGTTTGATAAATAAACATTGATTCAGATTGCACAGAGGTTTGTTTAGATACATTGTTGAACAAGTTTGCTCTTGTGAAACTCGGAAATTAAGTACCTATGTATAAATTTGGCAATTTTGATATTTTTACTGCTAACAACACTTTTGTAAGATCCTTTGCTCTTAGGCCAAATTGTAGGTAATTGATTGGGATTATACTTTAAATGATCACATAATTAATAGTTTAGCTGTATTAGATTCCATTAACCATTAACATAAATATATTAATTAAAGAAAATACACATTATGAACTAACATAATTTCAAATGCTATAAAAATAGTGCCTTGCGCCATGCGCGCTTATCCGAAATTGTATTTACAAATTTGAAATCTTTACGATTTACCCGCCAGTGAGTGAACAGCTTGGCGGGTAAATTTTTAAAACCAAACGACGATAAAATGATAAAAAATGCTTTACAAAAATATTTAAAGGAACGTAAAACGTTTTGATCTAAAAATTATTGAATAAAACACAACACGCAGCTACCGCCACCGCCTTCGCCGTGTCCTTCGTCGATCAGGATCAACGTCATCTTCATCGCTGACGTCCCGCTCAGCATCTAGTTGCAGAGGTCCTGCATCCGCATTGTCTGCGTGCTCGTCCCCAGGCTGATCTTGCGAATATTTTTGACAGTAGGCATTGTCAAAATATCACCCTTTGAAACTACCTACTGTCATTAGAATACATCCGTCATATCTGTCATGACATTTGTCAAATCCTCGCTTACTAGTTTCATATTAATGCAGACACGACCGATCTCGATCGAATAGAATTTGCTCATGCAGCGGCTAAACTATTAATTTTACCAAAAAGTATCGTAGACGTAAATTATTCAGAATTTCCTCTACTTTAATTAATTATTTAACTATTTGACGAAATCGACTAAACAATAGATCGATACAGATTACCATGATAAGCAATATTTATCAAGCGCTATGGAAAACATCGCTAATTAAGCTCGCATCACTTTTCCCCGGGTCCTAAAAGCATTAATAATTCCCTTGCGAACGGCGACAGGTCGCGTGGCCCAGGCAGACTATTACAATTAGCCACGGTTTCGGTACATTAACGCCATGGAGCCAAAAACAGCGCCCGCTTTTTTTTTCTCATCCTCTCCTACATCTAATACAGCCATATTTCCATCTCTTTCGCCCCACGAGGTTACGAACGGCCGAAAGAGCGACACGCGAATAAATCACAGCGTGAGTTTTTCTATCGTGCTTGCGCTGTACGAAAAACCCATAAAAATTTGTCAGGGGTGGCACTGAATTATGTACCGTTAGGGTATATGAGCGCTGAGGGATGACAACAAGTAACAATTACTGGCAGTGCCACCGCCGAGTACGATCTTGTACTTCCGGTCGAGAACACATCATTCTCACTTCCGGGAGTGCAGATTTTTTTTTGTTGCTTGTTCTCGTGTCGCGTTTGATGGAATTGTTGGATATAGAGATTTAACTTGCAAATGGTCGTTCGTTATACAGGGTCCTGCAACTAAGCTCCCATCTTCTGTAGCTCACTTACTCATTAAGCTAAGAGTTTGACATTTTGCAAGCTTACCCTGTACTTCAAGGTACAATTCAAGAAATTATTTTTTATTATACAGGCTGTTCCAAAAATGTGCAACGCCATGGTAATATATTTGTTTAAATTGCATGCTATACATTTTTCTACACATTTGGAAGCCTTTTATGGTTGCCTACATGTCACCAAAATATTATTTAAATCGGTTGAGTGACCGCAGCGGAAAAAAATAAAAACAAAAAAAAAATGATTTTGCATCGTAGACTTTAAAAATCAATAAAAACCACAAAATGCACCTCGTTAATAAAATTTTGCGACGTGCTTATTAAGTTAGATGTAATAGTCTCGTTAACCAAGTGACATTGATCCAAATTATACAGGGTGACCAAAATCGAGTGTCAAACTTGTCAAACTTCAAAGCGTGTTATTGTTCTTATTTTAAATTGGAACCCATAAATTTTTTTATGTGAAATGATGCAGAATTAAAAAATAAACATTGTTGCTAAATACAATCCCATAACAATTCCCAATATTTTAAAACTTATTCGCCAAAAATTCATTTTTCAACGTTTCCAACGGCAATTTTAGATAATAAATATCGTACGTGGCTTTGAAAAACAATTTATTTCATAAAAAATAATAGACGTATTTTAGATTTGAGTGTACTTAATTAAGTAGTTATTCAAATGCTAAATTTACTGCATAATTTACCTATAGCGGTAAGGACGGAAATGTGGCTATAGGTAAATTTTGCAGTAAATTTAGCAATTGAATAACTACTTAATTAAGTACAGTAAAATCTAAAATACCTCTCTGCGTTATATTTTATGTAATAAATTGTTTTTCAACGCCACATACGATATTTATTACCTAAAATTGCCGTTGGAAACGTTGAAAAATGAGTTTTTGGCGAATAACTTTTAAAATATTGGGAATTGTGATGGGGTTGTATTCAGAAACAATATTTATTCTTTAATTCCGCATCGTTTAACCGAAAAAAAATTATGGGTTCCAATTTAAAATAAGAACAATAGCGCGCTTTGAAGTTTGACACTCGATTTTGGTCACCCTGTATAATTTGGATCAATGTCACTTGGTTAACGAGACTATTACATCTTACTCAATAAGCACGTCGCAAACTTTTATTAACGAGGTGCATTTTGTGGTTTTTATTGATTTTTAAAGCCTACGACGCAAAATATTTTTTTTTTGTTTTTATTTTTTTCCGCTGCGGTCACTCTACCGATTTCAATAAAATTTTGGTGATATGTAGGCAACCATAAAAGGCTTCCAAATGTGTAGAAAAATGTATAGCATGCAATTTAAAAAAATATATTACCATGGCGTTGCACATTTTTGGAACACTCTCTATAATAAATAATAATTTTTTGAATTGTACCTTGAGGTACAGAGTAAGCCTGCAAAATGTCAAACTCTTAGCTTAATGAGTAAGTGAGCTACAGAAGACGGGAGCTTAGTTGCAGGACCCTGTATAATTTAAAAAAAAATCTGATGTGACAGATATTGATGGATTTGACAGATATTGACAGTAGGTATTGTCAAAAAATCAGCCTTTAACACTACCTACTGTCATTAGAATAAAAATATCTGGCGAATCCTATATTAATGCAGACACGATCTTGATCAAACAGAGTTTGCTCCTACAGCTAAACTATTAATTTTAAGAAAAAATGTCATAGACGTAAATTATACAAAATTTCCTCTACTTTAATTTATCATTTAACTATTTTGACGAAATTACCGAAACGGCGGCTCATTTGCAAAATCCTTGAAAAATGCATAACAATATTGCTATCCGCAATCCGCACTCGAAATACACATTGACTTTGTAAACACCATGGAAACACCAAGCTGTTTCAATATTGTTTCACATATCGTACGTGCGCGCGTGTTTCTCCTCCTCATCGCATTCTCCACGCATTTGCGTGTTGAATTGACGTTTCGCAACCGCTGACGTTCTGAATACTGTCAAAAGTTTCATCATACTACGTATGATAAAGTAAAAAAGGAAAAATAAAATTCATAATTATATTCTAACATACAATTCCGGGAGACTTGTACATACAATTTGATATCACCTCTGCTCAGAAGCAATCATCATAGCTTTACTAATGCAACCCTTCATAACACTCCACCTACTCATATTAAATCTTAAAAACCTTAAACAAGTAAACCATTACAACCGCACGACTCGGCAACGAACTATAGGCAAAACTGGGAGAGCTGAAGGTGATTCATCGCTTAAAATCGTATGAACCAAGTTATGAACGTACCGCGTGAATAGGTTATTAGCTGTGTATATTAAGTTGCCTACTAGGTAGTTCGTTCATGATTAATATTTAATTATTAAAAATACTGTCATTTAATTGTGATAATTGTCCTATCTAATTTATATATCCATCATTAGCATGTTTAACAGAAGCAAAGTGAAAACATACCAACGAAAACATCTTGTTCACATCACACGTTCGCGGTCGAATTGGAGGTTAGGTTGCTACCGCTGTCATTCGTTCTTATGGTTCTAAGAACAGACGTACTTTTTGGTCTTGCCCATTTAAATTGTACAGCAGACGTATGAAAAGTATGCTATTTCGTTTTAACACGCGTCAATATTTAGAAATATTCTGTAACGTATGTCTAAAATAACAGCTGAAATCTATGAGTAATCTTCAGCTCTCCCAGTTTTGCCTATAACGTATCAACCCGTCCAAAAACGACCATCGAAACACCAAAACTCCAACGCAGCATCTCTCCGCTCTATTTTGGCCACGTCGTCATACCGGAACAAGTGAAAAATTTGCATCCAATTAGTGAGGAGTTCGCTCGAGCCAGACGACAGCCGTGTACCGCATGATCAACCCATTCCAGGATGCGGGCGCCTTTCACTTCCACAGAGCGGCGCCTGGACTCACTCACGGGCCAAGACGAGAACCCCGAAAAAAAGAGGGCGGCGTTTCTCATGTCCCTCGCTGGACCGTATCGCCACGCAATGTTGCGAAGTACAACGGCAAGCCTTGTGAGTAAACCGAGAGAGCGTCTCTCTTCTGTGCGGATCTTCTTCTTCTTCCTTCGTCTTCTGCTTGTGCGCTTCACTGGGGTCTGAGGCGCCGGCGAGCTGGAGTTGGCGCCGGCGACAGAGGGCTTCCGCCGAAAACTAATGGGCCACGGATGACCTAGTCGACAGACCCAGACCATCCACGGTGAGAGGCTAAATAGCCCATTGTTGTGCGCGGTGTACACTCTGGAGGGCATCTTGCGAGTTATGCTTGGTTATTGGCGGTTATACTTATACCGAGGGAATATGGAGGAAGATTTTTTGTGGACTTTGGGTGGATCTATCAATGCTAGGTTAAATCTTCTACTTGACAAACTGGTAGTTTACGTTAACTCCTAGTTAAGAAAATATCGGGTCTTTCAATGCAGTCTAAACTTCTAGTTAGGCGACTGTAGGTTAAGGAGAGGTTAGCAATGGAAAAGCTATGCCGCAATTTCAATTTCAATTTCACAATTCAACCTTGTATTTATATTGATCTAACCTTACGTGGCAAACCGCAATAAAAATTGGTTAAAGATCTTTGAAGAATAAAATTTAACTAAATCGATTTGATTTACTTTGTGTTGTGCTCTGGTTTTTACATATTTCACTGAACTAGTCGGAAGGGTTAAAAATTTTTTAGTCTTCTCATAGATTCTGGTTCTCATAGTGCCTGCAGGGCCTATAATATACGTTTTCACTTTCAATAAAAGAAAAGAAGCTTAAGAAATAACAATATAAATAAAACAATCATTCTTTAACTTTCACTAGTTAAAACAAAAAAGAAACATAACACAACATAAATCAAACACAATTCTACAATTTTTACAAATTGTACCACAAGAGCCTAACTTAAAACAACATTTTTATTATGATAGTATTTTTTAACTAAAAATAATCATTAAATAAACTGTATGCAAATATTGAAACATACCTATATCTGAATAAATATAAAATAAAACAAAATATAATAAAATTTAATCAAGTTTCTTTAACTTTTACAAATTGCACTATTACTTGACTCTATTCTTCCCGTCTAGAGACGATCTCTTATTTTTTAAAAACATTGTTCTCTCCTCTTCGTTCTGTACCGCCAAAATTGGTATTTGTACTGTCTGCTGCAATGAATATGGATTTTATTATTATTCATAAAATTTTATTATTATTAGTTAAATATTATTAATTATGGAATTTTATTGGATAATTCTTCAGCCGTCTCGCGTATGTTTTCGTGAGCATTTAAAATATTTGTTTGAATACATTTTTGGACATCAAAGTATCTAACCAGGAGAGGGAGTATTTTTATGTCTCTGGCTGGATGTGTCAGGAAATATTGTCACGAAATTGCATTTCCTCACATTTCTTCTCAACTCTTTCTTTACTAGCGGATAAAACACATTTATTATACTTGCTTCTGTGTTAGTTCGTACGAGACACACCTTCTTTTCAATCATTTACATTAGAAGTTTTGACGTGCAGTCTATTAATCAAAAATTGTGGTTGTGATACAGACAGTGGTATGCATATGTGCCTTGTTTGCAAGCCAAAATCTTTTCTGGTTCCCCTACTGTTACGGCTCTAAAACAAGTACTTAATTTCGATGAACTTGCTACATCATGCATTGGTTCTGTATATTCGATGTATGTTTTGCAATATCGTTTCGGCGACCTCCGCCAATGTAAAACTGCAGTTTAGTTCTGATTCGGAATTAGGCCTAGTAATATAAAAAAAAACGAAATTATTTTTGTAAGTTGTCATTGAACGTGCTGCTGCGTTTTCTGTCTTTGTGTTCCATATTTTTGGAAGAAATTAATCTAAATAGAAGAAATCCCAAGAACAGAATAAAATAAATCGGTAACATATATTTTTCTATTTCATTCCAAATTATTAGGATCAATATATCTGTGATTTGCTATGGCGCATTTTATGAATACCAACAAATCTGTAAAATAGAAATTTGATAATAACAAAAATATGTTTTGTATTGTGTTGACTGATTCAATACGAAAATCAAAAAATAAAAATGATCCAACGCGATCTGGCTACTAAATCATACCCCGTCCAAACGATATCACAAAAGACTAACGTGCATTTTTATTTAAGTCAGATTAGTTTTTTATTATAAGCAATAAGCGCCGTTTGTACACCGTCACAAGGACCAGATTGTCACCCACCAACCGGCTATTCACTACACGTGTTCACATAATTATTATGGTCGCTAAGGTTGCGCTTGAAATTCGTTATATAGATAGACAACCCTTCTTTCAGATAATAATTGGGAATCTAATTTATGTTCGTGGATATCTTGGAAATTCGAATTGTATTACAAAATCCTGGACATAAGGATAAAATTTTCAAAAATCGGGACAAAATTCGGGACGCTTTACGAGTCGGGACGAGTTGTTAAAATTCGGGACTGTCCCGCCCAAATCGGGACGGTTGGTCACCCTACTATACGTTGACTTGATGGCTTAGGTGAGATTGCCAGCACACTCCTACTTCTTTTGGGTTCGACTATTCAGCAATCTGTTTTATTCTGAATAGTCTATGACGTGATATACGGGATGTTTGCAACTCGACGTACTGTAAGGGTAGCATACTGTTACAGGAAAGATTGTTGATCACATAAGCCATTCTTCAACCATCTCTACAACAACATAGTAATGTCCTATATGTATCCAAAAGATTATATATCTGGAGAACCACAATTTGCTCCAATCCGCGTATCTTAACGATTCAAACAGTGTCGAAACTCCAAGAGCAAAATAACAATTACCTCTACCGGCTATTGCAACAATCCCAGACTTGTCAGAGCGCGCATTTGGTCAGCATATCTCTGCCCTTAATGGCACTACACAAGTCGTAGATCGCCATCCGGCTATGTCACCAGGACCGGACCTTAATTATTACCAGACCAATCGCATTTAATTACAGAGTACAGGCTACTCTCCTACTCCACAAGTCTTCAGTAAGTCTTCAGTAGTCTTCAGCGCTTCGTCAGCTCTCTCCCAGCGCCGAGTTCCGAAAGCAAACGACAAAAAAAGGCGAACAGTACAAAGACGAGAGATACGTAACACGCTGTGGCAATTGTTTCGCCGAGCGAATTTATTGACGACATGGCGCGAAGTTTGGAAAAAAGCCGACGACGCGATGGACGGATGAACTTTGATGGTGACCGCCAGTGGCTTCAAGCAGTAAATCGACAATTAAAAGGTGCATTGGGTAACCGAACATGGAAGGTGTTGTTCATACATTATAGGGTACAAGTGGAGCTGTGTGATGTCGTCATTATTTAGGCCGTTGAGACGTGTTCGCCGTTCCTCAACGGGCCTGGCGGTTGCTTCGGCGAGATGCGTGCGTCATTTGTCAATGTTGGTATGTCGGGCCGGGAGCGTTTTTTGCCGTCGCCGAGTTCGCCGAGTTGTCGGAAAGTCGAGGGGGAACGGGCTTGTCGCCGATCGGACATTTTGTCCATGTCGAAAAGTTGGTGTTTTTATATCTTTGGGGAAAAGTAGCTGGGTTGTATTCTGGCTAACAGATGAATTAGCTTTTAGTGATTATCAAATAAATTGTACTCTCAGCTTATTATTAAAAAAAAATCAACTTTTGACACTACCTACTGTCATTAGAATAAAAATATGTGGCAAATCCTATATTAATGCAGACACGATCTCGAACAAATAGAATTTGCTCCTACAGCTAAACTATTAAGTTTACCAAAAAATGTCATAGACATAAATTATACAAAATTTCCTCTACTTTAATTTATTATTTAACTATTTTGACGAAATTACAGAAATGGCGGCGCATTTGCAAAGTCCTTGAAAAATGCAAAACTACATTGCTATCCGCACTCGAAATACACATTGACTTTGTAAACACCATGGAAACACCAAGCTGTTGCAACATTGTTCCACATAGCGTACGTGCGCGCGTCTCTCCTCCTCGTCGCATTCTCCATGCATTTGCGTGTTGAATTGACGTTTCGCAACCGCTGACGTTCTGAATACCGTCAAAAGTTTCATTATATCCTGGCTACCTACTATTAACGCAGACACGATTTCGATCAGATAGAATTTGCTCCTGCAGCTAAACTATTAATTTTACCAGAAAATATTATAGACATAAATTCTACAAAATTTCCTCTACTTTAATTTATTATTTATCTAGCTTGACGAAATTACAGTAATGACTTCTACACATATAATAATACGGAGTTGGATTTAACACCGATTCAACACCGCTATGGATCTCCCTCGCGACCGTTTGCGCATGTAGTTAAATCAGACGGAGTTGAATTTTTACAGAGCTCATTCACTCTTTTTATAGTTATTATTATTTGTAACGGAGTTGAAAATATATGTTTAGGGAAATGCAGGTTTACTCCTTTATAGACATAAAATAATCTCCTCGCGTGTCAAACTTCCGCGTTCCGGAGTGCAAAAGTTCTTCTGTAGTAGTGAAATACATCCGTGGAGATGTTACGTAACTCCTTTATTAGTGTTAAAATTACCCTGTTGCGGGGTGCTTTTCTTTTATTGGCGAAATTATTCTTTCCCTAAAAGAGTTGTTTGTGTACGTAATGAAGTTAAATATGTACCAAATAGAGTTGTTTTTTTTTTTCAGAGCGGTTCTTATCTTTATTAGGAATATGACGGGGACCAGTAAAAATCAAAAATACATTTTAACAATTTATTTTTCGAAAAAACAATAAATGAATATACATATTTGCACAATACTCAATAAATACAATACAGTTTATCCTAAATATAACAATAATCTCCGTATAAATATTAATAATAATAAATTAATAACTAAAGAATATCAAATATAACAGAGTACATAAAGTCTAGAGTACTTTCATTAATAACTAAGTACATATAATATAATTGGTAACTATATACATATCATTCGCCTTATTATAAGGAATGTGTATAAGGATTTGTATTAACATCGTCATCCTCTTCGCCCGTCCTTATTACCAAAGTAATTCCTCGTTGACTGTGCCATATGAAGTCTAACAATAACTCCTTGTCGATTCCATAACTCGCGTCATCATAATACTTGATATCTTGATATTTTGTCTCTGCTATTTTAAATAGCTTGCCAACTGTGCATAAAAAAAAGAAATATCTGCAGAATTGTTGTATTTTTGTATGTTGTAAGGCAAATAGAAAAAATCAAAAAAAACGCATTGCCGGACAAAGGAATACACACTTCTTCATTAAAAAAAAACACAAAAATCGACATGCATTCTGTAGGTACAATGCAGTGTCATACTCGGTATGAAGGTACCACAAATGCGGCAACAAACGTACTGCGCATTTCACTAGCCGGTATCTTCACAAGCTTTCTTCTATAGTACATTAGTAGTATGCGTAACATTTTTATAAACTACAAAATTATAAAAGCATGTGAGCACAACGAATAAGTAATGTACACGCATACATATGTCTACGTACATACATACATATGTAGTAATATAAGTAACTTACCTGTAGTATTAATTGTGTCGAAATTTAATACATCGTTGATAATTCTGACCCATTTTTTTTATTTGTCCGTATTTAATTCGTATGAAAATACACTGCTCCATTTGAAATAATAATGTAAGTACTTACATATAAAATATTAAAAGTAATGGAAATGAAACTCTCTCTCAACTGCACCCCGAATACTTAGGAGTATAAGTGACGACCACAACACACTGCGAAGCAAACTGCAAACCGTCTTGGTGGCGACATGTTGACGCCTGTTGTTGTCAAACTGTAAGTTTTTGCCTTTACAGTATAAATCTTACCTTTTTGGAGATTATTCACTCCAAAACGGAGTTAGAAATCAATATTACACAGGGAATTAATGTTTACTTTTAGGAGTTTTATCACTCCGTCACAATGTTCAGTCATATCAACTCCAAAAAGTGTACTTTCTCTCATTTTGTCAGTTATTTCAACACCCTGCATGGTGTTAATTTTCATTTCACAGCTCCAGTGAAAATTTTCACCATTTCGAATATAAACTATTTTCAACTCCGTGCTGTGTAGTTAAATTAACTCCGATATTACGTATATCAACAATTTTTAGCACACAATCAACTGATTTTCGGAGAAAAAATCACTTTTTTTTGTGTACAACTAACTACGTGCAAATTCTCTCCGTAAAATTTTTATGTGTGTAGTGTTTAAACAATCAATTATTATTCATTTTCATCATTCTTCTTAATTAGAATATTAGAAAAAAGTTGGAAATGAATTATAATTGATTGTTTGAACAATATGAAGATTTGCAGTTGCGACCCCCCCCCCCCTCCTGAATACGCCTATGACCCTTTGAATGTAGCTAACTATAGCCAACAACTCAAAAGTATTAAGCTGGAGTACCACAAGGTAGCATATTTGGCCCACTATTATTTTACTAAAAGTATGCCAACATCAACAATTTCCGAAGTATTCAATCAAACTTCTGCACACTCAGCATAAAATAAACTCCACCTAAAGACCTCATACTCGAAACCGTCCACCCCTCACGATATGACAAAGCAATTTCCACATTAAAGTCCGCAATAAAAATCCGACATTGAATGACAATACCGTATCGAATCGATTCGCATCCGAGTCGTCCCGGAGTGGTCACGTGACCGACAGGACCGGAAGCGAGCGCACACGTCTCCCAGTAACGTCATACTTCCGGCATCATTCGACTTGCATAACGCAGTTGCCTTCCCTTCTCTCGTTTCTCACTTGGTCTTTTTGCAAACCATCCCAGAAAGCTTTGAGATCTGTATGCACCCCGTTTACCCCCGACTACCCCGAACAGGAAGAAGGTGACTGGCTGGAGGAAATGCGAGTTTTATGTTAATACCAGAAGTTTTACTTATCCGTATACCCTTGGTGGTTGTGGATACGGAGGCAATTTGTATGAATTAGATGATACTTCGGTGGATTTTGGTCTGGGGAATTGATTAGTGGCGAGGTTATGCGTGATCTGGTCGAAGTATTTTTTTGGGGGGCTATTTTCGTTGTTAATGTATTGAAGGTTTTTTTGTGGGTAGTGTTTTTTATTACTGGGCTGGAGAGTGCTTGAAAATAATAAATGGAATTAAATTATTTGACAAATGTTATGACAGATATGACGGATATAGTATGTTGATGGCACTATACGCATTTTTTTATTGCTTAAAAAGTTGTAGAACATTTTGCGTGATAAATTGCGAAGTGTAAAATAATTTGAATAACATTGAATATGTAAAATTCAACAACGATATGTCTCTGTCTGCATATCGTCTGGTTAAAAGTAAAACTAACTAACTAACTTTTTAAATAATTTCAAAAACCTGACTACAATAGAATGCCAATAAATATAATGACATTTTCCAGAGAAATAATGTCAGAAATAAAATGTCGCTAGTGTAGTGGAGGTAAAGCAATGGCCCTAAAACACTACCCTGCGGTACTCCAGTTTTTGCGCTTTTTAATGGCCCTGCCAAAGATATTTTCTAGGCATGATGAGTTATAGGGAGATTGGTCTATAGAACGTTGTTTGATGTCTCGATTTTCCAGAGTTTAGGTGTCATAATGACCTATCCCACCTTCCACAATTTGGGCACATACCTTTCCTTTTTTGAAGACCGTATTGAGCATAACCAATTATTACCAAAGAACCAATATACCTACACATCAATTCAACCAATACTTTCCAAAACATCCATAATACTTCAACCGTCGCATACAGCAACAACAAAAATCACCATCCTCAAGCTGCATATTCATCATTACCATCGACCATAATTAAGAATTATCCTCATTATCCTGCGAATCGAGGCTTCGTCCTTAATCCCTGTTATTGCGCTCAACTTATATTTCCGAAAGCGAAGACTGCGCGCCGAAAACGGCCCCTCCAAGCCTCTGCCCAACTAATAAAATACATCTTGCGTATTAATTATGTAATGGCCGTTTCCCACTGGTCTCGCTGCCCTGGCTGACGTTCGCAGCGTTTAAGTAGGCCTTGCAACGCTGGCCGTCGTACGTTTCGTTTAGTCCGGGAGGAGATATGCGGCGGTATCCGCGCAGATGCCGCCACGGTCGGCGGACGCCGCTGCGAGCAGCGGTTATTTAGTGCTGCAAGACGCTGGGGACCACCCAACCTCCTCTCGGCGATGGGGTATTGTTATGCTATGCATTTCTGGAATCCATAATATTATATCTTTCTCTTAAAAACGGTTGCAATTTTGTATTTTAACGATAAATGTGACTTTTTTGTTATACATTCTTTAGAATCAAGTATGAACTTCCATTCGACATTATTTTTATTAAAATTTACCCACAATTTTGTTTATTGCAGGGCCGAGAATATTCGCTGTTATAAAAAGACAGTTTTATGCAGAACTTGAGTGTTTTAGTTTAGTTTAGCTTTGTTAAGCTTTTGAAAGTGGTTTAAATTATAGTATACATATTTGACATAAGAACTACTGGAAAATCTGCTGCGGATAGGTGCGGATGCGGTTTTTGTTATTTTATTTCTAATACGTTGTAAAGGAAAATCCAAAAATTGATGTACCGGCTTATATGTAATTTGGTGCAATTTCTTGATACCGTGATAGTAGAAGCAATTTAGAACATATTTAACCATATTTAGCTATATACAAATGGTTACGGTTATCGAGATATTGACAACTTCATGTTCAATGCATCTTGTATGTTGTAAATGCCGTTATGTACGTATATTTTTCCGTTTTGGATCATGTATTGCAAAAAACCCCGATGATCCAGACTCTTAAAAATCATCCGAAAAAACCTTAAACTTTGTACTTGTATATGCATTTCTTGGAAATTGGTTGCTTGAAGCCAATCGGATTCATATTCAAGGCATGAAAATACATCGAAAGCACCTACTCGCATACACATGGTTTAAATTGGATTCTTGTTGAGGAGAGTCAATAGTAAGTTTGTGAATAGAAACTGGTTAGGTGTTTTCGATAAATGTGTTTATGCGGAATGCGAATGCGGGTTCAAAACATGCGTATTACGGTCATACCACTAAAAAACGACCGTTTCAGCTTGAAGCCGAAAGTTTTCATGGAAACAATAAGTATAAATATTAGACAATTTTGAAATAATACTAAAAATAATAGATTTTATAGTGATCAATATGGTTCAATAGGTTCTTAATTGCCTCTACTATCACGTCTTAAAAGGAATGCATCGAATGGAAAACAGCATGAATAGCATATGTACCGTTTCAATACACAATATCGACTGGTGTAAACTTTCATTTTCTTCCTCTACCACTGCTCTTTAAAAATAAAACTTTTTTCAGGATTTTCTTACAACATAACAGCCCCAAACATGTTATCACATATAACTCAAAAACGACATGTATTGTTCAATTTTAAATCCGTATATGCTGCGTATTTAAACTGAACATGCCATATATTATTTTATGAATTTGACACGGTAAAACATAAAATAAAATCACAGAAAAATATTGATGACAAATGTTGTAGCAGTAATTAATTTACAATAGGAGTAGTGCAGTGAAGAACAATTTTTAATACAGTTTGCTTTTTCCTATTTTGTACTGTTTTATTGTGTTTATTAAGTTATTAACCTTCAAATTCTTAGTATGAAGGTTAAAATGTTATACATAAATAAAACAACACATCTAAAGCCCTTTTAGGTGATTGTTTTGAAAACGTCTTATTGTCCATATTTTGCGCCAATTTTTTGCCAAACACGATTGAGTTATCGTTTATCCTGTTAAAAACTATTCTGCAGCACGTTCAAAAATATAAAACAAGGGCGTTTTATTGTATATTTGTTTAATGATACCAAAAGTAATACCACGGTACAAAATTCTCAAGTTGGTGACATTTTAACCGGGGTATGGCAACTTTAATCCACGTGGTCATATTACCACGTAGTCTCTTGCTTCATAACTTAAATAGCATCCATATTTACGTGGATCAAAACTGAATTTCATTGATGAAAGTAAACTGAAAGTAAATTTAACATCAAAGCAAAACAATATTACTTTTTATTTTTTGTTTTATTACATTTTAGGTCCAAAAGTATAACTTCAAAAAATATGATTAATTCATTCGGTGTTCCTCATGATCCAAACCTTACACCACTTTTATCATTTCAGACCCACAATTTTCAAACAACACATTCTGCAAAACCCTTCATAACTCGATCGCAATCCTATTACATAATTACTACATACACACACTCACACACACACACGCCACTCCACCGCTTGTAGTATTTCAATTGTTCGCTGTCATCCCCCAACCCCTCCTGACTCCACTGAGAGCAGGGCCATCTCTAATTGTTATCGTGATGCGGCGCACACAATTCTGGTTACATTAGGGAGACAGCGCGCAGTGCTGCTGCAGTATTGCCGTACGCACTTAACTCCTGGCTTCCGGCAGGCAGGATGTCAATTGTTGACTGTCGAAATAGGCCCTGCAGGAACGCCGGACCGTTTTGGGGTTGTACGGAGGGTGACCACGCTTTCAGCGGCGACGTGCTGCCGACCCAAGCGTTGCAAGAGCCCATCCTATATCTGGGTCCACGCACGACATCAACAGACCAGATCAACCCCTGTTACACCAGCTAAGACGACCGTGTGACACAAAAGACACGATTGCGTTTAGTTAAATTATTGTTTGGTGTTGGATATTGAGGATTCGTTTCGGTTTTTGGTGAAATTTGAGAGTATGAGAGGATGATTTAAGTTTAACGATTTGGGTGCCTCCCAAAATGTTGTTACTTTGTCATACGCATGAGCCGCCATTTCTGTAAGTAGAGGAAATTTTGTATAATTTATGTCAATAACATTTTTTGGTAAAGTGAATAGTTTCGCTGCAGGAGCAAATTCTATTTGATCGAAATCGTGTCTGCATCAATAGTAGGTAGCCAGGATATTTTGAAACTTTTGACAGTATTCAGAACGTCAGCGGTTGCGAAACGTCAATTCAACACGCAAATGTATGGAGAATGCGATGAGGAGGAGAAACACGCGCGCACGTACGCTATGTGAAACAATATTGAAACAGCTTGGTGTTTCCATGGTGTTTACAAAGTCAATGTGTATTTCAAGTGCGGATTGCGGATAGCAATATTGTTATGCATTTTTCAAGGATTTCGCAAATGAGCCGCCATTTCTGTAATTTCGTCAAAATAGTTAAATAATAAATTAAAGTAGAGGAAATTTTGTAAAATATATGTCTATGATATTTTTTTGGTAAAATTAATAGTTTAGCTGTAGGAGCAAATATTATTTGATCGAGATCGTGTCTGCATTAACATAGGATTTGCCAGCTATTTTTATTCTAATGACAGTAGGTAGTGTTAAAGGCTGTTTTTTTGACAATACCTACTGTCAATATCTGTCAAATCCTGGCTAATTCGTTTTATTTTAATGCAAACACGATCGATCTCGATAGAATCTCATGCAGCTAAACTATCAATTTTATATATTGTATGATAAAGTCATGTGCCTGGCCACATCAGATTTTTTCTTTTAATAACAAATGCTTTCAATGATTTTGTCAAATTTTCGTACTGCACAAATAACATAGTTACAACATAATTACTGGTTGAATTTAAACAAATTAAAGCAGTTTCATGCATTAATATGTTCCTAAAAACACAACGTCATATCTGACAATTCAACAATACCACAAAAATTCCATTAAATCACCAAAACGTAAATCAAAACACCACCCGAACACCGACCATATTCCACATGACATCAACGCTACCCCCACAATAAGAATTCATCCCCTGTTGCAACCTTATCATATTGCTACAAACTCACAGGAAAGAATTTCAATACAATTGCAGATCTAATATATAAGATACCGGAGAGAATCGGAGATTTTTCCCGGTTGGTCACGGAGATTCCAGTATTGGATTGCTCCGGCGTTCAGATTACACCAGAAATGTAGAAATGCGTTCGTCCCCCGAGGCTACCACATTCGTTGCGAGAGGGGAAAACTCGGTTGACCATAGAAAATCACCCTCCGGCTGGTGGCTGTTATGCGAACCTATAAATCAAATGCTGAATTGCCACAAGCCCGGGGGTAATTTTCGATAAACCGTATTAATTTATCAATGGCAAATATTGCGATCTTCGGCGACCGTTCCGTGAAATTGATGACAGTATGTGGTGGACTGCAAGAGCGCGGACGATTTTATTCCCGACGTTTTAATGAAATTGCTGCGAATAGAAATGGAAATACTTGTGTCCTTGTCTAGAATAGAGTATTGGTCCCGAAACACTACCTTGGGGTACACCAGATTTTACTTCTTTTAGTTCCGAGTATTCATCGATCTGTTTTATTCTGAATAGTCTTATCAGATACATAGGATGTTAGCAGCAAATTGTTGAGCAAATAGCCTGCTCTTCTAACTGTTATTCTATGGACTTTCGTCATTTCTCGCCATCTTTCTTCGTTTTTTGTCGTTTTCGGTCGCACTTTTAGTTGTTTTTCGTCATTTTCTTCGTTTTATTGTCGTTTTCCGTCGTTGTTTGTCGTTTTTTGTCATTTTTTGTCGTTTTTTAAATCGTTTTTTGCCATTTTTCGTCGCTTTTCTTCGTTTTTTTCGTCGTTTTTCGTCATTTTTCGCCATCTTTCTTCGCTTTTCTTCGTTTTTTGTCGTTTTTTAAAGATTATTTGAGTTGGTAAAAACCAACTGAAATAAACTTTAAGGATAGAAGAAGATTGTTTTACTTTCGAAGAATGTGATAAGGTATTTAATAAGGTACCTACCTACATATGTAAATATAATTAAACTACAAACCCCACAGTGATGATTAGCAAATGAATATTGTGAGTCGAAATTGATTCGTTTTTTTGCACATGAACGAATTTATTAAAAGTATCACATCCCTTTGTATTTAACAAAATATTTGTTTATTAATTAACAGCACCCCACAGGTACTTGTGTATAACACCTAGTCTGATGACTATCTAGCTATATTAATCTAACCTAAATTGCTACGTATAAAAAGTGTACGATATTAAAGTGTTCCCCATTGGTGTAACTTAAATTTAATTTGGATGCTGACGCTTTAAACTTCACACACTGCACGTTGCTCTGCTCTGTTCACCTATCGGCTATCACTCACATAACACTGTGCTCTGCTTTTTGAACTTCACTTCTCCAACTCAAAAGGTTTGGTTCTTTTGAGTCTTCGCACACTGTCACAATTGTCAAGAAGCTGGATTGCGTCGACATTCTGGAGAAGTCTGTTCTGATGATTCTCTGCAAACTTTCCAATTTCGTTCGTTACTAATTCCATTTCAAGATCCCTGTGGAGATTTCTGTTTCTTATATACCACGGTGCTCCCACGATGTTTCTTAGCACCTTATTTTGGAAGCGTTGAATGATGGTTATATTGCTTGGCTTAGTGCAGCCCCACAGTTGGATACCATAGGTCCACACAGGTTTAAGTATCTGCTTGTAAAGTAGGAGTTTATTATATGTCGATAAAGACGACTTCCTACCAATAATCCAGTACGTTCTTTTGTATCTTATGCCCAATTCTTCTCGTTTCTTTTTGACATGTGCTTTCCAGCGGAGCTTGGTGTCTAGCGCCATACCGAGGTATTTTGCCGTGTTCGAGTAGGGTACGGTGGTGGTATTTATTGTAACTGGAACGTATCGTATACGCTTGTTGGTAAAGTTTATGTGAACGGATTTGGTTTCGTTCAATGTAATTAGCCATCGTTGCATCCAATCACTAATATCGTTGACAGAATTCTGCTGTTTTAGTGTTGCTCCTTCCACATTTGTATCTACTGCCATGATAGCAGTGTCATCAGCAAACGTGGCAACGGTAACACCATCTGGTTGCGGAAGATCATGTGTATATAGAAGGTAAAGAATTGGGCCAAGTACACTACCTTGTGGTACTCCAGATTTAATACATTTGAGGGTTGAGTACTCATTATCTTGCTTTATGCGGAAGAATTCCTCATGTTTACAACTATTAAATAACACAATTACACATAATTCGACAATTCGACACATCGCAAGACGCACAAAACAGTACCAGAACCAATTCAATTAAAACAGTTGATAAATTTGACGTCAGTCCTGCAGCAAACGCACCGAAGCAATTAGCCAAGATGAATAATAAGTCTTAACCAATCATAAACGTTCAAACGCCTCGCTAATAGCGAAACATCAATAATTAAGCGGGTGACCCGAATGTACACGGCAATTATGAATACAAATTGATGTTAATTACTGACAATTATGTCGGCGAGTCTTTAGCATATCAAGTTGCCCGCTGTCCGGGTCGCAGGAAAAACCGAACCAGCGTACGGATGGATAGATGGCTGATGACAAACTTGAAATTGCCGGCTTCTTCCATGTGACGCAGGAAGAAGAGCGTTCGTCCTGGCTGGTCAATAATTAATGTCCAATTGATAAGTTAAGGGAACGTTCCGCGTGCTGTTGTCGTTTGTTTATTTAAAAAGGTGATATTTAAGACGATAATAATTGCTGCCGTAATCGGTAGTTGTAAATGTAAATATGAGGTATTGGTAATTAGTGAGCGAAAGAAGTTAGACATTTCTGGAATCAATATTGTTCGCAATTAATTTTGTAGTATTAATGGTAAAGGACAAATTTTACAATTGTGATCTTTTGTTTTTGTTTTTTTTAACCAAATAATAATAATGATGTTTATTTAGTTAAAAAAATCTGATGTGGCCAGGCACATGACTTTATCATACCATATATTAATAGGTTAGCTGGATGAGATTCTATTTGATCCTAGATCCTACATATGATAAAGTAGAAAGGTTATTGGTTCTGATGATTAATATATTATATTGGCTTCTAGCATACTATATTTTCGGGTTTTACCCCGTCTTCAGTGCTAACTACGAAAGTTCATAAAGAATTATGCTCAATATTTCAAATAAGTTTTAATGTTACCATACCGTCTTACAATGTTTCTTGTATTTATTCGCGAAAACATAAGAACATTGCTATCCGCAATCGAAATACACATTGACACCAAGATATTTTAATATTGCTGCACTGTACGTGCGCGCGTGTTCCTCCCCTTCATCGCATTCTCCATGCATTTGCGTGTTGAATTGACGTTTCGCAACCGCTGACGTTCTGAATACTGTCAAAAGTTTCAAAATATCCTGGCTACCTGCTATTAATGCAGACGCGATTTCGATCAAATAGAATTTGCTCCTGCAGCTAAACTATTAATTTTACCAAAGAATGTTATAAACATAAATTATACAAAATTTCCTCTACTTTAATTTATTATTTAACTATTTTGACGAAATAACAGAAATGGCGGCTCATTTCCAAAATCCTTGAAAAAGCTACTTATATTAACCAAACCAATTTTGCGCAATTCTGCTTCTAATTCACCATCTTATTCTTGCACCGCGTACTTACTATACACAATACCTTCGTATAATATCATTTCTAGTAAAATTACTGCATGAAGACTTTAAGAAATAAACAAAAAGTACAGCGAAGGCTCGAAATCTTAACATCACGGGGTTGGAAAAAGCTGTAGGTTAGAAAAGGGCCACTCGTTAAAAATCTATTAGGGGTAGTAATCCATCATAGTGACGTGGGCCCTCTGTCCTTAGGGTCGCGCAAGAAATTTTAGCTCGTGGTTTTGGGTGACTTGACCAAACAGAGAGGGTCCCTGTTATTAAAAACGCGTCACTCCTGCGCGCCGAAATACCATGGAATTTTCGGGTCAGAATCGTTAGTAATGTCAATTCGACATTAGGAAATGTTTTATTGGACACGAGAAGAAATAATTATATAGCATTAGGTGGGTAGTTGTTATAGTTTTTGATGGGATGACTGTTATTGGTATTTTTAAGTAATAGTTTAGGTTTTTAAAGGTATATCGTATATTAAAAGTCCATTTACTATTGAAACCAGAGTGAACTTTCTTCTTTTTACTTTATCATACGCAGTATGATGAAGTATTGTAATCGTGCCGGAAAAGAAAAGGTACAAAAAGATGTCTGTGTGTGTGTGTGTAAATGATTTTTGTGGCGACGATTCCGGAGAAACTACTAAAGGTATCTGGACGAAAGTTCATATTTAGAAGTTTGATGACCAAACTTAGACCTGAAAAGCTTCTGGTACAAAAGGGTCCAAAGGAACTGTCTATTTACTCTTAGCATTTTTCAACGATTATGCAAATGAGCCGTGATTTCTGTAATTTCGTCAAAAAGTTAAATAATAAATTAATGTAGAGGAAATTTTGTATAATTTATGTCTATGACATTTTTTGGTAAAATTAATAGTTTAGCTCTAGGAGCAAATTCTATTTGATCGAGATCGTGTCTGCATTAATATAGGATTTGCCAGATAATTTTATTCTAATGACAGTAGGTAGTGTTAAAGGCTGATTTTTTGACAATACCTACTGTCAATATCTGTCAAATCCTGGCTAATTCGTTTTATTTTAATGCAAACACGATCGATCTCGATAGAATCTCACGCAGCTAAACTATTAATTTTATATATTGTATGATAAAGTCATGTGCCTGGCCACATCAGATTTTTGTAATTTATATCTTGAGATCAACGATATATGATATACTCAGTAACAAACTAAATCTTAACATGAAATCAATATGACTTCTGTTTCTTCAAACTACTCTCTAAGAGAGAGGTCCCTTTATCTGCCTATTTTTGGTATACACCAACGACAATAACAAAAAACCAGAATCACCACTCCCAACGTCTGATGCCTTATGCGATTCCGCTTATGACTACCCAAATGAATATCCACGTCATCAGAAAAACGTCAAAATCTGGCTCCCTTCTAAGAAGACATCACCTTTCGTTCTTAACCTCCTCACCGGCCACACAAAAACCCGCCCGAGAGCGTCGCAGCCTAGACAGAGATACATAAATTTGTCACATGGTTCAAGCTTAGAGACGCCATCCTCAGAATTGACAAGCACCCAGCCAGAAAACAACCAAAACCGCGAAAGACAGACCAACCAAAGATGTCACGGAAAAAATTAACAATGAACAAGAAGAAGAAGAAGAAGAAGACTAAGAAGAAGAAGAAGAAGAAGAATAGGAGAAGACCAGACGTAGAATTATGCTGAAAGATAGAAGGAGAGCGTCTATCTTCAATAGGCATATCTCCAGGTTGTTGCCGAGGCAGGAGTGAGAGAAGACGCAACGTTTTGGTCCAGAGGTAGTTTTAACCTGTGAAGAGCGTATAATAAGAGGGGCCTCCCATGAAGTCAGCGGAGCCGGCGGACCAATAACCGCGGCGCGCTTTTGTTTTATCAAAAAAAGGCGAAAGTGGGCGTCGACAACGACAAGCCGGTTCTCTCTCTACACTGCTTCAACTCTAGTGCTGTATCTGTGTGTATGTATGTGTGTGTGTGTGTGTGTGTATATGCTTGTCGATTACTGGAGTTGTGAATTAATTACCGTGGTACCGCTTGTGCGGTGCAGGGGGCGCTCTTGTCGTCGCAAATTTTTAATGTGCATGGCCGATTTTTAGGTTTGGTTGGCGCGTTTGGGGGTTTGTTGTCGCCTCCGCTTGCATATTGGATGTGCGGACGGCGATGAATTATTGGCGTCGATAATTGGGGGAAAATGCGGCGTGTTTCTCGACCTGTCCACTAGGGGGGGGCGTGGGTGGTTTTAAAAATTGATGGTCGCGTTTTTCGAACCAACGACGACATTGGTGGAAACCGACAAGCTGGTGGTTTACAAAGGGTTGGATTATAGGAAATGCTGCTCGGTTTAAAAAAGAAATTTTCTATTGGCGTTTTTAATATTTCGAATTAAAGAAAATATCTAACTGAACCATGTGTAGTTTTCCTTTGGCGTTTTACATTTGATTGTAAATATTCCTTGTAAATTGCTCTTCAGGATGCTAGCATTGTTTTCCAAAGCATTATTAATTTTGTTTAATTATATAATTAACAGAAATATACGAGAACGATAACGTTCTCATATTTCAGGTTTCATTTTCTTAAAAATATAATTTTGAACTGAATACTGTACATCTTGGCATCTTAAGTGACATTTTACTTTACAGAAAAAAAGATCATAAAGATTATTTTAAAACTGCAAATCTACAATAAGAGCAGTTAAGACAGAAATTTCAATAAAAAATCTGATGACTTTATCATACTATAATATAAAATTGATAATTTAGCTACATGAGACTATATTTGCTCAAGATCGATCGTATCTGTATTAATATAAAACTAGTTAACCAGCATTTGACAGATGTTTTCATTCTAATAACAGTAGGTACTGTCGCTGATGTTTTTTCGCAGTACCTACCGTCAATAGCATCAAAACATCTGTCAAATCCTGGCGAACTAGTTTTATTTTATAGCAGATACGACCCATCTCGATCAAATCGATACTCATGCAGCTAAACTATTAATTTTATATATAGTATGATAAAGTCATGTGCCTGGCCACATCAGATCTTTATTTTTCAGCTGGAACCTTATCTTTTCCATAATGGATGGTTACATTTTCTTCTTCGTAATATTTTATATAGTTTACGTGGACTTTCACAATTTTACACATATTTATTCACAAAATCATAGATATTTTGCTGATCAACCGTCTTTATCGGTATATTAACATTACTCTATTTTTTGTTTTCAGGAATTCTGAACATGGAGAATAGAGGACACTGTATCCGAAATAACAGCATTGGTGAGTACATTCTATTTTAGATCTGTACAATTTTTCGCATACGGTTTTGGGCCTTTAGTGTTCCCAACTTCTAGTAGTAAACTATTTAAAAAACTGGGCGTTTTGATGTAATTGCTCTAACCTAGCAGTCCCAGTCAGTACGTTTGTCAACACAACGTTGGATTTTTTTTAGTTATTTAAAATAATGTTTGATATTTTCATGTTAAAATAATTCAGTATGTAAAATAATCATGATTGATTAGTAATTGATACAATCGAACAAAAATGTAATTATTTCCAAAACTGTAGTTTTACGTAATAGTGTGCTTTATGTGAAAATATATCTACTATTCAAAGATGTACATGATGTACATACAGCGTGTTCCCTCAAGCAAATAATATTTCCATTTTCAATAGAATTTAACCATACGAATCACTTCTACAAACTTCTAGCAATTGCGATATAAGTTGTTTTTTAAAATGATGTTTTAAATTTGCCCACTCTGTATATTATTTTTATTTTTGACTACCGTTTTGTAAAAAAAATCTATAATCTGAAAAGGTACTGTAAGAAATCCCAATAGCATTCAGATGGCAAAACCGACATTTAGATTTTGAACAGATTTTACTGGGTTTGCATGTTGACTGCTTAGTTATTCCGCATTAGTTTTGTTAAATACCGGAGATTATTATCAATTTCTTGGACTATAGCTATTAGAATCTTCGTAATAGTTCTTTTTCAAATTCTGGCAGTAAATATTAATGAGAGCCCGTCCAAATGGTCATCGAATTGAAAGTATTTTTGGCTAACTTCCTCCCTCGCAAACTTAGACGACCAAATCTTGTAGGTTCTGACCTTTGGAATATGTGGGAGTTAGAAATCTTCATGAATATGCCAAACTTTTCATAGCTTGATTTCGTTTATCCAGTAGAAAAAATTTCGATCGTTTTTAAAAGTCTTAAACAGCTTATTTAGCAAAGTTGAGAACTTATAAACGATTGCACTATTAACTCTACTTATGGTTTCTCCATGCCAGTGTTTAGTCATTTAGTTGTGTATATGGACCAAATGTTCAATTCGTATAGGTATTTGACCACTTTTTACCACTAATGGTAATTACTTCTTCATGACTTGAAGAAACTGAATCAATATCAAATGACTAATGGAAAGTCAATTGAAACTGACTTCAAATTCACTGCTCCATGTTTCTCTTGTCTATGCAATTTTCCAGAAAACTGTAGAGCTGCTCTTTCAGATTGAGTGCTACACAGAGAGAAATTTTTGTTTGATTCAAATGAATATGCATTGACTCAAAGAAATTTGTTGTTTCAATAGAGGCAAAGAAATATTTATTTGCGGATAAAAACGCATTTATTTGAAATATTTGTTTGGTTGAAAGAACGTTGATTTGTGTCAAACAACTTATGTTTCCAGTTAAAAAGTTTGCAATTTGTGTATTATAAGAAATGAGATTTATTTACTTCAAATAATTATGATTGTGTTGAGTGAAAGAATTACATTTTTTTAAATTAACAAAATTGTTGGTCGAGTTAAAATGCTTAAAATTATTATTTTGTTGAAGGAATTAGACAAGAATCGGAAGACTCGCCATGTGTCACCTCCTTTTTGGGATGTCACACATTCTCGACCAGTGTTTGGTCTTCCCAACCCAACATATAGTCAAGGTTAAGTTAGTAAAGTGTACTCTGATTTGGAATCGCAACTTGAACCTGCAGGCACTGTACTCTATAAGTTCTATACTGTCGATCACGCGACTTTATACTCTCGATATGTACGAAGTGCGAGGAGAGAGTTTACAGCGCCATCTAACAATACCGTTGGATGACATTAAAAAAATATTTATTTGAATCAAAATATGATTTCTTTGGTGGAAGTAAACCTATTTTAAAGCCAAAACAAAAATATTACTTTAAAGGAAATAAATCTCTTCTTGTGTACAAATATATTTATTTTAATCAAAATATGATTTCTTTGGCGGAAGTAAACCTATTTTTAAGCCAAAGACAAAATAGTACTTTAAGCGAAATAAATCTCTCCTTATATACAAATTTATATGTTAGAATCAAAATTATATTTCATTGGTGTAAAGAAACGTTTTTTTAAAAACAAAACTAAAATATTACTTTAAAGGAAAGTAATTTTTGTTTGTATCCATATATATTTATTCCACTTAAATAAATATTTCAAATAAATTAATCTCTGCAAGCAAATAAACTAGAGTATTCAATGAAGTAAATATTGTTGGCGTCAAAGAAATATGTTTTGACCCAAAAGAATAAATTCAAACAAGTACATTTCTTTGAAACAAGAAATCTTTTCTATCTGTGTGTAGATGGCAAGCCAGTGGCCTTAAAAGCACAAATGCAGTTTATGACAAAATTCATTAACGATTACAATTTGTTTTGAAGCATTTATAAATAACTATTATCATTGTTTAGAAGCAAGAGTAGTTTTTTTAAATACCAAACACATGCAATACACAAACACCAACACAACCCTCATATTAGTTATTAACTCAACATTCCTCCACTTCACATCTAACAACAGCACAGTTGCTAGACGCTAAGCATGTGCCTCTAATTCACCTAAAACCAAACCCCAATTTCCCAAAACAACAATAAATCATCCGCATATAACCTTTACCTAAAAACTAACACCCTGGTCTTTACGAAACGAAGTAGAAACCGCAAATTTTCACCTTCCATACACCGGTGCCATAGCTTTGCACGGACGTAACGGCCTGCCATATGGTCATACGCGCAAGTGGAGGGTTGCTTTACGAAATTGGTACTTCCTAGCAAACTGGAAACCACTAACCACTATAATAAGCCGTCTTCTTGCTTTATGTGTGACTGCTTTAGGTAATTTTAGAGTTCGTTCGGTTTGCGGTCTAACCGTTACTGCCTGTGTACTATACACGCAATGCGACATCTATTGTGTATTGAAAAGGCAGGAAAAAGGAACGAATAGGCTAGGAAAAGAGTGAAAGAACACGCAATTATTAACAGTTCTTGACGTTGTGAATAGTGGATGTTTCTATTTATGGTTAAGTCTGTGAATGAATGGTATTGTTTAGTTTGGATGATGTTGTGTTTTGTGTTGATTTCCCTTAAGAATGTAGGTGAATTTCTTAAAGTGGTCCCTGGTCGATTATATGGGAATAGAAAAGTCTAAGTATAATTTCATTTCGCCTTTTCTCGACATATATAAGTTTGGTCCATTAATGAAGTTAGATTTGCCACAATTTAGTAAGATTATAGATTTAATGCTTGAAATTCTTGGTACTTATTTGGTCCGACTAACATCTTGCATTGCTTGTGAAATAAAATAGAATGCGGAAAATGCGGAAAACTATCTATATACAGTGCTTGTGTTATTCGAATATATGAATATTCTTTAGTTCTTTATTATATGTTTTCCAGTCTACAGTCTACATGATCATAGCAATCTAGATTAATAAACAAAAAAGTTATTGTTTTCGTTGCCTTGATGATAAAAATCGACGATCGATATGTTTTTGTGTTCAGAATGTCATCGTGATTGAGAATATCACACACAAAATATGGGGTGCCATTTAAAATTTTAATGATGGTGTGACTTCCGGAAAAACCGGAAGTCAACTTACCTCGACTAAATCTCTAAAGTATCCTAAATATCTACTTCCAAAATTGCATTTTTCCAGCGCCGTAAATAAAAAAATCTGATGTGGCCATGCACATGACTTTATCATACAATATATAAAATTAATAGTTTAGCTGCATGAGATTCTATTTGATCGAGATCGATTGTGTCTGCATTTGCCAGGATTTGATAGATATTTTGATAGATAGATAGGTATTTATTTATGTAACCACCAAAGATATAGTACAAAGAACATAAATATATATTGACAGTAAGTATTGTCAAAAAAACAGCGTTTTAATGCAGACACCATCCCAGAATAACAAGAATTAAAAATCAACAAAAATACGTCATTTCATTTATGTTATATATTTTAAAAGCACTTAGGATACTTCTTATTTTATCAAATATTATTTTAATCAAATTTAGCATTATATGACATCAATAATTAAATGATTCTGATTCAAAACTGATTCTGGTGTGTGCTCTTTTTTCGTAGAATGTGTATTGAAAAACAAAAGTTTTAAATTGAGTCTAGATTTTGAGAAAATTAGTGCCAAAAACCCCTAATACTGCGAAAATACTTTCTCAAAAAGTAGACACAATTAAAGCATTTCAGACTACTAAATTCAGAACCAACGGAAAAAGAGCATTGCAGAATAGAACTATGGACATGTCATTATGAAAGCAATAATATTTTACATATTTTCTAACTAGTGAAGACACCCTGGTGTCTTCAAACCTGGTGGTTTCTTAAAGCAAATATTTCGGTTGTTTAATATTCACGAAATATTCTTATTATAAGTATGTGTGGTATTAAAACGAACAAATTATGTTAAGAATGTTATTTTTTAACATTGGACAACCATTTCTCTGTGTGTGTACCTACACAGATAGAAAAGAATTCTTGTTTTAAAGAAATGTATTTGTTTGAATTTATTCTTTTGGGTCAAAACATATTTCTTTGACGCCAATAATATTTACTTCATTGAATACTCTAGTTTATTTGCTTGCAGAGATTAATTTATTTGAATTATTTATTTAAGTGGAATAAATATATATGGATACTAACAAAAATTACTTTCCTTTAAAGTAATATTTTAGTTTTGATTTAAAAAAAACGTTTCTTTACACCAATGAAATATAATTTTGATTCTAACATATAATTTTGTATATATAAGGAGAGATTTATTTCGCTTGAAGTAATATTTTGTCTTTGGCTTAAAAATAGGTTTAGTTCCGCCAAAGAAATCATATTTTGATTAAAATAAATATATTTGTACACAAGAAGAGATTTATTTCCTTTAAAGTAATATTTTTGTTTTGGCTTTAAAATAGGTTTACTTCCACCAAAGAAATCATATTTTGATTCAAATAAATATATTTTTAATGTCATCCAACTGTACTGTTAGATGGCGCTGTAAACTCTCTCCTCGCACTTCGTACATATCGAGTATAAAGCCGCGTGATCGATAGTATAGAACTTATAGAGTACAGTGCCTGCAGGTTCAAGTTGCGATTCCAAATCAGAGTACACTTTACTAACTTAACCTTGACTATATACGTTGGGTTGGGAAGACCAAGCACTGGTCGAGGATGTGCGACATCCCAAAAAGGAGGTGACACATGGCGAGTCTTCCGAAAAAATGCTCGTCTATTAATTCCTTCAACAAATTAATAATTTTAAGCATTTTAACTCGACCAACAATTTTGTTAATTTAAAAAAATGTAATTCTTTCACTCAACACAATCATAATAATTATTTGAAGTAAATAAATCTCATTTCTTATAATACACAAATTGCAAACTTTTTAACTGGAAACATAAGTTGTTTGACACAAATCAACGTTCTTTCTACCAAACAAATATTTCAAATAAATGCGTTTTTATCCGCAAATAAATATTTCTTTGCCTCTATTGAAACAACAAATTTCTTTGAGTCAATGCATATTTGTTTGAATCAAACAAAAAATTCTCTCTGTGTAATTTTACAACTACGAGCAATTTTCAGGAAAATTATGAAGGGAAAAGCGGAACTATAAAATTGCAAGCGGGGGGAAAACGATGAGCAACTTGATAGCAGAACGTCCCATATTTTATTATTGGGGAATTGAGAATTTGAAAAAGCTTACTTCATCAGATTTAAAAAAAAATCTGATGTGGCCAGGCACATGACTTTATCATACAAAATATAAAATTAATAGTTTAGCTGCATAAATCTTGTCTGCATTAAAATTAAACTAGTTAGCCAGGATTTGACAGATATTTTAATAGTCAATAGTATCAATAGCAGGTATTGTCAAAGCATCAGCATTTGACACTACCTACTGTCATCAGAATAATAGTTATTTATCTCACAAGTGCCGAAAGTACGGAATAGCGCGACGAGCGGTGATGCGGCGCGTGACCGCCTGTCACCGATGGCGGAGCGTCGCCGTCGCATGTGAGCGAGTCGCGCTATGTAGTTTTCGGCAGGAGTGACATCAACGTTTTTTGTGTTGCTTTTTGAGAAAAACGTATTTAAAAAAAAAATTAAAATGGTTATATTTCTGTATAGGAAATGTTAGGTTGATACCACTTCTACGAAACGTCAAGTTTAAAAAGCTAATTCAAATTCTGACAGATTTATATTCGTTCATGACACTGTAGATGTCACATCCGTACCAACATACTAAAATATAACAACACTCATCGCTATACTTTATTTACAATTTTCTCAATTTATCGTTTTTACAATTAGATAACAACGGGTTGATATTTCTTATCAACAAACAATCAAATTGGTAATCTTACTTTACTTGAATTTTGTATTTTGTACTTTGCCGCACTGGAGCGGCAACGTTCCATAGCGGTTCTCCAACCTCTGATGAAATCAGCTGTTTTCGAGTGTGACAGCCATAGACATTTCTGTGGTGACAGCACAAAAAAATATTTGTCAAATCCAGGCTACTATGAAGTTTCATATCAATGCAGATGCGACCGATCTCGATCAAATAGAATTTGTTCTTAAAGCTAAACTATTAATTTTACCAAAAAATATCATAGGCATAAATTATTCAAAATTTCCTCTACTTTAATTTATTATTTAACTATTTTGTCGAAATTACAGAAATAGCAGCTCATTTGCAAAATCCTTGAAAAATGCTTAGAGGAAACAGCCAGTTCCTTTTGACCCTTTTGAACCAAAAGCTTTTCAGCTCTAAGTTTGGTCATAAAACTTCTAAATATGAACTTTCGTCTCGATACCTTTAGTAGTTTCTCCGGAATCGTCGCCACAAAAATCGAGTACACACATACGCACACACACACACACACACATACACACACACAGACATTTTTTTGTACCTTGGTCAAAAATGTTCAGGGGACCCATAAAGACCTATTTCCGCTAAAATCTCAAATTTTTTTTTCGGCGTGATTACAATACTTCATCATACTGCGTATGATAAAGTAAAAAGAGACAAAACGGTTTAGACGGCGAAAGAAATTGTTACAAAATGATATTCCTTTCATGTGCTTGAATTTCTGAACATGGTCGAACGTGTTCCTGAAAAAATACACGAGGTAAATTTTCTGTAGATTTTAAGAAGAGATGTGCGTTCGGTTTTAACTAATATCTCGGCTATATCTTGTGAAAATAGGAGCAAAGTTCCTTCTCGGCTTAAAAGATGTCCTGATCTTAGATTTTTAGTGGTGTTGCACAAGAAAAGTGTTGTTCAGTGTTAAAACTCTAGTAATTTCTATCCCCAGATAGAACAAATAATCTCCTCCTGATAGATAAAACGAATACAAAACTACTTCCCTTCAAACCCGATACGCAAAACCCATAATCGCGGTATTCGCGCACCAGAACGCGCCACACCGTTAACGTTCCATCGAGAGCCTCTCAGTAATGCAAAATGGCGTCAAGGTATCGATTTCTTCGTACCCGGAGTACGCGATTCCTATGCAACAACACTCTCCGAAGCCAGTGGGCCTCGCCTTCCTACCTTCGATCGTTTCAGCAAGCACCACCGCGAGCTTCAGACGACAGCGTAGCGTAACAACCGACCAAAGGTGACATCGGACGTAATTACGACACTTTAAACATGTCGGCTAGTGGTCAACGGACGCCATTTTAGTCGTCGCGGCACGCGGTTCTACGTGCAAACGCGAACGGCCTACTGCGCCGACTGCACTGCACCAAAGGTAGGTACTTAGCGGCTATAAGTATGCGAGATGTCGACCGAGGACGACATTAAACCAAATCGAGCCTTGAGGTGGAATCCTGAAGGATTCTGGACGGCGGCGGCACTGATTTCTCGTGCTTTTCAGCGGTTTTTGTGCCCGCTCGACGCGAGGCAATGGGGAATTGGGTACAGACCACCGGAGGAGATTCTCTTTGATGGACGATGCTGAAGAAAAGTCGTGGTTTGAGGACTTTTGATGTCTGGCTGGGTTAAATGCTTTGTATGAGACTGACAAAGTAAAAAAGTTGGTTGTTATAATAATCATCTTTATTGCTGTTATTACAAAGAAAATTGTTTACACAAGTCAGACCAAAAAAGAAAAATACTATGCACTACATATTTCTACGAAATTACAGTTAAAGTATTCATCGTAATTGAATATACATTTTTCAACCAAGAATTGTTTCATTGCTGTCTTAAATCTGTGTACATTGTTAGAGCCTAGTTATTTGATGCGTTGCGCGACTTCTGCAATCTCAGAAAAGGTCGGCGATACTGCTGATTCTCACGAGTGTTGTACGAGCGAATTGCATTCGATGTCACAAACGTACTGGCATTGACCTTAGCGTACATTAAACATTCCAATATGTAGGCGGATGGAAGTGTCAGAACATTGAGATTTCGGAAGTGTTCACGGCAATCTTCCCTCCAACCGACTCCGGGTACTACTCTTATGCATCGGCGTTGTAGAGAAAACAATTTATTGCTGTGACCTGAATGGCCCCAGTTAAATATTCCATATGTCATCAAGGAGTGAAAAAAGGCAAAGTATGCAACCCTAAGACATTTTATAGAGATCGATTCTCTCGAGATCCTCAAATAATGAATCACCCTCGCAAGTTTTCCTGAAACATGTCCGACGTGACTTTCGCACTTTAATTTGGAGTCAAGAATAACACCCAAGAATTTTACACTCTCATTGTCGTCCGTACTGGAACGCGCTTCATGTAAACAATACCGATAAGCACTTATCCTGATCGCTGCATAGCGCATTTGAAGAAAGCCATTCTTTAATATCTCTGTCATATAGACCAACTGTGTTAAGAAGCTGTTCATAATCATCACCTCCCTCAATTACCGTTGTGTCATCCGCAAATAGAATAAGATCAGTTGCTTCAGTGGCACAATTAATGTCGTTGATATAAATTAAAAAGAGAATGGGGCCCAAAACCGATCCTTGGGGTACCCCGTAACTGCAAAGTCTGTTCGAAGTATATATTAACATTTTATGTTTTCCACATCAACCTTCCATCATGTCAACGCACAAATAAAACTCTAGTTTTAGCACATTAAAAAAATACGATAATCTAAACGTTCAGTGGCCAACAACCACCACTTTCATCCCTAATCATCCCCAATTTTGCCGCAATTTGGACGTCCACCGACCGCACAAGTTCACCCGACATTGAATTATTAACAACGCCTCTGAACCAATGTTTGAAAATTGTCAGTAAAAGCGCAGGTGTTTCCAAACCAATTCCTACAAGGAAAAGAGTTGTCCAATGATAATTTCATGCTCAATTTCCGTCAATTTCGTCCACTCTTTTTTTTCTTATCGTGAATAATTAAGAGAAATATCCGATATTCCGACGAAAAAATCGTGCGTAAGAAATGAATTATTGAATGACAAAGCAATTTAGGAGAAATCTAAGTTTGCCCCTTAAATAAGTGTCATTACGTCGAGCGTGTACAATAAATTGAAGCCGGCTTGCTCAACTTGCGCTTTGTTAGTCAAATTATGTACGTAGGAGATACATGGGTGACTAGAAACTCGCATTATTATGAATAAACTAGCACTGGTGTAATTTTACATCACGTCATCGTCATAATTGTTGTTGGGAACTAAATTGGTTACTGAACTTGTGGATTATACTTGCGACCAAAATAATAACGCTATAAACTGTTTTGTTGCAAATTAAAACTCGACCTTAGATTATAAGCAAAAGGTGGTGTTATTTTTCTGAACGTAATGGTCTTTGATTCTGTAACAAACCATATTTACACCCGTACAAGTGTCTATAATGACTGTTTATTAATAAATTGTGTCCGGCTTATGCCGTGTGTTGCTGATGTTTTGTATAACAGGTCATTCTCTTACCAGGTCAGTCACATATACACTGGTCTCAGGGAAGATATGAAAAAAAATATCGTTAAACATTTTTGGGGGAAAGGTGAAGTGTTGTCTGTTTGCTCAATAGGGGGGACTTTAGGCATTGAGCGCACATCGGAGGTTGTTTTAATTTTTATTTTTTATGGGCATGAGCGATGTTTTGTTGAGTTGGATTTGCTGCTATTACGTGTAATTAGACTCTAGAGTAGTTTTTTTTGTTTGTTTTTGTTTTGACAAGTTCTCGGAATTATTGTTATATTATTGGTACAATTATGTGTTGGTTCTAGTTTGCGTAAGGGGTTGAGTGGAAGAGCAAGGCAATTTGGAAACAAGTGTGCTGATCTCCGCTCTTTATATAAATATTATTTTATTGCATTTAATATTGTTTTATGTTAATAAAGGAATTATTTATTTATTCAATTATTTATTTATCTGTCAAATCCTGGCTAATTCGTTTTATTTTAATGCAAACACGATCGATCTCGATAGAATCTCATGCAGCTAAACTACTAAACTAAACAAATGAATATAACCATTCTGATCAACAAGGAACAAAATCGAAGAGATAACTATTTCTGATATTCTGTTTTTCACATAATCTGAATGTGAAGGCAGAAATTTCGAACTGAGCCTTGTTTTTGAGAAAAGCAGTGCTGAATACTACCAAAAATGCACTCTTTCTCTCAAAAACTAGTCACAAATCGTAATTTTGTCTTTCAAATTTAGATTACTTTATTGATTAATCTGCTTATCTCTACCATTCGAACGAATAAGGTGTTATTTTGAAATTACACAGAGAGAAATTTTTGTTTGATTCAAATAAATATGCATTGACTCAAAGAAATTTGTTGTTTCAATAGAGGCAAAGAAATATTTATTTGCGGATAAAAACGCATTTATTTGAAATATTTGTTTGGTAGAAAGAACGTTGATTTGTGTCAAACAACTTATGTTTCCAGTTAAAAAGTTTGCAATTTGTGTATTATAAGAAATGAGATTTATTTACTTCAAATAATTATGATTGTGTTGAGTGAAAGAATTACATTTTTTTAAATTAACAAAGTTGTTGGTCTAGTTAAAATGCTTAAAATTATTAATTTGTTGAAGGAATTACTAGACAAGAATTTTTCGGAAGACTCGCCATGTGTCACCTCCTTTTTGGGATGCCGCGCATCCTCGACCAGTGCTTGGTCTTCCCAACCCAACATAATATAGTCAAGGTTAAGTTAGTAAAGTGTACTCTGATTTGGAATCGTAACTTGAACCTGCAGGCACTGTACTCTATAAGTTCTATACTGTCGATCACGCGGCTTTATACTCTCGATATGTACGAAGTGCGAGGAGAGAGTTTACAGCGCCATCTAACAATACAGTTGGATGACATTAAAAATATATTTATTTGGATCAAAATATGATTTCTTTGGTGGAAGTAAACCTATTTTAAAGCCAAAACAAAAATATTACTTTAAAGGAAATAAATCTCTTCTTGTGTACAAATATATTTATTTTAATCAAAATATGATTTCTTTGGCGGAAGTAAACCTATTTTTAAGCCAGACAAAATATTACTTTAAGCGAAATAAATCTCTCCTTATATACAAATTTATATGTTAGAATCAAAATTATATTTCATTGGTGTAAAGAAACGTTTTTTTAAAATCAAAACTAAAATATTACTTTAAAGGAAAGTAATTTTTGTTTGTATCCATATATATTTCTTCAACTTAAATAAATATTTCAAATAAATTAATCTCTGCAAGCAAATAAACTAGAGTATTCAATGAAGTAAATATTGTTGGCGTCAAAGAAATATGTTTTGACCCAAAAGAATAAATTCAAACAAATACATTTCTTTGAAACAAGAAATCTTTTCTATCTGTGTACATAACTCATTTGTTATCCCAATAAGCGACCTTAATATCTCACCCCTCGTACAAAACATAAACACACAAACACTTGTCATCCACCAAAACGAAATTTCGTCCCCGCGTTCAATAAATCGCGCCATATATATTACAAAATTCTTCTTCCCTAGCAAACACGACCAAAAACAGGCAACCAGAACGCAGCATAAGCAGAACATCTAAAGGGGGTGACTGTACACAAACCTGAGAGTCATTCGAAGGAATTTCGTAAAAAAATTCCTCACCTATACATATTCGGAATACGTGCCTTTCCTCCTCAATAATAACAATAAATACAGCGCGCCCTAGCGGCGGCTTCAGTAACCCCCTTCCCCCTACTACGTCCCGCTCTCTTCGCGTCGGGGGGGCGAAAGGGAAATTTAATTTTCCTGGATGTCGCACAAAGCAACTGGGCGTAACTCTGCAAAGATTTACAGTTCGCATTTGACTTTACAATGTTACCCGGACTGTTTAGCAAACCTCCCCGCGTAAAACCTACCCTCTTATACCCGCAGCCGTTATAGGAGAGTATAACGTGGACTTTGGGGAGAGCTTAAAAGAGTCTTGTTTCGTTTTAGGATGAGTTTTAATTTTATCATTGTTAGGAATAAATTTAGATTGCAGGGTTGATTATTAAAAGGAAAAATCTGATGTGGCCAGGCACATGACTTTATATAAAATTAAGAGTTTAGCTGCATGAGAATCTATTTGATTGAGATCCGTCGTGTTTTAATATAATTTTTTCATATCTTCCCTGAGACCATTGTATATGTGACTGGCCTGGTAAGAGAACGACCGAGAATGAGGGCTGCGGAGAGGAGGAAGAAACTTCTGCCTTCGTTAATGACAGACGTACATATCTGGGCGAACGTTGACATCTTTGAAAACTTTGGACAAGTCTTCATTTTATTGAAAATTGTGTCCACAGTTGTTTCTCCTGGTTAATAAATTGACTGTGGCTGCTTGTTTTCAATACATGCTTCTACAATTTTGTCTCTCTGGCATTTTAATAAGTTACGAACTGACGACAACGAATCCTGACATCCCGAGTCACCACCATTCCAACATTCTTCTTTCAACACATCTTCCATCATGATTTCCATTGCATAACTCAACAAATTTGCGAGCACCATTCTTCTCGTGTCTCCTCTTATTGAGACGATAAGACAGCAAGAAGAAGAATTTCATCGGCTCTGTCAAAAGTTTCTCCCAACCCAGAAATAAAAAGCCTCGTCATCAGGCAGTTCTCGAACATCTCTGTACGAACTCGACCAGATATAAGATACGGAGACCTCGGGTACGCTTCGAGAGATCGCGTGATGCCAGTCGGTACATCCATTTATCATATTATCTAATTGGCGTTGGTCGCGCCGACAAAGACGCCGCCTGGCGTACACCTCAGCAACTTGCACCCGGACGACACATCGACGCTTATAAATTTCGATCGCGGTGTGCCTCGCATCGTTTAATCGCCTGATTAATGGCCGATCCACGGCCCACTCTTCGCTTATGTGTACCGCGGGTACGAATCGGGTACGAAGCGCGAGTTTTAATTGCTCTCTGCTTTATCGGCGACCGCCGCGCCGACCGACGGACCGACCGGAGTGAAGATAGCCGGCGGTCCGGTCGGCTCTTCGAGCCGCCTTTGATCTGCGACCGTAATGACCGGAAGAATCGAATAAATGCCGATCGGTACATTGTCTTCGGAGTTTACCACGACGCGCTCGCGGATAATTTAAACGAGCGCGGCGTAACCTAACCTCGAAATTGTTTGAAGTTTTCGAGTGGTGCTTTTTTTGGGGGGGAGGGGGGGGGGGATCGGCGAAGTTTAGTAGCGTACTGCGATAATGGATGTAAATGAAGTTAAATGCTTTTTGTTTCGTTTGAATTGGTCTATCCGTTGTTGAGATATTAGCGGTTTTATAGTTGGTCGCGGTTGGCCGTGGAAAAGGTTTCTTTTTGGTATATCTCGGAAAGTATTAGTCGGAAGTATGCCGTGTTTGGAGTCATAGAGACGGGATTTTTATATTCTTTCACGACATGTATAGTTGGTTCAAAAGAAAATGCTTCTACAGAGATAGTTGCAGTTTTTGTAGACTTGAAAAGAGCCTGCGAGATTATTTGTCGTCAAAAGTTATGACAAACATTGGAAACTTACGGAATCCGGGGAATAGAACTGTACTTAAGAGACCTAATATCCGTATGACGTTCGGAGTTTTGCCCCCCTAAGTCGCGAGAGTCTTCATTCCTATAGTTAACGTATTTCAATCAGTTTCCACAGAAAAATGTTTATAACTTCTGCAAAAATGGTTGCATAAATTTCTGTCATACCTCAAATTGTAGGTAATTAAGAGACCTAATATCCCTATGACGTTCAGAGTTTGCCCCCCCCCCCCCCCTCCCTAAATCACGATACTGTTCGTTCCTATAGCTAACGTATTTCAATCAGTTTCCACAGAAAAATGTTTATAACTTCTGCAAAAATCTCACTGAAAGAGATGGCCTTGTTGGATATGATCATATATTTGATACCAGGGGATCAACTGATTTGTTCAGTATAGCTCCATAGCAACCTGATCACCAGATTGGCTTGTGCTATATGCTATGAAAAAAATCTGATGTGGCCAGGCACATGACTTTATCATACAATATATAAAATTAATAGTTTAGCTGCATGAGAATCTATTCTACTGAGATAAATCGTAGGTATTGTCAAAGCATCAGCATTTGACACTACCTACACTACGTCATTAGAATAATAGTTATTTATGTCACAAATGCCGAAAGTACGGAATAGCGCGACGAGCGGTGATGCGGCTCGTCACCGAAGGCGGAGTGTCGCCGTCGCATATGAGCGAGTCGGCTATCTAGTTTTTGGCAGGAGCGACATCAACGTTTATTGTGTTGCTTTTTAAGAAACACGTATTAAAAAAAATAAATAATGTCTGTATAGTAAATGCTAGGTTGGTACCACTTTGACGAAACGTCAAGTTTAAAGGTGCGTTCCGATTGGTAGGTAATGGTAGCTAATGGCGGTGGTAGAATACGAAATTATAGTATTTCTTACATATCGTGATAATGACACATATTAGTTTGCATGTACATAAACATGAGTCACTATCAATTTTCTATTGGAAATACTATAACGGCGTCTGCTACCACTGCCATTGTCACTAATGAAAACGCACCTTAAAAAGGTAATTCAAATTCTGACAGATTTATATTTGTTCATGACACATCCCTACCATCCCTACTAAAATAAAACCACACTCATCGCTATACTTTATTTATAATTTTCTCAATGTATCGTTTTTAGAATTAGATATAAAGACGGGTTGATATTTCTTATCAACAAACAATCAAATTGGTAATCTTACTTTATTTGAAATTTGTATTTTATAATTTGCCGCACTACAGCGGCAACGTTCCATAGTGGTTTTCCAATCTCTGATGAGATCAGCTGTTTTCGAATGTGACAACACAAAAAAATATTTGTCAAAATCCTGGCTACTATGTAATTTCATATCAATGCAGATGCGACCGATCTCGATCAAATAGAATTTGCTCTTGAAGCTAAACTATTAATTTTACCAAAAAATTTCATAGGCATAAATTATTCAAAATTTCCTCTACTTTAATTTATTAATTAACTAATTTGTCGAAATTACAGAAATGGCGGCTCATTTTCAAAATCCTTCAAAAAGGCTTAGAATAAACTAAAAAGCTAAACTATTAATTTTACCAAAAAATGTCATAGACATAAATTATTCAAAATTTCCTCTACTTTAATTTATTAATTAACTATTTTGTCGAAATTACAGAAATGGCGGCTCATTTCCAAAATCCTTCAAAAAGGCTTAGAATAAACTACTAGTTCCTTTGGACCCTTGTGAACCAAAACCTTTTCAGCTCTAAGTTAGGTCATGAAACGTCTAAATATGAACTTTCGTCCCGATACCTTCAGTAGTTTCGCCGGAATCGTCGCCACAAAAATCGTTTACACACAGACATACATACATACACACACACAGACATTTTTTTGTACCTTGGTCAAAAATGTTCAGGGGACCCAAAAAGACCTATTTCCGCTAAAATCTCAATTTTTTTTTTCGGCACGATTACAATACTTTACATACTGCGTATGATAAAGTAAAAAAATCTGATGTGGCCAGGCACATGACTTTATCATACAAAATATAAAATAGTTTAGCTGCATGAGAATCTATTTGATTGAGATAAATCGTGTCTGCATTAAAATTAAACTAGTTAGCCAGGATTTGACAGATATTTTGATAGTCAATAGTATCAATAGTAGGCATTATCAAAGCATCAGCATTTGACACTACCTACTGTGATCAGAATAATAGTTAATTATCTCACAAGTGCCGAAAGTACGGAATAGCGCGACGAGCGCTGATGCGGCGCGTCACCGATGGCGGCGCGTCGCCGTCGCATGTGATCGAGTCGTGTAGTTTTCGGCAGGAGTGACATCAACGTTTTTTGTGTTGCGTTTAGAAAAATAAGTATTTTAAAAAATTCAAAGATGGTTATATTTCTGTATAGGACATGTTAGGTTGATAATGGGTTGATACCTACCACTTCTACGAAACGTCAAGTTTGAAAAGCTAATTCAAATTCTGACAGATTTATAGTCGTTCATGACAGTGTAGATGTCACATACTAAAATATAACTACACTCATCGCTATACTTTATTTACAATTTTCTCTATTTATCGTTTTTGCAATTAGATATAACAACGGGTTGATATTTCTTATCAACAAACAATCAAATTGGTGATCTTATTTTATTTGAATTTTGTACTTTGTACTTTGCCGCACTAGAGCGTGCCATAGCGATTCTCCAACCTATGATGAAATCAGCTGTTTTCGAGTGTGACAGCCATAGACATTTCTGTGGTGACAGCACAAAAAAAATATTTGTCAAATCTAGGCTACTATGTAATTTCATATCACTGCAGATGCGACCGATCTAGATCAAATAGAATTTGGTCTTGAAGCTAAACTATTGATTTTAGCCAAAAATATCATAGGCATAAATTATTCAAAATTTCCTCTACTTTAATTTATAATTTAACTATTTTGACGGAAATATAGAAATGGCAGCTAATTTGCAAAATCGTTGCAAAATGCTAAGAGTAAATACCCACTTCCTTTGGACCCTTTTGAATCAAAAGCTTTTCAGCTCTAAGTTTGGTCATAAAACTTCTAAATATGAACTTTGGTCCCGATACCTTTAGTAGTTTCTCCAGAATGTAATTTCATATCAATGCAGATGCGATCGATCTCGATCAAATAGAATTTGCTCGTGAAGCTAAACTATTAATTTTACCAAAAAAGGTCATAGGCATAAATTATTCAAAATTTCCTCTACTTTAATCTATTATTTAACTATTTTGTCGAAATTACAGAAACGGCGGCTCATTTGCAAAATCATTGAAAAAGGCTTAGAATAAACTGCCAGTTCCTTTCGACCCTTTTGAACCAAAAGCTTTTCAGCTCTAAGTTTGGTCATAAAACTTCTAAATATAAACTTTCGTCCCGATACCTTTAGTAGTTTCTCCGGAATCGTCGTCACAAAAATCGTTTACACACGCACACACACACACACACACACACACACACACAGACATTTTTTTGTACCTTGGTCAAAAATGTTCAGGGGACCCAAAAAGACCTATTTCCGCTAAAATCTCAATTTTTTTTTTCGGCACGATTACAATACTTTACATACTGCGTATGATAAAGTAAAAAAACAACATTCACAAAAAGAAACACTTAGCCAATGTATAGTCTAGAGTAACTATACTCGCTCCACTTAGAACTAGGAGGTAACCATGATAGTAGCAACAAGGTAAATTAACACCACCGATACTGTTTCCAGTATCTAGTTCGGCGGTTATCCGCTTGGTGGCGCATGCTTAATGCTTAGCCACGACAAATAAAAGATATAATTAAATATGGTTCTCGCGAGCCGCTCCACCGCTGCTTCACCGAAGAAGAATGACCGATTCTTTTATCGCTCTGGCGGTGGTCCAAAATGACGCCAAGATCCGATCTAGTTCTTAGATCGTCCGCGAGATGTCCGACCGGCCAGATTTATAACCTCCGCGACCTGAAAGCGCACCATTCATGGCCCACTCCGAGCCTAACTCGAGATTATCTGTCCAGCGGCAGCAGGAGCGTCTCCGCTCCGCTCCTCATTCTTATTCCGCGTCTCCGCCGTTGCCCCGAAAAATTTGAATAACCGCATACTTTTTATGACCGTCCGTCATCCAGATATATATATATATGTATATGCGGTCCTCGAGTGGGAGAGATATATCAGCAGTCCAGGTTTCGGACAAGGTCCATGGCTCATATTAATCTAATACGATGTGGGGGGAGCTTTTTGGATAAGCTGCGTCCAAATTTTATTGCCCCATTGTCTCCAGCGCGGACCGCCGGCTAGATGGCGCTTGTGTCGTTGATATGGAATTTCTGAGGTGGAAATTTTTCAAGTAGATGTTGCTTTGTTTTTAGGATGATTGTTGTCGGCATTTGAAGATGGTGCGAAGACGCAACTACACAGATAGAAAAGATTTCTTGTTTTAAAGAAATGTATTTGTTTGAATTTATTCTTTTGGGTCAAAACATATTTCTTTGACGCCAACAATATTTACTTCATTGAATACTCTAGTTTATTTGCTTGCAGAGATTAATTTATTTGAAATATTTATTTAAGTGGAATAAATATATATAGATACAAACAAAAATTACTTTCCTTTAAAGTAATATTTTTGTTTTGATTTAAAAAAATCTGATGTGGCCAGGCACATGACTTTATCATACAATATATAAAATTAATAGTTTAGCTGTATGAGAATCTATTTGACTGAGATAAATTGTGTCTGCATTTTGATAGTCAATAGTATCAATCGAAGGTATTGTCAAAGCACGCTACCTACTGCCATCAGAATAATAGTTGCTTAACTCACAAGTGCCGAAGGTACGGAATAGCACAACGAGAGGTGATATGGAGGTGATGCGGCGCGTCACCGATGACGAAGCGTCGTCGTCGCATGTGAGCGAGTCGCGCTAGGTAGTTTTCGACAGCAGTAACATCAACGTTATTTGTGTTGCTTTTTGAGAAATACGTATTTTAAAAAAAATTAAAAAATGGTTATATTTCGGTATAGAAAATGTTAGGTTGATACCACTTCTACGAAATGTCAAGTTTAAAAAGCTAATTCAAATTCTGACAGATTTATATTCGTTCATGACACTGTAGATGACGTTCCATAGCGGGTCTAGAGTGTGACAGCGTGGTGACAGCCATAGACATTTCTGTGGTGACAGCATAAAAAAATATTTGGCAAAATCCTGGCTACTATGTAGTTTAATATCCATGCAGATGCGACCGATCTCGATCAAATAGAATTTGCTCTTGCAGCTAAACTATTAATTTTACCAAAAAATGTCATAGGCATAAATTATTCAAAATTTCCTCTGCTTTAATTTATTATTTAACTATTTTGACGAAATTACAGAAATGGCGGCTCATCTGCAAAATCCTTGAAAAAGGCTTAGAATAAACTACCAGTTCCTTTGGACCCTTTTGAACCAAAAGCTTTTCAGCTCTAAGTTTGGTCATAAAACTTCTAAATATAAACTTTCGTCCCGATACCTTTAGTAGTTTTTCCGGAATCGTCGTCACAAAAATCGTTTACACACGCACACACACACACACACACACACACACACACACACAGACATTTTTTTGTACCTTGGTCAAAAATGTTCAGGGGACCCAAAAAGACCTATTTCCGCTAAAATCTCAATTTTTTTTTTCGGCATGATTACAATACTTTATCTTACTGCGTATGATAAAGTAAAAACGTTTCTTTACACGAATGAAATACAATTTTGATTCAAACATATAAATTTGTATATAAGGAGAGATTTATTTCGTTTAAAGTAATATTTTGTCATTGGCTTAAAAATAGGTTTACTTCCGCCAAAGAAATCATATTTTGATTAAAATAAATATATTTGTACACAAGAAGAGATTTATTTCCTCTAAAGTAATATTTTTGTTTTGGCTTTAAAATAGGTTTACTTCCACCAAAGAAATCATATTTTGATTCAAATAAATATATTTTTAATGTCATCCAACTGTATTGTTAGATGGCGCTGTAAACTCTCTCCTCGCACTTCGTACATATCGAGAGTATAAAGCCGCGTGATCGACAGTATAGAACTTATAGAGTACAGTGCCTGCAGGTTCAAGTTGCGATTCCAAATCAGAGTACACTTTGCTAACTTAACCTTGACTATATGTTGGGTTGGGAAGACCAAGCACTGGTCGAGGATGTGCGACATCCCAAAAAGGAGGTGACACATCATGGCGAGTCTTCCGAAAAAATCTTGTCTATTAATTCCTTCAACAAATTAATAATTTTAAGCATTTTAACTCGACCAACAATTTTGTTAATTTAAAAAAATGTAATACTTTCACTCAACACAATCATAATTATTTGAAGTAAATAAATCTCATTTCTTATAATACACAAATTGCAAACTTTTTAACTGGAAACATAAGTTGTTTGACACAAATCAACGTTCTTTCTACCAAACAAATATTTCAAATAAATGCGCTTTTATCCGCAAATAAATGTTTCTTTGCCTCTATTGAAACCACAAATTTCTTTTAGTTAATGCATATTTATTTGGATCAACAAAAATTTCTCTCTGTGTACTGTTTGGAATTTCATCATTATGGTAAGCCTAAATAACGGCAAAGATGTCAACCTGGGAACATGCTGTCGACATAATTTTAAGAAAGCCTCGTTTTTCTTGAAACCACAAACTATTAAAATCTAAAACGTCATTCTTCACATTACATATAATAATAATATAATATAATATAGGTTGGTGGATAACTATAGAAACGTTTCAAAACTACTTAATTTAATTATTGGAGATCACATTCCTCCACCATAACAAACCCGGTCTTCAAAATAAAATTCTCGTCTCTTCTCTTCGCCCAAACACAGCACCTAAATTACCACCGAATTGAATTGCCAATTTCGGGGGTAGAACGCATGCTCTTCGCTCTGCGTGGGCGTCCTTCGGCCCATTAAGCAGATCGCGTACGTCGTTATGACCGTATGACCATTGTCCCGGACAAAGCTGTCCACCGGCGGCATTGAAGCTCTGGACCAGCTCGTAGTCCATTGCCGCGGCTTGATTACCACTGGGCTCTGTCGCAGTGGGCTACGGTTATGCGTTAATCCATTGTTTGGGAACATTGGACACGCATCGTTAAGTGGTGCCATCAATGTATCAACCCCTCTCCGGTGGTGCGCGGGGTTAACTGTATAGTTGATGTTTAGCGTTCAATTCAGGGACAAACTGACACGACATACGGATCGATCTACTGTCGCCTGTTGTGTAACAAATGTCGCGCGCTATTTGGTGACAGTTGTGGGGGCGCGGACTTTCGGGGGCTATCGGGGGTAATCGAATTAGGTGATTGGGTATTGAGGGAATTAAAGTCTGCGTGTAGGAGCTTGTGGAATGAACTCAATTTACGTGTCAAATTGAACTAACTATAGTGTAGGAAAATTAGCTTTTTTAGAAGAAATTTTTTTTGAAATTTTCGTTATGAACTCTCAGTAGGATCCAGAGTTTCCAGATCCGAAGAGTTTCCACCTCTCCGGTGCGAGCTTCATCCCCTTTTGCTCAAAAAACTACCCCCAATCGTGACCTCCCGGTGTTTTTCGGCGTTTTGCTCGTAAACCGCAATCTTTACGAAAAAATGTTACACGACTTTTTATTTTCTCCATTAAATTCTCTATAAAAATATCCCTTACTATTTTTTGCGTATCTCCCACCCAACGCTCGTAAATGACCTTGGAATATAGTCATAGTTTTCAGCGCGAAGAGAAAAATGAGCCCAGCGCCGCTTTTTGCGGTGAAAAATTTGATGTGGCCAGGCACATGACTTCATCATACAATATATAAAATTAATAGTTTAGCTGCATGAGAATCTATTCTATAGAGATAAATCGTAGGTATTGTCAAAGCATCAGCATTTGACACTACCTACACTACGTCATTAGAATAATAGTTATTTATGTCACAAATGCCGAAAGTACGGAATAGCGCGACGAGCGGTGATACGGCGCGTCACCGAAGGCGGAGCGTCGCCGTCGCATATGAGCGAGTCGCGCTATCTAGTTTTTGGCAGGAGCGACATCAACGTTTATTGTGTTGCTTTTTAAGAAATACGTATTTAAAAAAAATAAATGAGTTCTGTATAGTAAATGCTAAGGTGGTACCACTTTGACGAAAGGTGCGTTCCGATTGGTAGGTAATGGTAGCTAATGGCGGTGGTAGAATACGAAATTATAGTATTTCTTACATATCGTGATAATGACACATATTAGTTTGCATGTACATAAACATGAGTCACTAGCAATTTTCTATTGGAAGTACTATAACGGCGTCTGCTACCACTGCCATTATCACTAATGAAAACGCGCCTTAAAAGGTAATTCAAATTCTGACAGATTTATATTTGTTCATGACACATCCCTACCAACATACTAATATAAAACTACACTCATCGCTATACTTTATTTATAATTTTCTCAAAATATCATTTTTAGAATTAGATATAAAGACTGGTTGATATTTCTTATCAACAAACAATCAAATTGGTGATCTATTTTATTTGAAATTTGTATTTTCTAATTTTGCGCACTACAGCGGCACGTTCCATAGTGGTTCTCCAACCTCTGATGAGATCAGCTGTTTTCGAATGTGACAACACAAAAAAATATTTGTCAAAATCCTGGCTACTATGTAATTTCATATCAATGCAGATGCGACCGATCTCGATCAAATAGAATTTGCTCTTGAAGGTAAACTATTAATTTTACCAAAAAATGTTATAGGCATAAATTATTTAAAATTTCCTCTACTTTAATTTATTAATTAACTATTTTGTCGAAATTACAGAAATGGCGGCTCATTTCCAAAATCCTTGAAAAAGGCTTAGAATAAACTAAAAACCTAACTAATAATTTCACCAAAAAATGTCATAGGCATAAATTATTCAAAATTTCCTCTGCTTTAATTTATTATTTAACTATTTTGACGAAATTACAGAAATGGCGGCTGATTTCTAAAATCCTTGAAAAAGGCTTGGAGTAAACACCCAGTTCCTTTGGACCCTTTTGAACCAAAAGCTTTTCAACTCTAAGTTTGGTCATGAAACTTCTAAATATGAACTTTTGTCTCGATACCTTTAGTAGTTTCTCCGGAAATGAATTAACAAAAATTGGGTACACACACACACACACACACATACACACACACACACAGACATTTTTTTGTATCTTGGTCAAAAATGTTCAGGGGACCCATAAAGACCTATTTCCGCTAAAATCTCAAAAATTTTTTTCGGCATGATTACAATACTTTACATACTGCGTATGATAAAGTAAAAATGTTAGTGTAAGCAAAATAATTTATAGAATCAAAGTTAAAGAGCAGTGTTTTCTCTGCAAGGTGCATATAAAATAAGATCCTTATGATCAAGTGTTAGTGTTCATATGATGATTTTATTATATTTATGCATTCTGTACTTTGAGCCCGTTTCCACACCACCTTTGAGGTAGAGCTCTGGGCGCGTTTTTTTAACGTGATTTCTCCTGTAGGCCTATTCCACTAATAAAATATATCTATTTATTAATTTTCAGCCCCATTCAGTTGTCGTTAAAGTTTTTCCTCGCCACGTGTGAATTTGATGAAAAACCCGATATGAATGTTGTGCTAATGCAGCAGATGTAGCTGGTAGTCTAGGCAAAATTACTGCCTGACTGGATTGGCGAACTAACTTATTAAATTAAATGAACCGGTAATGATTCAATGATGTCTCTTTTCGGGGTGCCATGTATAAGGCAGTGTAAATTTCTCACCAGCTCTTGCTGTGTCATCTTTCGCTGATGAAGGAATATTTCAACCACTTCTTGTAAATCCTTTCTTGATTTTATTAAGTGATTGTCAATTGTGTAAGTTATTTCTCTTTTCCTATAGCGCTTGAATAAGTGCCCAGTAGGACACAAAACATGCAGCGATTGCTAAACTAAAAGACAATTAAGTAAACCCGACCACGTTTTATTGTATTAATAAATTGTATTTATTTAATATATTGTATTAATAATAGCCTATGAGTCTAAGACAGCTCTACCTGCACTCTGTACTGAAGGTCTCATATGCGGATTCTGAGGTTGATAAGCACATATCCCCATTCTTATTTTACAAGGGGCGGATATATGGGTTTGCCTTATGGAGCGAGCAAGTCGATTATCCAGAGATCATTTCCGAGTGTTGCACCAAAGATATGTAATACGTTTGTGGTTTATCTGAGGAAAGCGGGGGTTAACGTGTTGGGTGTACTTTCGTCGGACAGAGATATGTTTTGCAGCCATTCTAGGGAATTTATTTGTTCGATGAGTATTGATGGGTCGGTGTAGTTTGTGCTAAGGAGGGATGGTCTTCCGATATTTTTTGGTTGTTCTGGTTTCGCAATCTGTAGATACAACCGATCTCGATCAAATAGAATCTCATTTACTATTAATTCTATAAATAGTATGATAAAGTCATGTGCCTGGCCACATCAGATTTTTCAGGTAATTATTTAATACCTCACCTATATTATCAGATCAAAACCAGGTTACTTGTTGTTTTTGTTATTTCCTTTGATTATTTGTCATTTATTAACTGATTTGAAATTGTCTAAACAAATACTATTTATCTAGACAACTGCAAATACTTTAGAGATACATTGAGTCAGATATTTCCTTTATATGTGAAGCAGATATATGCATAGTTTGCATATATTTGCAAAGGTTGGCTTTCTGTGGATCAAAACAAAGTGAATATTTATGTTCTTGTAGTCAGTAAGCTTCTCGCTGGGAGTATCGACATACATAATTCTAACCCAATAAGTCCCGTATCGGACGTACTTACGCAGATAATCAGGGCTCTACGTTGTTAAGGGTCAGATTTGCTAGAGGACTGTCGAGATTGCTGCCGAGGGTGGTTCGTGGAATAAAGAGGATCGCAAACAGCTATACGAAAATATTTACAGTACGGCTCAACGTATTAGTAATCTATACGGTTTCAGGAGGGTTGATTGTAGGAGAAAATATATTCAATTAGATCAATTATCCCTGTAAGGACAGACATCCTTCACAGAGGAAAAGATTTCTTTCTCGGTAACAAATTCTATTTGATGCAAAGAAATGGGAGCTAACACTAACACTAAAACTATCGAATATCAACAAACAAATAAGTACTTCTTAGAACTAAAATAGTTTTTTAGTTGTAGCAAATGGCTACACAACTATTTAATAATTTTTAGGCCAAATATCTTCATTACCAAATATCCACATTTGTTTGATGCAGGTAAACTATTATATGTTTGGATAAAATTAGTAATGTTATAGAGTTAATCATATCTAAGTTTGCCAGGCCTCATATATTTGACACTAGTCCTTCTAAGGATTCCTTTTTTAGCTACCCCAGAAATGTTAACAAAAGGCCTTGACGTATGTTGTACGTAGGTCTTAAAAATTTGTGACCACTTTGGTGCTTTTGAGACTACAAAGTTTTAATTCAATGACTATAACGTAAACCATTGAAAAACTAACAAATACTACTTTATGTTGAAATTTGTTAATCAAGTGTTGTTAAAGATCGCCTACAAATTGGGTTTTTATATAGCTTTTACACCATTTTACAGTAGGTATTCTCAAAAAATCAGCGTTTAACACTACCTACTGTCATTAGAATAAAAATATCTGGCAAATCCTGCATTAATGCAGACACGATCTCGAACAAATAGAATTTGCTCCTACACCTAAACTATTAATTTTACCAAAAAATGTCGTAGACATAAATTATACAAAATTTCGTCTACTTTAATTTATTATTTAACTGTTTTGGCGAAATTACAGAGATGGCGGCTCATTTGCAAAATCTTCGAAAAATGCATAACAACATTGCTATCCGCACTCGAAATACACATTGACTTTGTAAACGCCATGGAAACACCAAGCTGTTTCAACATTGTTTCACATAGCGTACGCGCGCGCGTGTTTCTCCTCCTCATCGCATTCTCCATGCATTTGCGTGTTGAATTGACGTTTCGCAACCGCTGACGTTCTGAATACTGTCGAAAGTTTCAAAATTTCCTGGCTACCTACTATTTTAATGCAGACACGATTTCGATCAAATAGAATTTGCTCCTGCAGCTAAACTATTAATTTTACCAAAAAGTGTTAATATATCCAGATTTACATATCTAGAATCTTCTCAAAATACGTAATAATATCCACTACACTCTACACAACACACCACGTCTACAGTATAGCAGGTAACACACGTAACACTCGACCAATTTGCTCATGGTATAATATGCGTTCATGTGGGATATCAAACACCATTTATATGCAGAACTACAGGTTGTAGGTTATCGGGATTATCATCGCCACTCTACACCAGCAGGAGGAGGACGACTCCCACGAATATTATTTTTTATGTGCTATAGAGCGGTGATGATCTGCACTGCCTTACTCAGAAGGAGGAACGTGAACAGATGAATCTCTGTACGAACACACGATTCTGGCGCTTGCGAACCATAACCTGAGAGTTGAAGCCGTTGTGTGTGTGGTTGTGTTGATATTCATTCATAATAAAATTATGAAGTGACTTCCACTAGTGATTTGCTTGGACAATATCCAGTAAAGATACTATGAAGTGCTAATCTCTCTTTTCTTTTTTTAGTTTCTACTGAAGATGGCAACATAGTTGCTGAAATACGTATTTAGGTTTCTAAAATACTTGTTGTGGTTAGCGGTTTATAATTTTATTATTAAGTTCGCCAAAATATTGTCCAAAATATTGTCATTCATTCATGAAAACGAGGCTTGATAGGCGAACTTTGGAATTTTCAATTTCAGCTTTGTACAATTTTATTATTGTAGTCTTCTAACGTCGGTTGTTTTGTAGTATACTTAGTGTAAATATTATTTGTCTCGGTTAAGTAAAATACTAAGGTATATTTTAGTTCTACTAATTGTTGTAACTTTCTTTTCTTACTAACGTCATATTCCACTGGTTTTTAGTAAAAGCAATAAAGAAACGTTGTTTAAATATTTCACCCTGTATACGATGCTATAAGATCTCTAGTGTCCTTTTTTACCAAAACAAGACATTGATTTTAATATAGGTACCTTTCATTTCACATTAAATTGACCCGATACTATCAGAAATTTGGCCCACAGTGTATATAGTTTACATTCTCTATATTTTTTGCTTTAAGTATTAACGGTTAAAAAAATCTGATGGGGCCAGGCACATGACTCTATCATACAATATATAAAATTAATAGTTTAGCTGCATGAGATTCTATCGAGATCGATCGTGTTCGCATTAAAATATAACGAATTGGCCAGGATTTGACAGATATTGACAGTAGGTATCGTCAAAAAATCAGCCTTTAACACTACCTACTGTCATTAGAATAAAAATATCTGGAAAATCCTATATTAATGCAGACACGATCTCGATCAAATAGAATTTAATCAAATTTTTTTTTCGGCACGATTACAATACTTCATCATACTGCGTATGATAAAGTAAAAACAGGGTAAAACACAATGGACACTGGTGAAAATCAATATCTCGACTATAAAATGAGTTCGTTAAGTAATTATTTTAATATGACATCATTAAGGATTATATTAGATATTATTATCTCAATATACACCATGGTCTAATGATGCTATTAATTTAGAAAACCAGTGACCCCCAAGAATTTTTAAATAAGCATTTAAGGAAGAGATTCTAAAAGCAATAACGTATTTATTTTTGTAATATTTGACAACAACAATATTAATACAAAAAATCTTGTAAAATTTGGCACAAGTGGAAAATATCTTATTTGTATTTTAATATTTTGCCCTGAAATAATTTTATAACATTCAACATACTCAAGACTTCATGGTCTATGATAGTCAGTTCGATATCAAGTCTGTTATAATCAGTTACCATGTAAAAACTATTGCTACAGACGTCGACAGCAACAAGCAACCACATAGGACCAGATATATTACTGTTCTTCACAACTAAAATAGAAATAACATTGACTAGATCTGGTCCATCGCAAAAACACATGTCGCCTGCATTTCCTCACGTGTAAATGAGGTATATACAACCGTATAAACAGTGCAAATCTGTGTGGCAACAGGTGTGAGAGACTGCGAGAGACATTCAACACATATTCGTATCGCATGTGAAACTTTTGAATGGTTTTTATTCCCATGCATCTAAGGTCGTTCTTTAGTAATAGACTTATGACTTTTGTCATAAACTGCATAACCTACTGGTGAGCGAGGTACTTATGCATTTAGGGCAACTGGCTTGCCTCCTACACATTTCGTTTATAACCAGATTTCTCCATCATTTTCTGGAAATTTTAGCTGAAGATGGTCAGTTTACATATCAAATATACTTCTAGCAAATTAGTGAAACCCAAATTACGCTTAAACACACAACAAGGAGTTATGTACAAATATGCAAATCGAGCTTCCTTCGATATAACCATAAAATTTCTCTGATATTTGTACTTACTCCATCACGCATACTTAAGCCATACGTTACAATCGGACATATTAGGCATTACACGGAGTCTACTGGGTGGTACATCGAATCGTTGCTGGTCGGCCGGCGGAGCGGACAGCTCCGCGGCATACCATGATTTATGCGGTAGATGGCGCTGCGAGCCTCCCACGCGGTCGGCGCTTTTCATCTGTTCGCCTCAGTGCCCGACCTCAGCGCCTGCACTCCTCTCCACGAGGAAAACTATTAGAACGATAAATAAAGAAGGTGATGAGACCCCATGCAGAGCTTAAGGCTCGCCGCCTGCATTCACGGCGCTCACCACCTTGATGAAGACTGGTAGCCGCTGAAGAAACTGGAGGAAGAAGAAGAAGCAGATGAAGCAGCCGAAGAAAAAGTTGTTCTTGCATGATTACGTAAGCAATGAGTATGTTTATGTGCGGAAATGGAAAGGAGGTGTTAAGAAGTGTTGCTGACAAAAAGTACTAGGAGTTACAGGTCAGTCACATATACAATGGTCTCAGGGAAGATCCGAAAAAAATATCGTTAAACAGTTTTGGGGGAAAGGTGAAGTGTTGTCTGTTTGCTCAACAGGGGGTACTTTAGGCATTGAGCGAACATCGGAGGCTGTTTTAATTTTAATTTTTTAAGGGCGTGTGCGATGCTTTGTCGAGTTGGATTTGCTGCAATTACGTGCAATTAGACTCTAGAGTAATTTTTTTGTTTGTTTTTGCTTTGATAAGTTCTCGGAATTGTTGTTATATTATTGGTACAATTAGGTCTTAGTTCTAGTTTGCGTAAGGGGTTGAGTGGAAGAGCAAGGCAATTTGGAAACATTTCTTATAGGCATACAAGGTATAAATTTTGAATATTTTCTTTAACATACATTTTTCACATTTTGTTTTCGCGCAAAACATTTTTTTGGGTAGTAAATGTCACACTGAGCAAAAAGTTTCATCTAGACTTACTTGTTGCCTTCCTTAGTCTATTTTTAATATTTTGGTATTTTAATTTTAATTATTTTACTTTTTTTGTTGTTATCGGTATTCATTGTGTTATTTTTTTCGTTTTTGCAGACACAAAACAAGGCATATTACTTTATCATACGCAGTATGTAAAGTATTGTAATCATGTCGAAAATAAAAATTGAGATTTTAGCGGAAATAGGTCTTTTTGGGTCCCCTGAACATTTTTGATCAAGGTACAAAAAAATGTCTGTGTGTGTGTGTGTGTGTCTGTGTGTGCGTGTGTGTGTAAACGATTTTTGTGGCGACGATTCCGGAAAAACTACTAAAGCTATCGGGACGATAGTTCATATTTAGAAGTTTCATGACCTAACTTAGAGCTGAAAACCTTTTGGTTCAAAAGGGTCCAAAGGAACTGGTAGTTTATTCTAAGCCTTTTTCAAGGATTTTGCATATGAGCCGCCATTTCTGTAATTTCGTCAACATAGTTAAATAATAAATTAAAGTAGACGAAATTTTGAATAATTTATGCCTATGACATTTTTTGGTAAAATTAATAGTTTAGCTGCAAGAGCAAATTCTATTCGATCGAGATAGGTCGCATCTGCACTGATATGAAAATACATAGTAGCCAGAATTTTGACAAATATGTTTTTGTGCTGTCACCACAGAAATGTCTATGGCTGTCACACTCGAAAACAGCTGATTTCATCAGAGGTTGGAGAACCGCTATGGAACGTTGCCGCTCTAGTGCGGCAAAACACAAAATACAAAATTCAAATAAAATAAGATCACCAATTTGATTGTTTGTTGATAAGATATATCAACCCGTTGTTATATCTAATTGTAAAAGCGATAAATTGATTAAGTAAATAATGTTATAGCGATGAGTGTAGTTATATTTTAGTATGTTGGTACGGATGTGACATCTACAGTGTCATGAATGAATATAAATCTGTCAGAATTTGAATTAACTTTTTAAACTTGACGTTTCGTAGAAGTGGTATAAACCTAACATTTCCTATTCAGAAAAATAACCATTTTTGATTTTTTTTAAGTACCTATTTCTCAATAAGCAACACAAAAAACGTTGATGTCACTCCTGCCGAAAACTACATGACCCGCTCACATGCGACGGCGACGCTCCGTCATCGGTGACGCGCCGCATCACCGCTCGTCGCGCTATTCCGTACTTTCGGCACCTGTGAGATAAACAACTATTATTCTGATGACAGTAGGTAGTGTCAAATGCTGATGCTTTGACAATACCTTCTATTGATACTATTGACTATAAATATATCTGTCAAATCCTGGCTAACTAGTTTAATTTTAATACAGACACGATTTATCTCAGTCAAATAGATTCTCGTGCAGCTAAACTGTTAATTTTATATTTTGTATGATAAAGTCATGTGCCTGGCCACATCAGATTTTTTGGGTTAGAAACTAATTCTTTTGTTTGGTATTGTTTATATTACATGAAATGTTCGAAATGCCTATTATTCCTGAAGATGCTGAAATAAAAGCTCGCAAAGAAAAGCAAAATAATTAAAATTGCAAGTTAAATATTTGTGCAGTTTTCACCTTTCTCATATTCAAAAGGAAACTTAATAATTGTCTCAGAAGCCACATCAGTCGTATAAGTTAAGACTTTTAATATTTTATTTAAAACGTCTAAAAAGAAGCTACAGAAAAATCCAGCTTTTACCTATTTTGATTACGTTTCCAACTGTAACTGTACAAAAAAAAAACCTTAGCTCCCTTTTGGCAAAAAGTACAGAATGGAACCGTATATCAAAAACACAGAAAAATATGTATTGATTTTGTTGTAAGCGGAGCAAAATCATCTAAAACGCACTTCTTTATTCTTCCCCCTGAAATCCTTCTACCATAATCTCCACAATTCCAGTACATACGCGTTCTGCAAATGCTAGCCGACATCCAGGTCAAACCAGTAAAAAGCAAGGCACTTATTAATCGTATTGATATGCATAAACCCATCCGCGGAAAACCGCAGTAGGGCGCCAACTCAAAGCGCACGAAAAACACATAACGCGGGAAACGCTCAAACGATTTCTCGAATGACAGAGCGCATCTTCAAAAAGAACACACCAGCCATAGACCAGAAGAGGCAAAGTCGATCGCCTTTGCGTTCGCAAAAACGCAGCGTTGGCTGCGCTCGGTGGCCCAGTAGTGGGGGACGGCAATCTGCGGAAACGAGTGGCGGCGTTTTTCCAACCCCCCCGTCCCGTGCGGAGGGGACAGGCGGGAAACTAGGGGGTGGTGGCAAAGTTATCACCGAGTTCGGGCGAAAAATGTAATAACGATAATGCACAAAGTCTGCGATGGCTGAGCTGTATTTTCTTCTCCTTCCTGGGACCCTCCAGGGCTGGCTCTAGAGGAATTTGGGGAGAAATTTTTGTGTTATTGAAAAAAACGTAACCCAACTGCCTTCAATCAAATTAAGATTGTGGTTCTTAGTACAGTGACGCTGATTACGCCGGTATAATTTGATTTTCCATATTTGGAACTCTTCGGGAGTTATGATCGTTCCAAGTTATCAAAAATAATGCAAAACAGCCATTTTACTGCATCTGCAACTTTTAACGCAAACTGTGTCCGAACTAATTGACCGATCTTGACGTTTCGAACGGTGTCGGATAGGAAATTGGTCGAGGAATTCATTTCTGAAAGCCGCGTTGGTCTAGTACGCGCGGTTCGCGAGAAAACCGCGAGAAACCGCGGAAACTATGTTTTCCCACTTTCTGGCCAAACCGTACACGCTACGGGAAAACCGACCTCACCGTTCAATTCAGCACATCCCAATGCATAAGCATGACTACACTAGAACGCTCTATCTCTCAAAAAGTTATAATTATTTTATCGGTCTAAATTTAGCACTTTTAGATAGAAAAAAAATGAACATTGCAACCGTTGGTGATAGAAAGGTTTACCCACTACCAAATGATAGCTCTCGTTGAGTCTATCAAAAAAATGTATACTTTTATATGCCTAAGATTTGCCGTTTTCATGTTAAGTGGTCCATTTCGCTTATTTTTGTGTTATTTGAAAAACCGTAATTTCAGCACAACTCGGTAACCAGTAGAGACAGAGACTTCTCCTATGTAAATTTGTAATCAGCGCACCCATTTTAGTAAGATAGCAAAGGTTTCATGTTGATCCGGGTCCTGATTTTAGAGATGGGAGTGCTACTTCAAAATTATAGTTTAAAATATGTGATTTCTTACAAAATTTTAGCCAATCGGCAAAAACTCAACTACCTGCAATCAAATTAAGGTTGTGGTTCTAGATACAATTTTTGACGCTGATTACGCCGGTATAATTTGATTTTACTTATTTGGAACGGTTCGGCAGTAATTACGTTCCCAATTATCAAAAATGATGCTAAAAACACCCTTTTACTATGTTATAAACTTTGAACGCAAACTGTGTCCGATCTAATCGACCGATGTTGACGGTTCAAACGGTATCGGATGGGAAATTGGCCGAGGAATTCATTTCTGAAAGCCCCGTTGCTCTAAGGTGCGCGGTTCGCGAGAAAAACGCGATAAACCGCGGAAATTATAGTTTCCCACTTTCTGGCCAAACCGTACACGCTACGGGAAAATCGACCTCACCGTTGAATTCAGCACATCCCAATGCATAAGCATGACTACACTAGAACGCTCTATCTCTCAAAAAGTTATAATTATTTTTTCGGTCTAAATTTAGCACTTTTAGATAGAAAAAAATTGAACATTGCAACCGTTGGTGATAGAAAGGTTTACCCACTACCAAACGATAGCTCTCGTTGAGTCTATCAAAAAAATGTATACTTTTATATGCCTAAGATTTACCATTTTCATGTTAAGTGGTCCATTTCGCTTATTTTTGTGTTATTTGAAAAACCGTAATTTCAGCACAACTCGGTAACCAGTAGAGACAGAGACTTCTCCTATGTAAATTTGTAATCAGCGCACCCATTTTAATAAGATAGCAAAGGTTTCATGTTGATCCGGGCCCTAATTTTAGAGATAGGAGTGCTACTTCAAAATTATAGTTTAAAATATGTGATTTCTTACAAAATTTTAACCAGTCGGCAAAAACTCAACTACCTTCAGTCAAATTAAGGTTGTGGTTCTAGATACAATTTTTGACGCTGATTACGCCGGTATAATTTGATTTTACTTATTTGGAACGGTTCGGCAGTTATTACGTTCCCAATTATCAAAAATGATGCTAAAAACACCCTTTTACTATGTTATAAACTTTGAACGCAAACTGTGTCCGATCTAATCGACCGATGTTGACGGTTCAAACGGTATCGGATTGGAAATTGGCCGAGGAATTCATTTTTGAAAGCCCCGGTACTCTAAGGTGCGCGGTTCGCGAGAAAAACGCGATAAACCGCGGAAATTATAGTTTCCCACTTTCTGGCCAAACCGTACACGCTACGGGAAAACGGACCTCACCGTTGAATTCAGCACATCCCAATGCATAAGCATGACTACACTAGAACGCTCTATCTCTCAAAAAGTTATAATTATTTTTTCGGTCTAAATTTAGCACTTTTAGATAGAAAAAAATTGAACATTGCAACCGTTGGTGATAGAAAGGTTTACCCACTACCAAACGATAGCTCTCGTTGAGTCTATCAAAAAAATGTATACTTTTATATGCCTAAGATTTACCATTTTCATGTTAAGTGGTCCATTTCGCTTATTTTTGTGTTATTTGAAAAACCGTAATTTCAGCACAACTCGGTAACCAGTAGAGACAGAGACTTCTCCTATGTAAATTTGTAATCAGCGCACCCATTTTAGTAAGATAGCAAAGGTTTCATGTTGATCCGGGCCCTAATTTTAGAGATAGGAGTGCTACTTCAAAATTATAGTTTAAAATATGTGATTTCTTACAAAATTTTAGCCAGTCGGCAAAAACTCAACTACCTTCAATCAAATTAAGGTTGTGGTTCTAGATACAATTTTTGACGCTGATTACGCCGGTATAATTTGATTTTACTTATTTGGAACGGTTCGGCAGTTATTACGTTCCCAATTATCAAAAATGATGCTAAAAACACCCTTTTACTATGTTATAAACTTTGAACGCAAACTGTGTCCGATCTAATCGACCGATGTTGACGGTTCAAACGGTATCGGATGGGAAATTGGCCGAGGAATTCATTTCTGAAAGCCCCGTTACTCTAAGGTGCGCGGTTCGCGAGAAAAACGCGATAAACCGCGGAAATTATAGTTTCCCACTTTCTGGCCAAACCGTACACGCTACGGGAAAACGGACTTCACCGTTGAATTCAGCACATCCCAATGCATAAGCATGACTACACTAGAACGCTCTATCTCTCAAAAAGTTATAATTATTTTTTCGGTCTAAATTTAGCACTTTTAGATAGAAAAAAATTGAACATTGCAACCGTTGGTGATAGAAAGGTTTACCCACTACCAAACGATAGCTCTCGTTGAGTCTATCAAAAAATGTATACTTTTATATGCCTAAGAATTACCATTTTCATGTTAAGTGGTCCATTTCGCTTATTTTTGTGTTATTTGAAAAACCGTAATTTCAGCACAACTCGGTAACCAGTAGAGACAGAGACTTCTCCTATGTAAATTTGTAATCAGCGCACCCATTTTAGTAAGATAGGAAAGGTTTCATGTTGATCCGGGCCCTAATTTTAGAGATAGGAGTGCTACTTCAAAATTATAGTTTAATTATCAAAAATGATGCTAAAAACACCCTTTTACTATGTTATAAACTTTGAACGCAAACTGTGTCCGATCTAATCGACCGATGTTGACGGTTCAAACGGTATCGGATTGGAAATTGGCCGAGGAATTCATTTTTGAAAGCGCCGTTACTCTAAGGTGCGCGGTTCGCGAGAAAAACGCGATAAACCGCGGAAATTATAGTTTCCCACTTTCTGGCCAAACCGTACACGCTACGGGAAAACGGACCTCACCGTTGAATTCAGCACATCCCAATGCATAAGCATGACTACACTAGAACGCTCTATCTCTCAAAAAGTTATAATTATTTTTTCGGTCTAAATTTAGCACTTTTAGATAGAAAAAAATTGAACATTGCAACCGTTGGTGATAGAAAGGTTTACCCACTACCAAACGATAGCTCTCGTTGAGTCTATCAAAAAAATGTATACTTTTATATGCCTAAGATTTACCATTTTCATGTTAAGTGGTGCATTTCGCTTATTTTTGTGTTATTTGAAAAACCGTAATTTCAGTACAACTCGGTAACCAGTAAAGACAGAGACTTCTCCTATGTAAATTTGTAATCAGCGCACCCATTTTAGTAAGATAGCAAAGGTTTCATGTTGATCCGGGCCCTAATTTTAGAGATAGGAGTGCTACTTCAAAATTATAGTTTAAAATATGTGATTTCTTACAAAATTATAGCCAGTCGGCAAAAACTCAACTACCTTCAATCAAATTAAGGTTGTGGTTCTAGATACAATTTTTGACGCTGATTACGCCGGTATAATTTGATTTTACTTATTTGGAACGGTTCGGCAGTTATTACGTTCCCAATTATCAAAAATGATGCTAAAAACACCCTTTTACTATGTTATAAACTTTGAACGCAAACTGTGTCCGATCTAATCGACCGATGTTGACGGTTCAAACGGTATCGGATTGGAAATTGGCCGAGGAATTCATTTCTGAAAGCCCCGTTACTCTAAGGTGCGCGGTTCGCGAGAAAAACGCGATAAACCGCGGAAATTATAGTTTCCCACTTTCTGGCCAAACCGTACACGCTACGGGAAAACGGACCTCACCGTTGAATTCAGCACATCCCAATGCATAAGCAAGACTACACTAGAACGCTCTATCTCTCAAAAAGTTATAATTATTTTTTCGGTCTAAATTTAGCACTTTTAGATAGAAAAAAATTGAACATTGCAACCGTTGGTGATAGAAAGGTTTACCCACTACCAAACGATAGCTCTCGTTGAGTCTATCAAAAAAATGTATACTTTTATATGCCTAAGATTTACCATTTTCATGTTAAGTGGTCCATTTCGCTTATTTTTGTGTTATTTGAAAAACCGTAATTTCAGCACAACTCGGTAACCAGTAGAGACAGAGACTTCTCGTATGTAAATTTGTAATCAGCGCACCCATTTTAGTAAGATAGCAAAGGTTTCATGTTGATCCGGGCCCTAATTTTAGAGATAGGAGTGCTACTTCAAAATTATAGTTTAAAATATGTGATTTCTTACAAAATTTTAACCAGTCGGCAAAAACTCAACTACCTTCAGTCAAATTAAGGTTGTGGTTCTAGATACAATTTTTGACGCTGATTACGCCGGTATAATTTGATTTTACTTATTTGGAACGGTTCGGCAGTTATTACGTTCCCAATTATCAAAAATGATGCTAAAAACACCCTTTTACTATGTTATAAACTTTGAACGCAAACTGTGTCCGATCTAATCGACCGATGTTGACGGTTCAAACGGTATCGGATGGGAAATTGGCCGAGGAATTCATTTCTGAAAGCCCCGTTACTCTAAGGTGCGCGGTTCGCGAGAAAAACGCCATAAACCGCGGAAATTATAGTTTCCCACTTTCTGGCCAAACCGTACACGCTACGGGAAAACGGACCTCACCGTTGAATTCAGGACATCCCAATGCATAAGCATGACTACACTAGAACGCTCTATCTCTCAAAAAGTTATAATTATTTTTTCGGTCTAAATTTAGCACTTTTAGATAGAAAAAAATTGAACATTGCAACCGTTGGTGATAGAAAGGTTTACCCACTACCAAACGATAGCTCTCGTTGAGACTATCAAAAAAATGTATACTTTTATATGCCTAAGATTTACCATTTTCATGTTAAGTGGTCCATTTCGCTTATTTTTGTGTTATTTGAAAAACCGTAATTTCAGCACAACTCGGTAACCAGTAGAGACAGAGACTTCTCCTATGTAAATTTGTAATCAGCGCACCCATTTTAGTAAGATAGCAAAGGTTTCATGTTGATCCGGGCCCTAATTTTAGAGATAGGAGTGCTACTTCAAAATTATAGTTTAAAATATGTGATTTCTTACAAAATTTTAGCCAGTCGGCAAAAACTCAACTACCTTCAATCAAATTAAGGTTGTGGTTCTAGATACAATTTTTGACGCTGATTACGCCGGTATAATTTGATTTTACTTATTTGGAACGGTTCGGCAGTTATTACGTTCCCAATTATCAAAAATGATGCTAAAAACACCCTTTTACTATGTTATAAACTTTGAACGCAAACTGTGTCCGATCTAATCGACCGATGCTGACGGTTCAAACGGTATCGGATGGGAAATTGGCCGAGGAATTCATTTCTGAAAGTCCCGTTGCTCTAAGGTGCGCGGTTTGCGAGAAAAACGCGATAAACCGCGGAAATTATAGTTTCCCACTTTCTGGCCAAACCGTACACGCTACGGAAAAACCGAGCTCACAGTTGAATTCAGCACATCCCAATGCATAAGCATAACTACATTAGAACGCTCTATCTCTCAAAAAGTTATAATTATTTTTTCGGTCTAAATTTAGCACTTTTAGATAGAAAAAAATTGAACATTGCAACCGTTGGTGATAGAAAGGTTTACCCACTACCAAACGATAGCTCTCGTTGAGTCTATCAAAAAAATGTATACTTTTATATGCCTAAGATTTACCATTTTCATGTTAAGTGGTCCATTTCGCTTATTTTTGTGTTATTTGAAAAACCGTAATTTCAGCACAACTCGGTAACCAGTAGAGACAGAGACTTCTCCTATGTAAATTTGTAATCAGCGCACCCATTTTAGTAAGATAGCAAAGGTTTCATGTTAATCCGGGCCCTAATTTTAGAGATAGGAGTGCTACTTCAAAATTATAGTTTAAAATATGTGATTTCTTACAAAATTTTAACCAGTCGGCAAAAACTCAACTACCTTCAGTCAAATTAAGGTTGTGGTTCTAGATACAATTTTTGACGCTGATTACGCCGGTATAATTTGATTTTACTTATTTGGAACGGTTCGGCAGTTATTACGTTCCCAATTATCAAAAATGATGCTAAAAACACCCTTTTACTATGTTATAAACTTTGAACGCAAACTGTGTCCGATCTAATCGACCGATGTTGACGGTTCAAACGGTATCGGATTGGAAATTGGCCGAGGAATTCATTTTTGAAAGCCCCGTTACTCTAAGGTGCGCGGTTCGCGAGAAAAACGCGATAAACCGCGGAAATTATAGTTTCCCACTTTCTGGCCAAACCGTACACGCTACGGGAAAACGGACCTCACCGTTGAATTCAGCACATCCCAATGCATAAGCATGACTACACTAGAACGCTCTATCTCTCAAAAAGTTATAATTATTTTTTCGGTCTAAATTTAGCACTTTTAGATAGAAAAAAATTGAACATTGCAACCGTTGGTGATAGAAAGGTTTACCCACTACCAAACGATAGCTCTCGTTGAGTCTATCAAAAAAATGTATACTTTTATATGCCTAAGATTTACCATTTTCATGTTAAGTGGTCCATTTCGCTTATTTTTGTGTTATTTGAAAAACCGTAATTTCAGCACAACTCGGTAACCAGTAGAGACAGAGACTTCTCCTATGTAAATTTGTAATCAGCGCACCCATTTTAGTAAGATAGCAAAGGTTTCATGTTGATCCGGGCCCTAATTTTAGAGATAGGAGTGCTACTTCAAAATTATAGTTTAAAATATGTGATTTCTTACAAAATTTTAGCCAGTCGGCAAAAACTCAACTACCTTCAATCAAATTAAGGTTGTGGTTCTAGATACAATTTTTGACGCTGATTACGCCGGTATAATTTGATTTTACTTATTTGGAACGGTTCGGCAGTTATTACGTTCCCAATTATCAAAAATGATGCTAAAAACACCCTTTTACTATGTTATAAACTTTGAACGCAAACTGTGTCCGATCTAATCGACCGATGTTGACGGTTCAAACGGTATCGGATGGGAAATTGGCCGAGGAATTCATTTCTGAAAGCCCCGTTACTCTAAGGTGCGCGGTTCGCGAGAAAAACGCGATAAACCGCGGAAATTATAGTTTCCCACTTTCTGGCCAAACCGTACACGCTACGGGAAAACGGACTTCACCGTTGAATTCAGCACATCCCAATGCATAAGCATGACTACACTAGAACGCTCTATCTCTCAAAAAGTTATAATTATTTTTTCGGTCTAAATTTAGCACTTTTAGATAGAAAAAAATTGAACATTGCAACCGTTGGTGATAGAAAGGTTTACCCACTACCAAACGATAGCTCTCGTTGAGTCTATCAAAAAAATGTATACTTTTATATGCCTAAGATTTACCATTTTCATGTTAAGTGGTCCATTTCGCTTATTTTTGTGTTATTTGAAAAACCGTAATTTCAGCACAACTCGGTAACCAGTAGAGACAGAGACTTCTCCTATGTAAATTTGTAATCAGCGCACCCATTTTAGTAAGATAGCAAAGGTTTCATGTTGATCCGGGCCCTAATTTTAGAGATAGGAGTGCTACTTCAAAATTATAGTTTAAAATATGTGATTTCTTACAAAATTTTAGCCAGTCGGCAAAAACTCAACTACCTTCAATCAAATTAAGGTTGTGGTTCTAGATACAATTCTTGACGCTGATTACGCCGGTATAATTTGCTTTTACTTATTTGGAACGGTTCGGCAGTTATTACGTTCCCAATTATCAAAAATGATGCTAAAAACACCCTTTTACTATGTTATAAACTTTGAACGCAAACTGTGTCCGATCTAATCGACCGATGCTGACGGTTCAAACGGTATCGGATGGGAAATTGGCCGAGGAATTCATTTCTGAAAGTCCCGTTGCTCTAAGGTGCGCGGTTTGCGAGAAAAACGCGATAAACCGCGGAAATTATAGTTTCCCACTTTCTGGCCAAACCGTACACGCTACGGAAAAACCGAGCTCACAGTTGAATTCAGCACATCCCAATGCATAAGCATAACTACATTAGAACGCTCTATCTCTCAAAAAGTTATAATTATTTTTTCGGTCTAAATTTAGCACTTTTAGATAGAAAAAAATTGAACATTGCAACCGTTGGTGATAGAAAGGTTTACCCACTACCAAACGATAGCTCTCGTTGAGTCTATCAAAAAAATGTATACTTTTATATGCCTAAGATTTACCATTTTCATGTTAAGTGGTCCATTTCGCTTATTTTTGTGTTATTTGAAAAACCGTAATTTCAGCACAACTCGGTAACCAGTAGAGACAGAGACTTCTCCTATGTAAATTTGTAATCAGCGCACCCATTTTAGTAAGATAGCAAAGGTTTCATGTTAATCCGGGCCCTAATTTTAGAGATAGGAGTGCTACTTCAAAATTATAGTTTAAAATATGTGATTTCTTACAAAATTTTAACCAGTCGGCAAAAACTCAACTACCTTCAGTCAAATTAAGGTTGTGGTTCTAGATACAATTTTTGACGCTGATTACGCCGGTATAATTTGATTTTACTTATTTGGAACGGTTCGGCAGTTATTACGTTCCCAATTATCAAAAATGATGCTAAAAACACCCTTTTACTATGTTATAAACTTTGAACGCAAACTGTGTCCGATCTAATCGACCGATGTTGACGGTTCAAACGGTATCGGATTGGAAATTGGCCGAGGAATTCATTTTTGAAAGCCCCGTTACTCTAAGGTGCGCGGTTCGCGAGAAAAACGCGATAAACCGCGGAAATTATAGTTTCCCACTTTCTGGCCAAACCGTACACGCTACGGGAAAACAGACCTCACCGTTGAATTCAGCACATCCCAATGCATAAGCATGACTACACTAGAACGCTCTATCTCTCAAAAAGTTATAATTATTTTTTCGGTCTAAATTTAGCACTTTTAGATAGAAAAAAATTGAACATTGCAACCGTTGGTGATAGAAAGGTTTACCCACTACCAAACGATAGCTCTCGTTGAGTCTATCAAAAAAATGTATACTTTTATATGCCTAAGATTTACCATTTTCATGTTAAGTGGTGCATTTCGCTTATTTTTGTGTTATTTGAAAAACCGTAATTTCAGTACAACTCGGTAACCAGTAGAGACAGAGACTTCTCCTATGTAAATTTGTAATCAGCGCACCCATTTTAGTAAGATAGCAAAGGTTTCATGTTGATCCGGGCCCTAATTTTAGAGATAGGAGTGCTACTTCAAAATTATAGTTTAAAATATGTGATTTCTTACAAAATTATAGCCAGTCGGCAAAAACTCAACTACCTTCAATCAAATTAAGGTTGTGGTTCTAGATACAATTTTTGACGCTGATTACGCCGGTATAATTTGATTTTACTTATTTGGAACGGTTCGGCAGTTATTACGTTCCCAATTATCAAAAATGATGCTAAAAACACCCTTTTACTATGTTATAAACTTTGAACGCAAACTGTGTCCGATCTAATCGACCGATGTTGACGGTTCAAACGGTATCGGATTGGAAATTGGCCGAGGAATTCATTTCTGAAAGCCCCGTTACTCTAAGGTGCGCGGTTCGCGAGAAAAACGCGATAAACCGCGGAAATTATAGTTTCCCACTTTCTGGCCAAACCGTACACGCTACGGGAAAACGGACCTCACCGTTGAATTCAGCACATCCCAATGCATAAGCATGACTACACTAGAACGCTCTATCTCTCAAAAAGTTATAATTATTTTTTCGGTCTAAATTTAGCACTTTTAGATAGAAAAAAATTGAACATTGCAACCGTTGGTGATAGAAAGGTTTACCCACTACCAAACGATAGCTCTCGTTGAGTCTATCAAAAAAATGTATACTTTTATATGCCTAAGATTTACCATTTTCATGTTAAGTGGTCCATTTCGCTTATTTTTGTGTTATTTGAAAAACCGTAATTTCAGCACAACGCGGTAACCAGTAGAGACAGAGACTTCTCCTATGTAAATTTGTAATCAGCGCACTAATTTTAGTAAGATAGCAAAGGTTTCATGTTGATCCGGGCCCTAATTTTAGAGATAGGAGTGCTACTTCAAAATTATAGTTTAAAATATGTGATTTCCTACAAAATTTTAGCCAGTCGGCAAAAACTCAACTACCTTCAATCAAATTAAGGTTGTGGTTCTAGATACAATGTTTGACGCTGATTACGCCGGTATAATTTGATTTTACTTATTTGGAACGGTTCGGCAGTTATTACGTTCCCAATTATCAAAAATGATGATAAAAACACCCATTTTACTATGTTAGAAACTTTGAACGCAAACTGTGTCCGATCTAATCGACCGATGTTGACGGTTCAAACGGTATCGGATGGGAAATTGGCCGAGGAATTCATTTCTGAAAGCCCCGTTGCTCTAAGGTGCGCGGTTCGCGAGAAAAACGCGATAAACCGCAGAAATTATAGTTTCCCACTTTCTGGCCAAACCGTACACACTACGGGAAAACGGACCTCACCGTTGAATTCAGCACATCCCAATGCATAAGCATGACTACACTAGAACGCTCTATCTCTCAAAAAGTTATAATTATTTTTTCGGTCTAAATTTAGCACTTTTAGATAGAAAAAAATTGAACATTGCAACCGTTGGTGATAGAAAGGTTTACCCACTACCAAACGATAGCTCTTGTTGAGTCTATCAAAAAAATGTATACTTTTATATGCCTAAGATTTACCATTTTCATGTTAAGTGGTGCATTTCGCTTATTTTTGTGTTATTTGAAAAACCGTAATTTCAGTACAACTCGGTAACCAGTAGAGACAGAGACTTCTCCTATGTAAATTTGTAATCAGCGCACCCATTTTAGTAAGATAGCAAAGGTTTCATGTTGATCCGGGCCCTAATTTTAGAGATAGGAGTGCTACTTCAAAATTATAGTTTAAAATATGTGATTTCTTACAAAATTTTAGCCAGTCGGCAAAAACTCAACTACCTTCAATCAAATTAAGGTTGTGGTTCTAGATACAATTTTTGACGCTGATTACGCCGGTATAATTTGATTTTACTTATTTGGAACGGTTCGGCAGTTATTACGTTCCCAATTATCAAAAATGATGCTAAAAACACCCTTTTACTATGTTATAAACTTTGAACGCAAACTGTGTCCGATCTAATCGACCGATGCTGACGGTTCAAACGGTATCGGATGGGAAATTGGCCGAGGAATTCATTTCTGAAAGTCCCGTTGCTCTAAGGTGCGCGGTTTGCGAGAAAAACGCGATAAACCGCGGAAATTATAGTTTCCCACTTTCTGGCCAAACCGTACACGCTACGGAAAAACCGAGCTCACAGTTGAATTCAGCACATCCCAATGCATAAGCATAACTACATTAGAACGCTCTATCTCTCAAAAAGTTATAATTATTTTTTCGGTCTAAATTTAGCACTTTTAGATAGAAAAAAATTGAACATTGCAACCGTTGGTGATAGAAAGGTTTACCCACTACCAAACGATAGCTCTTGTTGAGTCTATCAAAAAAATGTATACTTTTATATGCCTAAGATTTACCATTTTCATGTTAAGTGGTGCATTTCGCTTATTTTTGTGTTATTTGAAAAACCGTAATTTCAGTACAACTCGGTAACCAGTAGAGACAGAGACTTCTCCTATGTAAATTTGTAATCAGCGCACCCATTTTAGTAAGATAGCAAAGGTTTCATGTTGATCCGGGCCCTAATTTTAGAGATAGGAGTGCTACTTCAAAATTATAGTTTAAAATATGTGATTTCTTACAAAATTTTAGCCAGTCGGCAAAAACTCAACTACCTTCAATCAAATTAAGGTTGTGGTTCTAGATACAATTTTTGACGCTGATTACGCCGGTATAATTTGATTTTACTTATTTGGAACAGTTCGGCAGTTATTACGTTCCCAATTATCAAAAATGATGCTAAAAACACCCTTTTACTATGTTATAAACTTTGAACGCAAACTGTGTCCGATCTAATCGACCGATGTTGACGGTTCAAACGGTATCGGATTGGAAATTGGCCGAGGAATTCATTTTTGAAAGCCCCGTTGCTCTAAGGTGCGCGGTTCGCGAGAAAAACGCGATAAACCGCGGAAATTATAGTTTCCCACTTTCTGGCCAAACCGTACACGCTACGGGAAAACGGACCTCACCGTTGAATTCAGCACATCCCAATGCATAAGCATGACTACACTAGAACGCTCTATCTCTCAAAAAGTTACAATTATTTTTTCGGTCTAAATTTAGCACTTTTAGATAGAAAAAAATTGAACATTGCAACCGTTGGTGATAGAAAGGTTTACCCACTACCAAACGATAGCTCTCGTTGAGTCTATCAAAAAAATGTATACTTTTATATGCCTAAGATTTACCATTTTCATGTTAAGTGGTCCATTTCGCTTATTTTTGTGTTATTTGAAAAACCGTAATTTCAGCACAACTCGGTAACCTGTAGAGACAGAGACTTCTCCTATGTAAATTTGTAATCAGCGCACCCATTTTAGTAAGATAGCAAAGGTTTCATGTTGATCCGGGCCCTAATTTTAGAGATAGGAGTGCTACTTCAAAATTATAGTTTAAAATATGTGATTTCTTACAAAATTTTAGCCAGTCGGCAAAAACTCAACTACCTTCAATCAAATTAAGGTTGTGGTTCTAGATACAATTTTTGACGCTGATTACGCCGGTATAATTTGATTTTACTTATTTGGAACGGTTCGGCAGTTATTACGTTCCCAATTATCAAAAATGATGCTAAAAACACCCTTTTACTATGTTATAAACTTTGAACGCAAACTGTGTCCGATCTAATCGACCGATGCTGACGGTTCAAACGGTATCGGATGGGAAATTGGCCGAGGAATTCATTTCTGAAAGTCCCGTTGCTCTAAGGTGCGCGGTTTGCGAGAAAAACGCGATAAACCGCGGAAATTATAGTTTCCCACTTTCTGGCCAAACCGTACACGCTACGGAAAAACCGAGCTCACAGTTGAATTCAGCACATCCCAATGCATAAGCATAACTACATTAGAACGCTCTATCTCTCAAAAAGTTATAATTATTTTTTCGGTCTAAATTTAGCACTTTTAGATAGAAAAAAATTGAACATTGCAACCGTTGGTGATAGAAAGGTTTACCCACTACCAAACGATAGCTCTCGTTGAGTCTATCAAAAAAATGTATACTTTTATATGCCTAAGATTTACCATTTTCATGTTAAGTGGTCCATTTCGCTTATTTTTGTGTTATTTGAAAAACCGTAATTTCAGCACAACTCGGTAACCAGTAGAGACAGAGACTTCTCCTATGTAAATTTGTAATCAGCGCACTAATTTTAGTAAGATAGCAAAGGTTTCATGTTGATCCGGGCCCTAATTTTAGAGATAGGAGTGCTACTTCAAAATTATAGTTTAAAATATGTGATTTCCTACAAAATTTTAGCCAGTCGGCAAAAACTCAACTACCTTCAATCAAATTAAGGTTGTGGTTCTAGATACAATGTTTGACGCTGATTACGCCGGTATAATTTGATTTTACTTATTTGGAACGGTTCGGCAGTTATTACGTTCCCAATTATCAAAAATGATGCTAAAAACACCCATTTTACTATGTTAGAAACTTTGAACGCAAACTGTGTCCGATCTAATCGACCGATGTTGACGGTTCAAACGGTATCGGATGGGAAATTGGCCGAGGAATTCATTTCTGAAAGCCCCGTTGCTCTAAGGTGCGCGGTTCGCGAGAAAAACGCGATAAACCGCGGAAATTATAGTTTCCCACTTTCTGGCCAAACCGTACACACTACGGGAAAACGGACCTCACCGTTGAATTCAGCACATCCCAATGCATAAGCATGACTACACTAGAACGCTCTATCTCTCAAAAAGTTATAATTATTTTTTCGGTCTAAATTTAGCACTTTTAGATAGAAAAAAATTGAACATTGCAACCGTTGGTGATAGAAAGGTTTACCCACTACCAAACGATAGCTCTTGTTGAGTCTATCAAAAAAATGTATACTTTTATATGCCTAAGATTTACCATTTTCATGTTAAGTGGTGCATTTCGCTTATTTTTGTGTTATTTGAAAAACCGTAATTTCAGTACAACTCGGTAACCAGTAGAGACAGAGACTTCTCCTATGTAAATTTGTAATCAGCGCACCCATTTTAGTAAGATAGCAAAGGTTTCATGTTGATCCGGGCCCTAATTTTAGAGATAGGAGTGCTACTTCAAAATTATAGTTTAAAATATGTGATTTCTTACAAAATTTTAGCCAGTCGGCAAAAACTCAACTACCTTCAATCAAATTAAGGTTGTGGTTCTAGATACAATTTTTGACGCTGATTACGCCGGTATAATTTGATTTTACTTATTTGGAACAGTTCGGCAGTTATTACGTTCCCAATTATCAAAAATGATGCTAAAAACACCCTTTTACTATGTTATAAACTTTGAACGCAAACTGTGTCCGATCTAATCGACCGATGTTGACGGTTCAAACGGTATCGGATTGGAAATTGGCCGAGGAATTCATTTTTGAAAGCCCCGTTGCTCTAAGGTGCGCGGTTCGCGAGAAAAACGCGATAAACCGCGGAAATTATAGTTTCCCACTTTCTGGCCTAACCGTACACGCTACGGGAAAACGGACCTCACCGTTAAATTCAGCACATCCCAATGCATAAGCATGACTATACTAGAACGCTCTATCTCTCAAAAAGTTATAATTATTTTTTCGGTCTAAATTTAGCACTTTTAGATAGAAAAAAATTGAACATTGTAACCGTTGGTGATAGAAAGGTTTACCCACTACCAAACGATAGGTCTCGTTGAGTCTATCAAAAAAATGTATACTTTTATATGCCTAAGATTTACCATTTTCATGTTAAGTGGTCCATTTCGCTTATTTTTGTGTTATTTGAAAAACCGTAATTTCAGCACAACTCGGTAACCAGTAGAGACAGAGACTTCTCCTATGTAAATTTGTAATCAGCGCACCCATTTTAGTAAGATAGCAAAGGTTTCATGTTGATCCGGGCCCTAATTTTAGAGATAGGAGTGCTACTTCAAAATTATAGTTTAAAATATGTGATTTCTTACAAAATTTTAGCCAGTCGGCAAAAACTCAACTACCTTCAATCAAATTAAGGTTGTGGTTCTAGATACAATTTTTGACGCTGATTACGCCGGTATAATTTGATTTTACTTATTTGGAACGGTTCGGCAGTTATTACGTTCCCAATTATCAAAAATGATGCTAAAAACACCCTTTTACTATGTTATAAACTTTGAACGCAAACTGTGTCCGATCTAATCGACCGATGTTGACGGTTCAAACGGTATCGGATTGGAAATTGGCCGAGGAATTCATTTTTGAAAGCCCCGTTACTCTAAGGTGCGCGGTTCGCGAGAAAAACGCGATAAACCGCGGAAATTATAGTTTCCCACTTTCTGGCCAAACCGTACACGCTACGGAAAAACCGAGCTCACAGTTGAATTCAGCACATCCCAATGCATAAGCATAACTACATTAGAACGCTCTATCTCTCAAAAAGTTATAATTATTTTTTCGGTCTAAATTTAGCACTTTTAGATAGAAAAAAATTGAACATTGCAACCGTTGGTGATAGAAAGGTTTACCCACTACCAAACGATAGCTCTCGTTGAGTCTATCAAAAAAATGTATACTTTTATATGCCTAAGATTTACCATTTTCATGTTAAGTGGTCCATTTCGCTTATTTTTGTGTTATTTGAAAAACCGTAATTTCAGCACAACTCGGTAACCAGTAGAGACAGAGACTTCTCCTATGTAAATTTGTAATCAGCGCACTAATTTTAGTAAGATAGCAAAGGTTTCATGTTGATCCGGGCCCTAATTTTAGAGATAGGAGTGCTACTTCAAAATTATAGTTAAAAATATGTGATTTCCTACAAAATTTTAGCCAGTCGGCAAAAACTCAACTACCTTCAATCAAATTAAGGTTGTGGTTCTAGATACAATTTTTGACGCTGATTACGCCGGTATAATTTGATTTTACTTATTTGGAACAGTTCGGCAGTTATTACGTTCCCAATTATCAAAAATGATGCTAAAAACACCCTTTTACTATGTTATAAACTTTGAACGCAAACTGTGTCCGATCTAATCGACCGATGTTGACGGTTCAAACGGTATCGGATTGGAAATTGGCCGAGGAATTCATTTTTGAAAGCCCCGTTACTCTAAGGTGCGCGGTTCGCGAGAAAAACGCGATAAACCGCGGAAATTATAGTTTCCCACTTTCTGGCCAAACCGTACACGCTACGGGAAAACGGACCTCACCGTTGAATTCAGCACATCCCAATGCATAAGCATGACTACACTAGAACGCTCTATCTCTCAAAAAGTTACAATTATTTTTTCGGTCTAAATTTAGCACTTTTAGATAGAAAAAAATTGAACATTGCAACCGTTGGTGATAGAAAGGTTTACCCACTACCAAACGATAGCTCTCGTTGAGTCTATCAAAAAAATGTATACTTTTATATGCCTAAGATTTACCATTTTCATGTTAAGTGGTCCATTTCGCTTATTTTTGTGTTATTTGAAAAACCGTAATTTCAGCACAACTCGGTAACCTGTAGAGACAGAGACTTCTCCTATGTAAATTTGTAATCAGCGCACCCATTTTAGTAAGATAGCAAAGGTTTCATGTTGATCCGGGCCCTAATTTTAGAGATAGGAGTGCTACTTCAAAATTATAGTTTAAAATATGTGATTTCTTACAAAATTTTAGCCAGTCGGCAAAAACTCAACTACCTTCAATCAAATTAAGGTTGTGGTTCTAGATACAATTTTTGACGCTGATTACGCCGGTATAATTTGATTTTACTTATTTGGAACGGTTCGGCAGTTATTACGTTCCCAATTATCAAAAATGATGCTAAAAACACCCTTTTACTATGTTATAAACTTTGAACGCAAACTGTGTCCGATCTAATCGACCGATGCTGACGGTTCAAACGGTATCGGATGGGAAATTGGCCGAGGAATTCATTTCTGAAAGTCCCGTTGCTCTAAGGTGCGCGGTTTGCGAGAAAAACGCGATAAACCGCGGAAATTATAGTTTCCCACTTTCTGGCCAAACCGTACACGCTACGGAAAAACCGAGCTCACAGTTGAATTCAGCACATCCCAATGCATAAGCATAACTACATTAGAACGCTCTATCTCTCAAAAAGTTATAATTATTTTTTCGGTCTAAATTTAGCACTTTTAGATAGAAAAAAATTGAACATTGCAACCGTTGGTGATAGAAAGGTTTACCCACTACCAAACGATAGCTCTCGTTGAGTCTATCAAAAAAATGTATACTTTTATATGCCTAAGATTTACCATTTTCATGTTAAGTGGTCCATTTCGCTTATTTTTGTGTTATTTGAAAAACCGTAATTTCAGCACAACTCGGTAACCAGTAGAGACAGAGACTTCTCCTATGTAAATTTGTAATCAGCGCACTAATTTTAGTAAGATAGCAAAGGTTTCATGTTGATCCGGGCCCTAATTTTAGAGATAGGAGTGCTACTTCAAAATTATAGTTTAAAATATGTGATTTCCTACAAAATTTTAGCCAGTCGGCAAAAACTCAACTACCTTCAATCAAATTAAGGTTGTGGTTCTAGATACAATGTTTGACGCTGATTACGCCGGTATAATTTGATTTTACTTATTTGGAACGGTTCGGCAGTTATTACGTTCCCAATTATCAAAAATGATGCTAAAAACACCCATTTTACTATGTTAGAAACTTTGAACGCAAACTGTGTCCGATCTAATCGACCGATGTTGACGGTTCAAACGGTATCGGATGGGAAATTGGCCGAGGAATTCATTTCTGAAAGCCCCGTTGCTCTAAGGTGCGCGGTTCGCGAGAAAAACGCGATAAACCGCGGAAATTATAGTTTCCCACTTTCTGGCCAAACCGTACACACTACGGGAAAACGGACCTCACCGTTGAATTCAGCACATCCCAATGCATAAGCATGACTACACTAGAACGCTCTATCTCTCAAAAAGTTATAATTATTTTTTCGGTCTAAATTTAGCACTTTTAGATAGAAAAAAATTGAACATTGCAACCGTTGGTGATAGAAAGGTTTACCCACTACCAAACGATAGCTCTTGTTGAGTCTATCAAAAAAATGTATACTTTTATATGCCTAAGATTTACCATTTTCATGTTAAGTGGTGCATTTCGCTTATTTTTGTGTTATTTGAAAAACCGTAATTTCAGTACAACTCGGTAACCAGTAGAGACAGAGACTTCTCCTATGTAAATTTGTAATCAGCGCACCCATTTTAGTAAGATAGCAAAGGTTTCATGTTGATCCGGGCCCTAATTTTAGAGATAGGAGTGCTACTTCAAAATTATAGTTTAAAATATGTGATTTCTTACAAAATTTTAGCCAGTCGGCAAAAACTCAACTACCTTCAATCAAATTAAGGTTGTGGTTCTAGATACAATTTTTGACGCTGATTACGCCGGTATAATTTGATTTTACTTATTTGGAACAGTTCGGCAGTTATTACGTTCCCAATTATCAAAAATGATGCTAAAAACACCCTTTTACTATGTTATAAACTTTGAACGCAAACTGTGTCCGATCTAATCGACCGATGTTGACGGTTCAAACGGTATCGGATTGGAAATTGGCCGAGGAATTCATTTTTGAAAGCCCCGTTGCTCTAAGGTGCGCGGTTCGCGAGAAAAACGCGATAAACCGCGGAAATTATAGTTTCCCACTTTCTGGCCTAACCGTACACGCTACGGGAAAACGGACCTCACCGTTAAATTCAGCACATCCCAATGCATAAGCATGACTATACTAGAACGCTCTATCTCTCAAAAAGTTATAATTATTTTTTCGGTCTAAATTTAGCACTTTTAGATAGAAAAAAATTGAACATTGTAACCGTTGGTGATAGAAAGGTTTACCCACTACCAAACGATAGGTCTCGTTGAGTCTATCAAAAAAATGTATACTTTTATATGCCTAAGATTTACCATTTTCATGTTAAGTGGTCCATTTCGCTTATTTTTGTGTTATTTGAAAAACCGTAATTTCAGCACAACTCGGTAACCAGTAGAGACAGAGACTTCTCCTATGTAAATTTGTAATCAGCGCACCCATTTTAGTAAGATAGCAAAGGTTTCATGTTGATCCGGGCCCTAATTTTAGAGATAGGAGTGCTACTTCAAAATTATAGTTTAAAATATGTGATTTCTTACAAAATTTTAGCCAGTCGGCAAAAACTCAACTACCTTCAATCAAATTAAGGTTGTGGTTCTAGATACAATTTTTGACGCTGATTACGCCGGTATAATTTGATTTTACTTATTTGGAACGGTTCGGCAGTTATTACGTTCCCAATTATCAAAAATGATGCTAAAAACACCCTTTTACTATGTTATAAACTTTGAACGCAAACTGTGTCCGATCTAATCGACCGATGTTGACGGTTCAAACGGTATCGGATTGGAAATTGGCCGAGGAATTCATTTTTGAAAGCCCCGTTACTCTAAGGTGCGCGGTTCGCGAGAAAAACGCGATAAACCGCGGAAATTATAGTTTCCCACTTTCTGGCCAAACCGTACACGCTACGGGAAAACGGACCTCACCGTTGAATTCAGCACATCCCAATGCATAAGCATGACTACACTAGAACGCTCTATCTCTCAAAAAGTTACAATTATTTTTTCGGTCTAAATTTAGCACTTTTAGATAGAAAAAAATTGAACATTGCAACCGTTGGTGATAGAAAGGTTTACCCACTACCAAACGATAGCTCTCGTTGAGTCTATCAAAAAAATGTATACTTTTATATGCCTAAGATTTACCATTTTCATGTTAAGTGGTCCATTTCGCTTATTTTTGTGTTATTTGAAAAACCGTAATTTCAGCACAACTCGGTAACCTGTAGAGACAGAGACTTCTCCTATGTAAATTTGTAATCAGCGCACCCATTTTAGTAAGATAGCAAAGGTTTCATGTTGATCCGGGCCCTAATTTTAGAGATAGGAGTGCTACTTCAAAATTATAGTTTAAAATATGTGATTTCTTACAAAATTTTAGCCAGTCGGCAAAAACTCAACTACCTTCAATCAAATTAAGGTTGTGGTTCTAGATACAATTTTTGACGCTGATTACGCCGGTATAATTTGATTTTACTTATTTGGAACGGTTCGGCAGTTATTACGTTCCCAATTATCAAAAATGATGCTAAAAACACCCTTTTACTATGTTATAAACTTTGAACGCAAACTGTGTCCGATCTAATCGACCGATGCTGACGGTTCAAACGGTATCGGATGGGAAATTGGCCGAGGAATTCATTTCTGAAAGTCCCGTTGCTCTAAGGTGCGCGGTTTGCGAGAAAAACGCGATAAACCGCGGAAATTATAGTTTCCCACTTTCTGGCCAAACCGTACACGCTACGGAAAAACCGAGCTCACAGTTGAATTCAGCACATCCCAATGCATAAGCATAACTACATTAGAACGCTCTATCTCTCAAAAAGTTATAATTATTTTTTCGGTCTAAATTTAGCACTTTTAGATAGAAAAAAATTGAACATTGCAACCGTTGGTGATAGAAAGGTTTACCCACTACCAAACGATAGCTCTCGTTGAGTCTATCAAAAAAATGTATACTTTTATATGCCTAAGATTTACCATTTTCATGTTAAGTGGTCCATTTCGCTTATTTTTGTGTTATTTGAAAAACCGTAATTTCAGCACAACTCGGTAACCAGTAGAGACAGAGACTTCTCCTATGTAAATTTGTAATCAGCGCACTAATTTTAGTAAGATAGCAAAGGTTTCATGTTGATCCGGGCCCTAATTTTAGAGATAGGAGTGCTACTTCAAAATTATAGTTTAAAATATGTGATTTCCTACAAAATTTTAGCCAGTCGGCAAAAACTCAACTACCTTCAATCAAATTAAGGTTGTGGTTCTAGATACAATGTTTGACGCTGATTACGCCGGTATAATTTGATTTTACTTATTTGGAACGGTTCGGCAGTTATTACGTTCCCAATTATCAAAAATGATGCTAAAAACACCCATTTTACTATGTTAGAAACTTTGAACGCAAACTGTGTCCGATCTAATCGACCGATGTTGACGGTTCAAACGGTATCGGATGGGAAATTGGCCGAGGAATTCATTTCTGAAAGCCCCGTTGCTCTAAGGTGCGCGGTTCGCGAGAAAAACGCGATAAACCGCGGAAATTATAGTTTCCCACTTTCTGGCCAAACCGTACACACTACGGGAAAACGGACCTCACCGTTGAATTCAGCACATCCCAATGCATAAGCATGACTACACTAGAACGCTCTATCTCTCAAAAAGTTATAATTATTTTTTCGGTCTAAATTTAGCACTTTTAGATAGAAAAAAATTGAACATTGCAACCGTTGGTGATAGAAAGGTTTACCCACTACCAAACGATAGCTCTTGTTGAGTCTATCAAAAAAATGTATACTTTTATATGCCTAAGATTTACCATTTTCATGTTAAGTGGTGCATTTCGCTTATTTTTGTGTTATTTGAAAAACCGTAATTTCAGTACAACTCGGTAACCAGTAGAGACAGAGACTTCTCCTATGTAAATTTGTAATCAGCGCACCCATTTTAGTAAGATAGCAAAGGTTTCATGTTGATCCGGGCCCTAATTTTAGAGATAGGAGTGCTACTTCAAAATTATAGTTTAAAATATGTGATTTCTTACAAAATTTTAGCCAGTCGGCAAAAACTCAACTACCTTCAATCAAATTAAGGTTGTGGTTCTAGATACAATTTTTGACGCTGATTACGCCGGTATAATTTGATTTTACTTATTTGGAACAGTTCGGCAGTTATTACGTTCCCAATTATCAAAAATGATGCTAAAAACACCCTTTTACTATGTTATAAACTTTGAACGCAAACTGTGTCCGATCTAATCGACCGATGTTGACGGTTCAAACGGTATCGGATTGGAAATTGGCCGAGGAATTCATTTTTGAAAGCCCCGTTGCTCTAAGGTGCGCGGTTCGCGAGAAAAACGCGATAAACCGCGGAAATTATAGTTTCCCACTTTCTGGCCTAACCGTACACGCTACGGGAAAACGGACCTCACCGTTAAATTCAGCACATCCCAATGCATAAGCATGACTATACTAGAACGCTCTATCTCTCAAAAAGTTATAATTATTTTTTCGGTCTAAATTTAGCACTTTTAGATAGAAAAAAATTGAACATTGTAACCGTTGGTGATAGAAAGGTTTACCCACTACCAAACGATAGGTCTCGTTGAGTCTATCAAAAAAATGTATACTTTTATATGCCTAAGATTTACCATTTTCATGTTAAGTGGTCCATTTCGCTTATTTTTGTGTTATTTGAAAAACCGTAATTTCAGCACAACTCGGTAACCAGTAGAGACAGAGACTTCTCCTATGTAAATTTGTAATCAGCGCACCCATTTTAGTAAGATAGCAAAGGTTTCATGTTGATCCGGGCCCTAATTTTAGAGATAGGAGTGCTACTTCAAAATTATAGTTTAAAATATGTGATTTCTTACAAAATTTTAGCCAGTCGGCAAAAACTCAACTACCTTCAATCAAATTAAGGTTGTGGTTCTAGATACAATTTTTGACGCTGATTACGCCGGTATAATTTGATTTTACTTATTTGGAACGGTTCGGCAGTTATTACGTTCCCAATTATCAAAAATGATGCTAAAAACACCCTTTTACTATGTTATAAACTTTGAACGCAAACTGTGTCCGATCTAATCGACCGATGTTGACGGTTCAAACGGTATCGGATTGGAAATTGGCCGAGGAATTCATTTTTGAAAGCCCCGTTACTCTAAGGTGCGCGGTTCGCGAGAAAAACGCGATAAACCGCGGAAATTATAGTTTCCCACTTTCTGGCCAAACCGTACACGCTACGGGAAAACGGACCTCACCGTTGAATTCAGCACATCCCAATGCATAAGCATGACTACACTAGAACGCTCTATCTCTCAAAAAGTTACAATTATTTTTTCGGTCTAAATTTAGCACTTTTAGATAGAAAAAAATTGAACATTGCAACCGTTGGTGATAGAAAGGTTTACCCACTACCAAACGATAGCTCTCGTTGAGTCTATCAAAAAAATGTATACTTTTATATGCCTAAGATTTACCATTTTCATGTTAAGTGGTCCATTTCGCTTATTTTTGTGTTATTTGAAAAACCGTAATTTCAGCACAACTCGGTAACCTGTAGAGACAGAGACTTCTCCTATGTAAATTTGTAATCAGCGCACCCATTTTAGTAAGATAGCAAAGGTTTCATGTTGATCCGGGCCCTAATTTTAGAGATAGGAGTGCTACTTCAAAATTATAGTTTAAAATATGTGATTTCTTACAAAATTTTAGCCAGTCGGCAAAAACTCAACTACCTTCAATCAAATTAAGGTTGTGGTTCTAGATACAATTTTTGACGCTGATTACGCCGGTATAATTTGATTTTACTTATTTGGAACGGTTCGGCAGTTATTACGTTCCCAATTATCAAAAATGATGCTAAAAACACCCTTTTACTATGTTATAAACTTTGAACGCAAACTGTGTCCGATCTAATCGACCGATGTTGACGGTTCAAACGGTATCGGATGGGAAATTGGCCGAGGAATTCATTTCTGAAAGCCCCGTTGCTCTAAGGTGCGCGGTTCGCGAGAAAAACGCGATAAACCGCGGAAATTATAGTTTCCCACTTTCTATCTCTCAAAAAGTTATAATTATTTTTTCGGTCTAAATTTAGCACTTTTAGATAGAAAAAAATTGAACATTGCAACCGTTGGCGATAGAAAGGTTTACCCACTACCAAATGATAGCTCTCGTTGAGTCTATCAAAAAAATGTATACTTTTATATGCCTAAGATTTGCGATTATCATGTTAAGTGGTCCATTTCGTTTATTTTTGTGTTATTTGAAAAACCGTAATTTCAGCACAACTCGGTAACCAGTAGAGACAGAGACTTCTCCTATGTAAATTTGTAATCAGCGCACCCATTTTAGTAAGATAGCAAAGGTTTCATGTTGATCCGGGTCCTAATTTTAGAGATAGGAGTGCTACTTCAAAATTATAGTTTAAAATAAAATGTTTAAGGCCAACCCTGGACGAAGTCGTTCGTAGATGCCGCTGGCGGTGGCGGCGCTGGCGGCAGTTCCGCCGCTCCGTCTCTGTCTTCCAGCGGCGGTAAAGTTGTTCTTTGCTCACTTTGACGGCCGTAGCTTTTCCTTTAGGGCCTTCAGGGCAACGCGACGTCGTGTCTTATATCAATGTGTCCCGCACACTCTTGTGGTGTGGCGAGAGCGGGGGATAGGCGGGGGGGGGGGAGCCGCTTCCGTCCCATCCCTTCTGAACAAATAGGCCATCGCCGGTTTTTCGAACGACACTGCGTCCCCTGAAAAACCTACGATACGTCCCAATGAAATTTTGTGAGTACTTAGAAAATGATAACACTAATGAACTGTTTTTACTTTATCCCTGACGTGGTCAGTCACATATACAATGGTCTCAGGGAAGATATGAAGAAATTATCGTTAAACTATTATTTATTTAATTATTGATTTATCTGTCAAATCCTGGCTAACTAGTTTTATTTTATTGCAGACACGACTGATCTCAATCAAATAAATTCTCATGCAGCTAAACTATTAATTTTATATATTGTATGATAAAGTCATGTGCTGGCCACATCAGATTTTTTTTGTTTCTATTTAAACGAATATCTTGTGGAAATTAAATTAGGTGAAGTTCACGTACAGGGTTGAGTTTGGCCACGCATTAGGCGATTGCCGAATCTAGCCTTGGTCCAGCTTGCTATTCCAACCCTTCCTCCGCAGCCCTGATACCTTTGCAGAATGCTGATAGCTTCGGTAACAGCATTAAATGTCGAGATTAACTGACCAGACAATTGGGAAGCAAGCAAACTGGCCTGATGGCCGACCAGTGGCTACCTACGCTCACCAGCTAAATTTATTATCCTGCAACCCCCCCCCCCCCCCCGGACTAGGACTTTAACGTTCCCGCTAACGAGTATTAGCCGGATAAACAAGATTGATAACAAGAATTCACGTAGTACTCACGTGCAGCAGCAATCGGGAACGGACAGCGTTTATTTTTCTAGTTAGGTGATTAGAATATCGTTTCCGTTGTTGAACTCCTGCCAATAGAGAGTTAATTAGAGTACCTATCAAACTAAATGTGTTTAGTGGTGTTTTGTTATTTTATCGAATAAAGTGTGTCTTTATATTTTCAATCTTTTGAAATTTGAAACATATTTCATGACAGAAAATTTTATGATTTAAAATGAAACTCTTCATAACTTAGCGCATCTCTGAGCTACTTCCGGTTTTTCCGGAAATATATATATACGAGATAAAACAAAACATCGAACAAGGCCACAATATCATAAACGAATTTTCCGACCTGAACGGACGCTATTTATTCGACATGTCCAATAAGTGAACACACCGTCCAAGTGACTTGGCATACTATACACAGAGAGAAATTTTTGTTTGATTCAAATAAATATGCATTGACTCAAATAAATTTGTTGTTTCAATAGAGGCAAAGAAATATTTATTTGCGGATGAAAACGCATTTATTTGAAATATTTGTTTGGTAGAAAGAACGTTGATTTGTGTCAAACAACTTATGTTTCCAGTTAAAAAGTTTGCAATTTGTGTATTATAAGAAATGAGATTTATTTACTTCAAATAAGTATGATTGTGTTGAGTGAAAGAATTAAATTTTTTTAAAATAACAAAATTGTTGGTCGAGTTAAAATACTTAAAATTATTAATTTGTTGGAGGAATTAATAGACAAGAATTTTTCGGAAGACTCGCCATGTGTCAGCTCCTTTTTGGGATGTCGCACATCCTCGACCAGTGCTTGGTCTTCCCAACCCAACATATAGTCAAGGTTAAGTTAGTAAAGTGTACTCTGATTAGGAATCGCAACTTGAACCTGTAGGCACTGTACTCTATAAGTTCTATACTGTCGATCACGCGGCTTTATACTCTCGATATGTACGAAGTGCGAGGAGAGAGTTTACAGCGCCATCTAACAATACAGTTGGATGACATTAAAAATATATTTATTTGAATCAAAATATGATTTCTTTGGTGGAAGTAAACCTAATTTAAAGCCAAAACAAAAATATTACTTTAAAGGAAATAAATCTCTTCTTGTGTACAAATATATTTATTTTAATCAAAATATGGTTTCTTTGGCGGAAGTAAACCTATTTTTAAGCCAAAGACAAAATATTACTTTAAACGAAATAAATCTCTTCTTATATACAAATTTATATGTTAGAATCAAAACTATATTTCATTGGTGTAAAGAAACGTTTTTTTTTTTTTTAATCAAAACAAAAATATTACTTTAAAGGAAAGTAATTTTTGTTTGTATCCATATACATTTATTCCACTTAAATAAATATTTCAAATAAATTAATCTCTGCAAGCAAATAAACTAGAGTATTCAATGAAGTAAATATTGTTGGCGTCAAAGAAATATGTTTTGGCCCAAAAGAATAAATTCAAACAAATACATTTCTTTGAAACAAGAAATCTTTTCTATCTGTGTAGAATTATGTATGTAGTCGTTGATTCTAATACCTTCCAGATTGGCCTGAAGACGCGCTTTTTAAAGACCGAAATCGATCGCCTGTAACTAATACATATATCAGTTACGTGAATGTACAAGCTGGACCAATCAAGCTGCAACAATATTCTATAATAACTAATAAGCAAGCCTGTGACGCAAACTAAACTAAAACACAAAACGGAAGTCTAATTTATAAAATTTTCCAGCGCATGTGATATTCGATGTCCCTATTTACATCTCAAATCCGTTTCCCATACCTCCATCTCAAGTTTTCTTATTAATTCTTCTTATTAATTTAACTTTTCGACGTACACACTATTGATCACCGCCAATACACCCCTCTCGCACAACTACATCAACCATAACCGTCCAGATCCCCGCCCCGCCTCCCAAAAAGACATTACCATCGGACCTCATCCCGAATAACAACTCCCACACACCCCTATAACCGTAAAGTCCGCGTCACCGCACAAGTCCAGTCGCTTTGTCCACCCCGGTCGATTTCCTTTTGTTTTTACTACGTCCACCACCAACCCGTACACCCACCACCCTCCAACTACCCCCCAACTACCCCCCAACTACCCCCCAACTACCCCCAAACGCAGGAAGAGGACTTTTTCCTAGCAAAAGGAACCCCGGATGACCCCAATCGCGTTCCTTTTCGTTTCCAACGGATTTTCGGCATTTGGAGGATATGAAAACTGGGGAATGGGAATTTGGGGGGGAAAGGGGGGAAGAGGGGGGAAAGGGGGGGGAAATGGGGGGGAATGGGGGGAAATGGGGGGAAAGGGGGGATGGGAGAAGGAGGGAAGAAGCTATTTGTTTTTCGTGGCTGTGTGCGACACTGGAGACGTCCGAAGCGGTGCCTGAGGTGCGGAGGGCTTTCTGCGGAGGCGCTGGTGGTGCGAGCGTCGGCGTCGTTCGTTGGCGCGACGTTAGGCGCCTGTTTCCGACGCCCAGGCGTCGTGTCCCCCCTCGTCCCCGACTTCGGGGGACGACGCGACGCGCGGGGCGGACTCGGCAGCGCCATCTCGATTGTATATCTGGAAGCGACCGGAGCTAGGCCAGCGGACAATATAGTGCGTCCGTCTGAAGATGTGAGACACTTTTAGCTATTTGTTTTTGGGGTTATTATTTAATTTAGATATCTATCGTTTGATTGTGTAACATCAAATAAATCACTTTTGTTCAAATTTGTTTTTACGCATATCGTTGAGTCGAACGAGAGACTCAAATTAGAGAATTTTACTTTAATCTTTAATAATAAGATTCAAGTAGGAAAATAATGGGCATCTAAACAATAAGTTCAACTTCCCCCAGAACTGTTAACGATAATTTTTCCCTGAGACCATTGTATATGTGACTGACCTGGTAAGAGAATGGCCGTTTATACGGTTCAGCGCGATGGGCAGGTGGAGCAAACAAACCCCTGAATCTTAAATTAAGGTTATGGACATCCGTTCTACGGCGTATCTTCCGCATGAGGTATTGTGGGATCCTCTTGGATAGCAAGTTATGATATAATATTGCTGCATGCGACACCCTAGTGTTATCCATGTTCAACCACCCCAAGTCGCCCAGCCCATTCGATACACGATCATACTTCCTCAAACCGAAAACAAACAGATCACATGCATTTTGGAGACGCTGAACACGCTGCCTATCCGACGCCGTCAGGCAAGGACTGTACACGGTAGCAGATCTTTTTACTATTGACAGTAGATATAGTGAGATATTGTCAAAACATCAGCATTTGACACTACCGGTACTGTCATTAGACTGAAAGTATTTGGAAAATCCTGGTTCGCTATATAGTATTATATCAATGCAAATGCGCAAATAATTAGTTCCAAGTATTTAACATCTCTTTATATTTCTAAGAATTGTTTATTAATTAAACGAACAAAAATATTTTTAGTTATCGTATGTTGTATCATGTTGTAATTCCGTCTTTCTTTTGTTGCAGGTAAGCTACCATCTACTATGTTTATGCTTCTTATCACTACGAAGTAAGTAGATAATATACAATTTTCGACCATTGTCGCCAATTCATACCCAATCATACCCAATGTAACTCAACCTACAATTTCGTTATTTTAAATCAATTATTAGGCTTTCACTCGACACAATCATTATTATCTGAACTAAATAAATCTAGTTCCTTACAGAAGAAATTTTAACTGAAAACATAAGTTGTTTCACACAAATACACGTTCTTTCTTTCAAACAAATGCATTTTCATCCAAAGAAATATATTTCTGAAACACCAGCTTTGTTTAAGCCATTCCATATTTATTTTATTTAAACAATATTTTCTATCTATATGTACGTACAAACATCATTCAATTCAGGTAAAGAAGTGTTTTAGTGAACACATGTATTTATTATATTTTGCAAGAAATACTACGTCGAAACTAAAACCTATTACGAAATCCCGAAAATAATTTCTTGCCAGTAGAAAAAGGTATTTTTGTCCGGAGCATTGAGGCGGAATTAATACGCTTTCGTCAAATATTCTTAACAAAATGCGGCGTAGAAGTTATTTCACGGCCAGAAAACGACCCTTTTTTTGTCCAACCGGCCAGCGTTTCGAGAACTTGAAACGTGTTTGCGTATCCACATACGCAATGTGTCGTGGAATCGAAATTAAATGTTTATATTTTACTTATTTCAAGGCGTGGTTGAGTTATTTTCAAAATGTTAATCTCACATTCCAATTTGCTGAGATTAATAGATAACTAATATAGAAGCAATTTAATCATTTACCTTCAATACCTTCAACGACCTAAGTTCTTATTTAAAATAGTGATGCTGAGTTCAATTATGCCTATTATTATATTATGCCAATATTATTATTATGCCAATTATGTTGCAAGAAATTGTTAATGAGAAAAATATATTTTCTTTATTAAATTCTATTTACATTTGTTAGAATCCATTACATTTTGTCTCTTTGATGGCATTTCTTCATCGTTAGATTCGACAAACCTTCTCGATTCTAGTAGATCTGCACATTCTGTGGGTGGAAGATTTGCCAATATGAAAGATGATTTAATTTTTCGTTTATATATTTTATTTATATTAATAAGAAATAAACATTTCTTATTAATATAAACCAATAAACCAATATCTTTCGTATAACTAATTATTTATTCTATTTATTCTATTATTATTATTTATTCTATTTATTCTTCCCAGAAAACATTTATTAACTTGATTATTTGCGCAATACCTTAAATGTAGACTATAATTTCGAAATCCTAACTGACCGCGAACCACCAACCAAGTCAACTTCTTGGTAATGGCAAATCCAATCGACGCATAAATCGCACAGGGCAACATTTTTAATTTTTTGGCCGAAGTGGCAATAAATAAATACAGATTGAGCCGGGCGATCTTGGTCCCCTAAATCATTGCGAGACAATAAAATGTTCTCATGGCTGAGATCGGTATATTCCCTCTGACAGACTAATTACAGAAATCGAGTAGGTACGTTGCTTTCCTCCAAGCCGGACGCAATAACTCAAATAATTACCGATTTTTTTCCCTCTCGACCGTACAGAGGTCACCCGGATTTATAAAGATCTGTAATACAGTCAAGGTGAGCTGTAATTGACCATCAGGCATTTGTTTATTGGTTTGCTTTTGAATAGACACAATGGCGGACGATAATAGTGACACTATTATAAATATCCGGTACATATCTCTTCACTGCAAAGGTGTAATCGGTGTACCTAATCATGTTGGTGGGAGGTTGTCAAATAATAGCTGTGAGTTATTTTTCAATAAATCAAATTGCAAGAAACCTGTGGTCCAACAAAGAAGTATGGAGATTGAAAATATACCACATATGCAATAACAGAACGTTTCAAATATTTGTATGTACCACGGGCATTACTTGATGTTTATACCCTCGGGGCATGAACATAATGTGACATAATAATAATAATGATATTTATTTTGTTAAAAGAAACTAATAATCACAATAAATTTGGTTTCGTAAGTAATAAACTTATCAACTACTTAAAATTAGCCGATACATGAACCCGACATGATGTTTTAAAAAGACTTAGCGAACTACTGTTTTTTATATCATTTGGCAGGGTATTAAACATCTTCAGTGCTTGATAATAAAATGAATTTTGTGTGCTGCTTTTTGTATATTTTGGTAACCTGAAGTGGTCCTTTTGCCGAGTATTGTATTCATGCTGCTGACTATTGTATGTTAAATAATTACTGATATAATTTGGGAGTTTATTATTTATGCATTTATATACCAACGTGAGTGCCTGATATACCGTTCCTTGTTTAACATTCGAAAAATTTAATTTACTCAGCATGGACTCGACACTGGTTAACCTGGAGCTTTGTAATAAAATTCTGAGTGCTCGATTTTGTTGTACTTGAATCTTTTTAATGTCTTTGTCTGTACACAAAAATATTATACTGCTGCAATAGTAAAAATATGGTTCTATAATCGTATGGTACAAAGATATTCTAGCTTTTAATGTAAGTTTATTAGATATTCTTCCTAAGTAGCTCATCTTTCGACTCACCTTTTTAACTATATATTCCATATTACTCGTAAATTTCAAACTATTATCTAAAATGACACCTAGATATTTAAATTCGACCACTATCTCAACAACTGTGTTATCGATAACTACGTCTGGTGTAGGGTTTACCGAATTTCTATTTCCCAATACCATAGCTTTTGTTTTCAATACATTCAAACATAATTTATTTTCTTTATACCAATTTGATATCGATACTAGTTCGGAGTTTAATGTCGCGATTACATCAGGTAAGTTATCTTCTGCAATTGATATTAGTGTATCGTCTGCAAATAGGTGCCTATCACAAGCTTTAACTTGCGAAGCAACATCGTTTATGTACAAATTAAATAAAACCGGTCCAAGAACAGAACCTTGTGGTACCCCTAAGCTGTTTATTAATTCACTTGACTCATTTTCTCCATTTTACATCTTAGATACCGGGGCGAAAACAGCTGCTTAATGCCCGCGAGGGCATAAATTGTAAATTTTAAATCGTCAATTATTGGCGATTAAGGTTATTATGTTTGATAATTAATTGTGTGCATTGTCACTCAACTCCGAATTGTTTGTATTATTATTATTCAACTCAGTAGATACGCATGTCACTTGATTACGTCATGCGAAATTTTTATTTATTACGTCAAATATCGAGATGACATTTATGTGACATGACAAGCGTACTGACATGGCTTTACGAAGCCCAGTTTAATCAGTGCAAATTAGAGTGTGCCCGTTTTTTATGCTCGCGATAGTACCTAGTCTGTAAATTTTAATTAGGCGCAATATACGAATAAAATATAACTTTAAAATTTTAAAAATTTTAAATTTCAAGAGGTAAGGGTTGATTAATTTGTTCCAATTAAATTGAAAAAGATTTTACGAATAAAAAAGTTGAATTCAAACCGCATACGGTGATAGTACCGTATGAGATAGAAAGAGATAGCTTACCCACTGCAGTGCGGGTTGCATACCAAATGCATTTGCATCACCTATTGACCATTACGGGTCCTTTCCAGTTATACGTAGTATATACAGTTCACTGGTATCAAAATGTTGACATGCTGTCAATTGACAGTTCCCTCAAACAGTTCCATTCCCACCCGTCATCTAACCACAACTACAAACAGAACCTATAAAAGCATCTACTAACATCCATAAGCATGACTCCATGTGCTGGAGATAGCGGAGCCAGCAAGAAGTGCAATTGCGGAACCGTTGGCCATCCAAGGATCCAGAAACACGCGCCAAATTTCAAAGGTCAGGCCCTCGTAAATTACGAATTCAAAGAGATCGCTTTAAGCGACTACTTAGGCAAGTATCTGGTGTTATTCTTCTACCCTCTAGACTTCACATTCGTATGCCCAACTGAGATCATCGCCTTCAGCGACAGGCTACCAGAATTCGAAAAGATGGAGACCAGTGTGGTCGCCTGTTCGACTGACAGCGTCTACAGCCATTTCGCATGGGTGAACCAACCAAGGAAACAGGGTGGTTTGGGGGATATGAATATACCTATCCTAGCTGATAGGAATATGCGTATAAGCAGGGATTATGGTGTCTTGGATGACGATGCTGGTATAGCGTTTAGAGGGCTGTTTATTATTGACGGGAAAGGAGTACTGAGGCAGATAATTGTTAATGATTTGCCAGTTGGTAGGAATATTGATGAAGTCATTCGGCTTGTGGCTGCTTTGAAGTTTGTGGATGAGTTCGGCGAAGTGTGTCCTGTGAACTGGAAACCTGGAGCGAAATCGATGAAGCCGAATCACGAAGGAGCGGTTGAATTCTTCGACGACCAATGACTTTGGTTCGGTGTTGATGTGTTGTCGTTGTAAGTTGAATTTAAATAAAACGTTGTTGTGTGTACACGTACGCTAACTGAACTACGTACAGTCGTTTTTTGCTTGTTTTGGCCATTATTCGTTTCGATGAATATGAAATAAGGAATTAGAGAAAACTTCTAGTTGGACGTTCTGCAGAAGTTTCAGCCTACTGCACAAGGTTCCTCAAGATACCACCCTGGTTCCAACCCTTTGCACATTCTTTAGTAATCATCGAACTTAACCAATTTTTCTATAATTTCCGCCCACCTAAACAACCAAAACGTCAAATAACCAAACCCAAAACATATACACAAAACTTATACCAAATAAAAAATAATTAATACCGCGAACATTAATTAACGATCGGACAAATGGGTCGCCGACTTCTGAGTCATCGGTTAGCCAGTTTAACGTTGCTATAAGGCAAAGTGGAGAGCCGCATATGCATACATATTGAGAATTAACCTCTCAATCGCAGAGGGCCCGGATCCACGGCCACCTTTGACCGGGCGCCTTCTTGGTGGGTCTACGGTAATTACGGACGTTTAGAGGGGGCCCCTTTTTCTTCTCACGGAGAGGCCCCGGCGTTGGACGAACAGCACGAACACCACAACCGAGAGGCAGATATTAGACGCCTATTTAATTATTCTTTCGGCTATAAATTGATTATTTTGTGGAAAATAGTCGTGACCGACCCTGTCGAAATAAAAAGAACAGAGCAGGACTGGAAACGAATGTTGGATTTCGATTGGAAAACACTAGTTGTCTATTGAAATTTTGCAGAAACGACAATCGCCAAAAGTGTCAGAGGAGTTTGTTGTTATTATTATAAATATTATTATACCAGTTGTAAGACATGCGTCAAGATGTCTTATAAAGTACCACAAGTACCAATAAACCTCTAATATTTACAAACATATGCTTGAAACCGGCCATAAGTTTGATTTTGATAATGCTAAATCGGTTCATATATGTCAGAAGGGTTATAGGTTGGACCTTTTGGAGCAGCTTGAAATAGAGCGACACAAGAAGTCTCCTCATATCCTCATCAACACCCAGACAGATATTTTCACAATAATCACAATAAATTTGGTTTCCTTAGTACTAAACTTATCAACTACTTAAAATTAGCCAATACATAAATCCGACATGATGTTTTAAAAAGACTTTGCGAACTACTGTTTTTTATATCACTTCAGTGCAAACATCTTCAGTGCTTTATAATAAAATAATTTTTGCGTACTGCTTTTTGTATATTTTGGTAATCTGAAGTGGTCCTTTTGGCGAGTATTGTATTCATGCTGCTGACTATTGTATGTTAAATAATAACTCATATAATTTGGGAGTTTATTATTTATGCATTTATATACCAACGTGAGTGCCTGATATACCGTTCCTTGTTTAACATTCAAAAAATTTAATTTACTCAACATGTACTCGATACTGGTTAACCTGGAGCTTTGTAATAAAATTCTGAGCGCCCGATTTTGTTGTACTTGAATTTTTTTATTGCCTTTGTCTGTACACAAAAATAATATACTGCTGCAATAGTAAAAATATGGTTCTATAATCGTATGGTACAAAGATATTCCAGCTTTTAATGTAAGTTTATAAGATATTCCTCCTAAGTAGCTAATCTTTCGACTCACCTTTTTAACTATATATTCCACATTACTCGTAAATTTCAAACTATTATCTAAAACGACACCTAGATATTTAAATTTGTCCACTATCTCAAAAACTGTGTTATCAATAACTATGCCTGGTGTAGGGTTTACCGAATTTCTATTTCCCAATACCATAGCTTTTGCTTTCAATACATTCAAACATAATTTATTCTCTTTATACCAATTTGATATCGATACTAGTTCGGAGTTTAATGTCGCGATTACATCGGGTAAGTTATCTCCTGCAATTGATATTAGTGTATCGTCTGCAAATAGGTGCATATCACAAGATTTAACCTGTGAAGCAACATCGTTTATGTACAAAAGAAATAAAACTGGTCCAAGAACAGAACCTTGTGGTACCCCTAAGCTGTTTATTAATTCACTTGACTCATTTTCTCCAATCCTAACCTTCTGTCTCCTGTTTGCTAAATAGTTTTCAAACCATTTCAATTCTTTTATACATTGTATACAATTCTTATTGTAGGAAATATTGTATTTGTAAGTAATTTTGAAATACTGTTATATGTAAGATCACGGGAGATACGAACCGTGGATTTTTGCGGAATTTTACCCACAGAAGCTTGCATAAAATTCAATTTAGGCGACGCCATTTCCTCCACGGTCCGCTGCCATATTTAAGCGGCACATCCAGCCAAATTAAATTAAATTACACATAATTTTATTAAAGCAATTTTTACCGCACTTGTTATGGGGACGCATACCATTATGCGGCATCAATTACTCCGCGTATAATATACCATATATACGCCACATACCTATACATATATGCGACGAAACAAAAGCCTATCGGGAATGGCGGTGCGGTGCTTGGTGCTGAAACAAAATTATACGTTAAGTCCTCGCTGAAAGAAGTTTAACGATGATGACTCTGCTAGCAAACAAGAAGAAGAAAAAAAATCACCAGCCTGCATATTACGCTCGCTATTAACTTTACGTATAATATTAATATCTATAATTACTGCGAACGGGCGGTGGAGAAAAAGGTAGCGGCTGTTTATTTATTTTCAGGGTACAGGGGAAGTTGTCTGTCTTGTTAACAGTATTGTAATTTTCGCTTTTGATTATAATTATCATATATGCGTAGGACAGCTATCTTTTACGTATCTTCGATTAGTTATAGATGAATATATGGATGTGTAAATAAATCTCAGATTAAATTTGTTCGCTCATTACTTCAAGTAAACCATTCAGTTGGGCAGCATTGGAGTTGAATGACAAACATCCCTAGAATTGCAACTGTGTTACCAGTACCATATTCCTCTATAAACATTGAACTGAAAAATCATATTCTGATAAATAAATAATAGATATTTCATACTTTGGCAGTAAAAACACATTTTAGCATCTAAACTAACATTTTACTGCTTTTGAACGTAGTTGTAGGCAACACTGTCTAGACTTACAGCTGATATTGAGAAACACGAAATTAATCTAAACCTTGGTTTAAACTGAAAGTACAGTTTAAACTGAGATGAAAAAACCTGGGTGTACAAAACATAGTGTACAAAAAACCAAAGATTCCTAACTTTATCAGAAATGTACGAGTGGAATGACAAGTATACCTAACCATAGCTACCGAAATATCATTGGCTAGGTAATTCACTTTTGGTGGAGGTAGTGGTGCCCATGCAGCCATAAGAGAACTACCCTATGATACCGTAACGATTCAATAGCCAATGCTGTTTCTAAAGATCCATGTTCCGGTTCCCTTTAACTCTGTGTATTTAACAGTAACTATTCTAATGTTTTCATCCAATTTTCATTAGAAAAATTAGGTCTACTATATAACCAGATTTTCAACAACCCAGAAGATTTTAAAAAATGGGGATTTCTTTTTCTATTAGCACTCCACCAAATTTCGTGCGTTTTTCAAAAACTTCACGTAATCTAACGCAACAAAATCCTCGTTCCGCAGAGTTATCAATAGGCATTTCTAGTTCAAATATCTTACTTAATGCTGTACTATTAGGTGACAAAATTCACTCAATTCGTAAAAAGAAATTCTCTACTGTATTCCAGAGATAATACACACATTTGAGGTAAATAAAATTCCGAAGTAGCGGAATTACCCAAAGCATATTTCTATGAAGGAAGAAATATAGCTTTTTAACGAAATACCCTGAATATCATACCATATCTTCATAATATGGTATGATATTCAACTTTTCAACTGTATAAAGATATACCTGTGCAATTGCAGGTCGTTTTTTAACTACGTAATACCTAATGTTCGCTGTTATTGTCCCAAAAAACAGTCACATAATATTGTTGCGAAATATAGTTTAAGTACATTGTATAACTGAGGCCAGGTCATCAAACCCATCTAACCTGCAGACACTTGCTTGATAATTGATTTTTATTTGGAATTTTTATTTGCTAAGTGAATGTCGCTTAAGGTATTTTTAATTTATAATTAGTATGTCGTAGGTATATCTATTTTTACCTACTAGTTTTTGTGATTTAAAGAGTAGTATGCTATTTAGTATATTCGTTGTATTTAGTTTCGTCATAGAAACTTGTGAGAATTTTGCACAGACGCAGATGATCCATTATAGTGGTATGTGCGCACATATAGAAAAATAAAACAGAAAATACTAAAACCTAACTTCATGAGCACCGTTTGAGAACAGATAAGTATTCAGCACAAAAAAAAACAACCAACATTACTACTTACTGTCATTGTTAATTGATTGAAAAAATAAATTATTTTTCTGGCGAGATAACTCAAAATTGGGATAATATAATGATTGATAACATGAGTAATATTGATAACGTGAAAATGACAGTTAGAACAATTTAGAAAGTTTTACATCGCTCTTGGTACGGTCTACACAGATAGAAAAGATTTCTTGTTTCAAAGAAATGTATTTGTTTGAATTTATTCTTTTGGGTCAAAACATATTTCTTTGACGCCAACAATATTTACTTCATTGACTCCTCTAGTTTATTTGCTTGCAGAGATTAATTTATTTGAAATATTTATTTAAGTGGAATAAATATATATGGATACAAACAAAAATTACTTTCCTTTAAAGTAATATTTAAGTTTTGATTTAAAAAAAAACGTTTCTTTACACCAATGAAATATAATTTTGATTCTAACACATAAATTTGTATATAAGGAGAGATTTATTTCGCTTAAAGTAATATTATGTCTTTGGCTTAAAAATAGGTTTACTTCCGCCAAACAAATCATATTTTGATTAAAATAAATATATTTGTACACAAGAAGAGATTTATTTCCTCTAAAGTAATATTTTTGTTTTGGCTTTAAAATAGGTTTACTTCCACCAAAGAAATCATATTTTGATTCAAATAAATATATTTTTAATGTCATCCAACTGTATTGTTAGATGGCGCTGTAAACTCTCTCCTCGCACTTCGTACATATCGAGAGTATAAAGCCGCGTGATCGACAGTATAAAACTTATAGAGTACAGTGCCTGCAGGTTCAAGTTACGATTCCAAATCAGAGCACACTTTACTAACTTAACCTTGACTATATGTTGGGTTGGGAAGACCAAGCACTGGTCGAGGATGTGCGGCATCCCCAAAAAGTAGGTGACAGACACATGACGAGTCTTCCGAAAAATTCTTGTCTATTAATTCCTTCAACAAATTAATAATTTTACTTTCACTCAACACAATCATACTTATTTGAAATAAATAAATCTCATTTCTTATAATACACAAATTGCAAACTTTTTAACTGGAAACATAAGTTGTTTGACACAGATCAACGTTCTTTCTACCAAACAAATATTTTAAATAAATGCGTTTTTATCCGCAAATAAATATTTCTTTGCCTCTATTGAAACAACAAATTTCTTTGAGTCAATGCATATTTATTTGAATCAAACAAAAATTTCTCTCTGTGTATGTTGAAATAAAAAAACACATGCTACAAAAAGGTGGTTTTAAAGGTGTGGTTTGTTCGTATCTTTGGTTACAATAATTGTAGCCTCCAGCAGCCTCCAGGCTCCAGCACACAGGGGTATTCCAATATTGATATTTCCTTTTCTAATAATTACATATTTACATTTAATTCAATAAATAATTATAGCTTTGTATTACATATTCAACAAGAACACATGTCCAACTCTTTTGAGAACTCATAAGCTTATTCCCGCCGTGTAATTGGCTGAAATTAGCAAAAAAAGGTACCGCTATATTGGGGCGCTCGTAGTTTGAGAACCGCTGTATACAAGAAAAAGTGGTAAATATTTTTTGTGCAGAATTTTACTAAACTCTTGCCTTTTTGCGGTAAAATGCGAAAAAGAACTCGCACGTTCGCATTTTTAGGTTCACGTTATTATAGGTGGTGGCTTTAATTTAAACAAATTAACAATGCCATAAAGAGTAACTGTAATGTATTTATATCCCTTCTTTTTGCTAATTTCACTACTAATATGCACCAATTCGCAAAAATTAATAATATTCAAAATCGTTCGAATCAACGAGAACGCTGTATTCGACTTTAAAATTAAATCCTCGTGGAGAAAAAAATCATCTAATTTATGAAATCTCGTCGAGCATCTAGCTGGGGCTGGCCATGATTGCCCAGTCACTTAAAACAATGAGGTGAGCGCGTCGGACGGCGCACCGAAAAACAAAAGAAAAACTAAACGCTGGCGCCTAGCTCTTGGCTCGACTTAGCCTCCTCCTCCTCCTCCAAGCATCTCCGAAGCTCGCCGTCCATCCTCGTTTGTTTCTAGCCCAAGAACGGGACAGTAAAAAAGAAACGGAACGGCGACCGAAACAATCCATTATTAAAACGGGTATCGCAATAGCACACCACGATTGGGATGGTGGTAAACCACCAGCAGAAATTTCTGTGGGACACAGGTGACTCCAGGGACGTACTCGGCACCAAATTGTAGATGTTAGTTTTACAGAAGAAAGTAGAAGAAACTTTGTGTAAATTATGTCTATGACATTTTTTGGTAAAATTAATAGTTTAGCTGTACGAGGAAACTGTTTTTGATCGAAATCGTGTCTGCATTACATTACAATTATTTTCATTCTGACAGTAGGTAGTGTCAAAGGCTGTTTTTTTTGACAATACCTACTGTTAATATTATCCATATACGTATTAGGAATTATACGGAGCTTGTCCTATAGCGCCAATGTGTAGTCTCGGTCCCAATGTGAGACGGAGATATATATTTTGTCTATCGATGTGGTGCCCGGGATCAAACTGCGCAATCGTGGCCAGTAGTTATTAGGACCGTCGACAGATGGCGCTATTGTAGCTTAAAGTGCGCGGTCGTTATTACCGCGGCCGTTAGCTCGTAATATTCGGCATCACTAACGCCAAACCAGTGACAACTCATAGATAACCAATAAACCACCCAATAAACAAATAAAATTCATTCATAAGCATATTGTTATGAAATTTGTTATTATCAAAAATTAATACGCATGTAGTTGGTAAAAAGCAGATTTTGTCTTGTAAAGAAAAACAGTTTTGACTACCTAGTCTAGTTGTCACGTATTTAAATCAAAAAATTAACAATAAAATAAATAAATCTTACCACCCTGTAGTTCAATAGTTAAGGCCTTTAGAATATATGTTTATATAATTTTTTTCTCAAAATGGCCCAAGAATAATATCCTTAAATATTAGCTTGCTATTAAGAACATCCTGTATAGTTCCAATTATTATAGTTTTTTAATAAACTATCAATACATTTTTCTTATCTTTGACAGGCTGTAAAGACTCCTAAATAACGTAAATATATGTGTATACCGTTTAAATATTTTAACCATACTTTTGAGTATTGACACCATTATTGTTTGGAAAAGAGGTATGACTTCTTTAGGGTTGCATTTGAACAGCTAAACAAAATTAATAATTAGAGTAGGTTTTGTCGTTATATTGTTTAGTGAATGTCCTGCTTTTGTAGCTGGGTTGATGCAGTAATATGTGTAAAATATACAGTTAATCCTCAGCCTTTGGAATGCAATGTTTTTATGAAACGTGAATTAAACCATATATCCTAGAGAAACGTCACAACAAACGTCATGTTCAATCAGCTGCAATTAAAAAAATAAATAGCTGGCTGATAGGTGTTATCTGTTGCACCATCTTTGACATGAAAATTCAATAATTCCCTCCCCAAAATTATCAATCCCAAGCGGCCTTGTATTAACCACCATTGGTTCAGTTCATTTTGCAACATCCAAATGAAACTCATAGAATTCCCCAAAATCTGACCAACCCTCCTAAAACATATAAAAAAATACTACAGCATATGCATTCCAAACACCAATAACAATTTATGTCATCATCGCGTGCTCCAAAGCCCACTGGGACCCTAGATTACCAAACCTACATCACATGCTCGTAACCAATACATTAGACAGATTACTCCTCTAAGAAGAACCACTAAAAATTAATAAAACCATCCAAAAATAAGTACCCATAATGTAATAGGAATTATATATAGTATAATAATAATAATGATATTTATTTAGTTAAAAGAAACTAATAATTACAATAAATTTGGTTTCCTAAGTAATAAACTTATCAACTACTTAAAATTAGCCAATACATGAACCCGACATGATGTTTTAAAAAGACTTAGCGAACTACTGTTTTTTATATCACTTGGTAGGGTGTTAAACATCTTCAGTGCTTTATAATAAAATGAATTTTGTGTGCTGCTTTTTGTATATTTTGGTAATCTGAAGTGGTCCTTTTGCCGAGTATTGTATTCATGCTGCTGACTATTGTATGTTAAATAATTACTCATATAATTTGGGAGTTTATTATTTATGCATTTATATATCAACGTGAGTGCCTGATATACCGTTCCTTGTTTAATATTCAAAAAATTTAATTTACTCAACATGGACTCGATACTGGTTAACCTGGAGCTTTGTAATAAAATTCTGAGTGCTCGATTTTGTTGTACTTGAATCTTTTTAATGTCTTTGTCTGTACATAAAAATAATATACTGCTGCAATAGTAGAAATATGGTTCTATAATCGTATGGTACAAAGATTTTTTAATGTAAGTTTATTAGATATTCTTCCTAAGTAGCTAATCTTTCGACTCACCTTTTTAACTATATATTCCATATTACTCGTAAATTTCAAACTATTATCTAAAATGACACCTAGATATTTAAATTTGTCCACAATCTCAACAACTGTGTTATCGATAACTATGTCTGGTGAAGCGTTTACCGAATTTCTACTTCCCAATACCATAGCTTTTGTTTTCAATACATTCAAACATAATTTATTTTCTTTATACCAATTTGATATCGATACTAGTTCGGAGTTTAATGTCGCGATTACATCAGATAAGTTATCTCCTGCAATTGATATTAGCGTATCGTCTGCAAATAGGTGCATATCACAAGCTTTAACTCGTGAAGCAACATCGTTTATGTACAAATTAAATAAAACTGGTCCAAGAACAGAACCTTGTGGTACCCCTAAGCTGTTTATTAATTCACTTGACTCATTTTCTCCAATCCTAACCTTCTGTCTCCTGTTTGTTAAATAGTTTTCAAACCATTTCAATTCTTTTCCTCTGATTCCGTAGTATATGGTGATATACAGGCGGGATGTAAACTTTTAAATAAATTAAAAATTACAGCCACGACCTGGATTTGAACCAGGGACCGTTGTGTCGCTAGCACAATACTCTACCAACTGAGCTATTATAATCATATCTAGTTATAATAGGATTTAATCCAGGAAACACGGATCTCACACACACACACGTCCAAATATTTCTATAAGCGTCCAGAGATGGACCATGAGCGAGAGAGAGGGAGACAAATCGCTTGTGGGTCGTGTGGGGCTTCGCCCAAAAGCATAGTTATGGTAATTGGTGAGCAGAGGCGGTGCCTGGTGGCCCGGAGGACTCCGGGGAAAATTGTAGACACGGCGCCACCGTGCGGTCCGCGAGGAAGACAAACGATCACCGGGGACCGAAACCACTACGACGGACTCTCTCCTCCCTGGCTCTTCCTCCTCCTGGTCTGCGTTACACATATTTTCGGCGGACGTTATTTATTACCCCCTGGGAGGAAGAGAGAGAGAGATAGTTAAGCTGGCCGGAGCCCTGTACTACGCGATTCAGGTATTTCTATCTTAATTTGGGGAATTTGTGTCCAGCTCACGCTCACTAAATGTCCGGGACTGGTCCTTGGGAAAAATTGGTTGGGATTTAAGGGGATATTGGATATGTTGTGGTGAGGAAATTGGGCTCTGGGGAAGTGTGGCCTTTTTCAATGCTGGTTAACCTGGGTTGGCTTAGATACATGGGAAAAGTATTACCTAAAAACATATGATTGTGATTACCAGAGAGAGCACTTGTTGATCAAACAAGGCTATATCCTAGGACGCACATTGTGGTATTAGACCCAAAAAGCTGGCCATAAATCAAATTTCTAAATTGTTAAATTCCAAAAAGTAAACCCGTTTCTGAGATATGTAAAAGACCGATGTATTAAAAGGCGGCAATATTTTTTCACCTGAGCCCTGAGCCACGTGTCCTTGTCAGCCAAAAGTTATATTTTACTATGGCTGAACATAGATGCACGTAAGTTGACGCTCTTAAAAACGCTTGCAATTTTGTATTTTAACGATAAATGTGACTTTTTTGTTATACATTCTTTAGAACCAAGTATGAACTTTCATTCGCCATTATTTTTATTAAAATTTACCCACAATTTTGTTTATGGCAGGGCCGAGCACATTTGCTGTTATAAAAAAAAGCAGTTTTATGCACAACTTGAGTGTTTTAGTTTAGTGTTTAGCTTTGTTAAGCTTTTGAAAGTGGTTCAAATTATAGTATACATATTTGACATTACAACTACTGGAAAATCTGCTGCGGATAGGTGCGGACGCGGTTTTTGTGATTTTATATCTAATACGTTGTAAAGGAAAATACAAAAATTGATGTACCGGCTTATATGTAATTTGGAGCAATTTCTTGATACCGTGATAGTAGAGGTAATTTAGAACATATTTAACCATATGTAGCTATATATACAAATGGTTACGGTTATCGAGATATTGACAACTTTATGTTCAATGCATCTTGTATGTTGTAAATGCCGTTATGTACGTATATTTTTCCGTTTTGGATCATGTATAGCAAACAACCCCGATGACCTAGATTCTTAAAAATCATCCGAAAGAAACCTTAAACTTTGTACTTGTATATGCATTTCTTGGAAATTGGTTGCTTGAAGCCAAGCGGATTCATATTCAAAGCACAAAAATACTTCGAAAGCACCTACTCGCATACACAGTTCACTGGTTTAAATTGGATTCTTGTTGAGGAGAGACAATAGTAAGTTTGTGAATAGAAACTGGTTAGGCGGTTTCGATAAATGTGTTTATGCGGAATGCGAATGCGGGTTCAAAACATGCGTATTAGGGTCATACCACTAAAAGACGACCGTTTCAGCTTGAAGTATGATCAAATTTCGAAAGTTTTTATGGAAACAATAAGTATAAATATTAGACAATTTTGAAATAATACTAAAAATAATAGATTTTATAGTGATAACAATGGTAAAATAGGTTCTTAATTGTCTCTACTATCACGTCTTAAAAGGAATGCATCGAACGGAAAACTGCATGAATAGCATATGTACCGTTTCAATACACAATATCGACTGGTGTAAACTTTAATTTTCTTCCTTTGTCAGTCTTTAAAAATAAAACTTTTTTCAAACCACATACCTTTTGAAACACCTTTCATAATAATAAAATAGAAGCACAACAAATAAGGAAAACCAAAGTGGAAAGTGCAATTATCATTATAAAAAGTAGTAATATGCGTTTCTCATTAACTTTTTCATGATCTCTTATATTTCTGCTAGTATCTTATTCTCTCCATTTTGTTCATTACTTTATCCCACGTCTCTTATTATATTACTAAAAACGTGCAAGTAATCGGAAACAATTTTCGCCGAATATGGCGACCGCTAAACATATGATCTGACTTTGTGTTTATAATTCCCGAGCGGGCTACCGCCGATTCCTTTCCGCTCTTGTAACAATTAAAGAAATGGTAATGCAAAAACGTAAAATTAATAAGTCTGGATACATTTTTGACGAATAGCCCCACACACATCTTTCTCCTGGACACATCTCCACTCATACCATACCACATCATCAAAAATCGTGTGTGGCATTTTCGGCGGTTTCCTCGTCGCTCGGAGTACACGCGTTCAACGCCGTGTTCGACATCGACAGAGGGAATTCTTCGAGTCTCGTTGGAGACCGGGACGCACGGCGAGACCGCTGCTGGCCGGCCGAAGACGTTCCACGCTCTGGACCCCCCAGATTGAAATATGGTCGTTCATAACCTGTCATTATCACGGGTACGGCCTACCGAGATGCTACGTGATCACCTTGTTAGCGAAAACCATCATCACACGAACGCTATTATAACAAACAACCTCGGGCTAAACATCGGACCTCAACCGAACTTCTACCAGCTCATAGCTGGAGATACAGCTATATCTACACTACGCGGTTGTCCTTCTTCAACGTAGGAGAGGAGATGATAGACTGCCCAGGATCGGACTGGAAGTTTTTGTGTTGCTTTTTGAGTATAATGGGTAAAAATTCTATGGTTTTGTTGGGAATTGGGAGTTTGGATGGTGCTTGATGACCTGGTGCCCTGTTATACCCTTCTCGGTATTTGGTGACAGTTTGTGTTCCGTTTGTCGTCCAGATAGCAGTCATAGTCTGGTCCATATTGAAACCACTAAACAAGTGTAGAAGTGGGCCAAAGATGGATTCTTGCAGAACCCCACTAGTTACTGCAGCGTTCTGAAACCTCCCCATTAAGCTACCTAGCCCTAACCAAAGCATAATTTAGGGAAAAAATAGAATAATATGAATATGATTAGCTACTCTTGTGTTGCGATTTTAATGAAATGCAGTATAGATCAACAGATTTATATTATAACTAATTCCCACATAGGTTCCTCTTTCCGTTCTGCAACCAAACCCAAGATTAATCTTAATTAAAAAATTCTTCCACGCCATTCGCATAAATTAAATTAAAATTCGACCAAATGCGTCCGTAATTTATTACCCACCCACCTAAAGGACTCATCAACATCATCATCCCCCTTCAGACCTCACCTAAAACCACTAAAACCTACGCACCGTTATCCCCGGGCCCCAAAAACAAACGCAACCCGGCACCGTCCTCGACCCCGATCATAATTCATACATCTAGCGACCCGTAGAAAAAAATGACAATCGGCGAAAGAGCGACGCGACTGACTACCTGATCGCCCCCGACTCGTAGTAGTATGCCCGCGCCGTAAATATTACCTTTTGTTTTCGGGGCAGACCGAAAAACAAAAGCGCAGCGGGCACCCGTCACAAATATGGCGGTCCGGTGACAGCCGAGCACGCCCACCCTATAATTTTCAGGTTAGGATCTGTGTCAATGCTGCTCCGGCTGCCGCTGCTGGGACCTGTGTTCGGACCACTGTTATGTTACGTCTGTTGCTTATTTGCTCGCATGCACCCAAATCAATTTTACTCGGACGACGAGAACCGGGGAAGAACAAATAAAGAACGTAGTAACTCACATCAGTCACTTGTGAAGTCGGTACAATTCTTTAAATTAAACAATAACTGTAAAAATTGCACTAAACATAGTCATAGATTCACAACTCAGGAAATATCCTAAGAAATTTCATAAAACTTTCCAGAATTGATAAAAGGAAACTAGTAATCAATATAAAGAACGTAGTAGCTCACATCAGTCACTTGTGAAGTCGGTACGATTCTTTAAATTAAACAATAAAAATTGCACTAAACATAGTCATAGATTCACAACTCCGGAAATATCCTAAGAAATTTGATAAAACTTTCTCCAGAATTGACAAAAGGAAACTAATAATCAATATAAAGAACGTAGTAACTCACATCAGTCACTTGTGAAGTCGGTACGCTTCTTTAAATTAAACAATAACTGTAAAAATTGCACTAAACATAGTCATAGATTCACAACTCAGGAAATATCCTAAGAATTTTGATAAAACTTTCCTGAATTGATAAAAGGGAACTAATAATCAATATAAAGAACGTAGTAACTCACATCAGTCACTTGTGAAGTCGGTACGATTCTTTAAATTAAACAATAACTGTAAAAATTGCACTAAACATAGTCATAGATTTACAACTCCGGAAATATCCTAAGAATTTTGATAAAACTTTCCAGAATTTGATAAAAGGAAACTAATAATCAATATAACGAACGTAGTAACTCACATCAGTCACTTGTGAAGTCGGTACGATTCTTTAAATTAAACAATAACTGTAAAAATTGCACTAAACATAGTCATAGATTCACAACTCCGGAAATAACCTAAGAATTTTGATAAAACTTTTCAGAATTGATAAAAGGAAACTGTTAATCAATATAAAGAACGTAGTAACTCACATCAGGCACTTGTGAAGTCGGTACGATTCTTTAAATTTAACGATAACTGTAAAAATTGCACTAAACATAGTCATAGATTCACAACTCCGGAAATATCCTAAGAATTTTGATAAAATTTTCCAGAATTGATAAAAGGAAGCTAATAATCAATATAACGAACGTAGTAACTCACATCAGTCACTTGTGAAGTCGGTACGATTTTTCAAATTAACCAATAACTGTAAAAACTGCACTAAACATAGTCATAGATTTACAACTCCGGAAATATCCTAAGAATTTTGATAAAACTTTCCAGAATTGATAAAAGGAAACTAATAATCAATATAAAGAACGTAGTAACTCACATCAGTCACTTGTGAAGTCGGTACGATTCTCTAAATTAAACAATAACTATAAAAATTGCACTAAACATAGTCATAGATTCACAACCCCGGAAATATCCTAAGAATTTTGATAAGACTTTCCAGAATTGATAAAAGAAAACTAATAATCAATATAAAGAACGTAGTAACTCACATCAGTCACTTGTGAAGTCGGTACGATTCTCTAAATTAAACAATAACTATAAAAATTGCACTAAACATAGTCATAGATTCACAACCCCGGAAATATCCTAAGAATTTTGATAAGACTTTCCAGAATTGATAAAAGAAAACTAATAATCAATATAAAGAACGTAGTAACTCACATCAGTCACTTGTGAAGTCGGTACGATTCTCTAAATTAAACAATAACTATAAAAATTGCACTAAACATAGTCATAGATTCACAACTCAGGAAATATCCTAAGAAATTTGATAAAACTTTCCAGAATTGATAAAAGGAAACTAATAATTAATATAAAGAACGTAGTAAGTCACATCAATCACTTGTGAAATCGGTACGACTTTATAAATTAAACAATAACTGTAAAAATTGCACTAAACATAGTCATAGATTCACAACTCCGGAAATATCCTAAGTAATTTGATAAAACTTTCCAGAATTGATAAAAGGAAAGTAAAAATCAATATAAAGAACGTAGTAACTCACATCAGTAACTTACGAAGTCGGTACGATTCTTTAAATTAAACAATAACTGTAAAAATTACACTAAACATAGTCATAGATTCACAACGCAGGAAATATCCTAAGAAATTTGATAAAACTTTCCAGAATTGATAAAAGGAAACTAATAATCAATATAAAGAACGTAGTAACTCACATCAGTCACTTGTGAAGTCGGTACGATTCTCTAAATTAAACAATAACTATAAAAATGGCACTAAACATAGTCATAGATTCACAACTCAGGAAATATCCTAAGAAATTTGATAAAACTTTCCAGAATTGATAAAAGGAAACTAATAATCAATATAAAGAACGTAGTAACTCACATCAGTCACTTGTGAAGTCGGTACGATTCTCTAAATTAAACAATAACTATAAAAATTGCACTAAACATAGTCATAGATTCACAACCCCGGAAATATCCTAAGAATTTTGATAAGACTTTCCAGAATTGATAAAAGAAAACTAATAATCAATATAAAGAACGTAGTAACTCACATCAGTCACTTGTGAAGTCGGTACGATTCTCTAAATTAAACAATAACTATAAAAATTGCACTAAACATAGTCATAGATTCACAACCCCGGAAATATCCTAAGAATTTTGATAAGACTTTCCAGAATTGATAAAAGAAAACTAATAATCAATATAAAGAACGTAGTAACTCACATCAGTCACTTGTGAAGTCGGTACGATTCTCTAAATTAAACAATAACTATAAAAATTGCACTAAACATAGTCATAGATTCACAACTCCTAAGAAATATCCTAAGAAATTTGATAAAACTTTCCAGAATTGATTAAAGGAAACTAGGAATCAATATAACGATTATAAGATTCTAAATACTTTTAACGCAAGCCACTAATGAATAACAAACTGTTTTGGGTTCACTGGAATCATCGCGGTGGGCAAACGCCGAGCCATAATAAAATGGCAATCAAGGTTTTCGGGCTCTAAATATCCGGTGAAAATTGGGCAGGTGCTGTTTGTCCTATGATCCACTTGATTAATGTAGCGATCTAACACTACGGCTAACCTTCTTTCACAAGAAAAAAGGTGTTCCAGCCCACGACGGTGAGCGCGTAACCTATAACTAAATTTAGGATGTGGCGGATGTAACGAAAATTACCTTAAATATTACCTAGGCGCGCCCCGGGCACCACGTGAGTTTGCCTTTTTACAACTTGAAATTCAAAATACTATAAGACATATTATGACATCATTTGGAACATATAATATAATGATAAATGCCAGACTTCATGTGTTGGTTTAAATTAGATGTAATAGTTATTTATGTACCAAGGGCATTACAAGTAATGCCCGAGGTGCATAAAAAATTTTATGTCCTACAATGGTCTTGTTCCTCCGTTTGAATAATATTAATAAATATTTTGACGTTATCGAGTGACATGCGTATCTACGGAGTTGAATAACAATACAAACAATTCGGAGTTGAGTGACAATACAAGCAAATAATTGTCAAACTTATAACCTTAATCGCCAATAATTGACATTGCCGAGTGACAGTACAGACAATTAATTGTCAAACTTATAACCTTAATCACCAATAATTGATTAATTGACATTGATTACTTAAAATTTACAATTTGAATGACAAATTTTTGATATATTTGACATATAACCATGGCAAACCTTAATGCCCGCGCGGGCGTTAAGAAGCAATTTTTACCCCGATATCTAAGATGGAAAATGTCACTTTATGATCTTGTACTAGGAGATAATAGTTATTTATGTACCAAGGGCATTACACGGATGTTTATGCCCCGAGGATGCCCCGGATGCTTATGCCCCGATGGACATTTTCTCGGCATAGCCTTTTTAATATCACAGACCAGTTCAGATTCATTAAAAGGAGGCTTAGATCCATGCGTTGCAAAGCTGTTTAGGGTGTTCTCGGTATTTTCTTCAATTTTCTTGGTATTTTTCTTGGCACAGCTTCTTGTAGTGTCTCAGAATCGCTTATTATGGTTTATGAAATGAGCTTCCAGTCCCTGCTTGACAAGTTTACAAGTTTTTAGCGGTTTCTTGCTTTTTCTCTACGTTTTCCTTGGTGTAGCCGGTTGTAAACCTACGGAACGGTTGATAAAGAGTTAGATATTGAAAGGGTGCTTTTGATCATTGCTTGGAGAGGCTATCGACAATTACGGTTAATTCTCCGTTAGTTTAGAGATCTCTAGACAACACTGATTAGTCGATACGACTTAGAGGAAATTATTGGTTTCTTTTTTAAATGAAGGTACTATGCACGCCAAAGCTACACCTTGTAGCTTTGTAAATGGTGCTTTTATAACCTATACGCTCTCATTCGTATAGGTTCGTCAGTTCGTACTATGCACGCAAAAAAACCTCGTCCACCACATATGCAACCAAATATACCCGCTTACGGCCATGTCCGATTACGAGCAAAGTAGTTGGGATACAAATTATTATTATACACGTTTATGGATCAGATACATTGGGTAATTAATTCTAAAAAGTACAGCCCTCTATCTATTTTATTTTGTTCAGGAGGATTTTTGAAACTTAGATTTTACGTTGTTTATCGGTGGTTGAATGTTATTATTTCGCTTCATGTGCGATTACGAGCAAAGTAGTTGGGATACAAATTATTATTATACACCTTTATGGATCAGATACATTGGGTAATTAATTCTAAAAAGTACAGCCCTCTATCTATTTTATTTTGTTCAGGAGGATTTTTGAAACTTAGATTTTACGTTGTTTATCGGTGGTTGAATGTTATTATTTCGCTTCATGTGCGATTACGAGCAAAGTAGTTGGGATACAAATTATTATTATACACGTTTATAGATCAGATACATTGGGTAATCAATTCTAAAAAGTACAGCCCTCTATCTATTTTAGTTTGTTCAGGAGGATTTTTGAAACTTAGATTTTACGTTGTTTATCGGTGGTTGAATGTTATTATTTCGCTTCATGTGCGATTACGAGCAAAGTAGTTGGGATACAAATTATTATTATACACGTTTATGGGTCAGATACATTGGGTAATTAATTCTAAAAAGTACAGCCCTCTATCTATTTTATTTTGTTCAGGAGGATTTTTGAAACTTAGATTTTACGTTGTTTATCGGTGGTTGAATGTTATTATTTCGCTTCATGTGCGATTACGAGCAAAGTAGTTGGGATACAAATTATTATTATACACCTTTATGGATCAGATACATTGGGTAATTAATTCTAAAAAGTACAGCCCTCTATCTATTTTATTTTGTTCAGGAGGATTTTTGAAACTTAGATTTTACGTTGTTTATCGGTGGTTGAATGTTATTATTTCGCTTCATGTGCGATTACGAGCAAAGTAGTTGGGATACAAATTATTATTATACACCTTTATGGATCAGATACATTGGGTAATTAATTCTAAAAAGTACAGCCCTCTATCTATTTTATTTTGTTCAGGAGGATTTTTGAAACTTAGATTTTACGTTGTTTATCGGTGGTTGAATGTTATTATTTCGCTTCATGTGCGATTACGAGCAAAGTAGTTGGGATACAAATTATTATTATACACGTTTATAGATCAGATACATTGGGTAATCAATTCTAAAAAGTACAGCCCTCTATCTATTTTAGTTTGTTCAGGAGGATTTTTGAAACTTAGATTTTACGTTGTTTATCGGTGGTTGAATGTTATTATTTCGCTTCATGTGCGATTACGAGCAAAGTAGTTGGGATACAAATTATTATTATACACGTTTATGGGTCAGATACATTGGGTAATTAATTCTAAAAAGTACAGCCCTCTATCTATTTTATTTTGTTCAGGAGGATTTTTGAAACTTAGATTTTACGTTGTTTATCGGTGGTTGAATGTTATTATTTCGCTTCATGTGCGATTACGAGCAAAGTAGTTGGGATACAAATTATTATTATACACCTTTATGGATCAGATACATTGGGTAATTAATTCTAAAAAGTACAGCCCTCTATCTATTTTATTTTGTTCAGGAGGATTTTTGAAACTTAGATTTTACGTTGTTTATCGGTGGTTGAATGTTATTATTTCGCTTCATGTGCGATTACGAGCAAAGTAGTTGGGATACAAATTATTATTATACACCTTTATGGATCAGATACATTGGGTAATTAATTCTAAAAAGTACAGCCCTCTATCTATTTTATTTTGTTCAGGAGGATTTTTGAAACTTAGATTTTACGTTGTTTATCGGTGGTTGAATGTTATTATTTCGCTTCATGTGCGATTACGAGCAAAGTAGTTGGGATACAAATTATTATTATACACGTTTATAGATCAGATACATTGGGTAATCAATTCTAAAAAGTACAGCCCTCTATCTATTTTAGTTTGTTCAGGAGGATTTTTGAAACTTAGATTTTACGTTGTTTATCGGTGGTTGAATGTTATTATTTCGCTTCATGTGCGATTACGAGCAAAGTAGTTGGGATACAAATTATTATTATACACGTTTATGGGTCAGATACATTGGGTAATTAATTCTAAAAAGTACAGCCCTCTATCTATTTTATTTTGTTCAGGAGGATTTTTGAAACTTAGATTTTACGTTGTTTATCGGTGGTTGAATGTTATTATTTCGCTTCATGTGCGATTACGAGCAAAGTAGTTGGGATACAAATTATTATTATACACCTTTATGGATCAGATACATTGGGTAATTAATTCTAAAAAGTACAGCCCTCTATCTATTTTATTTTGTTCAGGAGGATTTTTGAAACTTAGATTTTACGTTGTTTATCGGTGGTTGAATGTTATTATTTCGCTTCATGTGCGATTACGAGCAAAGTAGTTGGGATACAAATTATTATTATACACGTTTATAGATCAGATACATTGGGTAATCAATTCTAAAAAGTACAGCCCTCTATCTATTTTAGTTTGTTCAGGAGGATTTTTGAAACTTAGATTTTACGTTGTTTATCGGTGGTTGAATGTTATTATTTCGCTTCATGTGCGATTACGAGCAAAGTAGTTGGGATACAAATTATTATTATACACGTTTATGGGTCAGATACATTGGGTAATTAATTCTAAAAAGTACAGCCCTCTATCTATTTTATTTTGTTCAGGAGGATTTTTGAAACTTAGATTTTACGTTGTTTATCGGTGGTTGAATGTTATTATTTCGCTTCATGTGCGATTACGAGCAAAGTAGTTGGGATACAAATTATTATTATACACCTTTATGGATCAGATACATTGGGTAATTAATTCTAAAAAGTACAGCCCTCTATCTATTTTATTTTGTTCAGGAGGATTTTTGAAACTTAGATTTTACGTTGTTTATCGGTGGTTGAATGTTATTATTTCGCTTCATGTGCGATTACGAGCAAAGTAGTTGGGATACAAATTATTATTATACACCTTTATGGATCAGATACATTGGGTAATTAATTCTAAAAAGTACAGCCCTCTATCTATTTTATTTTGTTCAGGAGGATTTTTGAAACTTAGATTTTACGTTGTTTATCGGTGGTTGAATGTTATTATTTCGCTTCATGTGCGATTACGAGCAAAGTAGTTGGGATACAAATTATTATTATACACGTTTATAGATCAGATACATTGGGTAATCAATTCTAAAAAGTACAGCCCTCTATCTATTTTAGTTTGTTCAGGAGGATTTTTGAAACTTAGATTTTACGTTGTTTATCGGTGGTTGAATGTTATTATTTCGCTTCATGTGCGATTACGAGCAAAGTAGTTGGGATACAAATTATTATTATACACGTTTATGGGTCAGATACATTGGGTAATTAATTCTAAAAAGTACAGCCCTCTATCTATTTTATTTTGTTCAGGAGGATTTTTGAAACTTAGATTTTACGTTGTTTATCGGTGGTTGAATGTTATTATTTCGCTTCATGTGCGATTACGAGCAAAGTAGTTGGGATACAAATTATTATTATACACCTTTATGGATCAGATACATTGGGTAATTAATTCTAAAAAGTACAGCCCTCTATCTATTTTATTTTGTTCAGGAGGATTTTTGAAACTTAGATTTTACGTTGTTTATCGGTGGTTGAATGTTATTATTTCGCTTCATGTGCGATTACGAGCAAAGTAGTTGGGATACAAATTATTATTATACACCTTTATGGATCAGATACATTGGGTAATTAATTCTAAAAAGTACAGCCCTCTATCTATTTTATTTTGTTCAGGAGGATTTTTGAAACTTAGATTTTACGTTGTTTATCGGTGGTTGAATGTTATTATTTCGCTTCATGTGCGATTACGAGCAAAGTAGTTGGGATACAAATTATTATTATACACGTTTATAGATCAGATACATTGGGTAATCAATTCTAAAAAGTACAGCCCTCTATCTATTTTAGTTTGTTCAGGAGGATTTTTGAAACTTAGATTTTACGTTGTTTATCGGTGGTTGAATGTTATTATTTCGCTTCATGTGCGATTACGAGCAAAGTAGTTGGGATACAAATTATTATTATACACGTTTATGGGTCAGATACATTGGGTAATTAATTCTAAAAAGTACAGCCCTCTATCTATTTTATTTTGTTCAGGAGGATTTTTGAAACTTAGATTTTACGTTGTTTATCGGTGGTTGAATGTTATTATTTCGCTTCATGTGCGATTACGAGCAAAGTAGTTGGGATACAAATTATTATTATACACCTTTATGGATCAGATACATTGGGTAATTAATTCTAAAAAGTACAGCCCTCTATCTATTTTATTTTGTTCAGGAGGATTTTTGAAACTTAGATTTTACGTTGTTTATCGGTGGTTGAATGTTATTATTTCGCTTCATGTGCGATTACGAGCAAAGTAGTTGGGATACAAATTATTATTATACACCTTTATGGATCAGATACATTGGGTAATTAATTCTAAAAAGTACAGCCCTCTATCTATTTTATTTTGTTCAGGAGGATTTTTGAAACTTAGATTTTACGTTGTTTATCGGTGGTTGAATGTTATTATTTCGCTTCATGTGCGATTACGAGCAAAGTAGTTGGGATACAAATTATTATTATACACGTTTATAGATCAGATACATTGGGTAATCAATTCTAAAAAGTACAGCCCTCTATCTATTTTAGTTTGTTCAGGAGGATTTTTGAAACTTAGATTTTACGTTGTTTATCGGTGGTTGAATGTTATTATTTCGCTTCATGTGCGATTACGAGCAAAGTAGTTGGGATACAAATTATTATTATACACGTTTATGGGTCAGATACATTGGGTAATTAATTCTAAAAAGTACAGCCCTCTATCTATTTTAGTTTGTTCAGGAGGATTTTTGAAACTTAGATTTTACGTTGTTTATCGGTGGTTGAATGTTATTATTTCGCTTCATGTGCGATTACGAGCAAATTAGTTGGGATACAAATTATTATTATACACGTTTATAGATCAGATACATTGGGTAATTAATTCTAAAAAGTACAGCCCTCTATCTATTTTATTTTGTTCAGGAGGATTTTTGAAACTTAGATTTTACGTTGTTTATCGGTGGTTGAATGTTATTATTTCGCTTCATGTGCGATTACGAGCAAAGTAGTTGGGATACAAATTATTATTATACACGTTTATAGATCAGATACATTGGGTAATCAATTCTAAAAAGTACAGCCCTCTATCTATTTTAGTTTGTTCAGGAGGATTTTTGAAACTTAGATTTTACGTTGTTTATCGGTGGTTGAATGTTATTATTTCGCTTCATGTGCGATTACGAGCAAATTAGTTGGGATACAAATTATTATTATACACGTTTATAGATCAGATACATTGGGTAATTAATTCTAAAAAGTACAGCCCTCTATCTATTTTAGTTTGTTCAGGAGGATTTTTGAAACTTAGATTTTACGTTGTTTATCGGTGGTTGAATGTTATTATGTCGCTTCATGTGCGATTACGAGCAAAGTAGTTGGGATACAAATTATTATTATACCCGTTTATAGATCAGATACATTGGGTAATTAATTCTAAAAAGTACAGCCCTCTATCTATTTTAGTTTGTTCAGGAGGATTTTTGAAACTTAGATTTTACGTTGTTTATCGGTGGTTGAATGTTATTATTTCGCTTCATGTGCGATTACGAGCAAAGTAGTTGGGATACAAATTATTATTATACACGTTTATAGATCAGATACATTGGGTAATCAATTCTAAAAAGTACAGCCCTCTATCTATTTTAGTTTGTTCAGGAGGATTTTTGAAACTTAGATTTTACGTTGTTTATCGGTGGTTGAATGTTATTATTTCGCTTCATGTGCGATTACGAGCAAATTAGTTGGGATACAAATTATTATTATACACGTTTATAGATCAGATACATTGGGTAATTAATTCTAAAAAGTACAGCCCTCTATCTATTTTAGTTTGTTCAGGAGGATTTTTGAAACTTAGATTTTACGTTGTTTATCGGTGGTTGAATGTTATTATGTCGCTTCATGTGCGATTACGAGCAAAGTAGTTGGGATACAAATTATTATTATACCCGTTTATAGATCAGATACATTGGGTAATTAATTCTAAAAAGTACAGCCCTCTATCTATTTTAGTTTGTTCAGGAGGATTTTTGAAACTTAGATTTTACGTTGTTTATCGGTGGTTGAATGTTATTATTTCGCTTCATGTGCGATTACGAGCAAAGTAGTTGGGATACAAATTATTATTATACACGTTTATGGGTCAGATACATTGGGTAATTAATTCTAAAAAGTACAGCCCTCTATCTATTTTAGTTTGTTCAGGAGGATTTTTGAAACTTAGATTTTACGTTGTTTATCGGTGGTTGAATGTTATTATTTCGCTTCATGTGCGATTACGAGCAAAGTAGTTGGGATACAAATTATTATTATACACGTTTATTGGTCAGATACATTGGGTAATTAATTCTAAAAAGTACAGCTCTCTATCTATTTTAGTTTGTTCAGCAGGATTTTTGAAACTTAGATTTTACGTTGTTTATCGGTGGTTGAATGTTATTATTTCGCTTCATGTGCGATTACGAGCAAAGTAGTTGGGATACAAATTATTATTATACACGTTTATAGATCAGATACATTGTGTAATTAATTCTAAAAAGTACAGCTCTCTATCTATTTTAGTTTGTTCAGGAGGATTTTTGAAACTTAGATTTTACGTTGTTTATCGGTGGTTGAATGTTATTATTTCGCTTCATGTGCGATTACGAGCAAAGTAGTTGGGATACAAATTATTATTATACACGTTTATAGATCAGATACATTGGGTAATTAATTCTAAAAAGTACAGCCCTCTATCTATTTTAGTTTGTTCAGGAGGATTTTTGAAACTTAGATTTTACGTTGTTTATCGGTGGTTGAATGTTATTATTTCGCTTCATGTGCGATTACGAGCAAAGTAGTTGGGATACAAATTATTATTATACACGTTTATTGGTCAGATACATTGGGTAATTAATTCTAAAAAGTACAGCTCTCTATCTATTTTAGTTTGTTCAGGAGGATTTTTGAAACTTAGATTTTACGTTGTTTATCGGTGGTTGAATGTTATTATTTCGCTTCATGTGCGATTACGAGCAAAGTAGTTGGGATACAAATTATTATTATACACGTTTATAGATCAGATACATTGTGTAATTAATTCTAAAAAGTACAGCTCTCTATCTATTTTAGTTTGTTCAGGAGGATTTTTGAAACTTAGATTTTACGTTGTTTATCGGTGGTTGAATGTTATTATTTCGCTTCATGTGCGATTACGAGCAAAGTAGTTGGGATACAAATTATTATTATACACGTTTATGGGTCAGATACATTGGGTAATTAATTCTAAAAAGTACAGCCCTCTATCTATTTTAGTTTGTTCAGGAGGATTTTTGAAACTTAGATTTTACGTTGTTTATCGGTGGTTGAATGTTATTATTTCGCTTCATGTGCGATTACGAGCAAAGTAGTTGGGATACAAATTATTATTATACACGTTTATGGGTCAGATACATTGGGTAATTAATTCTAAAAAGTACAGCCCTCTATCTATTTTAGTTTGTTCAGGAGGATTTTTGAAACTTAGATTTTACGTTGTTTATCGGTGGTTGAATGTTATTATTTCGCTTCATGTGCGATTACGAGCAAAGTAGTTGGGATACAAATTATTATTATACACGTTTATAGATCAGATACATTGGGTAATTAATTCTAAAAAGTACAGCCCTCTATCTATTTTAGGTTGTTCAGGAGGATTTTTGAAACTTAGATTTTACGTTGTTTATCGGTATGAGATAGAAAGAAATGGCTAGCCCACATCACTGCGGGTTGCATACGAAATGCATTTGCCTCACTTATTCACCATTTCACCATCCCTTCCAGTTATACGTACGTATTTACATTTCACTGCATAACTGCAATCAAAAGTGCCTTATGCCAACTTTTTAGAACCGCTGGCGTTCTCGATAATACTAATTTTATTTACACAATTCTCTCGCAAAGGACCATCTATGGTGAAAACGAGAAGAAAAAGTTATAAGAGAGACAGACAGGTCGGTGGTTGTTAGTCAGATGCCCAGTGCTTGTGAATACGGTGGTCAGTCTCTCGATGGGCGTATAGGTTATGTTCGTCTGTGTGTTTTAGTAATGATAGGTTGCGTCTAGTTTGTTTTATGGGATCGTGGCGTTATTATACGCCTAGGCCCGGGCGTCCCAGTTGTTTCTCTTCCTTTTTTCTTAATGGTTTTCGTATGAGCATATAATAGTTATATTCCTGGTAACGAAATTATACACTTGACGTGCGTCTTTAAGACGTTTAATGGCGCGGACGTAATGCCCTCAGCCTGCGGACACGTTTCAACATCTGTCAAACATGCGCGTGTTTTTTTTTTTTTTTCGCTGGACAAATTACCTTTAAATCTCGACGTAATCATAGAGCGCGTGGGACATTTTAATATCTCTAATAACTGGTTGATTATGATGGACGCTTCAAGTGCTTTGGAGCTTAGATGGCATTGCAATGGTGTTTGACCACTGTGCTGCAGCATGGATGTCATCTAAGCTCAACTAACATCAGCATGTCAATGCTTTTTCTTCACAACCCTTTCCATTTCGTGAAGAACAACAAAAGATTTGCATTTTTTTGCAAATTTGCTTCTAACTTAGTCAACGGTTTCTCATTAGTTTCGTACAGTATTAGATCTAGTTTCTTTTATTTCAAAAAACATATTTAACTATTCTAAAGTTAAATTCCTTATTCTTACCACGGTAATTTATTAATTACCTAATTAATTTATAGCTTATAAAAGATGATCCGTCGTCATGGCGACTCGAGTAGACGTATGACGCTGTTTTTGCCCCGTAAATTTTATTCGCTTAACTTTAGCAAATAATTACTCCAGAAATAATCTATAGATTTCAACGAAATAAAAAGTAAAATCACCTGCGGAATGCTAGTTTTCAATGTGCATTTTTGTAAAATCATTCAATTTGTGCTTGACCCACAAAAAACTATAATATTATGCAATGCCAGCAATTCCGTTATTAGTCGAGCTAGAATAATGAAATATAGACTATAGGCTACCCAATAATTCATAGGTTTAAAGTTTATTACATAATCATTGTTTATCTTGCATTTTTCATACAAAAGATCGTGCTGAAACTCCGCGTGAATTCCGACGCTCTACGGTCTTTGGGGTGCTGCGGGGAAGGGAGGCGTTAGCGGTGCTGTCATGTCGGAGAGAACGGACACAGCTGAGAGAACCGGGGCAACTTATTATCAATACACAAAAAGAACGATAACTTGTCAAGGTGGTAATTTCAACTAACAATTAAATTCTTAATTTTTGCGTAATTCTGATTATAATATGTGACCCGGTACGAGAGAAATCTCTTCTATCGATTGGCGTTTATGTTTTCTTCAGTTTTATACAATAAGGTTGTAAACAAGATTTTGATGGAAGCGGATAGATCTAATAATATGCTGTTAGCTGATTTTCCGATTAGTGGTGAATACTAAATTAAGTTTGCTTGATAAACCCAAAAAATACCATTTTATTTATTAATAATATTTAAATACATGCACAAACAATATAAAACAAATACAACTCTTGATATATTACATATATTACAAACGTCAGCTCTGAGCGTATAAAACTTAGAAATATCAAAAAACTTTTACAAATTTAGCATCGTAAATTTGTAGACAAATAGATTATTTTGCAGATCGTTCATTAATTTTAAATGCTAATCCCGAAACCCGATTTAAATTGTCAAGAATTTCCGTGGGACTTCCAAATGCCTGTTCGTGGTTCTGTTATCTTATTCACTCATTTTCCCATTATTTTTTAATTCGGTAATCTGTCACCGGATATCCAAATTCCTTTGGCGAGGCATAATCGCTGTGTCGTTATATGTATTGCGTCCGCAAACACTGTTCTCCTAGTAACTAATGCACGTGCGATCCGCCACTACTTGCAGCGTCGCTGTCGATCCCTTCCCCCGCTCGCCCGAAAGACCGAAGAGCGCCGCGTCAATTGCAGCAATCATGAGACGCTTCAACTCGATCTTTTGTAGGGAAAATGCAAGATAAACAATGATTATGTAATAAGCTTCGAAAGAGGGGACATAATATATGACCACGATAGTACCTGAACAGATTTACAGAGTTAAATCACCACTATCATGTTCCATGTCCAATTTTCACAATTAATCCCCGCCTGTTGACATCTACTAATCTAACATCAGAAAACCAACAGAACGGGAGAAAAAACTCGTGTCCGACAGCATTACCCTATCTACACTAATCACCGATGATCCTCAAGCGAGCTCGCATCTGGTTTTTCCCTAATTTAATCATTAATTTCGTAAAAGGGACGACTTATACTTGTATCACGTTTAGATCAATTCTTTCGCTGTTGTTTCTAAAGTCGCCCGTTAGCCCGTAATAGGGCAGGTGATTCCAACAGTGGTAAACTCCACATCACACAACCTGTCTTCCTCCCATGGCATCAACTCACGTAGGTCTGTCCTCCTCTCTCGGATGGAATGTGAAAAATTCCGGTTGGCGCCAAGACGGTGGCCCCGAAGAAGAGCCGTAGAACTCGGAGAGATGGCTCATCACATAATAACAACCCGACAAGGAGGGACACAGGGGGTGCTTTTTATGCCCCTTCTTTTTATGCTATGGCATAATTCATTTTTCGGCGTTTAATTTAATTTGATGGCGTTTATGGAGGTTTATCTGATGACCCAACGAACCATCGAGAAGACCATACCGGTTGAGGATGTATTTAAACTCGATGGAAACGAAGTATCACTACGATTGTTGGTGGACCATGATGCTTGGTCGGTTTGTCGTTCTACGTTCGTTGTTATGATTATTTCTTATTTATTTCTTATTCATGTGTGGCTTTAATTTAATGAGTACTCATACGCTCGAAGCCCAAGAAAAATAAAATTAACAAATCATACAATACAGATTGCGAAACCAGAACGAACAAAAAATATCGGAAAACCGTCCCTCCTTAGCACAAACTACACCAACCCATCAATGCTCATCGAACAAATAAATTCCCTAGAACGGCTGCAAAACATATCTCTGTCCGACGAAAGTACACCCAACACGTTACCCCCGCTTTCCTCAGAGAAACCACAAACATATTACATATCTTCGGTGCAACACTCGGAAATGATCTCTGGACAATCGACTTGCTCGCTCCATAAGGCAAACCCATATCTCCGACCCTTGTAAAATAAGAATGTGAATATGTGCTTATCAACTCAGAATCCGCATATGAGACCTTCAGTACAGAGTGCAGGTAGAGCTGTCTTAGACTCATAAGCTATTATTAATACAATATATTAAATAGATACAATATATTAATACAATAAAAAGGGGTCGGATTCCTTAATTTAATTTTATTTTAGCTATCGCTACATGTTTTGTGTCATACTGGGCACTTATTCGAGCGCTATAGGAAATGAGAAATAACTTACACAATTGACAATCAAATAGAGAACATAAAACAACATACAAAGGTCACAAACAAAGATATATGAGACTGCAGAACAGATTTTTGTTCGTAAAAATATCTACGATTGTCAAAACATCAGCGTTTGACACTATATACCTACTGACATTCGACACGACCGATGTCAATCAAATACATTTTGCTCATGCAGCTAAACTATTAATTTTGCCAAAAAGTGTCGTAGACATTAGTTATGCAGAATTTCCTCTACTTTAATTTATGATTTAACTTTTTTGACGATTTTATAGAAATGGCGGCTCATTTGCAAAAGCCTTGAACAAGGCTTAGAGTAAACTTCTTTGCCTGTATTGAAACAACAGATTTCTTTGAGTCAATGCGTCTTTATTTGAATTAAACAAAAATTTCTCTCTGTGTATAATCAGGTATGTTTTTATTGTCAATTAATATTACAAAAATATTACAATTTTTTAAAACCGAAAATACAGTCACAGGATTACCAAAATCAAAAGTTCTAGAATTGTGTTTATCATACCTGCAAACAAATCAAAACAAATCAGTGTTTAAAATTGAAAATAAGGGAGAATAAAAAATTATTGATAGCAAATTAATAAATAAAAATAGAAAGGTGATAATGTAAAATACAAAATTGTATTTAAAACTAAAACTATGTTGTTACGTTCTAACAAAACCCATTAAACTAACATTTGAAGTAATATAAATTACACTCTGCGTATTATAATCAAATCTAAATCAGCAAATTGAATAAATTAAACAAAACATCTATTAATTTATAACTTACAAATAAAATAAATCGCCTACATTAGTCAAGATACAACCCAAAAATCCCGTCAACCTAATGACCCAAACCAAGCACGACATAATTTCCTATTAATTTCGATAATTGATGATAGAACGACACCATAAAAAATGTACGACTGTCATCCCGGTCTTGTTATTCGCCCAAAAAAAACTGCCCCGAAACGAAATAAAACAAATGAACGCGCCGCGGTCGGTCAAAGGGGCCGATTCAACTGTTAAAACAAAAGCTGATCGAAAACAGGGGTTTACCACCCATGGAGACAGCCCACAGACAAATGCAACTCACCGTGATATCATCGTCTCCATCCATAATGTTTTACCTAAAATTCATCATCCCTAACCTGTCATTTTAGATATAAATTATACAAAACTTGTACGCGATATCGTTCAGTAATTTTTTGGGAACTTCAAGGATTCATGAAAATAGTTAAAAGTTGAATAATTAGTTATTTTTCGAAACAACTAGTGACATCTCTCAAGATAACAGAAAACTCTCACTAGGCGCCATCTCGTGGGTAATCGTTGAATTCTAACATTCAGTTATTTGCCGATAGGTGTCAGCTGATCAAACGTCAAATGAATTGTCCATAGGACAGATCGTGTATCTCACGTATTTATTCAAATAATTAATTAATTATTTGATAAAGACTGAAGTGTTATGACTAACAGTGCACCCACTAAACAGACAAAGAACTATTATGGACCATTGTCAAGTACGTATACTTTTCTAGTCGGTTTTGGTTACCGTCCAGATTTTTGACATTGTTTGTGAAGGTTATGGTAAATTTAAAATGTCATTATCTTTGTATCTTAGGGTTGATTTAAATGATTTTCACTATAACGTGGATATAGGAACCTAAGGAAAATGACTGCCGATACGGGTGCTGCTATAGAGAACTTATACCCCGCTCTAACGCAATGTTTCGTTATAATAATCTGCGGGTAACTTAACTATTTTAATTCTTGGTAAACAAAGCGTTATTCGTCAATGTTTTTAGGTATTTGGCTGGACGTATGAACATAATATCGGAGACGGAGGCAAAAGGTATCAACACGTTTGTTGGGAAGTTTGCGTTGCCTTCTCTGATCTTTATGTCACTAGCGGAACTTGATTTAAGTGCGGTGAACTGGCTGTTCTTGATGTCTGTGTTAATTTCGAAGAGTATAGTATTTTTTGCTGTGATAATCGTTACCTTACTAGTTGGTAGACCGTTGAATCTCGGAAGAGCGGGAATATTTGCGATATTCTGCACGCAAAGCAATGATTTCGCTATTGGATATCCGATAGGTAAGAATTGAATTTGTTTTTTGTTAATTTTTATCATGTAACTTGTTATTTATTAAGTTTCATTTTGTATAAAACCCATATTTCATGAGAAAATTTCAACTTTAATGATAAGCACATATAAAAAGTATGTTTATTTTTACTTAATACTTGTAGTTGTCGCGCTTTACAACAGTACTCATCCCGAGTACGCTTCGTATCTATACCTGATGGCCCCGATAAGCCTGGCGATCCTGAACCCGATAGCTTTTGTCCTCATGGAGATCGGCAAGCGAAATAACAACGCAGAGCTGTCACCTGTCAGCATTAACAGCGCCGCTACCGACAGTCTAATGACGACGAACAAAAAAAAGTTCAAACTTGCGATCTCCGTCGCGAAGAGCATATTCTTGAACCCGATTATCCTGATGACGATCCTCGGCATCATCGGTAACCTGATTTTCAAGCACAACGTTCCGGTGTACCTCAGCGAAATTTTGAAGGTTATAATATTCATTTATTTTTTGTATACGCATTTCTGTTAATGATAATTTGTTTTAGTCTTTGGGTTCAGCGTTCTCAGCGTCCGCTCTGTTCTTATTGGGGCTGAGAATGGTCGGGAAAGTGCATAAACTCCGTGGGGCTACGTTAGTTGTTCCGGGGATTTTAATAATTTGCAAATTGTTAGTATGCCGTTTCTTTTAAATTTTTTTTGTGGCGTAATTTGTTTAGTTGAATTTGAATTGTTTTTAGGTTAGTTTTGCCGATTGTGACGCGCCAGGTTATAAACGTATTCAGCGCTGGATACAACGAATCCGAAACGACCGACTTGAGTACGTACGGGTTTTTGTATGGGACGTTCCCGGCTGCGCCTACTGTGTTCGTTTTCGCGACGCAATATTCGTTGGATGTCGATCTGGTGAGTAGAATTTTGAGGTTATTTTTTACACTTATAGGAAGGAGTTCTCTATTAGTGTTGTTTTATGATCATGTATTCGGAATTATTATTACAGTTCATTCACCTGTTTGAAATATTAACATAAAAGTCTAACTTCTTTAGGAATAGAAAACCCCAATAACTCGACTTGAAACTTTTTACTCAGAATGAAATTTACTTACAAAAAATCTCTGAAACGTTTGAAATGGATTTTTTATTTCTTTATTTGTTTATTTAATTTAATTTAATTATTTTGAATTTTGTACTTACATTTTTTTTGTACTGTTTTATTGTTGGAATGAGTGTTGATTGTGTTGTTTCTTCGTTTTCACATTGTCAATGGATTTATTTCATACTTTTATGAATTTCTGTATAAAGAACACGTAGGAAAATTTTTTAATTTTGATATAACGATCTCTTTCAAAAACCAATAGTTTAACCAATAAATTAACCCGTCAATACAATGCAGGATTTCTTGAAAAAGTGTTCATTTAAAATGCAAAACCGAAGAAGTTTTTTTTTTTTTTAAATACGGATGTTCCTATTACAATTACAGATAGCAAGTGCCATGGTGGCTTGTACATTTATCAGCGCCCCCTTGATGTTTGTCTCCGCAAAAATGATCACCCTAACCAACACGAACCCGTCGGACTACGTCAAACAGCTAGAAGTATTCACGCTAGACGTCAGCATCGTAGGCACCATCTGCTGCGTCTGGGTGCTCCTAGTATACACCCTAACCAAGAAGATAGCGCGTGTACCCCACAAGATCACCAGCTGCCTAATCGTTTCCCAGGTGAGAAACATAACCTCAATTTTTCTATCGTTTCTGCTATTAATAATGATATTTATTTAATAAGTACGTAGGCTTTCACGGCCAGAATCATTTAGAAAATAAACTGCTTCCGGGTTATGCCGTGTGTCAAGATTTGTTAATGCTGACGTTTCGCGAACCATGTTGCTCGCTTCTTCAAAGCTAATTGAATACTGTATTCAATTAGCTTTGAAGAAGCGAGCAACATGGTTCGCGAAACGTCAGCATTAACAAATCTTGACACACGGCATAACCCGGAAGCAGTTTATTTTCTAGATATTTATTTAGTTAAAAGAAACTAATAATCACAATAAATTTGGTTTCCTAAGTAATAAACTTATCGACTACTTAAAATTAGCCAATACATGAACCCGACATGATGTTTTAAAAAGACTTAGCGAACTACTGTTTTTTATATCACTTGGCAGGGTATTAAACATCTTCAGTGCTTTATAATAAAATGAATTTTGTGTGCTGCTTTTTGTATATTTTGGTAATCTGAAGTGGTCCTTTTGCCGAGTATTGTATTCATGCTGCTGACTATTGTATGTTAAATAATTACTCATATAATTTGGGAGTTTATTATTTATGCATTTATATACCAACGTGAGTGCCTGATATACCGTTCCTTGTTTAATATTCAAAAAATTTAATTTACTCAGCATGGACTCGACACTGGTTAACCTGGAGCTTTGTAATAAAATTCTGAGTGCTCGATTTTGTTGTACTTGAATCTTTTTAATGTCTTTGTCTGTACACAAAAACATTATACTGCTGCAATAGTAAAAATATGGTTCTATAATCGTATGGTACAAAGATATTCTAGCTTTTAATGTAAGTTTATTAGATATTCTTCCTAAGTAGCTAATCTTTCGACTCACCTTTTTAACTATATATTCCATATTACTCGTAAATTTCAAACTATTATCTAAAATGACACCTAGATATTTAAATTCGACCACTATCTCAACAACTGTGTTATCGATAACTATGTCTGCTGTAGGGTTTACCGAATTTCTATTTCCCAATACCATAGCTTTTGTTTTCAATACATTCAAACATAATTTATTTACTAGTTTGGAGTTTAATGTCGCGATTACATCAGGTAAGTTATCTCCTGCAATTGATATTAGTGTATCGTCTGCAAATAGGTGCATATCACAAGCTTTAACTTGTGAAGCAACATCGTTTATGTACAAATTAAATAAAACCGGTCCAAGAACAGAACCTTGTGGTACCCCTAAGCTGTTTATTAATTCACTTGACTCATTTTCTCCAATCCTAACCTTCTGTCTCGTGTTTGTTAAATAGTTTTCAAACCATTTCAATTCTTTTCCTCTGATTCCGTAAGTTTCCAATTTTTGTAGTAACTTTTGACGACAAATTGTCTCGAAAGCTCTTTTCAAGTCTACAAAAACAGCAACTATCGTTTTACCGTCTTCTAATTCTCCTTTCCAATTTGCCAATACCAAATTTAGGGCCGTCTCGCATGAATGCTGAGCACGAAAACCTGACTGTTGGTCAGTAATAAATTGATTTTCATCCAAGTACTCACTGAGCTGTTGTTTAACAATAATTTCCAGTATTTGTTCTAGTTTTGGTAACATGTTGATAGGCCGAAACTCTTCGCAATTGGTGGTGTTCACAATTTTTTGTATTGGTATAATGGTACTTACTTTCCAAGAGTATTTATTATTTATTTATATTATATTGTATTTATTTATTATTTTTTATTTAACAAATTTATTTCACTGTTTTAGTTACTATCGTGTATCGGAGCGATATTATGGAACACCCTGGAGAACAAAGACGGTTGGGCGGGTTACATCCAATTCGCCGTGTTCAGCGTCGGTGTTTACAGCAGCAGGCTGTGGACGGCCATCTTGGCCACGGTGCTGCTGTTCCTGCAGTGTCGCAGTTTGTGTTTTGTTTTAAAGTTGCAGCCGATATTCTATCTGCTAGGTTGGGGGTACGTTTTTACCAATATTTTGAGGTTAAGTTTTTCATTTTGATTTGTTTAATTTTTAGGTTACCGATTACACTTTCGGTACTGCTTTTAGTATATGACCAGACTAGTTCTTTGCCGTTTGAGAAGAATAACCCGAATTTCGTTTATGGAATTTACCAGGCTGTCATAGCTGTTTCCCTATTGGTGCTCTGTTTTATAGGTAATTTATGTTATTTTATGTATTCTTAGTAGTAATCAATTTGGCTTGGTTTTCTCTTCGAAAAACGTTGAAATACGAAACCTAACCTCAAAATTTTTTTTGCAGTGACAGTTGGGTGCTTGATCTTGCATCAGAGGTACAGGAGGCGTTACGAGCGGTACCTAACGTTGGCCAACGACGTCGCTTCGACGTTCGAGCAGCAGGCGAATACAATGTCGCCGCCTTGCGAGGCGACGCGACCATCGTGCGGCGCGTCAACTGGAGGCTGTAGTAGACGGGAGTGCGGCGGTTTACCTACGATTAACGAAAGCTGCTGCGAGGAGACCTCTGTCGTCGATATAGAGGATATCGATAAACGAGTTAAATCTCCAAAGAGGACTTCCGTAACCGACGAACGCAGGTTAGGTTTTGAGGTTACGTTTTAAGGGGTTTTGGCCGAATTTTCTTATGTTGCGTTGGTTGTATTCAGAGTGCTTTGGAATTGTTTATTATGAGGTTATTTATTGTCATGACATTTGTTTTTAGGTTAGATTGCGTATAGAATGTTTTTTTATGTTATTGTGGTTTATTTTTTAAAGATTCCCAATGGTTTTATAGTTAGAAAATTAGAAAATTTGAACACGTTAGTATCCTTTTGTTTCATTTTGTCAACCTCTCAACTGTTTAACACTAGAAGAAGGTAACTAAATAAGAAAGAATATGAGGTTATGTAAAAAATTTAGTTTTGTTAGACGTTTCGAGGTTAAACATTCCTTCAACTTAAGTAACTTTAATTATAGCGTAAGTGAACCGGAACCCGGTTTGTGTTCGTCCAGGTACGGCTGCGGAGGCCCCGAACGGACGGAATGCCAGGATATCCTCCGAAGGTATACAGGACAAGATGACGACGACATCGAACTTATCGAGGAAGAACCGGACATGCACGATCCGCAAATCTTGCGACATATCGTCCTTCTAATTCTTCTCCTCTGCTCGATGTTTGTGGTAAGCCCGAACCTCATCAAATTTGAGGTTATAACTTGTTTATAACCTCAAATTTGAGGTTATAATCACAAATTTTAGGTTATAATATTCGGTTTACTCAATTTCTCTCATTCCGTAGGGCTTGGCACTCTGTATTTGGACTCTGGTCATGGAACAGATGTCCGGTATATACATCGAGCTGTCATTCTTGGACGCTACGTTGAACTTCGGGCAGAGCATCATAGTTTTTGCGGTGTTCGGAACCGACACGAAAGAAATCGTTCTTCCGGTGCTTAAATTCTGGAGGAAGTTGTGGTACGGCGCTAATACCTTACAGCTGCCTGCGTGGGATGAGTTGAGTAACGAGACGAAGCATATCTGCGACCAGTTTGTCACGCACCATCGTCAGAAGTGTCGACGGGATATCGCGGAAGATAAGAGGTTAGTTTTCAGGGCAGAACTTATTAATTATATTTGACAGTTGTTTGACGTTATATTACTTTCGTTTTTTTGTCTTTCTAGGTGGAGAATTAAGATTTACAAGGGAGTATTTTCTGGCGCGAAGTTCATCGATTGGCTCATCGAGTACGGACTTGCTAGGGACCGCGTTGAAGCTGTGCATTACGCCAGGCACCTCATCGAGGGTAAAGTATTACGGCACATTAACGGAGTATATCACTTTTACGACAGAAATTTACTCTACACTTTTTCCTAAGTTAGGTTAAGTTTTAAAACAACGCTGATTTTAAGTTATTTTAAGTGAGAGAACATAATTTATTTTATCAGTTACGAATAATAGTATTTTTTTATTATGATTATTTCGGCAAAAGTCTGTTTGTAACGAGTACAAACGTACAAACGGCTTTATTTATATTATTTATTTTATTTCTATGGATTTTTTGATTTTATAAGACAGGTTAAAAACAGATTTTTGCCATTCGGACATATTCAACCCAATAATTTGTTCCTATTCCATTTTATCCAATTGATTTATTTTTTTAATTCTGTGTATATTATTAGTTGTAGTATCAAGATATTGATTGGTGCTTGCATAAATATTTTTTAACTATCTTATAGAGTATAATCTAGAAGGTACTACAACTAATATAGTTTTTAAAAGAATCGGTCATTTGGGAAAATGTTCGTACCTCACCTCGTTTCTAGTTTAATTTTGTGATTAAGCACACCTCGAATTTTAGAAAGTATCTAAATGAATGTTATTTCGTTACCATAATTAAGTAAAATATTAATTATTTTATAAGACATTCTAAACCCTACGGTAAGCGTGTTTCTATATATCAGCCATTATATAGATAGACAGTTACCAGAGCATTTGAAAAAATGTTGTAAAATATATTATGAAGAGTTAAAAAAAAACACACACACACACACACACACACAAAACAATTTTACTGTTCTCAGAAACCAGCTTAAACCAATTGAATCAAATTTACTTAATTTATGTTGACGTCACCTGACAGTATTTTGCTTTAAAAACAATTTTTTTCTATATCATTAACATGAACAAAACATGATAAATTGACAGTAAATTTACTCCAAGGTTTGATTAACAAGAAAAATGGGACAAGCTGGTATCGTAGAATTAATTTTAACCTAAAATAAGATCACGCTTTTACATTTCGTGTCTAGCACGAGTTATACCAAACTATAAGGAGTTAGAAAAAAATATCTGTGAACGAAATTAGGTATATTGTTATATTGAGTGATTGTAAAAAGGTATTTCGTACTATTTTTGGGATTTTTATTAGTGTTCTAAGAGATATTTTTTGATATCAAGGCATAGTTAATTTTTTGTGTCAAAAATAACAAATGATACCAAATAATTTGAAAGAATCATTTGCATCGAGAATAAAAATATATATATCTGTGATTTTTTTGCGGCAAATTTTGTAGGTTATGAGTAAAACGTTTTTTTGTTTTCAGCTAAAATCTTACCCAGTTTTACCAAATTTGTTTTTTAAATTATAGTATATTAGAACAATATCTTTCTATCGCCCTCTTGTTAGATATGACGTTAGATTTTATCATATTCACAAATGTGTGAATTTGAACGCATATATACAATGAAAAATATAAGTCTGAACGACAATATACATGTTGAATAAAGCATTTCGAAAAGGCTTTATTGTGTTTACCTGTTTTTATTTTATTTTTTAGTCTAAATAATCGACAAATATTTTTTATACAGGGTGAATCAAAGGGGTAAGTAAAATAGCCGGTACTTAGTGTGCAAATTGATTTTATCACAATTCTTATGTACAAGCACTTACAATTATAACTATCGAGTCATGTCATCGTAATTTCTCAACTTTATCTGAAACTTATCGCTTAATAATTAAGATAATTAATAAATACGTTCGATAAAAAAATTCTTACCAACAGTTTTTAAACCTAAACATATACACAGTGCAATAAAGATACTTACAATGTGAAAACTCCAATAAAAATTATACTTCACAAACAGAAAAATAGAAACTATGCAATGTACACATTAGTAATAATAATACGTTCTTTAATAATAATAATAATAATTCAATTGCTTAAGTATTTACAAATGTATAATATAATATCGAACATAACACAAACTTTGCGATGAACAATTGCAAGAATCCGCACCGTTTTCCACCATTTGACAGTTAAAAACAGGTATTTGACAGATTACTGAGGTTATGTACGTCGAGTTATGCTTAGTCCATCGTTTCGGCGCTCGACCCCCATCAAAACTAAAGAGAGACGTAAGATGCCTTGTCATGTTTGACAGAAACAGACAGCTGTCTCTTTCTGTCAAACAGGGCATGGTATCTTTCGTCTCTCTCTAGTTTTGCTGGGGATCGAGCGTGGAAATGATGGATCCTTGCGCAATGGAGTAAAACTTCCAATAAAAAATGAGATATACTTTCGTAATAAAAGATCGAAACATTAATATTTGTATGGTTAGGATATCGACCAAATACCAAGCGAAATAACGGACATTTTGAGCCCCCTGTACCTGATATGTCCAAGTATGTACCCATGATTTTGCGTAAAGAAGGGAATAAGTATGATTAATTTAACACCTATTACGTTCTGTATCACGAAAGAAACGAGATATTCTTTTGTTTTGTTATAAGACGCTGCAGGTATATGACGTAGCAATATTAAATTTTTTTCATTATCGTTATATATATATAATATATATGTATCTGACTGCGTTAGGACTGCGTACGTTCTTCATTTTATAATTATGGCTTATGTAATATTAGTAATTATTATCAATTATGTATTTTTATTTCATTATCTACTAATTATTTATAGTTTATATAATATACTTTTATATAAAGTTCTAACATGGCCGGCAATATCTTGTTATTAATTTTTAATTCAACTAAATGATTTTTATAACCTCACTTAAATTTACCTTTAATTTTTTGTTGTAAATTTACAATACGGTTTTAAGGTAACCTCCAATTTTTGTAACGTAAAATATAAATTTGTTTTTGCTTTTAAATTCCCATTATTTTAGGTTTGTAATACAATATAAATACCAATATAAATTTTAGGTTAATACTAGTAATTTAAGTGAGGTTATTTCTCAAAAATAACCAATTTATTGACGGATGCCATCCTTTGTAAAAACACGAAAGCACATTTTCTGTTATTTAACAAGTATTTTGCAAATAATTAAAGCTACCATGTCAGACTTTTGACAGCAAGTTGACAGATGATCCAAGATGGCGCCACTACACTGAACAACTTGGGTTGGGGCATTTTAAAAATTGAAGAATAGCAATGATCTCAGTATAAACAATAATTATGAACGGCTTAATTATGAATTAGAATAATAGTCACGAGCATTTCGTGTTTTGACAGATTTTGCATAGATGGCGCCCCAAAAATTCCATATTGTAAAAAGGCGTTTATCCCAAAATGAAATTCGTCAGATCTTTGACAATACAAAATACATTTTATATACATTTACAGTAGTCGTTTAGACGAAGACGATACGATACCTGTCAAAAAATAGCAACGAAAGAAATATCTTACACCACAAAAGCTATCGATTCAACGAAAACGTACGCGATTTAATTTTGAATTCCCCTAACTTGAGCATCACTAGTTACAAACGGTTACGATAACACGGCGGACGTTTGACGTATCTTTGACACCTGTCAAACCTCCATTTTGTCTAGGCCTACCGGGAGGTCGACGACGTCGCAAATCCGTCAAACGCGCGGCTTAACGTATCGAAAAACAAAGGAGAATCAGCGGACACCATTCACGAAACCTCACATAAGCTGGCGTTTGTTTTGTTTTTTTTTTTTAACGATTAATTAATTAAACTTGAGAGAAACGCGGAGGCGGCTATGTACAGAGCGCTGCTTTACCGTTATAATTGATGTCAATTTTTTGTTTATTTTGAGGAACACGAGGTCAGAATTTCTTTATTATGCTATGGAACTTCCCGACATGGTGGTGATGCATGTTTTCTCGCAGGAGTCCGTGTTTTCCGAACTCGAACGAACCGCTTTCGGTGTCGACGGCGTCGCCTCGATCGTCTCCGTGTTGTTATTGGTCGACGCTCTCCGGCTGACTTCGCGCGCCGCCGTTCTCACGTCGAATACGCTGCATTCGCTCTCCAGATCGCTGTTTTCCAGTTGTAAGACGTTCAACTGCAAGCAGAAACCATCTTTAGTGGACGTAGGTTTTGTGAAATAAATAAGATTTTAAGCAAATTGTCGATAAATAAATAAGGAAAAGATTTTGTGACAGCTATAAGCGATAAGTAGGCATCTAATATATCAAATGGTATAATACCTACTGTCATTAGAATGAAAATATCTGTCAAATCCTGGCGAACTAGTTTTATTTTAGCAGGAAAACTATTAATTTTATGTATAGTATGATAAAGTCATGTGCCTGACCACATTAGATTTTTACTTTTTCATACGTAATATGACAATTAATAGTTTAACTGCAAGAGCAAATGCTATTTGATCGAGACCGGTCGTGTCGGTATTAATATAAAACTAGTTAGCCCGGATTTGACGGATGTTGCTTTATCGATTAGTTACGTGATATTATAGAAAGCAAAAAATACAAAATGGTGCGATAAATATCAGAAACGCTTTCAGTTTCACTTACTCTTACACATTTTTTGAATTCTTACTGCAAAATAAGTACAATCGTTTACTTTAAAATGTGTTTATTCTGTCACTTACGTATTACGCTAATTTTTGCATCAATTATATTTATTTTGATAACTTATTTTATTACGGACTCGAACCACACGAAAAGGAATGCTTTGTATCTTCCACAGATAAATATTTAGGCCAAATTCGAAAGACAAAAGGTCGGTATTTACAAAATTACCACAATTTCATCTATAATTGATCAAGTCAGCGGTACCAACCTGTCTGGTATTTAAATATAATTCACTAGAGTCCGAACCACAGCTACTGCTTTCGCTCAGTTCCGTCGTAAACTTTCTCTGCGCTCTGGGGCTCGGTGGGGGTCTTCTTGTACACACTTGTGCTTGAATGTGTTCGCAGACTCTCCTAAAGCGTCGTATGTTACCTTAAATTAAAAAAGAAACGTTAAATATTGAGTTTTATTTAAATTTATCGTGTATGTTTTTAAAACGAGGGCACTAATTCGAAAAATATATTGGAATTTAGAATATTTACCCGATAATAATGTAAATGTTATAGCATAGAGCGGTTCCTTTGCACTTTCCCCGGATTTGCTGGTAATCGTCGACACGTCGACCTGAAACCGGACCTGTCTCTGGAACATGGCTGGCCCGGTCGTGCCCCGCTTGTATTCGACTCGGAACGACATCGGGCTGGATACGGAATGGCTTAACTCCGCAATCTATCAAAGAACAAAAATAAATTATAAGCGAAGGAAACAAAAAGAACTCTGAAAACAACCCAAAAATGACCGAAAAATTTCACACCAAAAATTTTCCCGGCACCTTCACCAAAATGGCACATGTCGTATTTATTAGAAAAGAACCATAAAAAACGGGGACACTCTAATTTGTACTGGTTAAACTGGGCTTCGTAATGCCATGTCAGTACGGTTGTCATGTCACATTAATGTCATCTTGAATTTTGACGTGATAAATAAAAATGTCGCCATCGAATGAATTTTAGAAGGCGAATTAAAACTCGACTACACGATAAAATCAGCGTTCGAGAAATTGTTATTGAATTAAGTGTCGGCAAGAATACCGCGAAGAATAAAATTGATCGAACCGGAACAAAATTGTAGGTCGACAAATACTGTCAGAGTTTAGACATCGTAGGTTAACGAATACTGTCGAAGTAAATGTTACACAACTAAAATTGTTGAGAATATAAGTGCCCAATTTCACTTTGCTGTCCCCGTTTTTTATGCTCGCGATGGTACTCTCGAATTATATATTAGTAGTTATTCTTTAATTTGAAAAGTTTGCAGTCCAATAACTAAATGCTGTTTGTATTATTGAATTAAGGAAACGCATTCTGACATTAAAAGTAGTTCACATGATGCTGTTATCAATTACCCTATTACTCCATTTGTGACAAATAATACTTACGGAAAGAAAAGCATGGATTAGATCAGCTTTGACAGTGGCCAGCGGTTTTCCCTTCACCAGGATGGTAAACGTTTCGTCCTTTTCAGTCGTCATCAGGCTCCCAAACCACGATTTCTTCGTTAACTCAGGTGACGACTCCGGAGTCAGATGAACTTCTTCAGAAGACGCTGCCAACCAAAAAAAAACAACTAATACATCCACAATTTCCACTTCCCCTTTCCTCATTACCTTGCAATTTTCTCCTATGAAACCTAGGCGAACCCAAAAAACTATTCTTGATAGTGGTAAGCCTCGACCTCCAATGGTGACTCGTCGAACTGGAGTGGGGGGAACCTGGTGGAGTCATCGGCGTCAAGATTGCTGTTCCTTATGATAGAAAAAAGAACCGATATAACCTCACGTTTTTTGTCACGTTTAAGAATCTTTTTGTAATACCTGTTCCCAAGCTAGTTGTATCGTTGTCTGGTGACGTCAGAGTAGACAGTAGCGACGGGCCGGTGGTGCCCCCACTACTGTTCGCTCTGTGATGGGTGGGCGTGGCTGGGGGCGGAGTCACCGTCACGTGAGTGTTCGAAGAGACGTGCGTGGAACTTCGGTGTGTGTGGTGTGAGGAGGACCTTTGGTTGACTGGTGATGATAAAATTGCTGAAAAGTGAGGTTATTTTGTTGAGTATGAACGATGACCAATGATCAAAGCAATTAAGAACCTATTTTACCATTTTTATCACTATAAAATCTATTATTTTTAGTATTATTTCAAAATTACTTATTGTTTCCATGAAAACTTTCGAAATTTGATCATACTTCAAGCTGAAACGGTCGTTTTTTAGTGGTATGACCCTAATACGCATGTTTTGAACCCGCATTCGCATTCCGCATAAACACATTTATCGAAAACGCCTAACCAGTTTCTATTCACAAACTTATACTATTGTCTCTCCTCAACAAGAATCCAATTTAAACCAGTGAACTGTGTATGCGAGTAGGTGCTTTCGAAGTATTTTCTTGCCTTGAATATGAATACGATTGGCTTCAAGCAACCAATTTCCAAGAAATGCATATACAAGTACAAAGTTTAAGGTTTTCTTCGGACGATTTTTAAGAGTCTAGGTCATCGGGGTTGTTTGCTATACATGATCCAAAACGGAAAAATATACGTACATAACGGTATTTACAACATACAAGATGCATTGAACATAAAGTTGTCAATATCTCGGTAACTGTAACCATTTGTATATAGCTAAATATGGTTAAATATGTTCTAAATTACCTCTACTATCACGGTATCAAGGAATTGCACCAAATTACATATAAGCCGGTACGCCAATTTTTGGATTTTCCTTTACAACGTATTAGAAATAAAATCACAAAAACCGCCTCCGCACCTATCCGTAGCAGATTTTCCAGTAGTTGTAATGTCAAATATGTATACTATAATTTGAACCACTTTCAAAAGCTTAACATAGCTAAACACTAAACTAAAACACTCAAGTTCTGCATAAAACTGTTTTTTTATAACAGCGAATGTTCTCGGCCCTGCAATAAACAAAATTGTGGGTAAATTTTAATAAAAATAATGTCGAATGATAGTGCATACTTGGTTCTAACGAACGTATAACAAAAAAGTCACATTTATCGTTAAAATACAAAATTGCAACCGTTTCTAAGAGCGTCAACTCTCTGACTGACTGTCAAACATGTTTTCAATAAAAACAAATCTGCATTACCGTGAGTGTTCGTCGGTGTTGTACTATTGAACAGAATAGGACTGGACGCTCCAGACGATCTAGTTGGCGAATGGATGCTTAAGTTGCTATGGGTACTTCCGGTCGATGGGCTGCGTCTCGTGTGTGGCCGCCTAGAATAAAAACTAACATCAAACTAGTTGAATCCTATCAATTGTTATAACTTCTACCAAGTAGACTAATCATTAATTATATAATTCTTTATCAAACTTGATATTTTCCATAAAAAAATAACGTCAAAATCTTACTTATAATGCGACCTTCTCGGCGTCAAAGGTGACCCTTCACTAATCTGCCCAAACTGCAACGGACTCTGCCCGTTAACCCTACAAGTGTCAATTCTTTTCCTGGGGGGATCCGAAGCCTCGGTTCGAACCCGCAAGATGGAGTCTGTATCGTCCTCAAAAGCCGGTCTCCGTCTTTTTCGGTCCAACAGTAGAAAATATATCACCTTCTCCGTGTTATGACTGAAAAATATTAACTTTATTCGATCGCGTTCCCAAAAAAAATATCTTCTAACATACTTTGTCAATAAACAAAAGCCTACAAGAAATGACAAGTGACGTAAGCACAGATTATTCTCTCTGGAAGGCCAAATTCTTTACTGCCCACATTGTCAAAACTATTTGAAAAGCTACTTGCAAAACGACTGAAGCCAATCTTAGATGAAAGAAACATCATACCCACTCATCAGTTTGGATTCAGAAACAAACATTCCACAATTGATCAGGTGCACAGAATAACAATGATCATAGAAAGAACTTTAGAAGAAAAAAAAGTATGCTCCACCATATTCCTGGATGTGGCAAAAGCCTTCGACAAAGTTTGGCACGAAGGTCTACTCTATAAGCTGGATCGGCTACTACCCTTCGAGTATAGCAAACTATTAGGATTATATCTTTCTGACAGATACTTCCGCATAAAGCAAGATAATGAGTACTCAACCCTCAAATGTATTAAAGCTGGAGTACCACAAGGTAGTGTACTTGGCCCAATTCTTTACCTTCTATATACACATGATCTTCCGCAACCAGATGGTGTTACCGTTGCCACGTTTGCTGATGACACTGCTATCATGGCAGTAGATACATATGTTGAAGGATCAACACTAAAACTGCAGAATGCTGTCAACGATGTTAGTGATTGGATGCAACGGTGGCTAATTACATTAAACGAAACCAAATCAGTTCACATAAACTTTACCAACAAGCGAATACGATACGTTCCAGTTACAATAAATTTCACCACCGTACCCTACTCGAACACGGCAAAATACCTCGGTATGACGCTAGACACCAAGCTCCGCTGGAAAGCACATGTTTAAAAGAAACGAGAAGAATTGGGCATAAGATCCTACTTTACAAGAAGATACTTAAACCTGTGTGGACCTATGGTATCCAACTGTGGGGCTGCACTAAGCCAAGCAATATCACCATCATTCAACGCTTCCAAAATAAGGTGCTAAGAAACATCGTTGGTGCTCCGTGGTATATACGAAACAGAGGGATCTTGAGATGGAATTAGTGACGAACGAAATTGGAAAGTTTGCAGAGAATCATCAGAACAGACTTCTCCAGAATGTCGAGGCAATCCAGCTTCTTGACAATTGTGACAGTGCGCGAAGACTCAAAAGAACCAAACCTTTTGAGTTGGTGAAGTGATGTTAAAAAAGCAGAGCTCAGTGTTATGTGAGTGAAAGCCGATAGGTGAACAAAGCAGAGCAACGTGCAGTGTGTGAAGTTTAAAGCGTCAGCATCCAAATTAAATTTAAGTTACACCAATGGGGAACACTTAATATAGAACACCTTTTATACGTTGCAATTTAGATTAGATTAATATAGCTGGATAGTCATCAGACTAGGTGTTATACACAAGTACCTGTGGGGGTGCTGGTAATTAATAAAAACAAATCTAACATACTTCGGGCTTAATAGATGTTGTATCAGCTTCTCTCTCTCTTTAAAACAACCTAAACTGCAGATAGCCTGGAGAACGTCGGGATCTACAGCTTCTATAGATGGCAGAACGTGCGTCTGGACCACTTCCATCATGGGCAACTCCAATTCTAACTCCCCTTTACCTCCAGCTGTCACCCAAGGGTGTTTATTGATGTCCGAAAGCTATAAAAAACAAAAACCATAACAAAAATATTTTTTTTTTGTTGAAAAAACTAACCGTTAATCGTTTTTCTGGGTTAACCTCGATCATCCCGCGCAACAAACTCTGGCAATCCGGTGGAACGAAGTGAGGGATGTGAAAAACACCCCTTTTGACTTTCTCCAAGAGTTGCCGTAAATTATCATCGTCAAAAGGTAACGCTCCTACCAATAACGCATATAAAATGACACCACATGACCAGACATCCGCTTTCCTTCCGTCGTATTTTTCCCCCTGTTGGAGAAATTGTTTTTTTTTAGTTTTTGGTCGGGGAGTTGTTGAGCGAACCTCGTATACGAAATTGTGGAGTTTGGTGTATACGAGGTGCGTTCGGTATGTTTTGAGCGGGATTTTTTTTTTGTTTGTGGGTTCTTACCCTTATGACTTCTGGACAGGCGTAGTGGGGTGATCCGCAGCTTGTTTCCAGCATGGATCCCATTGGTTGCAGGGATGCCATTCCGAAATCGGCTACTTTGATATTGTTCTTTTCGTCCAGCAGAAGGTTTTCTGGTTTGAGATCTCGATGGCTTAAATTATAGAAGACAAATTATTAATTCTTATTTTTGCATTAAAATAAAACGAATTAGCCAGGATTTGACAGATAGGAACATTAGGTATTGTCAAAAAACCAGCCTCGATCAAATAGAATTTGCTCCTACAGCTAAACTATTAATTTAACCAAAAAATGTCATAGACATAAATTATACAAAATTTCCTCTACTTTAATTTATTATTTAACTATTTTGACGAAATTACAGGAATGGCGGCTCATTTGCGAAATCCTTGAAAAATGCATAACAATATTGCTTTCCGCAATCCGCACTTGAAATACACATTGACTTTGTAAACACCATGGAAACACCGAGCTGTTTCAATATTGTTTCACATAGCGCACGTGCGCGCGTGTTTCTCCTCCTCATCGCATTCTCCATGCATTTGCGTGCTGAATTGACGTTTCGCAACCGCTGACGTTCTGAATACTGTCAAAAGTTTCAAAATTTCCTGGCTACCTATTAATGTAGACACGTTTGCGATCAAATAGAATTTGCTCCTGCAGGTAAACTATTATTATTACCAAAAAATGTTATAGACATAAATTATACAAAAATTCCTCTACTTTAATTTATTATTTATCTATTTTGACGAAATTACAGAAATGACTGCTCATTTGCAAAATCGTTGAAAAATGCTAAGAGTAAATAGCCAGTTCCTTTGGACCCTTTTGAACCAAAGGCTTTTCAGGTCTAAGTTTGGTCATGAAACTTCTAAATATGAACTTTCGTCCAGATACCTTTAGTAGTTTTTCCGGAATCGTCGCCACAAAAATCGTTTACACATACACACACACAAACATTTTTTTGTACCTTGGTCAAAAATGTTCAGAGGACCCATAAAGAACTATTTCCGCTAAAATCTCTTTTTTTCGGCACGATTACAATACTTCAAATTTGGAACACAAACAATATACACAAACGTGTATATTGGCAAATAAAACTCGTGGATTTTGTAAAATAACAAACCGTCTTAGAGATTTTTTGTTATGAATCCTTTTATTTAATTTTCATTTCAATCCATGAACAAAAATTAAGAACATTAACATCTGTTAAATGTCTTCAAAAGATTTAAAACGATTCTCATTCACAAAACACATTAGTAATTAAGAATTTCTAGGTTAATAAATAAAATTACGAATACCTTTTGTTTACTGGTACAAACATTGACATCAGTTAGAAAACATGATTTTATAAAGTATTCATAACAATAATACAATTAATAGAACTTCCAACACACGACGATCTGCAAAATACATTAATCCTAATATTTAAATCACGCGCTCTTTTCGCGACTGTTCAAAATTCGCGTTACCGGTAACGAGTCGACGTTCAGTTGTTTTTCAAAGCGTCTACCTGCTTGTACGGTCGGGCAGCATATTGTACGTTTGTTACGGGTAAAAACGAATAAATCCGCGAATCTATGCCACAAATCTATGAACAAGGTGCTTCGTTAGGTGATTTAATAATTGTGTTTACCGCGAGTGCCATAAATTGAGTGAAAAACTTCTAAGTTACGACGGAGCGGGTCGCTGTTGGAATCATGACGCCGGCTTTTCACGTTCCAGGAATCTCACAAAATGTCCTTCTACACGACGCAAGGTACACTAGGGCCTCGATTTGCGTCGGGGTTACGTTCCGGGAAAATGCGACGCATATCGAAACAACGCAAATCGAATCACATTTTTCCATAAGACACCATACAAATTTTTAAGATGCGTTCCGCAGACGTCGGATTTTGTAGATATGAAATAATGTCTCATACAAAATAATTCCTGGGAATGTTGGGAAGTATTTTAATAAAACATACAACAAAGATAATTCTTTTGCCCGTAGTTTATATATAATAGGTTACCCGTAGTTTATGGACTGCCTGTAATATTACGGGTAATATTACCGTGGTGTAATGTAATATGACCAGTTATTACCAGATAATAATACCAGATAATGTAATATTACCAGTTATTAGTAAATATTACCAGTACCAGTAACGGTAATATTATAGCCCCGGTAACTTAGCAAGTGTATCACCGTAATATTACCAAAAGTAACGGTAGTACTAACGCAGCTGTAACAACAATGGTAACTTGCCGTAATAATGTTACCGAAACTACCGGTAATTTTCCCGCTGCGGTTACTTATTAACAAAGGCTAGCTTACCGTAATATTACTGGTACTTACCGGTGTAATATTACCGCCGCGGTAACTTACTTATTAACAAACGAACCAATCAACGCAGTGTGTTCAAGGGAATCCCCGATGTATTTAGTCTGTGAGGACGCATATCAAATCATAACAACGCAAACCAGATTTATGGTCCTATATTTTCGATCAACGCAAATCGAAAACAACGCAAATCGAGCCGACGCAAATCGAGGCCCTAGTGTAGTTGTTTATTGATTTACAATGCTCGATTTATCATTTCGGGTTGCAATGATCGTTATTTATTATGATTCATAGCGGTTTTATTCGAAATTCGGTGTGTAGCCTTTTGCGGTTATACGCGTGCGCATGCGCGGACTTTTGGATTTGCTCATCCCAGCGGCGCAACTAGTTAAGGGGTTTTGGGGGTTAATCTCCTGTTTCTTTTAGTTGGATTTTCGGTTTTGATTGAGGTTATGTATGGAAAAGGTCAAGTGATCACTGTTTTTCCTGTTTTTTGACATACGTACGTATTTATTGGTGAATTAAAAGTAGGTATCCATGCTTTTTATACAAATACAGGCGTATGTGAACTTGTTTTTCAAATGTGACGGTATATTTTTCTCCAAAATTAATAATGTTCAAATTGAGTGGTTTTCCATACGAAAATTTCGTGAAAAATACGTTTTCTTTGGAAATATGCGATATATTTTCGAAAATGGAGTTTTAAAACGTCATACAAAATAAAATACAAAGCCTGCCAATACAATATGTTTTATAAAACATATGTATTCAAAGATATTAGATTCACTATAGAGGCTGTTCACAAAACTTAGTAAATTTTGATGTTTTTCAAATTGCTTTTCCTTGAGTTTTTTAAATGGAACACCCAGTATTTTATGTGCTAATTGAATTGCCCATCAAGTTCCTTTTAATTTATGTCAAATATGTCATATGTCCAATTTTACTAGTTTTCGTGATATTTACAATTTAAAGAAAAATGTGTACCTAATATTATCTAGATATGCCATTATCTTCTTGTTCTTTCTTTTTAGTTTGTCTCTTAGTTGTAAATCAGTAATAGTATATTCACATATAATTTAAGAAAAAAAAACTTTAATACTATTAGCGTTTATTAAAAAATAAATCCCCTTTTACTTAGTAACCTATTTGAAGCAAATTCAGAAACTCAATTGTTTGTTTCTATGATTAATTAATGCTAATAGTATCAATTGCCGTTTTTTAAGTTGTGTTTTAATACAGTATTACTGATTTACAAATGAGAGGCAAACAAAAAATAACTAAAAAATAATGGCATTATTAGATAATATTACACATTTTTCTTTAAATTGTAAATATCACGAAAACTACTACAATTGGACATATGGCATACTTAACATAAATTGAAGGGAACTCGGGGGGCAATTCAACTAGCACATAATATACAGGGTGTTCCATTTAAAAAACTCAAGGAAAAACCATTTGAAAAACATCAAACTTTACTAAGTTCTATGGACACCCTGGATACAAAAAAATTAGACGATATCAATGCCATTTTCTTTAAATTGGACCTTTGTTTCTCACATTAAGTGCCCGACTACTTACCAGATGGAGTGACTGTGACAAAAATCTAACGCAGAGATTATTTGACGAAAAAATCTTCTCGCTTCCTTCGGCGTGAGTCGCCCTTTCTTCACCAAATAGTCGAATAATTCCCCTCCCGAGACATGCTCCAATACTAAGTACCTATAAAACAAAATTATCACAGTTATTTTCGATTTATTTAAGAAAAATTATCATACAGTTAGTCCACGTTCTTCCTTGTATGTTTTTTTTGCTTGAAGATGACTACTGTGTTACCGAAACACGTAGCGAAAGTATATTTTAATAAACATACAAGGACGAACGACACCAAGAAGTTTTAATATAGATAATTACGTTTGTGACATAGAAGTAGAAATGATTATAGGCGTAAAAAAAGCACGAAACGACGCGATGCTAGTAAAAACGGCCACTTCCGGTAAAACCGGAAGTTGCCGTTTTTCGAACGCAACGCACCATAATACTGTATCAATGACGGAAAAAGTCGGGGAAAAGTGTCGGGGTAACTTACAGGTACTTTTTATTCTCATAAACGTCAGACAGGCCGAGCACGTGTGGATGATCTATAAGCTTCATAATGGCGATTTCCCGTTCAACCTGGAACACATATAAGAACATAAATCAATCAATCCTTTCACGGTCTGCCAGCGTCTACTCATAACAGAGGCCAGATGAACGGCTTCTAACCGATATATAACAGGATGAAAGGAAGCAGGATTGCTCCGAGCCTTGAGCGTGTAGGAATTTATAGGGAAGCAGCGTAGTGGTGTCGGTGATATGGATATTTATTCCTCTTAGTTTCAAGGGATAAATCCGCGTACGGATGAAAAGCTGCTGAAATATGGTTATGGGCAAAAGATGAAGACGGAAGTTGATGGAAATTTCAAGATCTATGAGTTTTGGATGGACAAGAACTACGGATTATGTTGACATCATGATTTTTCAGTTGATTACCTACCACTCAATATTTGTTTTTTTGTGACTTGCTTTGTGTTTATATTTAACAATATCCTAACATATATTTCTAACATAGCTACTACAAAATAAGGATTTTGTTTTTTTGAAAAAGGCCCTAATGACTTTCCTGTATAGTATATTTATCATACAACAATGTTTATTCGATAATCCTATGGTCTCATTTAAGCCTTTTTCTGCTCAAACAGCACAAGTGCGGTGCCTTTTTCTATTAAAAATTAATAGAAATTACAAATTCAGAACTATCACAAATAAATAAAAATAAACTTACCTTCATTAAGACGCTTTCGCTCAATTTCTCTCTGTTTATAATTTTGATAGCTACTTTCTTCCCAGTGACACAGTTCACTCCCAGTTTCACTAAACCTGCAAGAAAAAACAAAATACCACAACATTACACGTGAATTTGCGATACCTGGTTATGCAGTAATCGAAGGTGGTGAACTCTACATTAGGGTGTCTTTATTTTTTGCTTATAAAACTCTTACGCAGCCCTCTCTATTTGCTCCTTTATATCCATACTGAGTTTCTGTGAATTTTCAGAAACATCAATAAATATTAAAAAAAAATAAATCGTAAAATAAAAAGTCCTAACGACCCTTTTGAGTTTTTATACGATATCCACAAACTTAAAGAAAATATTATAAGTAAAAATGAATTACTGGTACATTCCAAAGGTATATAAACCGTTTTAAAAGTTTGCGATTCCTCCATCTTAACGGTTTAGTATTTGCTGCCTAAATGATAGTCTAGTTAATTTTTATTTGGGTAGACACATAATTTGCCCGCCTATAAAAATAATATCAAAATGTCTTTGAGTCTTTGATGATATTATTATTGAAATTAATTAATAACTACCAGTGATTTAAAAAATCGCCATGAAATGCTTGCATCAATATCTCCGAAGATATTACTCTTACCAGAACAAATTATACATCATATTAAAGATAAAATGTTGATGAAGATTTGGGTACATGATAAACGAAGAATTAGATTTGGGAAAATGTAAAGAACGGAGATATTATGTCAATATCTATTCTATCAAAAACGACACAAGTTTGCTGATGACAGATGACTTAACAGTGTATAGATATTGACATAATATTTCGGTTCTGAAAACCCGTTTTTTAACCTTCTCCCAAATCTACATCTTTCAATATTTTTAAGTAATTTTTTCCCCTTTAATATGGTGTATATTTTATTCTGCTAAGCTTAATACTTTCGGAGATTTTGATGCAAGTATTCCATGACAAATTTCACTGATAATCACTGATGATTTTTAATAAATTTCAACAATATAGTCTTCATTCAGTAAACGTTTTGATGGTATTATTGGTACTATTTTCATAGTCGGGCGAATTATGATGATGTTAAATGATTTTGCGCCCATAGACCTTGTTACCAGAAGGTCCAGTTGACGTTTTTAAATTCATTACCTCCCTTAACATTGGGCCAAATTTAAACATTGCTTACCGGATCTTTTCTAACCCTGCCTATAACAGTTGCTACCGGAGCGGGCGATAGCCAGTTTGCTAAACTAAAAATAATAAAAAAGTACTTAAGAATCATGCCTTCTTAAAATTGTCTTAATGGGTTAGCAATGAAGGCCACTGAATATGAATTGAGTAATACAATAGATCTGAAAGAAGTTATTCGCGATTTTGCAGAAAAAAAGGTTCGAAAGAGGCTATTTGACATGGATTTGACGTGTAGCAACATTTTTGAACTTTTGAACTTGTCCTCTCATATTTTTATCGATATCTCCAAAACTTTTAAGCTTATCGCAACAAATTATATGTCATTTTAACGAGGAGGAATGTAGGTATACGACAGTGGATGAATATATGAAAAATATTGAAAGATCTACGTATTGGAGGTGGTTAAAAAAGGTTCCGATAATCAAGACTGTTGGCTATGAAATCGTTAATTTTTCGAATTTATTTCCTTTAATTTTTGTTCTGTCACATTTCTGACATTGATACTATTGTTTTTGATTTTCTGCTAAAAGGAAAATAAAATAAAAACAAACGAACAAACAGGAATCAATTATACTATTTTTGTATTTAATACCTCCCAACATATCAGAACGTTTACTTCAGATAAACATAGAGAGAGATCACAGATAAAAAGACGTATTTGATGCCCTCTAATATTTCTAAATACTTTTTTTACAAATACCATCTTTCTATATAGCTTTAAAAAATATATATTTTTAATTTTTTTGCTTTCAACAATTTCTGAAAAACTCCCAATAGAAAAAAATCCAACTTTCTGCCGGGAACGATATATGTACTTGCAAAGAAAAATCCTCTCAAATTTACCTGTTTGCCCTTTTCCAAGCGTCTTCTCCAGCCTGTAGGGCCCCACGTACTGGTGCACCTCAGGCGAAGGATTCGGTGGATCCTTCTGCATTTTCTCGTGTGTTCCGATTATACAGAGCGATGCGAAAATTACATGTCACGAAGTGTCTTCCGCTTTGGTTTGTTTATCTCGGGACCTCGATGACGCAGGACACTTCATCTTGCGTCTTTCAAAGACGAATTCACCATTTGAGGCGGATCTTTGTCGTTCTCTTTGACATCTTCACCTGCTTTAAAAGAAAGCATATATTATACCAAATAACGTTGGTATATGTCGTTGTATGGCTCATTATTTAAGTAATTATTATCAGTGCTTAAAATGTGCGATAGTAGGTATGAATATAGATGAGGAAACAGAAGTCTTTTTAGTTACTTTACCCTCAACAACAGGAAATAAACATAAACGTAAAAATAGAGAAATTTGTGGCGGATTTCTTTACCAGGATTCAGTGATGTACTACAGAATATAAAATTAGTAAATAGGTAATAAAATACAGCGAAACAGTTTCTTCCAGTTTAAGGATTTTACCATAAACTAAAAAATGTAATATTTTGGTACGAAGCATCTCGAGTTTGTGATGAGCTGTGACAGAGGTAATATGGTCACTTTTGACATTTCTTCATCGCACAATTATCGCTTTTTTTAGTGGAAAAGTTTTGTCAGAAAGGGCACTTAGATAAAAAAAAATCTATTATGTATGGTTGAGCTATTTGAACTGTATTTGAGAAAACCGAAACACGTACAAGTATCTAATATTGATATTTTCATGACAAGAAATTGAATATTTAATATGCCAAGAAGTTGCACTGAATATTTCATCAATTTTGAACAATAAATAACGTCTTCACATGGATAAACATCCATGACATATGAATTCTAAAGGTATCCAATTTTATCTTAAAGAGGATAACAAAAATACGTCAAAATTTGAACAAATTTAAGATGTACGAGCAAGTTATTATCTATTAGAGTAAATATTTCGTTTATTATTGATGTCAATACGCACACTTTGACACTTTTTACCTTTTAAACCGTCAATTGTGGTTTTCTACTTGTAAAATTCGAAAACGTTGATCAACTTTCGGGGTAAAAGATAATATCCAATAAGATATATTTTATATACCTTTCACTATGAAAACATAAATGAACAATCCTACAACAGCATCGCGTTTCAAACATCCTGTATAATTCGTATAATTACAACCACTCAATGTAACTGCCTGTCAAAAGATTTGCAATAAAATAAGCAAACAGTTACTCTCGAAAACAGGATTTTTTATAAATATTTGTGTTCGTACAATAAATCTCAAGAGAGAATATAAAATAGCAAAAACAAATTAAAAACATCAGCGTAATTTGACAGCTACCTGAACATAACCTTTGTAACGCGGTGACGTTTATCATAATTTTGACAGCTGTCAGATTGTCAAGCATATGTTTTGCGAATGGGCAAAAGCGTTGAAGGAAATTAAGATTACTTACGACAAATTTTGCGTAGTATTTTGGCAATTTAAACCACTCGCAACGCAATTAAATAATTGAATTTTATTCGAATAAATAAATAAATAAACACAGCTGAAGTTAAATTTGAAGATAACACCACCAGAAACAAGAAAACAAAAAATATATAACTAATTATTATGAATCATAAGAAATGCGAAATGTGGTAATACTAGAACGTTTTAATAACTTTTCAGGTTATTAAACCATTTCCAAGGGTATGCAGATCGATAATTTCCATTTTCGAAGTTCATCCCCTCGCAAAATAAAGGATCAAGGCCATCGGACACGCGGTTTTACCCCGTTAGAAACAATTAATGAATTATATAGAACTTCACAAGCTGATACTGACCAGGAATTCCCTTACTGGTGTAAGCCTGACGTACAACGGCACATTCACCCTGCACTCTCCACTACCCCTATCGTTTTAAGGGGTTTTTCGCACTGGAAAATCCACAACTATCCTATGGAAAATAACCGGATGGTATCACGAATACTCGCACACGCACATTTTCGCAGAAAATCGGTCTAAATTAGAGTCGAAGTTGCTCCTCCTGTATGCTATATAACTAACTGTACAGGGTGGTGAAAATCAATATTTAAGTGAGATACCCTCCTACGTTGAAAGTCCCTATATTAGTGTGCAATGGCGGGATTCACAACCCTCCAGTTATTATCCCCTATAACACAGTACAAAGATAACATTTCCGGAAAATATCGAATTGTTATACTAGAAATTTTTTTGGGGGGTGATTTTTTATATTTTTTGAATAACAGTTTGAGGTTCAACCCCTCTGTATTATGGGGGTTGTACAGGCAAGTTGTACGCATTGTGGACACCTTTATTATGTGGTTAATTTATTCTATTGTGATACTGGGGTTGAATGAGTTTGAAAGAAAAAAGGTGAAGTGTGTTATAGGGTGAATAGTTTTTATGCATGGTTTATATTTAATGCATTTGCGCGCTGAGCTGAGGCGGGGGTGAAAATATGGAAGGACAAAATGGAATACCTGCATGCGGTATTCTATTAATAACTCCTTCGATCGACTATTTTCGTCAAAATTCGTCTATTTTGTTTATTTTTCTTATTAACGATACTTTTTCATTTCTTGATATCTTCCCTGAGACCATTGTATATGTGACTGACCCGGTAAGAGAATGACCGTTTATACAGCTCAGCGCGATGGGCAGGCGGAGCAAACAAACCCCTGAATCTTAAATTAAGGTTATGGACATCCGTTCTACGGCGTATCTTCCGCATGAGGTATTGTGGGATCCTCTTGGATAGCAACTTATGATATAATATTGCTGCATGGAACACCCTAGTGGTATCCATGTTCAACCACCCCAAGTCGCCCAGCCCATTCGATACATGATCATACTTCCTCAAACCAAAAACAAACGGAAGACATGCGTTTTGGGCACGCTGAACACGCTGCCTATCCGACGCCGTCAGGCAAGGACCGTACACGGTATCACCATATGAGATATTTTTACTGTTGACAGTAGATATAGTGAGATTGTCAAAACAGCAGTATTTGATTCTACCGGTACTGTCATTAGACTGAAAATATTTGGAAAATCCTGGGTTACTATATAGTATTATATCAATGCAGATGCGACCGATCTCGATCAAATAGAATTTGCTTTTGCAGCTAAAGTATTAATTTTACCAAAAAGTGTCGCAAACATAAATTATTCAGAAGTACCTCTACTTTAATTTATTATTTAACTATTTTGAGGAAATTACACAAATGGCGGCTCATTTGCAAAATCGTTGAAAACTGCTTAGAGGAACCGCCCAGTTCCTTTGGACCCTTTTGAACCAAAAGCTTTTCAGCTCTAAGTTTAGTCATTAAACTTCTAAATATGAAGTTTCGTCCCGATACCTTCAGTAGTTTCTCCGGAAACGTCTCCACAAAAATCGAGTACACACATACATACACACACACAAATGCATTCTAGTTATATTTAAAAACTGTATCCAGTCATATTTTAATAATAATATCGAACCTAGTTATTATTCTCATACAAGTAAAATAACATATGTTAAAACAAAACAGTTATTTTAGTAAATAAAAATAAAAATGCATGTATACATATTACAAATTTATTTTTACTAGTATTTTCATAGTTCGTACAAAACTAACGTCTAAGGAAACTTAATTGAACGTCGATGACGTTATATTTAAGATGGCTGTCAAATCTTTTCGTAAAATAATTTTGTTAAAGTTGTTTGAATTAATTTTAAATTGGTAGGGAAAAACGCAAAAATAAAGTACATATTACTTACCGGGATACCAAATCCACAGAACAGTTATATCGACAAGTACTGTCATTCCTTATGCTGACGCTAAGGACAACAACGCAAACTGACTGACAAATGGCTGAGGAAATCACCAATGAAGATAAAACCGAATGGCTTTGAAATGCCATTGAAAACTTACATACTCAATTTACATATGAATGTCATTGTTGTACTACATCTTCTGACGTACATTTTTATTTGTGCTATTTTAGGATTATTTTTTGACATTTAGCTTGGAAGGAGTATGAGTTTCTACAGTGGTATGCGATTACTGACACTTTATTTTACACTTTTGGTATCACTTCTATAAAGAAAACCCTTTTCTGGTAAATTTTAGTAGCTTCTTAAATTTTTGCGATTAAAAGACTTATCAAACTATTGTCCGATTGGTCCTCGTAATGCTCCTAATACATAGTAGTCACTATACTTACCTGTAAGTCAATAAATTTAGTTCCTTACTGGATAATCAAAATTTGGAAAATTTTAGAGAAAAAAAATTATAAAAAATTCAATTTATTAATACAAAAATATGATTAATCGGGTAGAGTAATAAACATACAAGATAAATACAGTAACAAAACAATCGACAACTCAGTCCGTCTTCAACCCTTTGGACGCCTTACATAACCTCGCAAGCAATCCCGACATTTGAAGCAACGTTGTCAATCCGTCAGCGATATATTGATGTGTAATACCAATTTCCTATAAAAACAACAATAAATAAACCGAAAACTTACTACATCTTTTCGCACCAACCTTAATAAACGATAGTTTTAACGCTTCGTCAATATCCATATTCTTGCAGACCTTGAAGATATTCTTTATTATATCCTCAGACGCGTAACCCAAACTCCACAAATGGTCGATAACCTAAAAACCCAAAAATTTTGGTAATAAAAAAAAATCAAAATATTTATTGTTTTGAGTGGTTTTACCTTATAGGCTTTACGTATATTTCCTTCGACACAATTGTTGAGCATGTCTTTGATTAGCAAAGGGTGGGGTTCATCGCAGACTTTGAACACGTTTTCCGAATTGACAGTTCCGAACCCGTTGTGAGTCGATTGTAGGTTATTTAACGCTTGACGCATGTCGCCTTGCGCTGTGAATACGATTGCCTCCAGTCCGTCCTCCGTATAAGAAACCTAAAGGATACAATAAAAGTTCTTGCTATAAATTATTGTATTACACGTTACAGAAAAACCACATTTCTTTGACCATATTTTCAAAATCAAAAATCAGCCTTTAACACTACGTACTGTCATTAGAATAAAAATATCTGGCAAATCCTATATTAATGCAGACACGATCTCGATCAAATAGAATTTGCTCCTACAGCTAAACTATTAATTTTATCAAAAAATGTCATGTACATAAATTATACAAAATTTCCTCTACTCTAATTTATTATTTAACTATTTTGACCCAATTACAGAAATGGCGGCTCATTTGCAAAATCCTTGAAAAATGCATAACAATATTGCTATCCGCAATCCGCACTTGAAATACACATTGACTTTGTAAACACCACGGAAACATCAAGCTGTTTCGATATTGTTTCACATAGCGTACGTGCGCGCGTGTTTCTCCTCCTCATCGCATTCTCCATGCGTTTGCGTGTCGAATTGACGTTTCGCAACCGCTGACGTTCTGAGTACTGTCAAAAGTTTCAAAATTTCCTGGCTACCTACTATTAACGTAGACATGATTTCGATCAAATAGAATTCGCTCCTGCAGCTAAACTATTAATTTTACCAAAAAATGTTATAGACATAAATTATACAAAATTCCCTCTACTTTAATTTAATATTTATCTATTTTGACGAAATTACATCATTTGCAAAATCGTTGAAAAATGCTAAGAGTAAATAGCCAGTTCCTTTGGACCCTTTTGAACCAAAAGCTTTTCAGCTCTAAGTTTAGTCATGAAACTTCTAAATATGAACTTTCGTCCAGATACCTTTAGTAGTTTCTCCGGAATCGTCGCCACAAAAATCGTTCAATACTGCGTATGATAAAGTAAAAATGGTTTGGTTGTCTTTTATGACTAACTTCTCGCAGGTTTTCAGATAAATTTACCTTTACAAAATTAACTTACGTTCTCTTTTTGGCAAATTTGTATCACCCTAGCTAAAACCTGGGCGTCTGTTAACCGTGAATACCGCAAGATAGCACATCGGGACTGTATGGCTTCAATGACTTTCTCGCTGTAGTTGCAGGCAAGCGCAAACCTCGTCGTGTTGCTGTATATCTCCATGGTCCTGCGAAGAGCTTGCTGCGCACCTTCAGTCATGCTAAAACGCAGAAAAAGTCGATATTTTAAACAACAACCTCGACAAGTTTCAGTATCATAAAAGAAAAAAAATTCTTCACAAAAGTTGATGCTTTGTCTATTTTCTTCACACACTACAACTTGTGAAATACCAGAAAACACGGCAACAAAGTTCAAAAAATGATAATTAAACGTCATCCACTTCAACGTTGTAATAATCTTCAACCGACATTACGTTTTTGCAGGTGTGGACTGTGGATACGATCTGGCAGAGGCGACTCTAGTTCCAAACGATTCAATGCTTATCATATTAGTTCTATTTGAAAATCTGCTGCTTCCTTTCAACTCCTTTCGATCACGATATGCTCCGGGAATGTCACTAATTATTTTTGCAATTTTTTACCAACTAATCGAGAACAACACACGTACCGAGGATATTTCCACAAAATCTTCATGTTTTATATTTTTTTTGAATTACTATCATGCATTTTAAACACAGTTATGACCGTCTTAGATGTCACCCGAGATACATGAGATATTACGTGGTGCGCCAATGCAGTTTTAAACAATTTAATAAAACAAAAACAATTATATAAATGAATCTCACCTGTCTACTTCATCGAGGATGATGATTTTGTGCCGTCCCGCGGGTAAAGTAACTTTCTGCTGCGCGAACATTTTCACTTTGTTTCGGACGATATCGATTCCTCTATCATTGGATGCGTTAAGTTCCAAGACTGCGTCTTTAAAAGACGGCCCAAGCAGAATTTTCGCCAGGCATAGGATTGTTGTGGTTTTGCCAACTCCAGGCGGTCCCTGAAATGTTCAATTTGATTACGACATGACATTTTTGCTAACGTGTGATCAATTTTATTTATTTACGAATATAAATCGAGTATATTACTAATATTTGCTATAATATAATCCAGTTTTGTTGATTATATATGGTTACCATTAAATATCTTCTTCATTATTCAATAAAATAAACATATTTCTTTTTAATATTGGACCGTAACGTAAGTAACTTACAGCAATGATGATATTAGGAACGTTTCCTTGCTTCGAGAAAATTGATAATCTTGCGATCGTGTCTTCGTTTCCCACTATGTCCTGGAATGTCTGCGGTCTATACTTTTCAATCCTGAAAATTGATATTACTCCAACTTTGAGGTTATATCATCATAGATTTTGATCATTTACCATGGTAAGTTGTTCGATTTTTTCGATTTTTCTTCTGCAGGTGGCTTAGATGGGCCCGCATCAGGAGGAATTTCAACAACATCCATTGCTTCCATGATTTTCAGCTATTTTAGGGGTTATTCGATCTATTTGAAGGCTATACTTTCCCTCGCAAATATTCGAATTAGTAGGTTATGTTTCGGTTCTTCTTCTTCTTCTTGTTGGTTGGGAACGGAATAAAAAATCCCCCAGTCAAATTTATTCAACTTATAAAAGAAATTTTTAATTTTTTTGTTTATTTTTGATTCATTTAAAAATATGAAATTGCAATATTAAATGTATATCCCAAAATTTATTTTGACATTTAGGATGGAAATTTTTTAAAACGTTACGGGATAGAAAACTTACGTCCGGATTTGTAATCAAGGACTGGATTACGACTAGATAATTTTGAATTCGCATTTCCGTAAATATTATCGTCAGTACTGCGCAGTAGTTATTGTTACTTTCTTCGTAACTATGAACATAGCAATTCAATAATAATAATAATATCAGGTAATAAAGAAAACACAATAAGTAATATTTAACTGTTATAATTCTTTATTGGGCACAAAAGGGATCAAGTGTTGTGTGTATAATATATCCGCTATACATTTGAATAAACAAAAAATCAAATTACGAGTATATAATAATTAATAAAACTGGATTCTAGACATGTTTCTCGAATCTAATAAATTATCCTATATCTGCAGCTAACCAATATAATACTTTTGTAATGTTGTACTACGGCGTACTGACCTAAACATCGTAAATTTTCTCTTTTAATAAACTTTAACAAACAAAAAGGCCGAAAAAATCGATCGAATATACAAAGAGTGAAAATACCGCCAACAAAACTAAAACATTTTCGACGTAATATAAATAGTATTTAATATACAGTAAAAGTGTCAACAAAGATATCAATAAGTAAGTATTTAGTATAAAAAAAAATGCTTGACCTCTGGTAAAACAAGAATAATTCGACAAAAATCATAAACCGACAAAAGAGGCATCGTACAAGAAACTGTGGTGGATGCATCACAAAATACTCTTAAATAAATATATTCACAATGCAACAATTAATATAAAAATTAGTCAATTTTTTTTGCTGTTTTCCTCGGCATAGTTCGTATACCAAAAGTTGACGTTACCGCTCCGTGTGTATCTGTTCCTCGTTTTTTTTTATTTTTATTATAGTTATTTAGTTAAAGCTCTCGTTCTTTTCCTATATATCCCATACGCGTGTGTCTTCCTCGTGTTGGTCCGACATTAGTTCAACGACGGTGTCCTGTTGTTTTCCCATCGGATCTCGATGTTAGGCCATTTTGTTTGTAGGCATGTTAGGATAGGGTTCGATTCGCAAATGGCTTTCAGGTCGGCGGATTCCAGCAGAATCGCTTGACCCACGTGATATCTGACCTAAAAAAAAATAATCTCTTAAGATCTTAGAAATAAGATCATATTTGTCTAGCGTCTAGCTAAGCGTACATGCAAAAAGTTTCGCGCGAGAGTTTACAGCCTAGAGACCTATACGCTCTTATCTCGTTTGGCGAAATTACATCCATGGTGTGAAATATTACATAAAATAATATAAAACGCAAAGATTCGTTGAACTGACGCTAACCGCACAGTGTTATAGCTGTCTGATGTAACGTGTGTTGTTTTTGATTAGTTGGTAAAAAACAGCAGAAATAATTAGTGACATTCCCGGAGTATATCGTGATCGAAAGGTGTCGAAACGAAGCAGCAGATTTTCAAATAGAACTAATATGACAAGCATTGAATCGTTTGGAACTAGAGTCGCCTCTGCCAGATCGTATCCCCAGTCCACACCTGCAAAAATGTAATGTCGGTTGAAGATTATTACCACGTTGAAGTGGATGACGTTTAATTATCATCTTTTCAACTTTGTTTCTGTGTTTTCTGTTAATTCACAAGTTGTAGTGTGTGAAGAAAATAGATCTGGGCGACACTGCTCAATACATTGTGGATATTGCAGCAAATAATGCCATATGTGTTGTCAATGACGCACTATCCAGCCTTATGAAGATTATGGAGGTATTATGTGTGAGCATCGGGCCAAACTGCAATAATTTCTGCGCGAAGGCTGACGCACGGCGCATCATGTTTTCAGAGCCATCGCTGACTGATGCTGCAAAACAGGCCCGTCTGTCGTCAAAATCAAACAGAAAGAAACAAGAGGAGGAATATATTAATTTCAAAAGATAATTATATGGTCCAGGCATCGCCGACTATACTAAAATATAACAATTGTATTTTTTGTCCATGAATTTGCTAGAAACAGATTTGACACGTTTGACACCAGAAATTTTCCGAGTAATTTGATGTGGTACAAAACATGTTACAATACAATACAATATGATATTAGAGTAGCAATTTTATCGATTAAATTTGTTTGTTCATTTTTCCTGGTACTTTTTTATAGCAAACGGGGTCGATAAATAACTTTAAAAAAGTGGCTTGTTACCTGTCCATCGACGTTACTGATTGGCAGCCCATTGTAGTGGATAATCTGAAACATATCCGGAACAGACGATTCCTCCCGAGGGAAAAACTCGTCCATAAATGCATTCTGGAGGATTATCCCGTAATTATCGGCATCAAGTTTTTTCTTCATTATATCCACGCTGCAAAAACCACACTCGTATTACGATTAAATACTAAACAATACATTTACGTAAAAAATAAATTTTATAAAACCTGTCCACATGAACCATTTCATTGGACAAATTTTCCAAACTTTTGACTTTCCGATTTTTTTATTCATGCATTGTCACCGGAAATCTATCTATATGCCAAAAATTTCAACTCGATTGTACATTGGGAAGTACGTAAAATATCGATTACAAGATTTGAATGTAACAAACAAGTTAGTGAAGTTAATATAAAAGCTTAGTAATAAAAAGCAATTTTGTACAAATTTTAAATTATACTCGTATCTAATCTTGAATTTGGGAATTTACTAATAAAACACAACTTACTACCCGGGGTCGCTAACCAGATCCAACTCTTCTAACACCGCCTGCAAACTGTCGACGCTTATAAAATTATTACCGTCCTTATCGTGACTTTTGAACACCCGTCGAGCCTGTTCGCTTTTAGTCTCCGGGCTGACAAGCTTCCTCTCGTCGCTAAACAGAACTGCAACAGACAAAAAACAACAAATCGTAAAAATAATAACCTAAAAAAAATTATAACCTAAAAAAATTATAACCTAAAATTTTCCGATCAAACTCGAACGTAACGTAAAAATATCAAAACCGAATACCTGTTAGATGGGTATCGGAGCCTAGCACCCATACAGGATGCACGGGGCTCTTGTAGAAGTTACCGACGGTGCAGTACCGCAGGTGCTCCATTGAGGTTATGAAACCGATTTGGCTCTGCTTGTCCAAACCCTTTAGTTCTAGAGAAAAAAAATCGGTTAATAAGGAAAATAATGACCGTAAACGATGTTTAACTTATCAAATTTTTTATTGGATCGGTGGTACTTACTAAGGCCTCCGACGTCTTGCTCGTGATCCCACACGTACGTGACAGCACGACCCGTAATCATTAAATTTATAAGGCTCTGACTACCATAACCGTATATCCCGTCGATGAGTGGCTCGTTACTATCACCTTCTAGTTTTACTTGCTCTACCCCCTAAAATAAATAAATCCTATTTATAAATTGTTACATAAACAAAAATTAATTTTGCGTTAATGAAAATTTAAGTAGACTATAACATTACGTGCAAAATTACCTACCAAAAGCAGAAATCTCGACATTTTGGAAACCTTTTCGAAGACTGACAAGAGAATCCTTTAGTCAACGCAGTATTGAATTTTTTTTGAGGGATTTTCTCTTTGATACAACTTGTAAAATGTACTTTTTAATATATTAAATGCAATCGTCGACCTGGATATACCAGAAACAAGGACAAATTTAAGGTTATACAAGGAGACGGTAGTGGAGCAACTTTGGCTGAGAAAACAATTTCTGGAAGCGCACATTTTGGAATATGCAGAGATAAAGAGTTATGTTGAAAGTATGTTGTAACTCTGATAATTCTTCATCTTCTGATGATTCTTCATCTTCATCTTTGATGTTATTTCAAATCAAAAAATAACACTGCATTCCTTGTTAAAGAGTAGCTGTAGAATGTTTTGGTTTCAAATATTTAGCTACTCTTGGTTTTGAATAAAAAATTAAAAATGAAAACATTTCAGTTTTTTTGCGGATATCTTAAAAATTGAAAATGATAGCTTAAATTTCTTTTCGGATAATTGACCGACACAAAAATACGAAACTTTCGTGTTTGTCATTCAATGCATAATCTCATAAAATGTTATTCTCAATGAATAATATTAATAAAATTATAAACCCCTAACCACAACAAGTATTTTAGAACCTAAATACGTATTTCAGCAACTATGTTGCCATCTTCAGTAGAACCTAAAGAGAGGAAAAGAGAGATTAGCACTTCATAGTATCTTTACTGGATATTGTCCAAGCAAATCACTAGTGGAAGTGACGTCCATGTTAAAAATTATCCTATATATACCCATTTGTTGTTCACACCTCAGTGAATTTTGATCATTGAAGCGTAAAAAACAAGTTTTAGTTAAAGCAGGTCAAACAATGGCGAACTAGGTATAGGACCCCTGTCTGAATTTATTAATTTATCTCTATTCAAGTGAATAAAGATACTTTCCAAGCTGTTTAGTTCCCTATTATTTGACACCGCTTGTACAAGTTTTAAGTCGTCTACAACTACTTTATGACCTGTGTCTAAAATATGTTGAGCCACACTAGATTTTTCAAAACGATTATATTTAAAATGAGCTACATGTTCTTTGAACCTAGTTAAAATTGTTCTTCTAGTCTGGCCTACGTATTCTTTTTCACAGTCATGACATTTGATACAATATATACCAGATTTATCAAGTACATCTACCTTATCCTTTGGGTTTCCAAGAAGGTTTTTTATGCTATGATGAGTCGAATATGCTATACAGAGATTTTGTGATGTAAAAATACTTCTCAAACCCCTTGTATATGCACAATCGAACGGTATTTTAACATATTTCTTCTTTTCTACAGACAAAGTATTTACATACATTGATTTACATACATTTTTTGATTCTGCTTCTTAATCATTCTATCAACTATTTTCTCAGGGTACCCATTATGTATGACAACATTCTTAATAAACAATAATTCTTGCTGATATCTATCTGCGGACAATGGAAATTTCAATAACCTATTTACTAAACAACTAATAAAAGACAATTTTTGTTGAAAAGGATGCTGCGAATCATTAGGGATAAACCTGATTGTGTTAGTATCTTTCCGATACACGTCAATTTCTATTATATTTTTGCTATTCCTGACTACCAGAGTATCTAAAAATGGAAGTTGGCCGTTAACTTCTTGTTCTACAGTAAAGTTAATGGTGTTGAATTTAGAATTCAAATGGGTTACAAATGGGTATATATAGGATAATTTTTAACATGGACGTCACTTCCACTAGTGATTTGTTTGGACAATATCCAGTAAAGATACTATGAAGTGCTAATCTCTCTTTTCCTCTTTTTAGGTTCTACTGAAGATGGCAACATAGTTGCTGAAATACGTATTTAGGTTCTAAAATACTTGTTGTGGTTAGGGGTTTATAATTTTATTATTAAGTTCGCCACAGTCTCCAAAATATTGTCATGAATAATATTGCTAAAATATATAAAATTGTTTATATACAAAAGAAAAAAAAACGAAGAAAGTTTAAAATAAAAATGGCATGCTCGTATAGTTGACAATTATGTTGCATGTATTTATTCCAAAATGGGCGTTACTTGAGATCATACTAAACAAACTAATTTATTTTTTTTTTTGAAATTATGTAATTATTAATCGAAGACCATTATGAAACCAACACTTTTCAGAACAATTGGTTTAGAGTTTGTTTAAAATTTCAGATTCCATTGGCGCAGGAAATTAAATATTGCAATCACGTCACTGTTTAATAATACAAAAAACTTTAGCCCCGTTAGAAAATTTTCCTACAGCACTCATGGTAAACATTTACGGTTTAGAACATTTTTAAATATTGAGATGAAAAATTTATTACAACCTGGCTATTTATTTATTACACTACAGGTGCTAAAAAACTCTCGAATAATCTTGGAACAAGTCCAATGAACCGCAAAAATGCTATATCATATCACCCGAAAATACAGAAACTTTGATCCCGCAGAATTTTTTCTTTATAATCACGTAAAAAACATCATTTGCATCGACTTATGCCGACTCAAATCAATTCCTATGCAAATTTAACTCAAAAACAGTCCGCATAAATATGCAAACGTGACCCGGATCGACATAACCTCGACCGCGGAACAAAACCGCCGAAATCGCTCGCATACCTTGGTCGAGATGACGCTGTACAGCAGCAGGAGAACACCGTACTTCTGCTTCAGCGACCGCACGTTCTCCTGCAGGTACTTCTCGAGTTCGGTCACGCCGGACAAGACGGTAATCCGCAGGTGCTCGTGGAACTTCTCGACATCGGCCGTCGAGTCCTCCCCTTCGCTGGAATTCATTTTAGAATCTAAGTAAGCTAAACTGTACCGTTCGTCACTACATTGTCTTAAAACGTCACACACCGCGTGCACTAAAATGTTATTTTGTATCTCTTCCGTTATCTGTATCAACAACAAAAAAAGGGGGACTCGTTAAATGGATCGCTGAAACAGAGCGTCGAAATACATACGTTCTCCCGAAAATTGAGGTTTCCGTAGTCTATGAGGAGCTTCTTCTGGATGAACGCCTGCACGGGGGCTATTATCGAGCACGGTCCGCCTTCTAGCTGCTCGAGGGCGCTCTTCTCGTACTGGCTGAAGTAGAAGCCTGAAATTTTGACGTTTTTTTGGGGGGGAAATGGTTTAAACGAGGCGGTTTGATTCGATACCTTGGGACCATCTACTGAACACGTCCGAATTGACTGGGTTGCCCCAGAGGAGGTGCCGGAGCGCCGTTAGGTCTTCCGTCAAGACTGGGGTGTCGGCCATTGTTCGACGCAAGAGTCAACTGATAAGTGGTGAAGGTTTATCCGCGCGAACTTTGGGGATGTCGTTTTGAAGGTTAAGGTTTTGACGTTTTTTTTCTCGGAAAAATGTGAATGAGAAAATTGGACGGGTCAGCAGGGCAGCCAACCTTCGATCGGCGCGTGAGGGGTAGGGATGGCAAACATAAATCGATGTTTCGAAAACATCGATGTATTTCACAAAAATATCGATGTTTTTACATCGATGTTAGTGTTGCGATATATCGTCGCAAAAATCGATATTTTTGTTTCGATGTATCAAGGAAGTTATATTTGTAATAGGTATATAATAAATAAATAGGTATCCTTAGCAATAATATAATTTTCTGTTGCCATCTAGTGGAGAAAAATACTATTGTGAAAAGGTAGAAAACTGTAGCAATAACTTGTTAGTTATTATCAGTGATTATGTATGTATTAATATAATTTATAGTACTTCTCACTTAAGGAATAGTGACTCTCCACTACTCTTCAGAGTCGTCAACATTACTATAGTGGTGGGTATTAACAGCACCACTACGACTACAATTATTGTGAAAAGGTAGAGAACTGTAGCAATAACTTGTTAGTTGCTATGAGAGATTATTAATTTATTGATAATATATAGTATTTCTTACTATAGTGATAGTGACTCAAGTGTCTGCAATCTTTTATTATATTTTCTTTTGAAAAATGACGTCAGTATTTGATTAGGAGCTTTTATTTTTCTTTACGTAAAACTATTTGCGATTGGTGAGATAAGGGCTACCACTGCCCAAACATCATAGTTTGGTTTTTTTAAAATAAAGAAGATTCAAGTGTCAATAAAAGCACAATAGTGATGGTGTTTTTAACGAATAATTAAGAACTATACATTCATTCTGTACGTTGATTATAAGCATTGATAAAAACATCGATTGTTTTTCAAACATCGATGTTTTTTGCACGATACATCGTATATATCGATGTGTGCTTACGATGTATCATATGATATAAAACATCGATGTATTCGGAATATTTGCCATCCCTAGTGAGGGGTTATTGCCAACTTTAGGATAAATTCCCCTAGGCGCAAAAGTTCTATAGTTTCTGTGGGAACAACTAGATTAGCATTTTTATTCGGATTGTAGAAGATGATGTTTTTGTTTTATTTTGTTTGACAAGGTTCCTAAACATTACAATATTATCCTGTGACAAAAAAAAACCCTGTGCAATCAGGAACAGTATGTAAAATTGTTAGCAGGAGCAAGCAAATTGAAAATTGATTTGAATTGCCTTTTCCTTTTCAAAAGCATTTCAAGATTAATTTGAATTTGATTTAATGCCCTCTGATATTTCTAAACACGTTAAAAAACACACATTTTTGCAAAGTTTTTAAAAGAAATTTACGTAACTCTGAGGAGTTTTTCATAGATTTGGTTCATGCAAGCAGATTATTACATTAAAATATTTGCATTTTAATCTAAGTTTTAAAAATCCTCCTGAACAAACTAGAATAGATAGAGGGCTGTACTTTTTAGAATTAATTACCCAATGTATCTGATCCATAAACGTGTATAATAATAATTTGTATCCCAACTACTTTGCTCGTAATCGCACATGAAGCGAAATAATAACATTCAACCACCGATAAACAACGTTAAATCTAAGTTTCAAAAATCCTCCTGAACAAACTAGAATAGATAGAGGGCTGTACTTTTTAGAATTAATTACCCAATGTATCTGATCCATAAACGTGTATAATAATAATTTGCATCCCAACTACTTTGCTCGTAATCGCCCTTGAAGCGAAATAATAACATTCAACCACAGATAAACAACTTAAAATCTAAGTTTCAAAAATCCTCCTGAACAAACTAAAATAGATAGAGGGCTGTACTTTTTAGAATTAATTACCCAATGTATCTGATCCATAAACGTGTATAATAATAATTTGCATCCCAACTACTTTGCTCGTAATCGCACTTGAAGCGAAATAATAACATTCAACCACCGATAAACAACGTAAAATCTAAGTTTCAAAAATCCTCCTGAACAAACTAAAATAGATAGAGGGCTGTACTTTTTAGAATTAAGTACCCAATGTATCTGATCCATAAACGTGTATAATAATAATTTGTATCCCAACTTCTTTGCTCGTAATCGCACATGAAGCGAAATAATAACATTCAACCACCGATAAACAACGTAAAATCTAAGTTTCAAAAATCCTCCTGAACAAACTAAAATAGATAGAGGGCTGTACTTTTTAGAATTAATTACCCATTGTATCTGATCCATAAACGTGTATAATAATAATTTGTATCCCAACTTCTTTGCTCGTAATCGCACATGAAGCGAAATCATAACATTCAACCACCAATAAACAACGTAAAATCTAAGTTTCAAAAATCCTCCTGAACAAACTAAAATAGATAGAGGGCTGTAGTTTTTAGAATTAATTACCCAATGTATCTGATCCATAAACGTGTACAATAATAATTTGCATCCCCACTACTTTGCTCGTAATCGCACTTGAAGCGAAATAATAACATTCAACCACCGATAAACAACGTAAAATCTAAGTTTCAAAAATCCTCCTGAACAAACTAAAATAGATAGAGGGCTGTACTTTTTAGAATTAATTACCCAATGTATCTGATCCATAAACGTGTATAATAATAATTTGTATCCCAACTACTTTGCTCGTAATCGCACATGAAGCGAAATAATAACATTCAACCACCTAAAAACAACGTAAAATCTAAGTTTCAAAAATCCTCCTGAACAAACTAAAATAGATAGAGGGCTGTAGTTTTTAGAATTAATTACCCAATGTATCTGATCCATAAACGTGTATAATAATAATTTGCATCCCAACTACTTTGCTCGTAATCGCATATGAAGCGAAATAATAACATTCAACCACCGATAAACAACGTAAAATCTAAGTTTCAAAAATCCTCCTGAACAAACTAAAATAGATAGAGGGCTGTACTTATTAGAATTAATTACCCAATGTATCTGATCCATAAACGTGTATAATAATAATTTGTATCCCAACTTCTTTGCTCGTAATCGCACATGAAGCGAAATAATAACATTCAACCACCGATAAACAACGTAAAATCTAAGTTTCAAAAATCCTCCTGAACAAACTAGAATAGATAGAGGGCTGTACTTTTCCTATTGTCATGCCTGTGAGTTTTGGGAATCAGAATCTGGCAACATCACAATTGTATCGAAGTACATACAGACAACTGTACTGCGAACATGATGGGTCAGCGGGAGAAATAGTGGATTCCACCAAAGACAACTCCGCGGGGCTTGGAGCACTGGGTCCGATGCGGCTTGTACATTGAAAAGAATAGACAACTTTCTATGTTTTACCAATCAGAAGACATCCAGACTGTCGATAATATGTACAATGCTGTGTGGACCAAATCCTATCATAAGATCTGAATGAATATCTGAAAAGCTAATAAATATTTGTGTCAAATTTGGAATCGATTTATTGCATATTCTCGCCAATAAAAATTCTAAAAGAAGCGGTAATTTTAGAGGAAAAATACCGGAATTCCCCCCCAAGATTATAATTTATAAGAAAATACACAATATAGTTCTATAATTTACAGCTTTCTTGGTAAATCTGTAAACTAAATTAATATTTTTTTCTTTTTTTCTAGGACTGAAGATAGGTCTCAATGATGGCAGATGTACCTGAGTGAGTACTTTTATTTTTCATTTACAAACAACACGGAAATGCAAAATTTCGGTCGCGAAGTATGCATAATGCAAAAGTGACTCTAAATGTCAAAAGTTTTGATCTTTTACTGTCGTAAGAACGTGATAACAGCCGCCCAGTTCAAAAATGTTCGCCCATATTATGTATTTTCGTAATATGCGAAATAGTGCTTATATTCTTGAGGGATTTTGTGACCTTAGAAACAGTGACAAAGTCGCAAGTACATTTCAAGTTACATGTAAGTATACCATCTTCAATATTATTACCATTATAAGCTGTAAAACACAGTAAAACTATAAATAATATTAAAAATCCCCAACAGGTTCATCAAGGAATAGAAACAATACTCAACGATCATTTTTATGCATCATTTTGATCTTTCGATCACATAAAATGATAGCCGCGAACAACGGCAAGGAAAAAACAAATATCCCTACCCAAACAATCTCCGCAAAACATATCAACATTTCCAACAATATCAACGTTATAAACAAATTCATAAAACGCTCAAACGCAACCAGTCACGAATCGATATTTTAGCGAGAACGTGACCCAACGTTTTTAGAATACCACATCACATATGTATCCCCGGTTCCATTTCCTTTCGAGCAGGTCCTACAAACCCACCGAAAAGCTCCGAAATTACCCATATTCCAGCACCAACAGTTATCACAACAGCTAGAACTAAAGTGATCACATGTTTATAGTGAGTTTGCTGACCATAATAACGCGTCGGACGCGAAAAATACGCAATTTTCTTGGCCAAAAACGGTAATTATCGATTCCAACTGGTCCTATATTTAGTACGCGGTCGCCAGCGGTCCTCAAACGATGGAAGCGAACGCGGAACTTGTCAGGTCAAACAAAGGCGGTTTGAAACTGATACACCGCGGTTATATGTATACAGTGCACAAAAAGCGGTCGTCTGGTGGTATTCGATGGAGATGTACCCAAAGGAGCATGCATTGCCGGGTAAATCCCATGAAATTTTGCCTTAGCGTCATTTTATGTTGACTTTTTCTAGGGGAGCGTTACCACTTCGACGGGAGCTACAAAAATCAACATGGCTCACAACCACCTACCGGATGTCCATTCCGTAGCCGTTGCGAAAGCCAAGAACCTAATAGACGAGGAAAATATGGAATCTCTATTCGAAAACTACGAGGAAGTTGACGGTAAGGCGAGAACCGTTTGACAACCGCTGGTTTTATCATTTTTGTTCGTTTACATTTCAATTTGATTCGTATCTCGGTTATTCGACGTATAATCTACTGGATTATTGCGAGAATTTGAAATTATTTCTTGTACTATTACCGAGAAAAGACCCAAAATGAAAGCGTGATGTATTTTAGACGAAAAATGGCGACAAGAACAGGCCGAAATTTGCTGCAAATGTAGGCGCGTTTGGTTTCGCGTTGCATTTCGTTTCGGTTTGTTTAGAAAATCGGACGGTAGGGGCGTTAGTGACGCGTTGTTGTTTTAGAATTTCGTGAAATCCTCTCGCTGTTTGGAATCGTAAACGCCGATTTATCCTCGAATATCGAAAGCAAGGAAGCGACCGTCATAACCAAACTTCAGAACTGGCGCGTTCCACTCGCAAGAAGCAAGAAAGCGAACGGGAGATGTTCAAAGGTAGTGACTTTTGACCATATCACGCTTTACACACACAATCGAACAGCAGGAGGACGGGCAAACACTCAGCGAAAGCTAAAACATGAACGGTGATACGACAAACCGAGACATAACGACACGGTACCCGCACGATTTCAAACGTAAGGTCGTGCTGTACGCGGAGAGGTTTAGTAACCGCGAGGCGGAGAGAAAGTTCGGCATATCGGAGTCGAACATCAGACGTTGGAAGAAGCTGAGACCGATTTTATTCTCAAGGGCGTTTGTTTCAGAGAACGGCAGGCGAAAGCGGCTCGTCAAGCGTGCCTCGAACGCGAGCGCCGATTACATGTTCGAGATCGAGAATATCGTCGACGAGAATGATAAAATCATCGGTACGATTCGTTTCTTCGCGTTTTTAGGTTACGTTTATTGTTGTTTATTGTTGTTTTTTGCGTAGAGATGCCGAGGCTCGTGAAGCAGGTGTCACGTCAGAATACTCCTACGATCTTGGCCGGAAATTCTTCGACTACTGCGACTACTGCGACTACTGCGACTCCTGCGGCTATTGCGACTCCTGCGAATATTCCGAATAGTTCTTTGCATGGTGATGGGGCCTTCCAGGAGCCTGACGGTGAAGAGGTTTGCATTCGGTGGAATAGCCATCATAGCAATATGAAGTCGGCTTTTCCGTACCTGCTCCAGAGGGAACAGTACGTAGATGTTACGTTGACTTCGGACGGGAAGAGTTTGAAATGCCATAAGGTATGTTGTTGTTTGCGTTTTATTGCTCTCCTGTGGTAGAAGAGGATTATACATTGTTCTGTAGTGTAAATTCTATTATAAACATCAAGTGCTATTTTTTTGGCAAGAATTTGAACAAAATGTCACTTCGTTTTGATACCAAACATAATAAAAATAATGGTTGATAGTTGTGGTTCAATGGCTGCAAAATTGTTATTTGAAAAAAGTATTTAGAAATAATAAAAGATATCAAATACCAAATCAAATACCAAAATACCTTCTCTGTTGCATATACTGCGTACTGCCCAAAAGATGAAAATGACATAAAAGTAAAGTAACCTTCATCTTCAAAGCTATGGAAAAATATTATCTCAAAATGCATTTCAAAATATTAGAAAGCACTAAATATGAAATTATAGTCACCTTTGACGGTCCATATACCAGGTGTTGATGCAACAAATGAAGCAGACTATAATTTCGTATTTAACCTCCTCTAATATTTTTAAACACTTTTTCCAAATAACATTTTGGCATAGTGTTTAAGGTAAAGGTACTTAAAGGTAAGACTTTAAGCTTTTCATAAGTTTTGGTAACACCCGGTATATGGAAGCATTCTAATATTGTCATTTTAGGGTTAAGACAATCCAGAAGCTTTTATAAAGAGTAAAATTTTAAAAATATAGTTTTCTGCCGGACATGTTACGTACTATCACATTATATATTAATCATTAGTCTCTTTTTTTAAATCTTGATAAAAATAAACTTAAGTATTTAAACTTTTCTACGCAGAATGATATTATTTAATTTTTGGTTTCCATGTATCGAAATATAACAATTTTTATCAGGTTTTCCAACTCAATGGTTATTCCTTCTTAGAGTTACTTTGACGTTTAAAATTAAACGTCTTGCTTGTTGTAGAAACCAACAGTTTCATGTTTATAGGCTACAAACAGTGTAGATAAAGAATAAATAAATCATCTTTATTCGTTGATGTATAAAAAATACATAGACCATGTTACACATCTTGTAGGTCAGAACGAAAAGAACAATGGTACAATTACTCGTATTTCCTAAAATGTTTAGTCAATTCAAACATTTCTTTAAAAAACAAATTGCTTATACTGTGAAGATTGAAAACATGCCATATTTCGAATAACAAAACGTTTCAATCCAGTGTTACCATATCTATTTAGCCGGAAAGAAAAACGAAAAAGTAACATACGTTCAGATTTCTTGCCCCGATATAGCTCTGGAAATGAGAAGTCGTACACTACATACACTCTTAAGCTGGTTGCACCGTAAATACCAAAATTTTAAATTTACTTGCTCTGTTCGTATTGTTTCGTTACTCAAACGTTACGATTCGATTGTGAAATTGGTTTTTGTCAAAATTGGATAACGTTCCTTTCTTGTAGTTGATCTTGTCTTCGTGCAGCGGCTATTTTGACGAACTCCTAACGGGTATCGAGCCGCACCAACATCCGGTGATATTCTTGAACGGCGTGCCATTCTGGTTACTTAAGGCTATTCTCGACTTCATGTACGCCGGGGAGGTCCACATCGACCAAAACAAGCTTCCGCAACTACTCAAAGTTGCACAGATGCTACAGGTATATAATTATAAATTATGATCGCTTTCCAATTTTTTCTTAACGTTGGAAATTTTAGATAAAAGGCCTCACTGGTAAAGAATCGAAAACCGAAAGCGAGGAAGTGCCCCCTCCCCAGCTGGAGAAGAGCGAGACCGTCGTCCCTCCTCCGAAACCAACGCCCGAAATAAAACCACCGACGCCCAAGATTCCGGAACCGAAGCCCCCCGCGACTCCTAAAGCGACGGAACCGCGGCCGATATTGCCCAAACCGGCGGAAATCAAGCCGATCGTGCTCCCGGTCGTAGAGAAACCTCCGGAGGTCGGTCTGAAGACCCTAGCGGAGATTCCGAAGATTACGAAGGTCACTCTGCCGCTGAATCCGGACGAATTGCCGAGGTTGCGGGTCGTCCACAAGAAGGACGTTCCGTTTGCGCTGAAGAGAAGAAGCATCGTGTTTAAGGCGATACCGGTTATATCCTCGGCGGTCGATCCGATGTCGCTGCTCAAGACGGCGTTTGTAGAGGATGTGGCGGCCGATACCAGCTCGAGGTTGCCCAAGGAGTCCCCCAGGAAGGTTGGGAACGGGAAGAAGTATAAGAAACGGAAGGTGTCTGAATATGATTTGGTAAGATTTTTTTCGTAAAGACGTAAAAATTAAGATATTTGTGACGGATTTCTTTACCTGGATTCAGTGATGTACTACAGATTAAAAATTAGAGTAAATAGGTAATAAAATACAGCGACACAGTTTCTTCCAGTTTAAGGATTTTACCATAAACTAAAAATGTAATATTTTGGTTCGAAGTATCTTGAGTTTGTGATGAGCTGTGACAGAGGTAATATGGTCACTTTTGACATTATTTCATGGCACAATTATCGCTTTCTTTAGTGGAAAGATTTTGTCGGAAAGGACACTTAGTTAAAAAAAATCTATTATGTAATGGTTGTAATTATTTTCATGACAAGAAATTCAATATTTAATATTCTAAGAAGTTACACTGAATATTTCATCAATTTTAAACAATAAATAACGTCTTCACATGAATAAACATCCATGACATATGAATTCTAAAGGTATCCAATTTTATCTTAAAGAGGAAAACAAAAATACGTCAAAATTTGAACAAATTTAAGATGTAAGAGCAAGTTATTATCTAATAGAGTATATATTTTGTTTATTATTGATGTCTATAGGCACACTTTGACACCTTTTACCTTTTAAACCGTCAATTTTGGTTTTCTACTTGTAAAATTCGAAAACGTTGATCAACTTTCGGGGTTTTGCACTGAATATTTCATCAATTTTGAACTATAAATAACGTCTTCACATAAATAAACAATCCATGACATATGAATTCTAAACTTATCCAATTTTATCTTAAAGAAGAAAACAAAAATACGTCAAAGTGTTTTATTGGCATCAATACGGAAAATTGCAAATTTGGCTCGATCAAACAATTTCTTTTGCCGTGAGTATTCATAAAACATTTTCCAAAAATGTAAATTTTTGAACAAATTTAAGATGAAAGAGCAAATTATTATCTAATAGAATATATATATTGTTTATTATTGATGTCAATACGCACACTTTGACACCTTTTACCTTTTAAACCGTTAATTTCGGTTTTCTACTTGTAAAATTTGAAAACGTTGATCAAGTTTCGAGGTAAAAGATATTATCCAATAAAATATATTTTAGGCATTTCTTACTGACTCATTTTTGCCCAGTTTTTCTAAAATTAATTCGAACTAATTTACTATGTTTAAGCAAAAATTGGTGCACAGTGAATATGATTTAGTAGTAGCACCCTACAATTCTTTTAAAAAATCTAAAATTGGACTATGTACTTTTGCTGGCCTCAACCAAAGTTGCAAAATATATATTCCAGTTCTATCATAACAAAAATAATTATAATCGTTTGTTTTATGACCATAGAAAACACGTTCTGATCACCGTTTGTTAAGATTACAAATTTAATATCTAAGATGTTATTATTATTGTCGATCAAAAGTTTCGTACTTGATTCTCCTTCCAAAGTTTCAGTCCCCTCCGACTCCCGTATACAGAAAAGGAACGAAATCTCGGCCGAACGTCAAAGTGCCCCGGTACTACCACAACGACTACGACACGGTCCTCAAGAAGAAAATGCTCAAACGCGAACTCAAAGAAACGCTACAGAAATCCAAACTCGAGGACACCACGTTCGACCTGTCGAACGTCAAATCGGAACCGTTAGATATCGAAGACACCGACGTACAATTCATGGAGATTACCACGGACGACATGCCCGAAGAATCGGACCTCTCGCGAGATTACGAAGCCACGTCGAGAGATTACGAAGCCACATCGTCGAGCGTCGACGAAAATTTACTGTCCGTCACGAAGGATTTGTTCGCCGAGTCGACGGAAAGATTCTTTAAAATCGAGCCCGAGCCTACGAACGTAACCAACGGCGATAAAGACGACGAGGAGGTGCTTCCGGATGTGACGGAAGAGAGCGTGGATGAGAATAAGACGTAGCTTTGTTGTCGTTTGTTTTATCGTGGTTAGAGAGGGGGGAGGAAGGCTGTGGTCAAGTTGGCAACTTGACAGTTAGAGTTTGATGTAATCATTTTTTCTAGTTACTTATTTTTGCGATGTTTCTTCTTAGTGTTAAGATTTTTTTTTTTGAGGTGCGACATTGCTGTTCTTTCAAGTTTTTAGGAACTAGAGGAGAGATTTTTGAAGGAAGTAAGCTTTTATTTTGAGAGTTTGGTCATTTTGTTGCAGTGCCGTTTTCCGAAGTACAAAATTGCGATTACGTTTGAGTATTTTCGAGTTTCTTTTTTAAATTTCTATGTAGGTTTAGGAGATGTATGTTCTTTTTATAAATAAACGATTATGATGCGTGGTGAATTTTATTGTTGCGCTTAACAGTGATGAAAAGAGTTTTCGAAAATTTTAGTATTTATTCGAACTTAAAATTGTATTTCATTATAAATAAAGACAATTCTAGATATGTTTGAGTTTATAAATAACCTACAAACCAATTTTAATGTTTTCTTTTTATAGGTAACTCAAAGTATAACGCATCTATTGATGAAAGGTGTTGAAGAAATTTTAGGATTATTGGAACACCATTTTATTATATTACGTGTCAAGTTATTGCAGTTTTTCGACATACTTCAAAATGATCTCTCAATATTAACATGTATAGTAACCTATGATCCGGGACCCATAAAAATGACAGAAGAGGCCTAACGTATTGTGTGACAATATCTGTCGACATAATACATTGAAGAATTGAACATTTTGTTTCGTGTGTTTCTTTTTGGGTCCCCTGATCATTTTTGACCATGGTAAAAAAATGCCTGTGTGTGATAACATATACATAACCTCAATGTCCTCCATGTTTGTGTAAAAGTTCGTTGACTGCTTGAAGTCTTAGATTAGGAGTCCTCACACAGAAATCCAAGTTTTTGTTTACCAAATAATACAGATAATAAGGTAAGTTAATGCAGGTACAGAAGAAATCACAAAGTATGCTATTAGTACCATTCGAATGTTCTTATTACCACTATTCGTTATTTTAGCTTTGAAAAAATTCCGTATGAAAAATGGCAACGATTCAGCAACATTCATCACTGGAACATGAAGGAACTGATGAAAATAAGGAAGTTCCTCCAGTCGAGCAATTTAATTGCAGTCTCTGCGGGTTCCACTTTAGCAATGAACAATTTCTAACGAATCATTTCAATTTGTGCAAAGACGTTGAGAATCCCACTCATAGGTTGGGTGCGGACATAAGTAAGCTCTTTTGCATTACTGCTCTCGATTTTTAAATTAAAACTCGTTTTTTTTTTTCATGTTTAGTCGCTATTAAAAATGAGCCTTGCAAGGAGGAGACCACTGAATTACTTGATGTACCCCAAACATTGAAACAAACGTAAGTATCGCCCCCTTTTTTGATAAAAGAAAAGGCTACTCATCTTTTGTACACTCCAGTCTATTAATATTCAACTCAAAAATGTTATATAGAATTAGTTTTTCAAACTGTCGCATAACACGCCTGCCGACCTTTGTCTACGCCTGCTATCTTAAGGCTGTATAATATCAATCGGACTTTTTGACATTCTTATAAGGGGGGGCTAGAAGCCGGCCGTATATAATTTAAGAAATACAGCTTAGAAAGAGTCTGTACTAGCAATATTTAATATAGAGGCTATAAGTGTTTAAAAACTGTGAATATGTGAATATTTTCCCGAAGCAAATTGTAATTTTAATGAAAAAGGTGCTTAAATTCAATACAATTAATTGAAAACTTTATTAGATGGAAACAAATTAGGTAAAACCTTTTCATGAAATATGCCACTGTACATATCTGTATTACCTATATTATTTTTCAGATTCGACAAAACAATCGAAACTTTGGAATTGACTGAATCTGGTATCTCTGCGACCACTTGTCGTCCACTGGCTGGAGAATCTGTTAAAAGTCCGAAGACTTTGACACAAGACAAACTACTCAAGTGTAGCGAATACGACTACACAACCACACAAGTAACGCAACTCGAAGAGCATGCAAGCGTACACAAGAAAAACGGTAGTACGCGTGCGAAGGCTGCGCACTCTAAGCAGAAAGTATACAAATGCGGTGTATGTCATTATCTTAGTGGAAGCAGAGCTATTGTTAGAAAGCATATGGCACGGCACAGAGCTGATAATCCACTAAAATGTACCAGGTGCGATCGTGTTTGTGCATCAATTGATGCTCTTACGCTGCATCTAAGAAAACATACAGGCGACAAACCGTTTAAGTGCGATCAATGCGACTTTTCTACTACGCAGCGTACTGTTTTTACGGCGCATATGCGTCGGCATACAGGCGAGAAGCCTTACAAGTGTACCGTTTGTGACTATGCTTGTGCAGTGAAACATGCTCTCAATCGCCATATGAAACGCCATAGCGGAGAGGAAGCGTTGAAATGTCATCGATGTGGCTATGCTTTTACGAAGAGCGATGATGTTAAACTGCATATGCAGCAGCAGCATTATATATATAAGTGTACCTTTTGCAGTTACGCTTGTGCGTTAGAATCGTCGCTTAAACGCCATATGAAACGCCATCCCGGAGCGAAACGATTTAAATGTGGTCGATGTGACTATGCTTGTACGGATAGTCGTGATTTTAAAGCGCATATTCAGAAGCATACGGAACAGAAACGGTATAAGTGTACCTTCTGTGAGTACACTTGTGCGCTACAATCTGCGTTTAAAGCCCATATAAGTTGGCATACGGAAGACAGACGACATAAGTGCACCGTGTGTGACTACGCTTCTCCGTCACGATCTCTCCTGCAATGCCATATGAGGCAGCATACCGGCGAGAAGCCGTATAAATGCACACTTTGCGACTACGCTTCTGCAACGCGATATCGCCTCAGTGGCCATATGCGACACCACACGGGAAACAAACCGTTTTTGTGCAACGTATGCGGACATACTGCTATATCGACGCATAGTCTTAAATGCCATATGAGAAGGCATTCGGCGGATAAGACGTTTAAGTGTAGTAAATGTGACTTTGCTAGTGTAAGACGTGGTGGTCTCGCGCAGCATATGAAGACTCACACCGGAGAGAAGCGATTCTTATGCACCTTATGTGGCTACGCTGGCGCACAACGAATTGCCCTTACGCAACATATGCGGGCGCATACAGGAGAAAAGCCGTTTAAATGCAGCCTTTGTGACTATGCTTGTGCAATGAAAGGTTCCCTCAAAGGCCATATGAGGAAGCATACCGGAGAAAAGCCTTTCAAGTGTACGCTATGCGACTACGCGTACGCACAAAGTTCTGGCCTCGCTGTGCATATGAGAAAGCATACAGGTGAATTGCCGTTCAAGTGTACGCTATGCGACTACGCGTGCGCACAAAGCTCTAATCTCGCTCTGCATATGAGGAAGCATACTGGTAAAAAGCCATTCCAATGTTCCCTTTGTAGCTATGCCTGTGCATCATCTAGTTTTCTTACGCGCCATATGGGGAAGCACGGAGGAGAGAAGCGTTTTAAGTGCACCGTTTGCGACTGTGCTTTCTCACAAAAACACGTTCTTACAAGCCATATGAGGAAGCATACCGGTGAGAAGCCGTTCAAATGTACCCTTTGTGACTATGCTGGTGCACAATCCGCTCATCTGACAGTCCATATGAGGACGCATACCGGTGAGAAACCGTTCAAGTGCACCGTTTGTGACTATGCTAGTGCAGCGCAATCACAACTTATTTGCCATATGCGACAGCATACGGGAGAGAAACCGTTTAAATGTACATTTTGTGACTATGCTAGTACGCACAGTTCAAACCTCAAACAGCATATCAAAAGGCATAACAAAGGCAAAAAACAGCATATCAAGAGGCATAAGGAGGGACAAGACGTTTAAATGTACTAATCCCACGTTAGCAATGTTTTCTATGTTTGTAAATAAATAAAAACCAATTTTAAAAATGAAGTTCATTGTTCTATTCAAATAGCAAACTGTAGCAAACTTCTCTCCAAACCTTCGAAATAAGCCACATAAAATTACTAGGGAATTTTGGTACTAAGCGCTAGGAACTAGAATTTCAACCATCTGGCAACACTGCTCACAACTAGCATAACCTCATTGACCTCCATGTTTGTGTAAAAGAAAGTCCGTTGACTGCGTGATTAGGATTTGCAGGTTAGGATTATCTCCATAGGAAATCAAACAGTCGTCGAAAAGCTAACTAAATAACACAGACTAGAAGGTGAGCTAATGCAGTTGGAGACGAATGCACAAAATAATCTATTTCAACGTATTATATTGCCATTCGAATCAAGATATTTCTATTTTGTTTTCAGCTTTGAGCAAACTACTCGTGAAAATGACGACAATTCAGCAACTTCCCGCTGATAAGTTGGGTGCAGCTATAAGTAAGCTCTTTGGTTGCCGTTCTCAACTTTAAATTAAAACTCGCTACTTTAATTTTTTTAGCCACTATTGTATATGAACCTTGTGAAGAGGTGAATAGAAGAACAGGTGAAGAGGAATTACTTCATGTACCGCAAACATCCAAACAAACGTGAGTAAATGTAAATGTTTTGTGGTTACTCAGGTTCCTCGTTTGAAGCATTTGGACGATATCAGGTCTCATTTGATACCCTGACAGTCCACCGATGGGTTTTCGCATTTTTCACGGAAATTTTGAGTCACAGTAAGAAGTGACCCTTATTAACGTTGTAGATTTTTGTATGATCACAGAAACTGCTACTGAATTAGGTGTAGGCAAGAATACCGCGAAGAATAAAATTGTTAAAACCGGAATAAGTTTGTAGGTTGACAGATGCTGTCAAAGTTTAGACTTTCGAGTACTTGTAACTACCCGTTACTATTACTATTAGGTACAGTACCCGTTACTTAGTACCCGTTACCCGTAAAAATTGACTTCTAGTCCAATATATGTATCTCTACTGTATCGGTTTCTATTTTTCAGAATTAACAAAAAAATCGAAGATTTTGAATTTACTGAAAATACGGTTTCTGGCCCCACTTGTCCACAGGCTGGGCAATCTGTCAAAGACCAGACGACAGAAGCACAAGATGAACTATTAAAGTGCAGCAAACGCGACTACTCCGCTGCAGGAGCAGCGCAACTTGAAGAACACGTAAAACTACATCAAAAACAGGTCAAAATGTATCGGTGCCAGATATGTGACTATACTAGTGCACACCATAATATTCTTAAACAGCACGTCAGAAGACATATCGGACAGAACGTATTTAAATGCGCCGTCTGTGGCTATCTCACTGGCAACTGCGAGAATCTTACGAAGCATATGGCACAGCATGCAGCAGAGAACCCATTTAAATGTCCTCAGTGTGACTATGCTTGTGCAACAAGTGTTGCTCTTACACATCACTTTAGAAAACACACAGGAGAAAAACCGTTTAAATGTGATCGATGTGACTATGCTTCTACAGATCGTGGTAGGCTTAAAGTGCATATGCGGCAGCATACGGGAGACAAACCGTATTTATGCAGCGTTTGTGGACACGGTTCTACGTCGGGACCTGCTTTTATACACCACATGCGGACACATTCGAAAGATAAGAAGTTTAAGTGTAGTGTATGTGACTATGCTAGTGTACTGAATTCTAGTCTTTCCGAGCACATGAAGAAGCATACCGGAGTAAAACCACACTTATGCTCTATATGTGGCTATGCTGGTGCAAAATTGGCTTATCTCAACATGCATATGAGAACCCATACCGGTGAAAAACCTTTTAAGTGTACCCTCTGTGACTATGCTAGTGCAGCAAAATCAGCCCTTAAAGCCCATGTGAGAACGCATACCGGTGAGCGGCCGTTCAAATGCGAAATCTGCGACTATACGAGTACGCAACGTTGGGGTATCAAACTGCATATGAGAAAGCACACAGATGAGGCCCCACTGAAGTGCACCGTTTGTGATTATGCTAGTGCAGACAAATATGCTCTTCAATCGCATATGAAGAAGCATACAGGAGAGACGCCTTTTAAATGCTTAGTATGTTCCTACCCCGCTAGATCTGCTGGTTATCTTGCGATCCACATGAGAAAGCATACACGAGAAAAGCCATATAAGTGCACCGTTTGTGACTATGCTTGTGCAGCACAAGGTGCACTTAAATCCCATATGATAACGCACACAGGCGAGAAGACGTTTAAATGTGACCGTTGTGACTATGCTTCTGCACGATCTGCTCATCTTACAGTCCATATGAGGACGCATACCGGTGAAAAACCGTTCAAGTGCACCGTTTGTGACTATGCTACTACAGTGCAATCTACTCTTGTATGCCATATGAGGCTGCATTCAGGAGAAAAACCGTTTGAATGTGCGTTTTGTGACTATGCTAGTGCACACAGTTCAAATCTTAAAAAGCATATCAGAAGGCATAAAGAGGAAGAAGATACTTAAGTGCACTAGGCCGCGGCGTTCTCAATGTGTTCTAGTTGTGGAAACCTTGCGAAAATAAAGGAAACTTACTAGATATTACTTAATATAGAAAACGTTATTGATATTGTTACTTCGTTTTTTGTCCGATTATTAAAATGTCTCGATTAATAGTAGTCGATTATTAATATATCTTGATATACCCATCACTAGGCGGTACACACATCTATTATTAATTTCATTTATTACTACGCTAGCGTTCGGAAGGGCCAACTGTGATAGATATGCGGTTCGAAGTAAAACACTTTGAAAAATGCTTAGAGGAAACATCCGGTTCCTTTGGACTCTTTCGAACCAAAGCTTGGTCATAAAACTTCTAAATATGAACTTTCGTCCCGATACCTTTAGTAGTTTCTCCGGAATCGTCGCCACAAACATCGGGTACACATCTCGATCTAATAGAATCTCATGCAGCTAAACTATTAATTTTATATATTGTATGATAAAGTAATGTGCCTGGCCACATCAGATTTTTTTTTCGGCACGATTACAATACTTTATCATACTGCGTATGATAAAGTCTTTTGAATTTCATTGACTGTGTATCATAAAATTGGTTCATTTAACAGAAATGAACAATATAACAATTCTACAATGATTGGTAATGGATTTCATTTTTCAAATAAATCTGAAAACACTAAATTTTTCCGAAACAGTTGAAGATAGGTATAGGTATACATTGTACATAAAATATGTACGTAATATGGTAATATTAATATTAATATTTTTTGTCTAACAGACGTTTTGGTTATCTTGGTTATACACTTAATGAAACGATTTCAGTTCCGGTTTTGACTTTTATCTCAAACACATTAATTTTTCCCATTTACGTATAATATAAAATAAGTACCACCTACTCTCGAATTTTCAATAGAACCGTTTCGGCTTTAAACAACAGTTTTAGAAAACATAATTTGCACAGATATAATCTGTATCTAAACTGAAAATACGGTACAGTAAGTTTTGTTAAAATGTTGTCGATGAAGTAATTTTGCTAGCATTAATAATAACTTGTTTTTCAAAACAGAAAATTATGAAAAATTAAAAACAAGCTACGGAATCCGTAAATATTCAAGAAAATAAACAGAAAACATTCATGAGCTCGCGTACACAAATTATAATCTATCAGTTCATCAACTCAATTATTTTTCAAATTCATTTTTTCCCTAATAATACCGACGAATCGCAAAGTAGGCCAGGCAAATGTCACCACCAGGCACAGAAAAATAGATTATCAATTTAACCTTTAGCATACAGGGGCGTACTTTGCACACAATTCGTCTTCCATTATTTAATCACACATTACGTAACAAACAATCGTCTGCAATCGCACAGTTTGTTTATCACGCAATTAAAAGTTACACCTGGCGGTTCCGCAAGGTTACAGCCTTGGACCCGTGTTCTACATCCGATGAAAACATTTCGTTTAGATCACCCCCCGTGTATATCTGAGGGGTAAATTTTAGTTCGATATTGAAGTAGTCATATGGCGATACCATATGCCTTATGCTGCACACCGGCTACTGGCGTAGGTATAATTACGTTCGTGTTTTGTTTGTATCGTGGAAAATGCACACCTTGCCTACACCGGCGTCAGTCATTTGTTTGCGCGACCACTTAGACCGGGTTACTCGATTATCGAATCTATTAATGAAGTTACGCCGAAATCGCGTGGTTATTCGAAATGATACCGCCGTCTACAGTTGAATTGACAAGAGTGCATTATTATGACGAAAATAAAACGCATAGGAATTTGGAAATTTCGACTATATCGCGCGAAGTGTACCAGAACACCCTCAACAAAAATATCGTGATTAAAAGGAATATTTTTGGGCACAAGTGGGTGCTGAAAATCAACGAAAATGTTGAGGAGAAGAATAAAAACAAGTGCAATCCGAAAGTTGTTGTTTACGTGTGGGTGTTTTGTTGTATCATAGTCGCTATTGCGTTTGGAATTTATTTATCCATTGGTAAGTATACTAATATGATTATTTTTTTTTAATAATTAGCAGCTTTGTGGATTTTAGAAAATAAATTGTTAGAACGCCAAGTTAGGACGAACAAAATGTTAGTGCCAAATATGATATTCAATAATACTAATAATTATTCGGACATATTAGAGGATATTTTGGTAAAGTTTGATGTTGCCCTGGAAACTACAACTCATGGGGTTGAGTTTCATAGAAATCATGATGATGACCAACACATGACAACAGAAGGCCATAGTAATGATTTAACAACTAAGGATACAACGCAAATGTTTGATAATACTACACATATGCCGGTGAGTACTTTGAATAATTTACAATTTTTATTTGTCTGTGGTATAAAATAGTATATGTACGCTATGTGACACAATGTTGAAACATCTTGGTGTTTCCATGCTGTTTACAAAGTCAAATGTATATTTCGAGTGAGGATAGCAATGTTGTTATGCATGTTTCAAGAATTTTGCTAATGTGCCGCCATTTTTGTCATTTCGTCAAAATAGTTAAATAATAAATTAAAGTAGAGGAAATTTTGTATAATTTATGTCTATGACATTTTTTGGTAAAATTAATAGTTTAGCTGTAGGAGCAAATGCTATTTGTTCGAGATCGTGTCTGCATTAATATAGGATTTGCCAGATATTTTTATTCTAATGACAGTAGGTAGTGTCAAAGGCTGATTTGTTGACAATACCTACTGTCAATATCTGTCGAATCCTGGCTAATTCGTTTTATTTTAATGCAAACACGATCGATCTCGATCAAATAGAATCTCATGCAGCTAAACTATTAATTTAATGTATTGTATGATAAAGTCATGTGCCCGGCAACATCAGATGGGGTTCTCTATATCGATCTTTAATAGTTTTTGAGATATTGTCAGTATAAAAGAATGCAAACTGAATACAAGTACAAAATTTGATTTTGTTGTTGTTGTAGTGCCTGTAAGTTTTGCCAATTGCAAACTGTAATACCTATATTGATAAGTTTACGGAACGCGAATTTTGTGATTGATAAATGAAAATGCGTTTTGGGTAGAATTATTTGCCCTGAAGATGAACCAAGACTCCTATCGCGTGAAGTTTTCGAAAAAACAAAATTAAGTCAGAATCTCATAAAAGGCGAGAGTATTTTTTGCAAACTCAATTCAGCTGATTATATGATAGAAACCTCAAAAGGGCCTCATAATAAATCTCAATCATTGTATGTATTTTGACCTGAAATCCAGAAAGTTTGTGCACAAACGTTTTCCATGCATTTACAACGATTTTTAACTTTCAAACCTGGGTTTCGTATAGGGTTTCCAATCCCAGAAAATATACTGATCTCGGGACTTCGGGATTAAAGATTTTATAATCGCGGAATTCTGAAATTCATGAAAAAAGGAAAAATTGTCAGATCAAAACGCCTGGGATGCCAAAAGTTACCGAATCCAGTCAGTAAGAAAAGCCTAAAATACACTTGATTGGACAATATCTTTTACCCTGAAACTTGATCAACGTTTTCAAATTTTTACCTTAAAAGAAGAAAACCAAAATTGTCGGTTTAAAAGGTGTCAAAGTGTACGTATTGAAATCAATAATAAACGAAATGTAAACTGTGTTAAATAATAGAATAATAGAACAGAATATTTGGGGTTGCCATTTAAAGAAGTTAATAACAAATGAAGCACGAAAATTAAATTTAATAAAATTATGGTGTATTTTGAGAATCAAACATTGACCTTGCTACGGTCTTTATATCGTTTGGATTCAAAATGTTGATTGTCATGAATTGTTTTCAACCGTAATATAGTTTTTGTGGCCTCGTATATTTGTTGATTTGTTCATCATTATATTTTATCATAAACATATTATTTAAACACATAAACCTCTTAAGACCAAAGCTATCGGCAGCTACATATGCAATTAAAGCTGTGAGACGTATAGCAGATGACTTTACAGCAAGAACTGTTTACCATGCTCTGTTTCACAGCATCCTGTGTTATGGTTTGCTTGAGTACGGTGGTTCCCATCATGCTCCGAAGTTGTTTCGGCTACAGAAGGCTGCAATTAGAGCAATATGTGGTGCACATCCCAGGGATCATGCTAAGCCACTTTTCATTGCACAGTCAATAATGACAATGTCATGTGCCTATATATACCAGAATCTTGTATACATTAAAGAGTTAAGTCATACACTAGAAACAAGAAGTGATGTACATGACCACAACACAAGACACAAGGACCATCTACAAACACCACAGATACGACTTCAAAAGGGACAGACGGGTACTAGATATTGGGGGTATAGGTTCTACAACAAACTACCACTCAACATTAGAATGCTGCCTGAACGTCCCTTTAGACTGAAAACTAAAAAATACCTAACCAGTAAGGCTTATTACAACCACCTGGAATTCATGGAGGAAGACCACACGGAAATCTCATTTAGATAAATTTCTCTTAATTGTTGATTTTTTGTGCATTACTTTTTGACGTTTCTTGACATGTAATTGTGTTAGAGGAATAAAGTATATTATTATTATTATTATTATTATTATCATACTTTTTAGTTATCACCCGAAACAAGAACACTTCTAACTATCTGCGACAACTGCATAGACGACGAAGAGATCTGCTTGAAGACCGAAGAGTTCCACAGCCCACTATGCGTCAAAATACTCGATCGCAGAGACCCCACGGGTTGCGGTGGATTATGCGAACTGAACATTCAACATTGCCGAAGATTACATCCGGAAATCGAAGTATTTCAGTGCATCAAAAACAAAAATATACTCCACTGTCCGAGCGATAACTTCAACTGCGGGAATAGGTGCATCGAGAAAAACAAACGATGCGACGGCGTCATCCACTGCACCAATATGGCCGACGAACAAGACTGTGGTAAAATTGTTTTTCGTTTAAGCTTAAATTACCAAGATGTATACGGTTCTTATTATTTTTGTGTACGTTTTAGAATGCAATATGGATGCTTATTTTCATTGCGGAAATAAAACGTCTTGTATCGAGACGTTTAGAAAATGCAACGGGATCATAGATTGCTGGGATATGAGCGACGAAATGGATTGCAACAGAGGTACGGAAATATTGTAAATACTGAATCGGCTAGGTGTGAAAAAACGAGCTGCCATCTCAGTAATTTCGTCAAAATACTTAAGTAATAGGTTAAAGTTAAAGTATTAATTTTATAATATCTAGTATGATAAAGTAATGTGTCTGGCCACACCAGATTTTTTTTTTTAGAACAGTTGGCAAACGACGAAGCATAACAAAAGATTTGGTGTGTTTTTTTGTAATTTGCAATGTAATAGACAATAGTTATTCGTAATTTCTTTTTTAATATTTTTAGACTGCAAACCCAATGAACTTCCGTGCCTGACAGGAAAATGCATAACGAAACAACAATTCTGCGATGGAACCTTAGACTGCGAAGACAAAAGCGATGAACCGGAAGGTTGCTAAATCCCTTACGATAGCATTTAGCTTACAGCGCCTCCAGCTTACGCCCAGTATTAAAAAACTTTATTTTTCGAAGTCGGCTTTTACTCGTAATAGGTAATATTACTCAAAAAAACAATAAAACATTCTTTATAAAAATACATTTTATCTTTTCATATCTTACATACAAAAATGTTTACGAAACAAGAGTATTAAAAAACACGAATAATCACATGAATAAAAAAATAAATACTAAAACAAACGCTAATAGGTATCGAGATCGATAGTAAAATTTGACATGAACGTCACTAAACCGTCGAAAGTCTCCCGCGGTTCCTTGATATTGTCGATGAGGTTCCGGTAACACGACGAAATTCTTCGCAACGTTTCCTATAATAAGACGATCGATAAAAAAATCATAACCTCAAATGTTTCGACTTACGCCATCCCAATCGTGTTTGTAGATTCGTAAGCACTGTTGTTCGAGCACGGCGGTGCTTAATAATTTGTTTCCGTGCAACGATAACAGGAATTTTTCGAAAATTCTCCACGATTTGTTCAGGTCCGATGATTGCGATAACATCTGTATGTTTCTCGGGCAAATTATCAAGTTGAACATCTCGATTTTGGTTTCTTTTATATCCAACCAGTATTGGATAAATAATGGAAGAACTCGTTCGGATAATTCAATTTGGAATGAGACTAAAATTAATTATATTGATTTAATAAAATAGCTAATTATTATATTAAACTGTGTTGATTTTTTCCGTAAGTGTACGTGAAAAAATAAAAACATATTTTACCTAAAATCAAGAAAAAGTCGATGGTTTGTTTATTTATACACAACGTTATGTTGTCATTAACATCGCATCGTCTGCTGATAGTAACTTTGCAGTCTTCCAACTTGGATCGTATACAATCCTCCGTGACAGGCTTCTTTTCCAGTGAGGTTATCATTAAATTCTAAAAATAAAAAAGTTAAGTGTTAGCACATTATTTTATATTAAGGGGCCCGTAAGTTTATCTTTCGTTCAGTAACTGATCGCTTAACGAAGAGACAAGTGCATTTAAAATTTTAGCAATCAAATGAATAATTTTACAAAATAAAAACTAACACGTAAATTCTGGGACGCTTCTAGTGCGCTCAAAGTCTTCTCGTCGTGTAGAACAGGCTTTCCGTTGCAGGGTAATACCGATGATACCTTGGTTGGCTTTGAATGTAGAACTCTCCGCAGTTCATGTACCACCATCTTTTCTACTGTTGCTAAAACGAACATAAAAGGAAACGTTAATATAAATATCCTACTTTTAAATTATAGTTTATTCTATTTCTGGTTATACCTATTATATTAACTTTAAATTACAGTATATTCGCTTGTTAAAGTATGTTTAAAACTGTGTTTTAACCTAACCAAGAACATTAAATATGAATGCAACTGTCAATGATTAAAACATTACCTCATTCCTCGTCCATTTGAGGTTATAATCTGTAAAACTTTCTTTTAACTTACCCAAGAAACTATAAATTTTAATACAACTGTCAAATTTTAAAACATAACCTCATTTCTCAATTGGAGGTTATAAACTTCAAAAGCAATTACATACTTACGCATTCGAATAAACAGTATCTTCTAGACACATTAAATTTGATATTATTATATTACTTATTTCCAAATTTGAGGTTATAAGTTTCAAAAACATTAAAAACATTCAAATTTTAAAACGTTTCTTAATTTGAGGTTATGAACTTAAGAAAAAGGAAAAATACCTGTACTTAGAGCGTCATCCATCCAAGTCCCAATCTGTCTAAGGCACATTCTCACAGTAATCGACGCGGCTGTTTTTACCGTCGCCAATAACTCGTCAGGTTGAAGCAAGCCGAACATTGCTTTTTCAACTCTATCCTGTACAATTCTCTCTGCTATCTCCACGCAACGGTTACGCATATCCCTCCTGATATCTTCCACGCCATCTTCAATCTCTCTCATGTGTTTAGCCTAAAATATAACCTATAAATTCTGGGCGAATAACCTAAAAACGAAAAACTAACCTCAATATCTTTGCGGTCTTCCGGAGTTAACCTGGAAGATTTTATAGACTGCTCAAACGCAGCAGCTAGATCCTTTTTTAGGATGGGTAAGACGTGGTTGGATAAATATTGTACGCAACCTGCGTAAACGCGTTCGGTAACAAATTCGATAGATTTTCTAAACGCTTGAGTGCGAGACGTTAGGAATGCTTCTTCTAATCGACGCTGAAATGACGAATGTTTAGGTTAATTTAATAATATTACAACTTTTGAGGTTAGAATAATCTGTCAAAACACATCTCGTTTTTTCTTACCTCAACATGTTCTTGTGTCATCGCAAGTTTGTCAACGTTAGATAACGGCAATCTCTTAACCTCTCCAACATATTTATTCTGTCCGGTTGACAGCAACGTCTTAAATTTTTCCAGCGATGGACAACAAACGTAAACGGTAGCGCCATCTACGATATCTAGACAGTCAACTGGAAACTCTCCCTTTTCTATCTCGGAAAAATAACCATCAAATTTGTGAGTCCACAAATTTTCAAATTTCCCGTCCGAATCATTACGAATTAAATGCTCATCGAGCCATTTGTAATATAACGAACTCGGAAAATATTGTAATTCGAATAACCGTCCTAAAGAAACTCGTACCAGTAGCACGGCGTACGGTATTGAGGTTACGTTTTGCGTAAAGATGATACTCTCGCTTCTCTTATAAATGCAAAATAGAATATCGTAGATTTCTTTAAAATATGGTAGCCGTAATGTTACGTAGTCCAACATGGATAAATAAACAATAATCCAAGATATCGAAAAAATTGATTTTTTCTTGTCGATTGCGTTTAAAATTATCGATTTTAGGTTTAAACACGATTTATAGTGACTTCTCGCCGATAGATGGCTATGCAAAACCTTTTTGGATAATTTTTCGTAATCACACTGGTATGGAAGCGACTCAACATAACCTAAAAACTTTGCTAGAATCCTCGTTTTCTTCAGTTTTACCAACAAACTAGATTTCGCTTGATGCTTTACTAAGGTTTCTAAAAAAAAATAAACGTTTTCCGAACACAAATCAAAATACATTTTCAGGTTAGAATATTACCTCTGCGGTCGAATTCGTAACCTGTAAATTCGACGTTGTCCTGGGTTAGAAGTTCGGTGACAATCGCGTCTTTTAAATGTTCGTAGAAAACCGAGTTTGAGGACGCAATTATGAATTCTTTGAAGAACTCTTCGCTACCCACAAAGTTAGGGGCCGTGCTTGTACCGTTTTTATCGTTCTTGACGAGCAATCGGAACTTTAGTTTGGTTAGTTTTGAAGAGTCGATTCCTGGTAATTTTTGTAGGATTGCTGCTTCGTTGTGGATGTATTGTTTGCCCTACGAACAAACAAAATTGAACGTAATCTGTTAAAAAGCTACTGAAGACTTTTATTTAGAAAAACGTGGTAAATATCTTATGAAAAAAATATAATTTTACTGAAAATGAACCTTTTTAAAACGTCAAACTAAATATAGAAAAATAAACTCACTTCGTTTTCCGTATGACAAACCAGCACCATCTGCGACACAAACAATCTGGCGAACTGCCGATAGTTGACAGGATCGTCGGACAAGTAGAATAACGACTTCACTTTCTGGCCGAGCGCAAATGCAAAATTCCAGTCAGCGCTGGAACGTGTCTGCTCCCAAATCCAGAAGAAATCGTAAAACATATCCCGCTGCTTTTTAAATGCGTGGAACGAAGCGTCGTTCACAAAATTTTCTCTATTATCAGTTTCGGTACTAAAGTTTACGTTTGTACCAGCCGTCGACTCAAAATTTTGAACCGCAACAGGTTCCTCTTTTTCTGTTTTCTCCGATAGTTTATAAGTTACGATCGCCTGCAGATTTTCGCGAAATTCAACGCAATACGGCGATCCGAAATTTTGAACACGTTCGTTATTTAGTAATAGTTCTAAGGTGGATAAGTCAAAAATATGCAGGAAGTTGACGATTTTTCTTAAGATTTCAATACTGAAATAAGCGCGGTTATGCGGGGAGAGAAATAGCGTAGTTAAATCCTTGCGGGAGGTTATGTTTTCAAGCGTCAAGAACCCAATATCCCCATCAGGGTCTTTATAATGATGTGACACCAATATCGTCAACAAAAAATGCAGTTCGGACGTTAAACTTAATACCAAACTATTTTCTACGAAATAAAAAAACAAATTTACCAGTTTATCCAACTCCAGAAAATTCCGGCAAAATTCAAAACGCGGGATTATTTCGATTTTGCTTAATTTACCCAGACTCGAAGGCGACTGGTTAAAACTCGCCTCGATCTCCCTAAATTCTCCCCCGGAATCATTAAAACTCGCGCAAACTTGTTTATCCAAACTCGCCCGAACAGGTTTCCGCAAGTCTAACCTCTTCCTATGGATCTCAAACTTATCCGTGGATTCGTCGTCGCATGCGCAAACCTGTTCGTCAGCAAAACTCGTTTCAACCCGGCGCTTGTCGAATCTCCGCTCGAATTTCTCGTTATAACTCGCGTTGAACTTACTACTACTCTGCAGAACGCACGCGCAATCTTGTTTATTCCCGTCGGGTTTCAACCGGTTCGCTAACATAACGTGTTTACGTTCGGCGTCCGATAAATCGACCGTATTGCATTTTAAGCAATTCGTAATACCGTCAAGGTTTTGCTTTTCGTTACCGGAGTTGACGAAATTCTCGAAACTCGTCTGTAGCGGTTTAAAAGTGGGGTTATCTTCGACGGCCGTCGGTTTGATACGGCGCTTCTTCTGTTTATCGGTCGCCTTGACGACGAAATCGCCCAGGCAGAGGCTGCGGTCTTTGGCTTGCGGTCGCTTCTGGTTGCTGTTGGGCTTTTGCGGCCAGCTAGGAAGCGACTTGTTTAGGTTTTTGTTTTTCGCTTTCGGGGTGCTCGTCATCCAGTGCGGTGATTTTTCGACCGGCACGAACGAGAAGCTCTGCGACGATTTCTGACCAGTTTCTCCCCGAACTGGTTGCAATCTCGCACGTTTCTTAAAACCAGGCGTCGTTTGTTTGTTGTTTAGGTTATTATCCGGTGTGGAAGGTAACCCTGCTTCATTTGTTTTAACGTCGCTGAAAAATAAGTCTCGGTGATTAGATATTTCCTTCGTTAAATAAAAACTACTTACCCAAGTCCATCTTCGTGAATATAGTTGATAAAATACTCGATAAAATCTTGCTGACAACAAGTAAATTTAGTAAAAACTTCGTTGTTATCCTGAAAACAAAAGACGATTTCTAGGTTGTGAGATTTTGGGAGATAAAACTCTGCCTTACGGTTCCGTTTGGCGATTTCAACCAGGCTGTTATTAATTCTAGTGGAATCTCGTCTCTGACGTATGCTAAAAGGAGATGTTCGGCCATGTTACTTTGGTTCTGCAGATTCTGCAAAATTGCTATTTCTAGACCATTCCTAATATCAACAAACACATAACCTAACAGCTAACAATCAAAACACGAGAGTGGGGCAATTTCAAGTTTGCGCGGTCCAAACGAGAGTTGCAGTGCTACCAATTATTAAAATCCTCTAGTGGTTTGACGTACGGTTTGTGCATTTGAAAATCTGACGAAATTCTTGTTAAAAATTGAAAATCTATTTGCGTATACCCGGTATAACAATACAATGACAATTTAGTTCAATGTGCGGGTAATGTGCTTCTTTATGGGTATAAGAATTTATCGAAAAGAAGATTATATGATACGTTATCGCACTGTTTCTTCATAGTTTCAAATTCTTCGATCTTCGCCTCTGTGAGTTTGCGTAAGATTGCCAGATTTTTCAGTAGCCTGTTCTTAATTATTATTTTTCTAGCTGCTTGAATGAATTTCCCCAATTTTATATACCTCCGAAACCAGGGCTCCATGAAACAGGTGCGAGTCCCATGTATATCGGGGAACTGGAATGAAATATACATTTCCAAAAGTGAGTATTATTATCAATTCTTAATTTGATCTTACTTCGCCAATCTTTCTTTCGGTTCGCTTTCTGAGCAAGTAACCTTTCGGTTTATATTCTAGTAGATCGATCAGTGGTATATCCTACAATATATATATATATTTATTTTCTAATCGTTTGAAATTTTATCTATAGCGTAATACCTCTACGAAATTATTTAAGAATTCAAATTTTAACTTCGTGTATTGCTTCTCAAGTTTGGTCTTGTTGTGGTTGACCAACGCTAGTTTATTCATTTCCTTGTACTGATGAGCGGTGTCCATGAATTGATGCATTTTTCGTTCGTAATTTGCGTAATTTTCGTCCCTGTGTTTGTTCAGGAAACCCGCTATCTCGCGTTCTCCTCTAATTTGGCCATATTTTTCCATAATTTTAAGATTAACGTCATGTTGGGTGTACGCTGGTGGGCACTTTTTGTGTGGTTTCGCCATTTTTTGTAAGAAACAAGCAGAAATTCCTTCGAGATTAATGACGAATGACAAATAAAGTTGAGGTGACAATAATAAATTGTCAAAATGTACCTGGCAGCCCAAAACTGTTCAAATAAAACAACTAATATTGCATAAGGACGTTTGTATTTTAAAATTAGATTCGATAGAAAAAACAAGTCACAATAAACCATATAACTAACACAAAATATGTTTCTCTTATACACAATATTATAATCAAACTTCTACGTTAAAGAATTGACTTCCAAGTGATGGCTGCGCTCAAACTTCTAGACAGAATACCCCAAATTATGTTTATAGACAAGAATCCGATAGAAAACTTCAACAGTTCGTGCAGAACTTTCAACCTAACGAAAAAAAAGAACAAACAAAATTATAATAACGATAATTCTTAATAATCGTAGTCCGTTTTACCTTTCGTGTTTAACTTTCGCTTCGGTGATCGTGTTCATTGGGTCCTTCAAAAGAAACACTCGTATACCCAAAATATACGTTTTAAAGTACTTCAACCAATTCAAATTGGCTACGCTGAACGGGAACAATTTCTTGTCTTCTTCATTCATCTTCTTCCATAGATTGGTGATGTTATCGTTGGAGAATTCCCAATCTCTCGTGCAGAAATATGTGATAACGTCGGAAAACTTGTGCACCTTATTGTACAATTTGCACAAACTGAAACATAATGGAAAATAACTCGGTGGAACTCTCCGATACATATTTCGGCATCGAAAATACTCACGTCGGTTTCCTCCCCAATAGCAAACCAAAGAAATCCAACGTAACTGCGGGCATATAATGATAAACCAGTTTCCTTATGTTATAGAGCGCCCTATTTCTTGTCGAATTGAACTTGATACACCATATCGAGCTAAGAACTGGGTACACTTCGCCGTACATCCTATTTATCGTGTTGTACTCTCCCCAAGTGATCGGGTTCTCCACTGTTGAGACGTAATTATAAATTGGTATGGGCGTCCTCCTAAAAAAAAAAATTTGTTTCTTCTGTTTATCGTTTTATGTCTAACTTTATAGGCTATACCTTTCGTTATTTGCAACATCCCAGGCGGACGCTAGCAGAGCGGATATGCACATGTCTCCTGGCACTATGTTGGCAATTGTTTCGTTATTGCATTGCATCGTCCTCAGGATCCCGCCAGCGGCGCCTGCGCAGACTCCCGTGGGGCCGTAGAGGTTGTCGATCCAGCCTTCGAGCGGTTCCTTGTAGGTGGAAGTTACTGAAAATCGCAAACTTATCAACTACTTGAAATTAGCCAATACATGAACCCGACATGATGTTTTAAAAAGACTTAGCGAACTACTGTTTTTTATATCACTTGGTAGGGTGTTAAACATCTTCAGTGCTTTATAATAAAATGAATTTTGTGTGCTGCTTTTTGTATATTTTGGTAATCTGAAGTGGTCCTTTTGCCGAGTATTGTATTCGTGCTGCTGACTATTGTATGTTAAATGATTACTCATATAATTTGGGAGTTTATTATTTATGCATTTATATGCCAACGTGAGTGCCTGATATACCGTTCCTTGTTTAACATTCAAAAAATTTAATTTACTTAACATGGACTCGATACTGGTTAACCTGGAGCTTTGTAATAAAATTCTGAGTGCTCGATTTTGTTGTACTTGAATCTTTTTAATGTCTTTGTCTGTACACAAAAATAATATACTGCTGCAATAGTAAAAATATGGTTCTATAATCGTATGGTACAGAGATATTCTAGCTTTTAATGTAAGTTTATTAGATATTCTTCCTAAGTAGCTAATCTTTCGACTCACCTTTTTAACTATATATTCCATTTTACTTGTAAATTTCAAGTTATTATCTAAGATGACACCTAGATATTTAAATTTGTCCACTATCTCAACAACTGTGTTATCAATAACTATGTCTGGTAAAGGGTTTACCGAATTTCTATTTCCCAATACCATAGCTTTTGTTTTCAATACATTCAAACATAATTTATTTTCTTTATACCAATTTGATATCGACACTAGTTCGTAGTTTAATGTCGCGTTTACATCAGCTAAGTTATCTCCTGCAATTGATATTAGTGTATCGTCTGCAAGTAGGTGCATATCACAAGATTTAACTTGTGAAGCAACATCGTTTATGCACAAATTAAATAAAACTGGTCCAACAACAGAACCTTGTGGTACCCCTAAGCTGTTTATTAATTCACTTGACTCATTTTCTCCAATCCTAACCTTCTGTCTCCTGTTTGTTAAATAGTATTCAAACCATTTCAATTCTTTTCCTCTGATTCCGTAAGTTTCCAATTTTTGTAGTAACTTTTGACGACAAGGCTCTTTTTAAGTCTACAAAAACAGCAACTATCGTTTTACCGTCTTCTAATTCTCTTTTCGAATTTGCCAATACCAAATTTAGGGCCGTCTCGCATGAATGCTGAGCACGAAAACCTGACTGTTGGTCAGTAATAAATTGATTTTCATCCAAGTACTCACTGAGCTGTTGTTTAACAATAATTTCCAGTATTTGTTCTAGTTTTGGTAACATGTTAATAGGCCGAAACTCTTCGCATTTGGTGGTGTTCACAATTTTTTGTATTGGTATAATGGTACTTACTTTCCAAGAGTCAGGTACTATTCCTGTATTTAGTGACTCATTAATTAAATCTGTTATAAATTGTCCCACAACAGGTAATGCATCTTTTATTATCTTAATTGATATAGAATCTGTGCCGTTGGATTTTTTTATCTTATTTACGACAAAAAAGAGGTGTTGAACACTAATTGTCTTAAAGTGGAATTTTTGTGTAGTGCGCTTTATTAAGGATTTGGTTGCCGGGGGTGTTAAAATTGATCTATTTATTTGATTGATGCTGTCAATGAAATATGTATTGAACTTGTCTACCATGTCGCATTCTTCTGTAATTGCAACGTTATTAAAGACCACTTTCTTATTTTTTTTGGGTTTGTTGTTACCTATTATTGTTTTTAGAATTTTCCATGTTTTCTCTGGATTGTTTTTTCTTATTGTTGAATAGTATTTTTGAACTATCGCAGATTTTTAATGCTTTTTGTAACTTTGTAAATAAGTAACTTAATAATAATATTACCTATAGCTGGTCTAAAGATCCCAACCGTCAATCCGGACCCTTGATCTTTTATAACCGATTCCGCCAACGCTTTCGTAAAAGTGTAGGTGTTCGGCCAATTTCCCAAAATCCTGAAAAAAATTTAAATAGGTTTTCTTACTATTTCTAATAGTTTATAACCAGACCACATAATATGCTCCTTTTTTTATTATAAGTTATTAAAAATATTACCAAAATTTTATATCGAGTCTAAATAATAACTCACTTCTTTGTGCACAACTCGACGCTTTCATCGTCCATCTTGTCTAAGATCCTTTCAACGGCCTTATAACTCATCACGTCATAGAAGGCTTCGTCTATCTTATCCAGGTGACAGTTGGAATAAGCCGTAGATACATGTATGAAAGCCTAAAAATATATTACGTTACGTTACCTTACGTTACGTTACCTTACGTTACGCTACCTTACGTTACGTTACCTTACGTTACGTTACCTTACGTTACCTTACGTTACCTTACGTTACCTTACCTCACCTCACCTTACTTTACTGTACTTTACTTTAGTGACGGTTTTACTTACTTTTAAGTTTTGGGATTGTTTGCAAAGCTCTAGGACGGATTCGGTCCCTTTGACGTTTATCCAAAAAGCTAGTTGTAGTTTCTCGTCAAAGTTGACGGTGGCGGCAACATGAAATACGACGTTAATATTTTGGATTAACAACTGCCTATCGGTAATTTTGAGTCCCAGTCCGGCCAAAGTACAGTCTCCGGCTATTGGTACTATTTTGTGTTTGAATTTCGGTGATTCGGCTTTCAGTCTGTCAAAAACCTATAATTTAAGAAACGAAGATGTCAGATATTCGAAAAGCAACTACATTGTAAGATAATTTTGATGATTTACAAGCTAGAAGTTTCATATTAACCGAAAAACTGTTGTGTTTTTTTTTTCGATTATCTCTGAAAGTATCAGTTATTTGGCGGATACCTTTGCAAATTTTAGAAACTATAATGTTCTTAATAATTGAAAAAAAAAACTGACATTTTCAGTAAACAATAATGAAATTATTTGAACTTTGTTTTTTTTGTTATTATCTTGGAGACTATTAGTTTTACGGGAAATACTTTTTCTATGACAATATTGACCAGCTGTAATTTTCATGATAACAGAAAAACTGAATGTTTCAGAGATAACCATCCTGAATTTAAAAATTATCTGATAATTGTGTTTATTGCTAACAGAATAACTGACAATATTATTGGAAGATAACTTTTATCTATGGCAAATTTTACAAGCTATAATTTACCAAACAAAAAACTATAATTTGCAGAGATAATCAAACTAAGCTTTGACAATATTTGAAAATTACATTTTGTTTGCGGTTTTTTTTTTACTGATATTTTGCAGTGGTAATCACACTGAAACAGTTTGAAAATTGTTTTTTTTTTTTCGATTATCTCGGAAACTGACAGTTATTCTAAGATAGGAAAATTTACGAGCTGTAATTTTCTTCATAATCTTTTAAACTAACATTTTCAAAGAAAATTACGCTGAATTTTGACACTGAAAATTGATTTTTGCTATTATCTTGGAAACTATTAGTTATAATATGTAGTTATTCTAAAGATACATTTTCTATGGCGAAATTAACAAGCCATAATTTTCATTATAAGCGGGAAAACTGATACTTTTTTGGCGGTAATCACACTGAATTTCGAAACTGTTTAAAAGTTGTTTGTGATCTCTGAAACTATGGTATCAGTTATTCGTAAGATACGTTTTATCTATGACAATTTTTACGAGCTATTATAATTTTACCCGAAAACCTGAGACATATTTCAGAGATAATCAAACTGAATATTTAACCTTTTACCCCCTATATGTCTTTCATAGAGTGGTGAAATTGATTTGGACTTTTAAGATATCGCTTAAAACAATTTTGGACCTAAAAGACTATTACTGGACTATCACAGGCTGTTCCAGAAATGACTTATCGTATTTTAAAGATCTTAGTACTCACTATATCGTCGAAATATTGGTCCATCCTCTCGTAGATGTCTTTACCCTTCTTCTCGCGTATCAGCATATATATAGTTCCGACTTCAGTGGACCTCAATAGTTTCTCGACTAGCAACTTCCCCAAAAATCCCGTTCCCCCCGTCAGGAAGACGCTCGCCCCTTTGTAGAAACATTGTACTTGTGACTGATAATTTGATGTCGTCGAAGTCCAGTTTTCGTTCAAATCGTTGGAAATGTCCATTTCAGTATAGTAACCTGACACAGAAAAGAAAGATCCATTAAAAATCGAATTGTAATAATTATATAATCATTACAACACAAGAGAACTATTATAAAACATGATGAGTTAGCATAATCAGCTAACATAATGCAAGAAATTTACAATGGTGTCATCAATAAAACTGCAAGTCTATAGGATTAAATGTTTATTTTTTTCGAGTTTGTTTGGGGAACACCTGTGTTAAAAGGCAAACATTATTAAACTCGCCGACCATTTTTCTGTTCTCTATTTGCATATTTGCTTTGGAGATGAATACATATTCGATGTTTCCGGTCATTCTGTTTATTATTCACGTAGACAATCGCTTATATTATGACGCATAGGTGATATGTTTGAGAGCGCTGTCGTGTTTGAAGAAAGTGTATTGCTGTAGGTACTATCGTGGCCATATATTTGATGAATTACAGACTATAGGCAACCCACTAATTCATAGGTTTAAAGTTGATTACATAATCGTTGTTTATCTTGCATTTTCCCTACAAAAGATCGAGTTGAAGCATCTCATGATTGCTGCAATTGACGCGGCGCTCTTCGGTCTTTCGGGCGAGCGGGGGAAGGGATCGACAGCGACGCTGCAAGTAGTGGCGGATCGCACGTGCATTAGTTACTAGGAGAACAGTGTTTACGGACACAATACATATAACGACACGGCGATTATGCCTCGCCAAAGAAATTTGGATATCCGGCGACAGATTACCGAATTAAAAAATAATGGCGAAATGAGTCAATAAGATAACAGAACCACGAACAGGCATTTGGAACTCCCATGGGAATTCTTGGCAATTTAAATCGGGTATCGGGATTAGCATTTAAAATTAATGAGTGATCTGCAAAATAATCTATGTGTCTACAAATTTACGATGCTAAATTTGTAAAAGTTTTTTGATATTTTTAAGTTTTATACGCTCAGAGCTGACGTTTGTAATATATGTAATATATCAAGAGTTGTACTTATTTTATATTGCTTGTGCATGTATTTAAATATTATTAATAAATAAACTGTTGAAACTGTTATAACAGTTTGAATGTTTATATAACAAAACCGGGCATACTTTTTAAATATTTTTAGGGTTTATCAAGCAAACTTAATTTAGTATTCACCACTAATCGGAAAATCTGCCAACTCCATATTATTAGATCTATCCGCTTCCATCAAAATCTTGTTTACCACTTTATTGTATAAAAACTGAAGAAAACAAAAACGCCAATCGATAGAAGAGATTTCTCTCGTACCGGGTCACATATTATAATCAGAATTATGCAAAAATTAACAATTTAATTGTTAGTTAAAAGTACTACCTTGACAAGTAATCGTTCTTTTTGTGTATTGATAATAAGCTGTCCCGGTTCTCTCAGCTGTGTCGGTTCTCTCCGACATGACAGCACCGCTAACGCCTCCCTTCCCCGCAGCACACCAAAGACCGTAGAGCGTCGGAATTCACGCGGAGTTTCAGCACGATCTTTTGTATGAAAAATGCAAGATAAACAATGATTATGTAATCAGCTTTAAACCTATGAATTATTGGGTAGCGTATAGTTTATATTTCATTATTCTAGCTCTTCTAATAAGGGAATCTAGGCAAAATGATAAAAGTAAAGAAGGTTAAATCAAACTTGTACCTCTATTGAATTCGTGGAGTCCTTTGTAGTATTCGTATACAACCATTTTGACGATGTGTCCTTAATCTTTCAATAATATCACTGGTTTTATCCGTTTAATTAATAATATAAATATAAGTAACTTGTATGATTTTTCCTAAAACGATTAAATGTTAAATATGTTATTTTATTCTGCTGGGGAACAGCGACTAATGTCATAGAGGTAGAGCCAGTAAGCCAGGAAATAATGTGGAGAAAAACCTGCGATGTCTGGTGTCTGTCTAAGCAATTCCTGCAGAAAAATTGAACCATTGAATCGGTCGCCACTTCAGGTGAAACTGGGTTAGACAGATTAAGTTACTATAAGAACATATATTCCTCAATATAACTAAGAAGAAGAAAACATCATGTGTTGTGATGTGATAGTAATATACTTTTTTTATTACGTGTCTAAAGTCACTAGTTCTCTAGTCTCTAGTCTAATCATCCTCTAGAATTGCTTGGACAGACAGTAGCATTTGCTGTTTTCCACGTTATTTTACGACATGTAAAATTCGTGATGATGTTTTATGTGGTTACAATTTTGTCGCATTGGCTTAGAAGACTATAACTTGACTATAACTAGAAAAGATGATAATGACACAAGTCGCAACTTACCGCCTAACGCGCATTATTATAGCAATTGTTTGATTTTCGGTCTACGAGAAAATTTTGAATAGTTTTCGCAAAAGATTCCGCGGCTGCCAAACTGACAAGTAACTTTATTTTAAATCAATGATATAGAAGCTTTAAACATGTCTGTCATTACTGACGTGCCTCCAAGTGTTTGCTCTCAAGTCTATCACCTTTATTACCATGGCAACATAATCCACAGTCAACTAAAGAAGCGAATGATTAACCAAGGTGACGATACTTTTTGGAAAAAACACCTCCGCCTGGATTTGAACCGGGAACCCTCCAAATTCCGGGTGACAGCTCTCCCAGTTGAGCTACAGAGGTTAATCCGAGTTTCGAATTAAAGAAACCCGCCGCGACACCTATCGGGGCTAGATGGAAGTTCGACAAAATTTCGAAAAATGCGGTTGTTATCTTACAATTTAAAGTAATTTTATATTTAACAGTTGGTAGTTGGTGTAAAATTCACAACTACGACTGACGCGAACCAATAGCGATTGAGATGTCAGCGTTATTTGACACTTGACGTCAATATCATAAATCTTGGAAAACCAAAAGTTACTAAAAGTTTGTGATCTAGTGTTTTTTCATAATGACACCGAAAGCGGTTTCGTTATGAGTTTATAACGAACGCAAAGTAGAAAAAAACGTTTACAATTTTCAAATAGTAATAAATATGAATAAAATAAATAAAGAATATAGAAGATAATACAATTAAAATAGTATAGCTCTGCTACACATGCCACATAAAAGTTCTGAAAATATGTAAACATTTTGAAATATATTTCCTAAAATAAAGATAATAAATATGATGTTTTGATAATATATATTTTTGCCCTCGTCTACATATCATCCACATGTTAAGTGCGGATTTATTAAGCCTTCGATTAGTATAAAGTTGTATCAGAAATGAGCTTATCAAAACTACTTGAGTAGGTGGTACGTAACTGCTAATACAAAGAATCCAGCCAAACTACCTAAATATTTGACAAACTAAGACGGTTTTGAAAGTTTTATTATATTTAAGTTTATGTTACCGCGAACATGTCAGATGCTTGGAGGAACTATCACTATATACCAAATAGGTGGCGGCATTTATAACCACCAGGTGATAGTTCACGAACAAAATTTTGTGGGGCCAGAAAATCAAAACATTCACACACACACAATGTGGAATTATGTGAATACGGGCACAAAAAAAAACTTTGGAAGCAATTCGGTACATCGAGAGTGCTTTTTCCCTCAAACATTCAAGAGTTGGTTTGTAGAAATAAATTCCAAAATTCCCGTTATGTTCTAAATTCTTAAAGAAATATATCTTTTTCTTTTTTTGTATCAGACTAATGATTTTCGCCGCAAATAAACTTCATTCGAGTATTCATTTTTTCAATTCGGTAAAAGTTAGAGCTGTTAAAATATCAATAAAACCGTATTTTAACCGGGTACAACTTCTTAAGGAATTGAGAAAACCAATAAGTCAATATGAACCTATTTACTCGGAATGACATTTAGTTTTTAGAAGAAAATCTGTAAGAAGTTTTATGTGGAATTTATTTTGTTACTTACTAAATATAACGCAGAGCAGTATTTTAGATTTGAATGTACTTAATTAAGTAGTTGTTCGAAATGACCTTGTCAATGCTCTTAATTAGTTGGGCGTAATAGTTTGAAATGCGCCCCGGATTCTTTTTTGCATATTTTCGGGTGTTGTTGGAGGTTCAGCATAAACGTAATCCTTAACGTAGCCTCACAATAAATAATCCAGTTTCGTTAAGTTCGGTTGTCGAGAAGGCTAATCTAGCAATTTGGAAAGATTTCGTTAAGCTGGTCCCTGACATGTGACGCTGTATATTTTGCATAAATTTTTGAATTTAATTGGGTAATTAAATCTAAAAAGTACAGCCCTCTATCTATTTTAGTTTGTTCAGGAGGATTTTTGAAACTTAGATTTTACGTTGTTTATCGGTGGTTGAATGTTATGATTTCGCTTCATGTGCGATTACGGGCAAAGTAGTTGGGATAGAAATTATTATTATACACGTTTATAGATCAGATACATTGGGTAATTAATTCTAAAAAGTACAGCCCTCTATCTATTTTAGTTTGTTCAGGAGGATTTTTGAAACTTAGATTTTACGTTGTTTTTAGCTGGTTGAATGTTATGATTTCGCTTCATGTGCGATTACGGGCAAAGTAGTTGGGATAGAAATTATTATTATACACGTTTATAGATCAGATACATTGGGTAATTAATTCTAAAAACTACAGCCCTCTATCTATTTTAGTTTGTTCAGGAGGATTTTTGAAACTTAGATTTTACGTTGTTTTTAGCTGGTTGAATGTTATGATTTCGCTTCATGTGCGATTACGGGCAAAGTAGTTGGGATAGAAATTATTATTATACATGTTTATAGATCAGATACATTGGGTAATTAATTCTAAACACTACAGCCCTCTATCTATTTTAGTTTGTTCAGGAGGATTTTTGAAACTTAGATTTTACGTTGTTTTTAGCTGGTTGAATGTTATGATTTCGCTTCATGTGCGATTACGGGCAAAGTAGTTGGGATAGAAATTATTATTATACATGTTTATAGATCAGATACATTGGGTAATTCATTCTAAAAACTACAGCCCTCTATCTATTTTAGTTTGTTCAGGAGGATTTTTGAAACTTAGATTTTACGTTGTTTTTAGCTGGTTGAATGTTATGATTTCGCTTCATGTGCGATTACGGGCAAAGTAGATGGGATAGAAATTATTATTATACACGTTTATAGATCAGATACATTGGGTAATTAATTCTAAAAACTACAGCCCTCTATCTATTTTAGTTTGTTCAGGAGGATTTTTGAAACTTAGATTTTACGTTGTTTTTTGGTGGTTGAATGTTATGATTTCGCTTCATGTGCGATTACGGGTAAAGTAGTTGGGATAGAAATAATTATTATACACATTTATGGATCAGATACATTGGGTAATTAATTCTAAAAAGTACAGCCCTCTCTCTATTTTAGTTTGTTCAGGAGGATCTTTGAAACTTAGATTTTACGTTGTTTTTCGGTGGTTGAATGTTATTATTTCGCTTCATGTGCGATTACGAGCAAAGTAGTTGGGATACAAATTATTATTATACACATTTATGGATCAGATACATTGGGTAATTAATTCTAAAAACTACAGCCCTCTATCTATTTTAGTTTGTTCAGGAGGATTTTTGAAACTTAGATTTTACGTTGTTTTTAGGTGGTTGAATGTTATGATTTCGCTTCATGTGCGATTACGGGCAAAGTAGTTGGGATAGAAATTATTATTATACACGTTTATAGATCAGATACATTGGGTAATTAACTCTAAAAAGTACAGACCTCTATCTATTTTAGTTTGTTCAGGAGGATTTTTGAAACTTAGATTTTACGTTGTTTTTAGCTGGTTGAATGTTATGATTTCGCTTCATGTGCGATTACGGGCAAAGTAGTTGGGATAGAAATTATTATTATACACGTTTATAGATCAGATACATTGGGTAATTAATTCTAAAAACTACAGCCCTCTATCTATTTTAGTTTGTTCAGGAGGATTTTTGAAACTTAGATTTGACGTTGTTTTTAGCTGGTTGAATGTTATGATTTCGCTTCATGTGCGATTACGGGCAAAGTAGTTGGGATAGAAATTATTATTATACATGTTTATAGATCAGATACATTGGGTAATTAATTCTAAACACTACAGCCCTCTATCTATTTTAGTTTGTTCAGGAGGATTTTTGAAACTTAGATTTTACGTTGTTTTTAGGTGGTTGAATGTTATGATTTCGCTTCATGTGCGATTACGGGCAAAGTAGTTGGGATAGAAATTATTATTATACACGTTTATAGATCAGATACATTGGGTAATTAATTCTAAAAAGTACAGCCCTCTATCTATTTTAGTTTGTTCAGGAGGATTTTTGAAACTTAGATTTTACGTTGTTTTTAGCTGGTTGAATGTTATGATTTCGCTTCATGTGCGATTACGGGCAAAGTAGTTGGGATAGAAATTATTATTATACACGTTTATAGATCAGATACATTGGGTAATTAATTCTAAAAACTACAGCCCTCTATCTATCTTAGTTTGTTCAGGAGGATTTTTGAAACTTAGATTTTACGTTGTTTTTAGCTGGTTGAATGTTATGATTTCGCTTCATGTGCGATTACGGGCAAAGTAGTTGGGATAGAAATTATTATTATACATGTTTATAGATCAGATACATTGGGTAATTAATTCTAAACACTACAGCCCTCTATCTATTTTAGTTTGTTCAGGAGGATTTTTGAAACTTAGATTTTACGTTGTTTTTAGCTGGTTGAATGTTATGATTTCGCTTCATGTGCGATTACGGGCAAAGTAGTTGGGATAGAAATTATTATTATACACGTTTATAGATCAGATACATTGGGTAATTAATTCTAAAAACTACAGCCCTCTATCTATTTTAGTTTGTTCAGGAGGATTTTTGAAACTTAGATTTTACGTTGTTTTTAGCTGGTTGAATGTTATGATTTCGCTTCATGTGCGATTACGGGCAAAGTAGTTGGGATAGAAATTATTATTATACATGTTTATAGATCAGATACATTGGGTAATTAATTCTAAACACTACAGCCCTCTATCTATTTTAGTTTGTTCAGGAGGATTTTTGAAACTTAGATTTTACGTTGTTTTTAGCTGGTTGAATGTTATGATTTCGCTTCATGTGCGATTACGGGCAAAGTAGTTGGGATAGAAATTATTATTATACATGTTTATAGATCAGATACATTGGGTAATTCATTCTAAAAACTACAGCCCTCTATCTATTTTAGTTTGTTCAGGAGGATTTTTGAAACTTAGATTTTACGTTGTTTTTAGCTGGTTGAATGTTATGATTTCGCTTCATGTGCGATTACGGGCAAAGTAGATGGGATAGAAATTATTATTATACACGTTTATAGATCAGATACATTGGGTAATTAATTCTAAAAACTACAGCCCTCTATCTATTTTAGTTTGTTCAGGAGGATTTTTGAAACTTAGATTTTACGTTGTTTTTTGGTGGTTGAATGTTATGATTTCGCTTCATGTGCGATTACGGGCAAAGTAGTTGGGATAGAAATAATTATTATACACATTTATGGATCAGATACATTGGGTAATTAATTCTAAAAAGTACAGCCCTCTCTCTATTTTAGTTTGTTCAGGAGGATCTTTGAAACTTAGATTTTACGTTGTTTTTCGGTGGTTGAATGTTATTATTTCGCTTCATGTGCGATTACGAGCAAAGTAGTTGGGATACAAATTATTATTATACACATTTATGGATCAGATACATTGGGTAATTAATTCTAAAAACTACAGCCCTCTATCTATTTTAGTTTGTTCAGGAGGATTTTTGAAACTTAGATTTTACGTTGTTTTTAGGTGGTTGAATGTTATGATTTCGCTTCATGTGCGATTACGGGCAAAGTAGTTGGGATAGAAATTATTATTATACACGTTTATAGATCAGATACATTGGGTAATTAATTCTAAAATCTACAGCCCTCTATCTATTTTAGTTTGTTCAGGAGGATTTTTGAAACTTAGATTTTACGTTGTTTATCGGTGGTTGAATGTTATTATTTCGCTTCATGTGCGATTACGAGCAAAGTAGTTGGGATACAAATTATTATTATACACGTTTATAGATCAGATACATTGGGTAATTAACTCTAAAAAGTACAGACCTCTATCTATTTTAGTTTGTTCAGGAGGATTTTTGAAACTTAGATTTTACGTTGTTTTTAGCTGGTTGAATGTTATGATTTCGCTTCATGTGCGATTACGGGCAAAGTAGTTGGGATAGAAATTATTATTATACACGTTTATAGATCAGATACATTGGGTAATTAATTCTAAAAACTACAGCCCTCTATCTATTTTAGTTTGTTCAGGAGGATTTTTGAAACTTAGATTTGACGTTGTTTTTAGCTGGTTGAATGTTATGATTTCGCTTCATGTGCGATTACGGGCAAAGTAGTTGGGATAGAAATTATTATTATACATGTTTATAGATCAGATACATTGGGTAATTAATTCTAAACACTACAGCCCTCTATCTATTTTAGTTTGTTCAGGAGGATTTTTGAAACTTAGATTTTACGTTGTTTTTAGCTGGTTGAATGTTATGATTTCGCTTCATGTGCGATTACGGGCAAAGTAGTTGGGATAGAAATTATTATTATACACGTTTATAGATCAGATACATTGGGTAATTAATTCTAAAAAGTACAGCCCTCTATCTATTTTAGTTTGTTCAGGAGGATTTTTGAAACTTAGATTTTACGTTGTTTTTAGCTGGTTGAATGTTATGATTTCGCTTCATGTGCGATTACGGGCAAAGTAGTTGGGATAGAAATTATTATTATACACGTTTATAGATCAGATACATTGGGTAATTAATTCTAAAAACTACAGCCCTCTATCTATTTTAGTTTGTTCAGGAGGATTTTTGAAACTTAGATTTTACGTTGTTTTTAGCTGGTTGAATGTTATGATTTCGCTTCATGTGCGATTACGGGCAAAGTAGTTGGGATAGAAATTATTATTATACATGTTTATAGATCAGATACATTGGGTAATTAATTCTAAACACTACAGCCCTCTATCTATTTTAGTTTGTTCAGGAGGATTTTTGAAACTTAGATTTTACGTTGTTTTTAGCTGGTTGAATGTTATGATTTCGCTTCATGTGCGATTACGGGCAAAGTAGTTGGGATAGAAATTATTATTATACATGTTTATAGATCAGATACATTGGGTAATTCATTCTAAAAACTACAGCCCTCTATCTATTTTAGTTTGTTCAGGAGGATTTTTGAAACTTAGATTTTACGTTGTTTTTAGCTGGTTGAATGTTATGATTTCGCTTCATGTGCGATTACGGGCAAAGTAGATGGGATAGAAATTATTATTATACACGTTTATAGATCAGATACATTGGGTAATTAATTCTAAAAACTACAGCCCTCTATCTATTTTAGTTTGTTCAGGAGGATTTTTGAAACTTAGATTTTACGTTGTTTTTTGGTGGTTGAATGTTATGATTTCGCTTCATGTGCGATTACGGGCAAAGTAGTTGGGATAGAAATAATTATTATACACATTTATGGATCAGATACATTGGGTAATTAATTCTAAAAAGTACAGCCCTCTCTCTATTTTAGTTTGTTCAGGAGGATCTTTGAAACTTAGATTTTACGTTGTTTTTAGCTGGTTGAATGTTATGATTTCGCTTCATGTGCGATTACGGGCAAAGTAGTTGGGATAGAAATTATTATTATACACGTTTATAGATCAGATACATTGGGTAATTAATTCTAAAAACTACAGCCCTCTATCTATTTTAGTTTGTTCAGGAGGATTTTTGAAACTTAGATTTTACGTTGTTTTTAGCTGGTTGAATGTTATGATTTCGCTTCATGTGCGATTACGGGCAAAGTAGTTGGGATAGAAATTATTATTATACACGTTTATAGATCAGATACATTGGGTAATTAATTCTAAAAACTACAGCCCTCTATTTTAGTTTGTTCGGGAGGATTTTTGAAACTTAGATTTTACGTTGTTTTTAGCTGGTTGAATGTTATGATTTCGCTTCATGTGCGATTACGAGCAAAGTAGTTGGGATAGAAATTATTATTATACACGTTTATAGATCAGATACATTGGGTAATTAATTCTAATAACTACAGCCCTCTATCTATTTTAGTTTGTTCAGGAGGATTTTTGAAACTTAGATTTTACGTTGTTTTTAGCTGGTTGAATGTTATGATTTCGCTTCATGTGCGATTACGGGCAAAGTAGTTGGGATAGAAATTATTATTATACACGTTTATAGATCAGATACATTGGGTAATTAATTCTAAAATCTACAGCCCTCTATCTATTTTAGTTTGTTCAGGAGGATTTTTGAAACTTAGATTTTACGTTGTTTTTAGCTGGTTGAATCTTATGATTTCGCTTCATGTGCGATTACGGGCAAAGTAGTTGGGATAGAAATTATTATTATACACGTTTATAGATCAGATACATTGTGTAATTAATTCTAAAAAGTACAGCCCTCTATCTATTTTAGTTTGTTCAGGAGGATTTTTGAAACTTAGATTTTACGTTGTTTTTAGCTGGTTGAATGTTATGATTTCGCTTCATGTGCGATTACGGGCAAAGTAGTTGGGATAGAAATTATTATTATACATGTTTATAGATCAGATACATTGGGTAATTAATTCTAAACACTACAGCCCTCTATCTATTTTAGTTTGTTCAGGAGGATTTTTGAAACTTAGATTTTACGTTGTTTTTAGCTGGTTGAATGTTATGATTTCGCTTCATGTGCGATTACGGGCAAAGTAGTTGGGATAGAAATTATTATTATACATGTTTATAGATCAGATACATTGGGTAATTCATTCTAAAAACTACAGCCCTCTATCTATTTTAGTTTGTTCAGGAGGATTTTTGAAACTTAGATTTTACGTTGTTTTTAGCTGGTTGAATGTTATGATTTCGCTTCATGTGCGATTACGGGCAAAGTAGATGGGATAGAAATTATTATTATACACGTTTATAGATCAGATACATTGGGTAATTAATTCTAAAAACTACAGCCCTCTATCTATTTTAGTTTGTTCAGGAGGATTTTTGAAACTTAGATTTTACGTTGTTTTTTGGTGGTTGAATGTTATGATTTCGCTTCATGTGCGATTACGGGCAAAGTAGTTGGGATAGAAATAATTATTATACACATTTATGGATCAGATACATTGGGTAATTAATTCTAAAAAGTACAGCCCTCTCTCTATTTTAGTTTGTTCAGGAGGATCTTTGAAACTTAGATTTTACGTTGTTTTTCGGTGGTTGAATGTTATTATTTCGCTTCATGTGCGATTACGAGCAAAGTAGTTGGGATACAAATTATTATTATACACATTTATGGATCAGATACATTGGGTAATTAATTCTAAAAACTACAGCCCTCTATCTATTTTAGTTTGTTCAGGAGGATTTTTGAAACTTAGATTTTACGTTGTTTTTAGGTGGTTGAATGTTATGATTTCGCTTCATGTGCGATTACGGGCAAAGTAGTTGGGATAGAAATTATTATTATACACGTTTATAGATCAGATACATTGGGTAATTAATTCTAAAATCTACAGCCCTCTATCTATTTTAGTTTGTTCAGGAGGATTTTTGAAACTTAGATTTTACGTTGTTTATCGGTGGTTGAATGTTATTATTTCGCTTCATGTGCGATTACGAGCAAAGTAGTTGGGATACAGATTATTATTATACACGTTTATAGATCAGATACATTGGGTAATTAACTCTAAAAAGTACAGACCTCTATCTATTTTAGTTTGTTCAGGAGGATTTTTGAAACTTAGATTTTACGTTGTTTTTAGCTGGTTGAATGTTATGATTTCGCTTCATGTGCGATTACGGGCAAAGTAGTTGGGATAGAAATTATTATTATACACGTTTATAGATCAGATACATTGGGTAATTAATTCTAAAAACTACAGCCCTCTATCTATTTTAGTTTGTTCAGGAGGATTTTTGAAACTTAGATTTGACGTTGTTTTTAGCTGGTTGAATGTTATGATTTCGCTTCATGTGCGATTACGGGCAAAGTAGTTGGGATAGAAATTATTATTATACATGTTTATAGATCAGATACATTGGGTAATTAATTCTAAACACTACAGCCCTCTATCTATTTTAGTTTGTTCAGGAGGATTTTTGAAACTTAGATTTTACGTTGTTTTTAGCTGGTTGAATGTTATGATTTCGCTTCATGTGCGATTACGGGCAAAGTAGTTGGGATAGAAATTATTATTATACACGTTTATAGATCAGATACATTGGGTAATTAATTCTAAAAACTACAGCCCTCTATCTATTTTAGTTTGTTCAGGAGGATTTTTGAAACTTAGATTTGACGTTGTTTTTAGCTGGTTGAATGTTATGATTTCGCTTCATGTGCGATTACGGGCAAAGTAGTTGGGATAGAAATTATTATTATACATGTTTATAGATCAGATACATTGGGTAATTAATTCTAGACACTACAGCCCTCTATCTATTTTAGTTTGTTCAGGAGGATTTTTGAAACTTAGATTTTACGTTGTTTTTAGCTGGTTGAATGTTATGATTTCGCTTCATGTGCGATTACGGGCAAAGTAGTTGGGATAGAAATTATTATTATACACGTTTATAGATCAGATACATTGGGTAATTAATTCTAAAAAGTACAGCCCTCTATCTATTTTAGTTTGTTCAGGAGGATTTTTGAAACTTAGATTTTACGTTGTTTTTAGCTGGTTGAATGTTATGATTTCGCTTCATGTGCGATTACGGGCAAAGTAGTTGGGATAGAAATTATTATTATACACGTTTATAGATCAGATACATTGGGTAATTAATTCTAAAAACTACAGCCCTCTATCTATTTTAGTTTGTTCAGGAGGATTTTTGAAACTTAGATTTTACGTTGTTTTTAGCTGGTTGAATGTTATGATTTCGCTTCATGTGCGATTACGGGCAAAGTAGTTGGGATAGAAATTATTATTATACATGTTTATAGATCAGATACATTGGGTAATTAATTCTAAACACTACAGCCCTCTATCTATTTTAGTTTGTTCAGGAGGATTTTTGAAACTTAGATTTTACGTTGTTTTTAGCTGGTTGAATGTTATGATTTCGCTTCATGTGCGATTACGGGCAAAGTAGTTGGGATAGAAATTATTATTATACATGTTTATAGATCAGATACATTGGGTAATTCATTCTAAAAACTACAGCCCTCTATCTATTTTAGTTTGTTCAGGAGGATTTTTGAAACTTAGATTTTACGTTGTTTTTAGCTGGTTGAATGTTATGATTTCGCTTCATGTGCGATTACGGGCAAAGTAGATGGGATAGAAATTATTATTATACACGTTTATAGATCAGATACATTGGGTAATTAATTCTAAAAACTACAGCCCTCTATCTATTTTAGTTTGTTCAGGAGGATTTTTGAAACTTAGATTTTACGTTGTTTTTTGGTTGTTGAATGTTATGATTTCGCTTCATGTGCGATTACGGGCAAAGTAGTTGGGATAGAAATAATTATTATACACATTTATGGATCAGATACATTGGGTAATTAATTCTAAAAAGTACAGCCCTCTCTCTATTTTAGTTTGTTCAGGAGGATCTTTGAAACTTAGATTTTACGTTGTTTTTCGGTGGTTGAATGTTATTATTTCGCTTCATGTGCGATTACGAGCAAAGTAGTTGGGATACAAATTATTATTATACACATTTATGGATCAGATACATTGGGTAATTAATTCTAAAAACTACAGCCCTCTATCTATTTTAGTTTGTTCAGGAGGATTTTTGAAACTTAGATTTTACGTGGTTTTTAGGTGGTTGAATGTTATGATTTCGCTTCTAATGCGATTACGAGCAAAGTAGTTGGGATACAAATTATTATTATACACGTTTATGGATCAGATACATTGGATAGTTAATTCTAAAAAGTACAGCCCTCTATCTATTTTAGTTTGTTCAGGAGGATTTTTGAAACTTAGATTTTGCGTTGTTTTTAGCTGGTTGAATGTTATGATTTCGCTTCATGTGCGATTACGGGCAAAGTAGTTGGGATAGAAATTATTATTATACATGTTTATAGATCAGATACATTGGGTAATTAATTCTAAACACTACAGCCCTCTATCTATTTTAGTTTGTTCAGGAGGATTTTTGAAACTTAGATTTTACGTTGTTTTTAGCTGGTTGAATGTTATGATTTCGCTTCATGTGCGATTACGGGCAAAGTAGTTGGGATAGAAATTATTATTATACACGTTTATAGATCAGATACATTGGGTAATTAATTCTAAAAACTACAGCCCTCTATCTATTTTAGTTTGTTCAGGAGGATTTTTGAAACTTAGATTTGACGTTGTTTTTAGCTGGTTGAATGTTATGATTTCGCTTCATGTGCGATTACGGGCAAAGTAGTTGGGATAGAAATTATTATTATACATGTTTATAGATCAGATACATTGGGTAATTAATTCTAAACACTACAGCCCTCTATCTATTTTAGTTTGTTCAGGAGGATTTTTGAAACTTAGATTTTACGTTGTTTTTAGGTGGTTGAATGTTATGATTTCGCTTCATGTGCGATTACGGGCAAAGTAGTTGGGATAGAAATTATTATTATACACGTTTATAGATCAGATACATTGGGTAATTAATTCTAAAAAGTACAGCCCTCTATCTATTTTAGTTTGTTCAGGAGGATTTTTGAAACTTAGATTTTACGTTGTTTTTAGCTGGTTGAATGTTATGATTTCGCTTCATGTGCGATTACGGGCAAAGTAGTTGGGATAGAAATTATTATTATACACGTTTATAGATCAGATACATTGGGTAATTAATTCTAAAAACTACAGCCCTCTATCTATCTTAGTTTGTTCAGGAGGATTTTTGAAACTTAGATTTTACGTTGTTTTTAGCTGGTTGAATGTTATGATTTCGCTTCATGTGCGATTACGGGCAAAGTAGTTGGGATAGAAATTATTATTATACATGTTTATAGATCAGATACATTGGGTAATTAATTCTAAACACTACAGCCCTCTATCTATTTTAGTTTGTTCAGGAGGATTTTTGAAACTTAGATTTTACGTTGTTTTTAGCTGGTTGAATGTTATGATTTCGCTTCATGTGCGATTACGGGCAAAGTAGTTGGGATAGAAATTATTATTATACACGTTTATAGATCAGATACATTGGGTAATTAATTCTAAAAACTACAGCCCTCTATTTTAGTTTGTTCAGGAGGATTTTTGAAACTTAGATTTTACGTTGTTTTTAGCTGGTTGAATGTTATGATTTCGCTTCATGTGCGATTACGAGCAAAGTAGTTGGGATAGAAATTATTATTATACACGTTTATAGATCAGATACATTGGGTAATTAATTCTAATAACTACAGCCCTCTATCTATTTTAGTTTGTTCAGGAGGATTTTTGAAACTTAGATTTTACGTTGTTTTTAGCTGGTTGAATGTTATGATTTCGCTTCATGTGCGATTACGGGCAAAGTAGTTGGGATAGAAATTATTATTATACACGTTTATAGATCAGATACATTGGGTAATTAATTCTAAAATCTACAGCCCTCTATCTATTTTAGTTTGTTCAGGAGGATTTTTGAAACTTAGATTTTACGTTGTTTTTAGCTGGTTGAATCTTATGATTTCGCTTCATGTGCGATTACGGGCAAAGTAGTTGGGATAGAAATTATTATTATACACGTTTATAGATCAGATACATTGTGTAATTAATTCTAAAAAGTACAGCCCTCTATCTATTTTAGTTTGTTCAGGAGGATTTTTGAAACTTAGATTTTACGTTGTTTATCGGTGGTTGAATGTTATTATTTCGCTTCATGTGCGATTACGAGCAAAGTAGTTGGGATACAAATTATTATTATACACGTTTATAGATCAGATACATTGGGTAATTAATTCTAAAAAGTACAGCCCTCTATCTATTTTAGTTTGTTCAGGAGGATTTTTGAAACTTAGATTTTACGTTGTTTTTAGCTGGTTGAATGTTATGATTTCGCTTCATGTGCGATTACGGGCAAAGTAGTTGGGATAGAAATTATTATTATACACGTTTATAGATCAGATACATTGGGTAATTAATTCTAAAAACTACAGCCCTCTATCTATTTTAGTTTGTTCAGGAGGATTTTTGAAACTTAGATTTTACGTTGTTTTTAGCTGGTTGAATGTTATGATTTCGCTTCATGTGCGATTACGGGCAAAGTAGTTGGGATAGAAATTATTATTATACATGTTTATAGATCAGATACATTGGGTAATTAATTCTAAACACTACAGCCCTCTATCTATTTTAGTTTGTTCAGGAGGATTTTTGAAACTTAGATTTTACGTTGTTTTTAGCTGGTTGAATGTTATGATTTCGCTTCATGTGCGATTACGGGCAAAGTAGTTGGGATAGAAATTATTATTATACACGTTTATAGATCAGATACATTGGGTAATTAATTCTAAAAACTACAGCCCTCTATCTATTTTAGTTTGTTCAGGAGGATTTTTGAAACTTAGATTTTACGTTGTTTTTAGCTGGTTGAATGTTATGATTTCGCTTCATGTGCGATTACGGGCAAAGTAGTTGGGATAGAAATTATTATTATACACGTTTATAGATCAGATACATTGGGTAATTAATTCTAAAAACTACAGCCCTCTATCTATTTTAGTTTGTTCAGGAGGATTTTTGAAACTTAGATTTTACGTTGTTTTTAGCTGGTTGAATGTTATGATTTCGCTTCATGTGCGATTACGGGCAAAGTAGTTGGGATAGAAATTATTATTATACATGTTTATAGATCAGATACATTGGGTAATTAATTCTAAACACTACAGCCCTCTATCTATTTTAGTTTGTTCAGGAGGATTTTTGAAATTTAGATTTTACGTTGTTTTTAGCTGGTTGAATGTTATGATTTCGCTTCATGTGCGATTACGGGCAAAGTAGTTGGGATAGAAATTATTATTATACACGTTTATAGATCAGATACATTGGGTAATTAATTCTAATAACTACAGCCCTCTATCTATTTTAGTTTGTTCAGGAGGATTTTTGAAACTTAGATTTTACGTTGTTTTTAGCTGGTTGAATCTTATGATTTCGCTTCATGTGCGATTACGGGCAAAGTAGTTGGGATAGAAATTATTATTATACACGTTTATAGATCAGATACATTGTGTAATTAATTCTAAAAAGTACAGCCCTCTATCTATTTTAGTTTGTTCAGGAGGATTTTTGAAACTTAGATTTTACGTTGTTTATCGGTGGTTGAATGTTATTATTTCGCTTCATGTGCGATTACGAGCAAAGTAGTTGGGATACAAATTATTATTATACACGTTTATAGATCAGATACATTGGGTAATTAATTCTAAAAAGTACAGCCCTCTATCTATTTTAGTTTGTTCAGGAGGATTTTTGAAACTTAGATTTTACGTTGTTTTTAGCTGGTTGAATGTTATGATTTCGCTTCATGTGCGATTACGGGCAAAGTAGTTGGGATAGAAATTATTATTATACACGTTTATAGATCAGATACATTGGGTAATTAATTCTAAAAACTACAGCCCTCTATCTATTTTAGTTTGTTCAGGAGGATTTTTGAAACTTAGATTTTACGTTGTTTTTTGGTGGTTGAATGTTATGATTTCGCTTCATGTGCGATTACGGGCAAAGTAGTTGGGATAGAAATAATTATTATACACATTTATGGATCAGATACATTGGGTAATTAATTCTAAAAAGTACAGCCCTCTCTCTATTTTAGTTTGTTCAGGAGGATCTTTGAAACTTAGATTTTACGTTGTTTATCGGTGGTTGAATGTTATTATTTCGCTTCATGTGCGATTACGAGCAAAGTAGTTGGGATACAAATTATTATTATACACATTTATGGATCAGATACATTGGGTAATTAATTCTAAAAACTACAGCCCTCTATCTATTTTAGTTTGTTCATCAGGATTTTTGAAACTTAGATTTTACGTTGTTTTTAGGTGGTTGAATGTTATGATTTCGCTTCATGTGCGATTACGAGCAAAGTAGTTGCGATACAAATTATTATTATACACATTTATGGATCAGATACATTGGGTAATTAATTCTAAAAACTACAGCCCTCTATCTATTTTAGTTTGTTCAGGAGGATTTTTGAAACTTAGATTTTACGTTGTTTTTAGGTGGTTGAATGTTATGATTTCGCTTCATGTGCGATTACGGGCAAAGTAGTTGGGATAGAAATTATTATTATACACATTTATGGATCAGATACATTGGGTAATTAGTTCTAAAAAGAACAGCCCTCTATCTATTTTAGTTTGTTCAGGAGGATTTTTGAAACTTTGATTTTACGTTGTTTATCGGTGGTTGAATGTTATTATTTCGCATCATGTGCGATTACGTGCAAAGTAGTTGGGATCCAAATTATTATTATACACGTTTATGGGTCAGATACATTAGGTAATTAATTCTAAAAACTACAGCGCTCTATCTATTTTAGTTTGTTCAGGAGGATTTTTGAAACTTAGATTTTACGTTGTTTATCGGTGGTTGAATGTTATTATTTCGCTTCATGTGCGATTACGAGCAAAGTAGTTGGGATACAAATTATTATTATACACGTTTATAGATCAGATACATTGGGTAATTAATTGTAAAAACTACAGCCCTCTATCTATTTTAGTTTGTTCAGGAGGATTTTTGAAACTTAGATTTTACCTTGTTTTTAGCTGGTTGAATGTTATGATTTCGCTTCATGTGCGATTACGGGCAAAGTAGTTGGGATAGAAATTATTATTATACACGTTTATAGATCAGATACATTGGGTAATTAATTCTAAAAACTACAGCCCTCTATCTATTTTAGTTTGTTCAGGAGGATTTTTGAAACTTAGATTTTACGTTGTTTTTAGCTGGTTGAATGTTATGATTTCGCTTCATGTGCGATTACGGGCAAAGTAGTTGGGATAGAAATTATTATTATACACGTTTATAGATCAGATACATTGGGTAATTAATTCTAAAAACTACAGCCCTCTATCTATTTTAGTTTGTTCAGGAGGATTTTTGAAACTTAGATTTTACGTTGTTTTTAGCTGGTTGAATGTTATGATTTCGCTTCATGTGCGATTACGGGCAAAGTAGTTGGGATAGAAATTATTATTATACACGTTTATAGATCAGATACATTGGGTAATTAATTCTAAAAACTACAGCCCTCTATCTATTTTAGTTTGTTCAGGAGGATTTTTGAAACTTAGATTTTACGTTGTTTTTTGGTGGTTGAATGTTATGATTTCGCTTCATGTGCGATTACGGGCAAAGTAGTTGGGATAGAAATAATTATTATACACATTTATGGATCAGATACATTGGGTAATTAATTCTAAAAAGTACAGCCCTCTCTCTATTTTAGTTTGTTCAGGAGGATCTTTGAAACTTAGATTTTACGTTGTTTATCGGTGGTTGAATGTTATTATTTCGCTTCATGTGCGATTACGAGCAAAGTAGTTGGGATACAAATTATTATTATACACATTTATGGATCAGATACATTGGGTAATTAATTCTAAAAACTACAGCCCTCTATCTATTTTAGTTTGTTCAGGAGGATTTTTGAAACTTAGATTTTACGTTGTTTTTAGGTGGTTGAATGTTATGATTTCGCTTCATGTGCGATTACGGGCAAAGTAGTTGGGATAGAAATTATTATTATACACATTTATGGATCAGATACATTGGGTAATTAGTTCTAAAAAGAACAGCCCTCTATCTATTTTAGTTTGTTCAGGAGGATTTTTGAAACTTTGATTTTACGTTGTTTATCGGTGGTTGAATGTTATTATTTCGCATCATGTGCGATTACGTGCAAAGTAGTTGGGATCCAAATTATTATTATACACGTTTATGGGTCAGATACATTAGGTAATTAATTCTAAAAACTACAGCGCTCTATCTATTTTAGTTTGTTCAGGAGGATTTTTGAAACTTAGATTTTACGTTGTTTATCGGTGGTTGAATGTTATTATTTCGCTTCATGTGCGATTACGAGCAAAGTAGTTGGGATACAAATTATTATTATACACGTTTATAGATCAGATACATTGGGTAATTAATTGTAAAAACTACAGCCCTCTATCTATTTTAGTTTGTTCAGGAGGATTTTTGAAACTTAGATTTTACGTTGTTTATCGGTGGTTGAATGTTATTATTTCGCATCATGTGCGATTACGAGCAAAGTAGTTGGGATACAAATTATTATTATACACGTTTATAGATCAGATACATTGGGTAATTAATTCTAAAAACTACAGCCCTCTATCTATTTTAGTTTGTTCAGGAGGATTTTTGAAACTTAGATTTTACGTTGTTTTTAGGTGGTTGAATGTTATGATTTCGCTTCATGTGCGATTACGGGCAAAGTAGTTGGGATAGAAATTATTATTATACACATTTATGGATCAGATACATTGGGTAATTAGTTCTAAAAAGAACAGCCCTCTATCTATTTTAGTTTGTTCAGGAGGATTTTTGAAACTTTGATTTTACGTTGTTTATCGGTGGTTGAATGTTATTATTTCGCATCATGTGCGATTACGTGCAAAGTAGTTGGGATCCAAATTATTATTATACACGTTTATGGGTCAGATACATTAGGTAATTAATTCTAAAAACTACAGCGCTCTATCTATTTTAGTTTGTTCAGGAGGATTTTTGAAACTTAGATTTTACGTTGTTTATCGGTGGTTGAATGTTATTATTTCGCTTCATGTGCGATTACGAGCAAAGTAGTTGGGATACAAATTATTATTATACACGTTTATAGATCAGATACATTGGGTAATTAATTGTAAAAACTACAGCCCTCTATCTATTTTAGTTTGTTCAGGAGGATTTTTGAAACTTAGATTTTACCTTGTTTTTAGCTGGTTGAATGTTATGATTTCGCTTCATGTGCGATTACGGGCAAAGTAGTTGGGATAGAAATTATTATTATACACGTTTATAGATCAGATACATTGGGTAATTAATTCTAAAAACTACAGCCCTCTATCTATTTTAGTTTGTTCAGGAGGATTTTTGAAACTTAGATTTTACGTTGTTTTTAGCTGGTTGAATGTTATGATTTCGCTTCATGTGCGATTACGGGCAAAGTAGTTGGGATAGAAATTATTATTATACACGTTTATAGATCAGATACATTGGGTAATTAATTCTAAAAACTACAGCCCTCTATCTATTTTAGTTTGTTCAGGAGGATTTTTGAAACTTAGATTTTACGTTGTTTTTAGCTGGTTGAATGTTATGATTTCGCTTCATGTGCGATTACGGGCAAAGTAGTTGGGATAGAAATTATTATTATACACGTTTATAGATCAGATACATTGGGTAATTAATTCTAAAAACTACAGCCCTCTATCTATTTTAGTTTGTTCAGGAGGATTTTTGAAACTTAGATTTTACGTTGTTTTTTGGTGGTTGAATGTTATGATTTCGCTTCATGTGCGATTACGGGCAAAGTAGTTGGGATAGAAATAATTATTATACACATTTATGGATCAGATACATTGGGTAATTAATTCTAAAAAGTACAGCCCTCTCTCTATTTTAGTTTGTTCAGGAGGATCTTTGAAACTTAGATTTTACGTTGTTTATCGGTGGTTGAATGTTATTATTTCGCTTCATGTGCGATTACGAGCAAAGTAGTTGGGATACAAATTATTATTATACACATTTATGGATCAGATACATTGGGTAATTAATTCTAAAAACTACAGCCCTCTATCTATTTTAGTTTGTTCAGGAGGATTTTTGAAACTTAGATTTTACGTTGTTTTTAGGTGGTTGAATGTTATGATTTCGCTTCATGTGCGATTACGAGCAAAGTAGTTGCGATACAAATTATTATTATACACATTTATGGATCAGATACATTGGGTAATTAATTCTAAAAACTACAGCCCTCTATCTATTTTAGTTTGTTCAGGAGGATTTTTGAAACTTAGATTTTACGTTGTTTTTAGGTGGTTGAATGTTATGATTTCGCTTCATGTGCGATTACGGGCAAAGTAGTTGGGATAGAAATTATTATTATACACATTTATGGATCAGATACATTGGGTAATTAGTTCTAAAAAGAACAGCCCTCTATCTATTTTAGTTTGTTCAGGAGGATTTTTGAAACTTTGATTTTACGTTGTTTATCGGTGGTTGAATGTTATTATTTCGCATCATGTGCGATTACGTGCAAAGTAGTTGGGATCCAAATTATTATTATACACGTTTATGGGTCAGATACATTAGGTAATTAATTCTAAAAACTACAGCGCTCTATCTATTTTAGTTTGTTCAGGAGGATTTTTGAAACTTAGATTTTACGTTGTTTATCGGTGGTTGAATGTTATTATTTCGCTTCATGTGCGATTACGAGCAAAGTAGTTGGGATACAAATTATTATTATACACGTTTATAGATCAGATACATTGGGTAATTAATTGTAAAAACTACAGCCCTCTATCTATTTTAGTTTGTTCAGGAGGATTTTTGAAACTTAGATTTTACGTTGTTTATCGGTGGTTGAATGTTATTATTTCGCATCATGTGCGATTACGAGCAAAGTAGTTGGGATACAAATTATTATTATACACGTTTATAGATCAGATACATTGGGTAATTAATTCTAAAAACTACAGCCCTCTATCTATTTTAGTTTGTTCAGGAGGATTTTTGAAACTTAGATTTTACGTTGTTTTTAGGTGGTTGAATGTTATGATTTCGCTTCATGTGCGATTACGGGCAAAGTAGTTGGGATAGAAATTATTATTATACACATTTATGGATCAGATACATTGGGTAATTAGTTCTAAAAAGAACAGCCCTCTATCTATTTTAGTTTGTTCAGGAGGATTTTTGAAACTTTGATTTTACGTTGTTTATCGGTGGTTGAATGTTATTATTTCGCATCATGTGCGATTACGTGCAAAGTAGTTGGGATCCAAATTATTATTATACACGTTTATGGGTCAGATACATTAGGTAATTAATTCTAAAAACTACAGCGCTCTATCTATTTTAGTTTGTTCAGGAGGATTTTTGAAACTTAGATTTTACGTTGTTTATCGGTGGTTGAATGTTATTATTTCGCTTCATGTGCGATTACGAGCAAAGTAGTTGGGATACAAATTATTATTATACACGTTTATAGATCAGATACATTGGGTAATTAATTGTAAAAACTACAGCCCTCTATCTATTTTAGTTTGTTCAGGAGGATTTTTGAAACTTAGATTTTACCTTGTTTTTAGCTGGTTGAATGTTATGATTTCGCTTCATGTGCGATTACGGGCAAAGTAGTTGGGATAGAAATTATTATTATACACGTTTATAGATCAGATACATTGGGTAATTAATTCTAAAAACTACAGCCCTCTATCTATTTTAGTTTGTTCAGGAGGATTTTTGAAACTTAGATTTTACGTTGTTTTTAGCTGGTTGAATGTTATGATTTCGCTTCATGTGCGATTACGGGCAAAGTAGTTGGGATAGAAATTATTATTATACACGTTTATAGATCAGATACATTGGGTAATTAATTCTAAAAACTACAGCCCTCTATCTATTTTAGTTTGTTCAGGAGGATTTTTGAAACTTAGATTTTACGTTGTTTTTAGCTGGTTGAATGTTATGATTTCGCTTCATGTGCGATTACGGGCAAAGTAGTTGGGATAGAAATTATTATTATACACGTTTATAGATCAGATACATTGGGTAATTAATTCTAAAAACTACAGCCCTCTATCTATTTTAGTTTGTTCAGGAGGATTTTTGAAACTTAGATTTTACGTTGTTTTTTGGTGGTTGAATGTTATGATTTCGCTTCATGTGCGATTACGGGCAAAGTAGTTGGGATAGAAATAATTATTATACACATTTATGGATCAGATACATTGGGTAATTAATTCTAAAAAGTACAGCCCTCTCTCTATTTTAGTTTGTTCAGGAGGATCTTTGAAACTTAGATTTTACGTTGTTTATCGGTGGTTGAATGTTATTATTTCGCTTCATGTGCGATTACGAGCAAAGTAGTTGGGATACAAATTATTATTATACACATTTATGGATCAGATACATTGGGTAATTAATTCTAAAAACTACAGCCCTCTATCTATTTTAGTTTGTTCAGGAGGATTTTTGAAACTTAGATTTTACGTTGTTTTTAGGTGGTTGAATGTTATGATTTCGCTTCATGTGCGATTACGAGCAAAGTAGTTGCGATACAAATTATTATTATACACATTTATGGATCATGTACATTGGGTAATTAATTCTAAAAACTACAGCCCTCTATCTATTTTAGTTTGTTCAGGAGGATTTTTGAAACTTAGATTTTACGTTGTTTTTAGGTGGTTGAATGTTATGATTTCGCTTCATGTGCGATTACGGGCAAAGTAGTTGGGATAGAAATTATTATTATACACATTTATGGATCAGATACATTGGGTAATTAGTTCTAAAAAGAACAGCCCTCTATCTATTTTAGTTTGTTCAGGAGGATTTTTGAAACTTTGATTTTACGTTGTTTATCGGTGGTTGAATGTTATTATTTCGCATCATGTGCGATTACGTGCAAAGTAGTTGGGATCCAAATTATTATTATACACGTTTATGGGTCAGATACATTAGGTAATTAATTCTAAAAACTACAGCGCTCTATCTATTTTAGTTTGTTCAGGAGGATTTTTGAAACTTAGATTTTACGTTGTTTATCGGTGGTTGAATGTTATTATTTCGCTTCATGTGCGATTACGAGCAAAGTAGTTGGGATACAAATTATTAGTATACACGTTTATAGATCAGATACATTGGGTAATTAATTGTAAAAACTACAGCCCTCTATCTATTTTAGTTTGTTCAGGAGGATTTTTGAAACTTAGATTTTACCTTGTTTTTAGCTGGTTGAATGTTATGATTTCGCTTCATGTGCGATTACGGGCAAAGTAGTTGGGATAGAAATTATTATTATACACGTTTATAGATCAGATACATTGGGTAATTAATTCTAAAAACTACAGCCCTCTATCTATTTTAGTTTGTTCAGGAGGATTTTTGAAACTTAGATTTTACGTTGTTTTTAGCTGGTTGAATGTTATGATTTCGCTTCATGTGCGATTACGGGCAAAGTAGTTGGGATAGAAATTATTATTATACACGTTTATAGATCAGATACATTGGGTAATTAATTCTAAAAACTACAGCCCTCTATCTATTTTAGTTTGTTCAGGAGGATTTTTGAAACTTAGATTTTACGTTGTTTTTAGCTGGTTGAATGTTATGATTTCGCTTCATGTGCGATTACGGGCAAAGTAGTTGGGATAGAAATTATTATTATACACGTTTATAGATCAGATACATTGGGTAATTAATTCTAAAAACTACAGCCCTCTATCTATTTTAGTTTGTTCAGGAGGATTTTTGAAACTTAGATTTTACGTTGTTTTTTGGTGGTTGAATGTTATGATTTCGCTTCATGTGCGATTACGGGCAAAGTAGTTGGGATAGAAATAATTATTATACACATTTATGGATCAGATACATTGGGTAATTAATTCTAAAAAGTACAGCCCTCTCTCTATTTTAGTTTGTTCAGGAGGATCTTTGAAACTTAGATTTTACGTTGTTTATCGGTGGTTGAATGTTATTATTTCGCTTCATGTGAGATTACGAGCAAAGTAGTTGGGATACAAATTATTATTATACACGTTTATAGATCAGATACATTGGGTAATTAATTCTAAAAAGTACAGCCCTCTTTTGTTTTTGAGGGTTATACGACATGACAGGCATTTTTAGTTTTTCTCCTTGTATTTGCATTTTCTTATTTATATTCAGAAAAAACTGGTTGTATTAGACCCGCTGTTGAAAAGTCGTTTTTGACATTTACCCAAGTCATGCAAAAAACTGTGTGTGTTATTAAAATGATTATAACAGTTACAAAAAAACATTAATTAGAAAAAATAGAAATATATTAATAGTCTACCTTTTTTTCAGCAGAATTAATTTTTAGAAATCAAATGTCATTCTGAGTATAATGTTTTATATGGTCTTATATATTTTTTCTATTCCTTAAGAAGTTACAGCCGTTTGAAATGTTAACAAACATTTCAAACAATGCGAAAACGAAAAATTAACGTAATCAATACCAATTACAACAATAAAAAGTAAAAACTTAAATAACAAAATAAAATCCACATAAAACTTATTACAAATGTTCTTCTAAAAACTAAATGTCATTCCGAGTAAAAAGGTTCATATTGGTTCATTGGTTTTCTAAATTCCTTAAGAAGTTGTAGCCGTTTAAAATACGGTTTTATTGATATTTTTATCGGCTCTAACTTTTTACCGAATTGAAAAAATGAATACTCTAATGAAGTTTATTTGCGGCGAAAATCATTAGTCTGATACAGAAAAGAAAAAGATATATTTCTGTATGAAATTAGAACATAACGGGAGTTTTGGAATTTATTTCTACAAACCAACTCTTGAATGTTTGAGGGAAAAAGCACTCTCGATGTACCGAATTGCTTCCGAAGTTTTCTTTTTGCCCGCATTCACATAATTCCACATTTTGTGTGTGTGTATGTTTTGATTTTCTGGCCCCACAAAATTTTGTTTGTGATCTATTACCTGGTGGTTATAAATACCGCCACCTATTCGGTATATTGTGATAGTTCCTCCAAGCATCTGACATGTTCGCGGTAATATAAATTTAAATATAATAAAACTTTCAAAACCTCCTTAGTTTGTCAAATATTTAGGTAATTGGGCTCGATTCTTTATATTAGCAGTTTTACGTACCAGGTACTCAAGTAGTTTTGATAAGCTCATTTTTAATACAACTTTATACTAATCTAAGGCTTAATAAATCCGCACATAACATGTGGATGATATGTAGATGAGGGCAAAAATGTACATTAACAAAACATCATATTTATTATCTTTATTTTAGGAAATATATTTCAAAATGATTACATATTTTCAGAACTTTTATGGGGCATGTGTAGCAGAGCTATATATAGCTTAGTAGTTTTTGATGCGTCGGCGAATTCTTAAGTTATTTGCAATTTTAGCAAAATGCATGGCCTTGAAAATAAACATAATAAAATGTCCATGAAGCAATGTGAAGATAAACCCAATTACCGAGTATTATTTGTTAATATTGCTGTTATATTTGTTATTATAAAGTCAGGTGGATTTGTTATATCCATTGTAATTGAAATTTTCGTTTCGTAAAATTTCAAATTGTTTGCGATTTCGTCTCATCATCGATTCCTTTTTACATAATGTACATTGTATACGTCTTCCTGTATTCAATAAACGCAGCAAGCCGTGGCCAACGTGATCTCCTTACAAATTTTCCGGGGTAACGGGAAATCCCCAACGACACACTGCCACCATAACGCATTGGTGCCATAACTGCTTAATATCCTTAATTCTTTTCACGTGATAGTCCACCAAAACTAACGAATCTAATTGCATAACAGATTTTGACAATTCATTCCATTTTTTTTCCTATTATTATACACCGGTCAGAAATGATTTCACGCTTTCGATACATTAAAACTTACGAAATTACTTTCTTTTCAATTTCTCGCGGTCTAGGTGCTCTTTCGCTACCTCATTACAAAGTTTATGTTATTTTTGTTGTTGTTGTACTTGAAAGAAAAAGAAAAAACAGCTTCGATCAGCAAGGTGACGCAATTAGTTCATTGGGGCGGCTATGTTTTCGTACGACACGTGTTGCAATTGTTTATAGGTGACGCGATCAGTGTCATCTTGAGAATTTTAAAACAGAACCCATTAGCAAATGTTATGAATAAACTTTTTGCTAATGAGTTCGTCGGTTGAATTATTTATTGTTGTTATTTGCGTAAGTGAAGCGAAATGGTCCAAGCGGCCGTGCAGACGGTTTTGTAATCGAAATTTGAAAGAATTAATCAGTATATTCCAGACAAATACAGGGTGTTTATTATAACTCTAAAAATAAACTAAGAATTTTTATGAAACTTGCTACGATTGTTTATGATGCATCAATAATTAGTCTAAAAGTCCTATTAAGACATAAAACTCCCTCTTAAGTAAATGCAGATTTTTTGAATTTATCGAAACACCCATATTTTCAATATAAATCGCAAACAAATCATAACTCTAAAAATAACCTAAGAATTTTTATGAAACTCGCTACGATTGTTTATTATACATCAATAAACAGTATAAAGGCCCTAACAAGACATAAAACTCCCTCTAAAGGAAATGCTGATTTTTTGAATTTATCGAAACAGCCGTATTTTCAATATAAATCGTAAACAAATCATAACTCTAAAAGTAACCTAAGAATGTTTATGAAACTTGCTACGATTGTTTATGATGCATCAATAAACAGTATAAAGGCCCTAAAAAGACATAAACCTCCCTCTAAAGGAAATGCTGATCTTTTGAATTTATCGAAACAGTCATATTTTTAATATAAATCGTAAACAAATCATAACTCTAAAAATAACCTAAGAATTTTTATGAAACTTGCTACGATTGTTTATTATACATCAATAAACATATTATAACATATAATATAAAAGCCCTAAAAAGACATAAACCTCCCTCTAAAGGAAATGCTGATTTTTTGAATTTATCGAAACAGCCGTATTTTCAATATAAATCGTAAACAAATCATAACTCTAAAAATAACCTAAGAATTTTTATGAAACTTGCTACGATTGTTTATAATGCATCAATAAACAGTATAAAGGCCCTAAAAAGACATAAAACTCCCTCTAAAGGAAATGCTGATTTTTTGAATTTATCGAAACAGCCATATTTTTTATATAAATCGTAAACAAATCATAACTCTAAAAATAACCTAAGAATTTTTATGAAACTTGCTACGTTTGTTCATGATGCATCAATAAACAGCATAAAGGCCCTAACAAGACATAAAACTTCCTTTAAAGGAAATGCTGATTTTTTTGAATTTATCGAAACAGCCGTATTTTCAATATAAATCGTAAACAAATCATAACTCTAAAAGTAACCTAAGAATTTTTATGAAACTTGCTACGATTGTTTATGATGCATCAATAAACAGTATAAAGGCCCTAACAAGACATAAAACTTCCTTTAAAGGAAATGCTGATTTTTTTGAATTTATCGAAACAGCCGTATTTTCAATATAAATCGTAAACAAATCATAACTCTAAAAGTAACCTAAGAATGTTTATGAAACTTGCTGCGATTGTTTATGATGCATCAGTAAACAGTATAAAGGCCCTAAAAAGACATAAAACTCCCTCTAAAGGAAATGCTGATTTTTTTAATTTATCGAAACGGCCATATTTTCAATATAAATCGTAAGCAAATCATAACAATATAATACATAGTTTTAAAGTTTTATTGCAGTATTACTCATTTAAAGCAGTTTTATTTTCGGAGCCACTTTTATTTAAACATTCAGAAGTGTAAAGAGTATAACCAAAATCACCTGGGGAATTATAAATAGTACCATAATTAAATGAAAATATTCTTTAAAGCGTCTTCACAAACTTAATATTAAGTAGATAGGACGTTTTGGCAATTTTGAAAGTTCCTTACTATGATACAATCAAAATGTTGATCGACTGGCAAAAATAACACCTATTTTATTATCTTTAAAGTAACGAACTATTGTTTAAATATAAATACACTTACAATATTGTATTAGTGAAACAAATCCTTACCCTCGAAAATTCTAGTAGATCTCCAGAACGTTGTTACGGTAACGCCCAACTACGGACCTGTTCTTAGGCACAATCCACCTCACACATTTTTTTAAAGACCTTCAACCCTATCACGTCTAACTTAATCCCTTTTCTCTTTCTGTCTATCTTCCTTTCTCCTCACCGGTTAAAACTTCTATCAATTTATTTCTTTAGTATTGAACCAGAAACAAATTTCGATACAGAAAGTTTATATACTTTTATTCCAAATTACACAACTGTCTCTAAGCACAAAAAAAAACAATATTTAGTTCGAGACAATGGACTAATGACGAGATACTTCTGACACTGATTGAGTTTTTTTGAATCGCGCTTGTAGTAAAATGCACCTGCGGTATAGGAAATGGTGGGGATGGTCGAAAGCTTTGAATGAGGTTGAGGCACAAGCGACGCCGTATGTGTTGTATTTGTATATCTATAGGCTCTCCTTCGTTATATATGTATTAGATCAGTGGGGGATTATGAACACAGTTGCAGGGGGCCAGATTCCTGTGATATACAGGTTTTGCGTCAAAATGTATGGAGCTCTCGCGTTTTTTAGAGATAAATATGATTCAGACCCTTTTTTCTTGGTTATATGACATCATAGAGGTTCAGGAAAAGACTTTTTTTATTAATAAGCATAACGTGCATATTATATTGAAACTAATCTAAAAGATTAACTAACCATCAATTTAAATCTAAACTCTTAAAACTAGAGGTGCTTGCCTCTAATAGGCTATTCACTGATGTCTTATATTTTCTTTGTCCTAAACAAGTCCATTTATACATTTTATTGGTAGCTTGTTGAAGATTCCTAGTAGATTCTCCAATAGTTGATTCCACTGCCATTAGAGCCGTGTCATCTGCGAATGTGGCGACTGTTACATTTCCCAGCTGTGGTAGGTCACTTGTATATAGTAGATAGAGAATTGGTCCCAACACACTACCCTGGGGTACACCAGCTTTTACTTCTTTTAGTTCCGAGTATTCGTCGATCTGTTTTATTCTGAATAGTCTATCAGATACATAGGATGTTAGCAGCTCGACGTATTGTAAAGGTAGCATACTCTTTAGTTTGTGTATCAATCCTTCGTGCCAAACCTTATCGAAAGCTTGTGTCGCATCAAGAAAGATTGTTGAGCAAATAAGCTTTACTTCTAATGCTTTCTCTATGATATCTGTTATTCTATGGACTTGATCTATAGTGGAATGTTTTTCTCTAAAACCAAATTGGTGATTAGGAATTAGTTCCTTACTCTCAATGATAGGTTTCATTCTCTTTAGAAGCAACTTTTCAAAGAGCTCCGATATCATTGGTAACAGTGATATTGGGCGATATTATTTGACCTCGTTCGGTGGTTTGCCTAGTATTGGTACCATGATAACTTCTGCTACTCTCCAGGCATGTGGGACGTATTTTAATCTGAACGATGCATTTATTAGATACGCCAGCATGACAATACCTTTCTTAGGTAATTGCTTAAGAACTTCTCCTGTGATAAGATCATATCCAGGTGCCTTCTTTGGATTCGGTTTTGTCTTGATTTCTCTGGCAACTTCCCTTGGAGTAACTAGCTGTATGGGTTCTTCTTCATAGGTTATATCTTCATTCGTGATTGGCTCTGATTCGATGTTGTGCGGCTGGAAGATTTCTGTTAGATGTTCTGCAAAAACTTCAGCCTTCTGTTTATTGTCTCTTGCCCAGGTACCGTCTCTTAGTCTTATAGGTGGGACATGGGCCATTGGCATCTTGTATTTCCTCACTGCTTTCCACAGCGAGTAATCTGTTTCTTTATCGGTAGTCAATTTACACACAGAATATGAACGGGAATAAATGATGCTCTTCATTATAAAATTTATTATTTAATAAAATGGGTTATTGCCTCTTACATAACTCAAAAGAAAGCACAATACATAACATCATAAGATTAGTCATTAGAAAAAGTTCCGGTACATTAACAGTGTTATATTTCCATCAACAATAACAATTAGAGCTAATTTGTGTACTTCAAAATTACTACTAGTACTTAGTGCTCAACCATCACTGTGTTTTTTTCCTATGTGTAAATCTAAAGGCTTCAAAATTGCAAGGTCCAATGTATTTGTTGTTATAGAAAATTGCAAATTGTTTACTTACAATAATTAGTGGATAATTTGCATGACACAACTATACTTTTTCTAAAGAAACTCACATTATATAATCTCATGTGTAGAGGTAATATTTTAAATACTTTTTAATGTGGTTTGCCATTATTTTTTTATGGGTTAATCGATACGCAAGCTTTTATTTTTTGTGCTGGTAAGGAACAAACTCCAAGTAATGTATTTATTTGGTTCTTGGTTTTTCTCATTAGATACACATTTTGCTCTTACGCCAAGCAAGATTTTCTAAATAAGAAAATAAATAAACAACAACACTATTCCTGGTTGTATGTATTTCCTTCATGCAATATTTATATATGATAGTATAACGATTATTGCATATTGTAACATGTTGTTTTTTAATGGCGACCAATAAGCAAATTTTACATTTTGTGTGCCATATACCTACCAGGTAGTTATATTAAATATTAATATTAATATTAAAATATTAATTTGAGATAAAAGTGTGTAACAGTAACAAATTTTAATCGAGGTTTTAATAGATTGTCTGTTGTTTTTGTGAAAAAGCTCCCTCGGAACGCTTGAAGTAGTATCAAGTTAAAATGTTTCAAGGTTTTAGAATATCATGGCATTTATAAGTTTAAATTATTTTGCAAGCTCCAATTATTTTTCTTACTTATTTTAACTATATTTATGCACAAAATCCTAAGACCTATGCACCAAATTACATATAAACGGAATATAATTTTCCGTCTTGGTAGATTTTTAAAATTTATTGTTGGTATTTTTTGGGAAATAATTTAATGGGACTTGAGTGCTGGATCAAAGACATCAAAGCAGTCGTAATTAAAAACATTATAATATTAGTAAATAATAACACAATAATATTGAAGAAGTAAGTGATAACTGATAACACACACAAGGTTAAACGTTAATAATAACAATAATAATAATATGTAAGATACATAATTGCATGAGACATATTAATTCTTAGTTTGACTTAAAAAATCTTGACAATTATCACGACTCAAACACATCTCAGACATGAATATTGCTCTTGCTAAAATGCTTGTTAGTTACATCTACAAAAAAGAACAACAAATATAAAAGCATTGGTTACAAGTATACACATGATAAACAACTAAAATGGTGACGTATGTTGGTTCAAAACGGTGCGAAATCTGGACAAAATCAAAAGATCTGATGTGGCCAGGCGCATGACTTTATCATACTATATATAAAATTAACAGTTTAGCTGCATGAGATTCTATTTGATCGAGATCGGCTACGTCTGCATTAAAGTAAAAGTTTTTAAAAATTCCGAAGTTTATGGCTAGTAAATTAACCCTATCAATCAAAACCAAACAATAAAAACAACTTTTAAAAATATAAATCACTTTATTAAACAACTTCCAATAGCAAAAAGTTTCGACTTAAATATCGAGGTCATCATCAGGGTCCTCCTCGTCCCAATCATCATTAGCATCAAACTGATAGAATATTTGCCCACCTTCTTCTTGTTTGCCTTCATTCATCTCCCTAAAAACATAAAAAAATCAGAAAAACACACATAAAACCAAAGCAAACAAAGAAATTACTTTGGATAGTACGGCAAAACTAGCTGATCTCTAGCATGCCGTTCACTTTCTTCCAAACTAATCTTAAACGTCGTCAACGCATCCGGAATAATTTCTTCCGTGGTATTTTGTAACAGTTTTGCGGGATCCAATTTTTCGATTGGTTTTGTTTCCAAACTGCCATTCTTAATCCAAAATTCTTCAATGCCTTTGGTTATTTTTCCTGTCGATTTCTTGTACGTGTACGATATTCTTCTGTTTGGTGTATTGAATTTTGGGTCAATCGATAGTATGAATGTTGCTAAGTGTTCGTAGTGTTTTATGTAGATATCGTCTAGTAATAGGTCTGTGTGAAGGATTACTATTATTTGACTGTCAACTAAAAAAGACAAAGACAAATGAGAATTATCATTACCCAGATTATACAAAGTTAAATTATTCCACTTACTACTTGATTTGTTTTGTACAAAATCATTTAAAAACTTATACGTCGCTTGGTGTCCGTACTCAAAAATAAGATGAACCAGTGAATCGATCACAAAAATAGACGAATTCCACGATAACTTCTTAATAGCTTCCTGTATCGGAGGGCTACGTTTACCGCTAACCCAACCTTTTACATCCGAACAATAATCCGTTACGGTAGTATACTTCTTTTTACTACCTATCGCACCTTCAAACGCGTACAAATGCACATTTTCGTAGCGTTTTATTCGACTATCGAGCAAACAATTTAAAAATTCCTTTGAGTTATCTTCGAACGTATCTGTAAATTAGTAAGAATGAGTTAAAATTGATTTTTTAATGGTTTCAAATTACCTTGTATTAAGATAAATTTGGAAAGCGGTGGTTTTAACAATAAATCTTTCAGCATGTTTGGTTTGTTGTTGTGAAAAGTGAGGTTAGATTTTTTGAAATGGGGAATTATCTGTCAAATCAAATCCCAGCGCCGCCACCTTAGGCTGCGTAAAAAGTGTGCGATTCAAATCATTTATCGGTAAATAAATATAATTAATCCGATAGAACAATAAACTTTTTATCTATTATTATCTTTGTTTAGTCAGATAATATTAAATATTTACTATTCTTCTATTGATCCAGTAAATTACGATGTTTGTAATTACCAAATTATACTGTATAGAAAAACAACAACGAAGTAGAGATTTGTGTTTTGCGTTGTTACAACACTGTACGTCAAAGGCTGTCGATAATAACTTGAATTTTTAGGCTAATTCTGCGATGAATCACTGATAGGAATAAACAAAACAATGTCCGAGCTAAGCACAAACGTAAATTAATTAAAAACAACCATCGAAAATCCAGATCTTCCTACATTAAAGGTTATGTTGTTCTAGGACTCTCAGAGCAATGATTTGGCTACTCCGGACGAAGAGGACGACGAGCCGAAGCTGAAGTACGTTCGATTATCCAATGATTTGCACAATATTCTGCAGAACGATGCTGCGAAATGCATTACCGTCCACCCTAAGGTTAACGATCGTCGGCGTAAAACAATTTTACGTTATTCATACGTTTAAATTTTAGTTCATTTGTATTGGAACGGACTGGGGCGTGATACACGTGTTAGACCATCAAGGAAATAGTATAAAGGATAAGGAATTACGGGCTCATACGGTGGCGGTGAATCAAATCTCGATTGACGTGCAAGGCGAGTTTTTGGCGTCGTGTTCCGACGACGGGAAGATTTTTATTCATGGATTGTACACTAAGGAGAATAACTCGGTGAATATCGGGCGGTTAGTGAAGACGATTGCGTTGGATCCGTATTATTACAAGGCTGGTTCCAATAAACGGTTTATCACAGGTAAGAATTAGCTAATTTTGAGCCGTTTTCAAAGCTGAACAACGTCTCTATCTAGGCACATTATAATTGATATAAAATTAACCTCACTATTGATACTGGTTTTGTAGAATGTACTAGCTTCCTCTTAAATTGTCTTAATAAATTTTGTTGACTATTTTTTTTAAACTTTTTAATAGGTGACGACAAATTGACGCTACACGAGAAGACATTTTTGGGACGGTCCAAATCGACAGTTATTTCGTATAGCGAAGGTTTGGTGCGCAGCTTGGCTTGGGGCGAGAATTTCGTAGCTTGGTCCAGCGACATCGGCGTCAGAGTTTACGACATTACCGCAAGATGTTCGCTCGGTCTTATAAAATGGGAAGACAGACCAGGGTATGTATCAACAACACCGTCAATTCGAAATAATTTGACGAAATTAATAAAATCTTACTTTGCTTTTGTTAGAAAAGATTATATACAAAAATGATTTTATTCCTTTTTGTTTATATAACAAATTCTATTCGAGTCTAATCTATTTTACGAGCAAAAACCCAACTGTCATCCACGTAAATTGATCAATTTAATTCATAAGAAATGTAGTCCAGATCTATTTTCTTCATACACTACAACTTGTGAAATAGCAGAAAACACAGCAACAAAGTTCAAAAGATGATAATTAAACGTCATCCACTTCAACGTTGTAATAATCTTCAACCGACATTACTTTTTTGCCGGTGTGGACTGTGGATACGATCTGGCACAGGTGACTCTACTTCCAGACGATTCAATGCTTGTCATATTAGTTCTATATGAAAATCTGCTGCTTCCTTTCGACTCCTTTCGATCGCGATATACTCCGGGAATGTCACTAATTATTTCTGCTATTTTTTACCAACTAATCAAAAACAACACACGTTACGTCAGACAGATTGGCCGTATGTTCATCAAATAAGCATTTAAACATTATTTTCAAATATGAAATGTATTGTACCATATTTCTAAGATGTCAAGACATTTAAGCAAAAAGAAAAGTCCATAGTTTTGGTGACACCCAGTACATGCAAGCGGATACTTACTTTCTAATATTTGCATTGTAAATTTAAGGCAATCCAGAAACTTTAACAAAGAATAAAATTTTCGGAGAAATTGATTATTAAAATGTTTTCCATGTGTTCAACTATCTGCCGGACACGGTATAAAATACAATAATTATCTTTTTTCCTATTACAGCGTTTCGATTGAAAATTTTAAGTGTAATCTACGATGGACTGACTGTCGAACATTGCTCATTGGATGGGTCGATATGGTCCGTATTTGCATCATTCGTAAAAGAAGCGCTAACGAATTAGCCAATAGGGAGCTGTCGGAATACTTGGTCGATCCCAGTAAGTAGATTATCGTTTGTTTTTATTATGTTTATGTATATCTTTTATATTTAATTATTATTTATCATTAGATATTTTTTTACTTTATCATACGCAGTATGTAAAGTATTGTAATCATGCCGAAAAAAAAAAATTGAGATTTTAGCGGAAATAGGTCTTTTTGGGTCCCCTGAACATTTTTGACCAAGGTACAAAAAAATGTCTGTATGTGTGTGTGTGTGTGTGTGTGTGTGTGTGTGTGTGTGTGTGTGTGCGTGTGTAAACGATTTTTGTGACGACGATTCCGGAGAAACTACTAAAGGTATCGGGACGAAAGTTCATATTTAGAAGTTTCATGACCTAACTTAGAGCTGAAAAGCTTTTGGTTGAAAAGGGTCCAAAGGAACTGGTAGTTTATTCTAAGCCTTTTTGAAGGATTTTGCAAATGAGCCGCCATTTCTGTAATTTCGACAAAATAGTTAATAAATAAATTAAAGTAGAGTAATTTTTGAATAATTTATGCCTATCACATTTTTTGGTAAAATTAATAGTTTAGCCTTTCAGTTTATTCTAAGCCTATTTGAAGGATTTTGGAAATGAGCCGCCATTTCTGTAATTTCGACAAATTAGTTAATTAATAAATTAAAGCACAGGAAATTTTGAATAATTTATGCCTATGAAATTTTTTGGTAAAATTAATAGTTTAGCTTCAAGAGCAAATTCTATTTGATCGAGATCGGTCGCATCTGCATTGATATGAAATTACATAGTAGCCAGGATTTTGACAAATATTTTTTTGTGTTGTCACATTCGAAAACAGCTGATCTCATCAGAGGTTGGAAAACCACTATGGAACGTTGCCGCTGTAGTACGGCAAATTATAAAATACAAATTTCAAATAAAGTAAGATCACCAATTTGACTGTTTGTTGATAAGAAATATCAACCCGTCTCTATATCTAATTCTAAAAACGATACATTGAGAAAATTATAAATAAAGTATAGCGATGAGTGTAGTTTTATTTTAGTATGTTGGTAGGGATGTGTCATGAACAAATATAAATCTGTCACAATTTGAATTACCTTTTTAAGGTGCGTTTTCATTAGTGACGATGGCAGTGTAGCCGACGCCGTTATAGTATTTCCAATAGAAAATTGATAGTGACTCATGTTTATGTACATGCAAACTAATATGTGTCATTATCACGATATGTAAGAAATACTATAATTTCGTATTCTACCACCGCCATTAGCTACCATTACCTACCAATCGGAACGCACCTTTAAACTTGACGTTTCGTCTAAGTGGTACCAACCTAGCATTTACTATACAGACATCATTTATTTTTTTTAAATACGTATTTCTTAAAAAGCAACACTATAGACGTTGATGTCGCTCCTGCCAAAAACTAGATAGCCGACTCGCTCATATGCGACGGCGACACTCCGCCTTCGGTGACGCGCCGCATCACCGCTCGTCGCGCTATTCCGTACTTTCGGCATTTGTGACATAAATAACTATTATTCTGATGACGTAGTGTAGGTAGTGTCAAATGCTGATGCTTTGACAATACCTACGATTTATCTCAACAGAATAGATTCTCATGCAGCTAAACTATTAATTTTATATATTGTATGATAAAGTCATGTGCCTGGCCACATCAGATTTTTTTTCTTTAAACTTAGTTTTGTCTTCATATAATAAACAATTCTTTTTCGATTTTTAGTTTCTGCGTTCAGAACAGACTTCTACATTAGCGGCATAGCTCCGTTAAATCATCAACTCATTCTCCTGGGTTTCCCGAAAGAATTGGACGAGAACAATAGGTCGTTACATCCGGAGCTGCACATCATTAAGTACAAAGACAACGATTACACGGAAATATATGCCGATAGCTTGTCGCTGCGCGGTTATCAGCACTATACGGTCAACGATTATCATCTGGACGTTCTGATTGAGGAGAATCGGTTTTTTATTGTCGCCCCGAAGGATATCGTTGTCGCTAGTTTATTCGATGTCGACGATAGGATACAGTGGCTCATGGAACAAAGGTTGGTAGACCCCCATCAAATTTTTCTAATGTAAATTAATATAAAAATAGGTATCCGTATGTAAATTTAAAAAAAAAGTTATAAAATCCAGGATGTTAAGACAGAGCTTCGAGTAAATTAAAATTTCAAATAATTAGTGTTAATTTTCAGTAAATACAAAGAGGCGCTGGACGTAATGCTGCAAACCAAAAAGAGCGAAGTGAAGCGCTACACGAAAGAAAGTGTCGGCATAGCGTACATGGATTTTCTCTTAGAGAAAGAATCGTTTGACGCAGCGGGGGAGCTTTGCGCGAAAATATTCGGCAACAACAAGAAACTGTGGGAGGAAGAGATATTCAAATTCGCTTCCCTACACCAGTTAAGGTAAACGAACCGCTAATTTAACAAAACTGCGCAACAAAATTGTTTTTTTTTATTTTTCAAGAGCTGTGAGTCCGCATATTCCTAAATCCCGCGAGCACCGGCTTACCCCGCAGATCTACGAGATGATCCTGTACGAGTATCTGGTGCTGGACTCTCAGGTAATTTTCAGTAATTTTATCGTAGATTGTTTTAATGTTAAGATTTGTGGTTTTCTTATTATTAATTTTTTTGTTTTGTTTTAGGGTTTTTTGGATTTGGTTAAAGAGTGGGATCCTTCGTTGTATAATATTTATGCTGTTACTAACGCCTTGCTCACGCACATTCTGATCACGGAAAAAGATAAAGTTACGTACTACGAGGCGTTGGCTATCCTGTATTCGTACGACAAGAAATACGATAAATGCTTGGCAACGTACTTAAAGTAAGTGTTTGTTTTTTAATATTTTTATATGAGAGATTAGTCAATATTTTTACAAATTTTGCTCTATATATGATGTGTCCCCAGATGGATCCAACTATGCGCGGACCTAAATTTTAATTTCTCGTGAAAAAGTTATTCTTTATAAAAAGTTTTCAAAGCAATGTCGGTCAAAATTGATATCGCAGCATTAAATTAAATTCAAAATAACTTTTCTCGTTTGATATTTTTGAATTGTACAAAACTAGGTTTCTAGGACATTCAAAACTCTTTATGAAGAAGGTCCATTTAGAAACATACTGTATTGTAGATGCCATAAACACAGTTAATCTCTATTTTCCAATTGCAAAGTTTTGACCTTGAAAAGGCCTCTTCCTAAGAGAAGTTAGGCATGCAGGTTGGCGTCTCGTAAAATAAATGTTCCTAACAAAATTGGTGATATCGTGTGAAAATCCACGCCAAATTCCCTGTTTTTAAAGAAGACGAAATCTAAACATACTCCTATCATGTTTGACTAATATTTCACAACATAAACAATTGGAAATTGACATTTCTTTGTTTTTAAAAACGGGGAAACATTTATTTTCGATTCCGATTCCGACGATTCCGGAGAAACTACTAAAGGTATCGGGAGGAAAGTTCATATTTAGAACTTTCATGAACAAACTTAGAGCTGAAAAGATTTTGGTTCAAAAGGGTCCAAAGGAACTGGATGTTTCCTCTAAGCATTTTTCAAGGATTTTGCAAATGAGCCGCCATTTCTGTAATTTCGTCAAAATAGTTAAATAATAAATTAAAGTAGAGTGAATTTTGTATAATTTACGTCTATGACATTTTTTGGTAAAATTAGTAGTTTAGCTGTAGGAGCAAATTCTATTTGATCGAGATCGTGTCTGCATTAAAACTAGTTAGCCAGGATTTGACAGATTTAACTAAAATAATGGTACAAAGTTCTGGAACATGTTTACCATATCAAGACATGAAAAAGTTCATATCGATATGTCCTAAAAAAATCCCCGTATTTTAATTATACCCTGTATTAAAATATAAAAACACCTAGTTTTGTTATGTTTATAACGATTTCTCAAAATTATTTCTTCGGCATCAGGGAGCATAACATAATTTTTGTTGTAGGTTAAAGCACAAGGATGTATTCACCTTCATACGTAAGCACCGCCTTTACGGCGTCATCAACGATATGATCATTGACTTAATGGACTTGGACCATGAGCAGACGGTTGCTCTTTTGTTAGAAAAAGACACACCAATTAACCCAGACGATGTTGTGGAGAAACTTAAAAATCACGAACTCCACTTATATAGGGTATGTAATTATTAATTCGTAATAGCAAGTTTTGATATTTTGACATTAACTTTTTTTGAAAACCTTACTTCCGAGGAACTTTTTGGGTTCATATTCTACTGATTATAAGTGACCTTGACTACAGATAGAGGGTTTATGTGTAAAGAAGTTGTTTAGAAACTTCAACTGCGTTCTTCTCGAAAATATTTTTGCACTTAAAGCACGTTTACGTGGTTCAGGTCACCTATATTTAAAATATATAACATGTGTCTCGTGTTTATACCACTAAATTAGTAATTTTTGTAATGTTTTTTTCCTTTTCGGTAGTATTTGGATGCTTACGTTAAGAAGTATCCGACGGGTCAATTCCACGGCCAACTAGTCAAACTATACGCAATATACGACAGAGAAAAACTGTTGCCGTTCCTGCACAGATCTGATAACTATCCTATACAGGAGGCGTTGAATATCTGCCGGAAAGCAAAGTTTTATCCGGAAATGGTGCATTTATTAGGTAATTCCCTTTGGTTTTTTAGAAAATTAATATTTACTTATATACTAAATCTATTAGATTAAATAATCTAACTTGTAATTTTAGATAGGATTGGCGACACCAAAGAAGCTCTGGATTTGATCATGAACGAGCTCAAAGATATGCAGAAGGCGATTGTTTTCTGCCAGGAGCATAACGATACCGACTTATGGAACGATCTTATTCAGCATGCTATCCACAAACCAGGTAAGAAATTCTTGAATAATTATTCTTCGTATTGTGACGATCGTAACGAATTATCGTTTGTTTTCAGAGTACATTACTTTTTTATTACGGAACATTGGCAATTACGTCGATCCGACGATTCTGATCAACAAAATTGCAGTGGGCGCGAAAATACCGGATGTTAAGAGTTCGCTAGTCAAGATGCTTTGTGATTACAGAATTCAGGTAGAGTTTTTGTTTTTATATACCAACTATTCCAGGTGGATACTAGGTTTTAGATCAACTTGATAACTTTGTGAATAAAAGGGGTGATTATATTGCTTAATTTTAATTTAAATTTTTTTTTAAGATTACCGATGTTAATTTTTTTAAGTGGCATCCAAATCCTTTTTATTCTCTGTTTTTTGGTAGTATTTTTTAATCTCTGTTCAACGGTATTCCTCTTTCATCTGCCTACATAAGAAAAATCAAGGTAAACAGCCTTAAAGATAATTTAAATGGCAACTATATTATTTTCAATTGTTTATTTATCCTACTCAGTGATGTAAAAGCGTAATTTACCGCATAAATTACCAAATTAATTACCGTAATTAATGGTAAGTCACCGATTTGTAACTCCCGTAATTTACAGCTTAAATTACCGATGGTAATTTATCGCCAATTTAAATTACCGTTGGTAATTTAACAGTAATTTACCGAAAATTTTAATTACTGTTGTTAATTTACTGGAATTTATAAATTAATTGCGAAAACCTTCCGTCAGAATTTGCGTGAATATACCCCACCACTCCTGGGAGGTAATAGCGTAATTTATCGGGTAAATTGCTAAATAAATTACCGTAATTAATGGTAATGTCCGGATTTTTAATTACTTAACTCAGCTGTGCCAATAATACACATTATTAATCAGAAGCCAATTAACTACTATCAAATTCATGATTTAAAGAACAATTCTGGTGATCCGGATAAAATGTGATCATTGTTTGTGAAACCGGGCGTTGTCGTTTTGAGTCGGTAATAAGTTACGGTATTTTATACTATAATTATGCTGTTAAACTGTCCATTTTGTAAATTGCTAATATAAAAAGTATTTTTATTGTAGTCCCTGCTATCATTTTAAATATAATGAATTTTTTTTTACATAACTTAATGTCAATTTTTGCAATTTTTTAATTACGTGGTAATTTAAATTTTAAAGTAATAATTTTTATTTTAGCAGTAACATATTTATTAACATAAGTAGTATTCATAACCTACAGTGATCGGTATTAACGTCAGTCTAATTTAACATTTTGAATTTTTAGTTACCCGGTAATTTAAGCCAATGTAATTTACCATTTTTAATTTTTATTTACGTGGTAATTTAATATTTGAAATTAATAATTTTAATTTCAACGGTAATTTACGAAAAAAGTAATTACTGTAATTTAACATCCCTGATCGTACTAATTAACTTTAAGGCTGTTTTCCATAATTTTTTCTTATGTAAGCTATTAAAAAATTTATGTCGTTGAACACAGATTAAAAAACCGATAAAAAATCATGTTTTAAGCACAAATATTAACAAAATTATTATCTTATCCGCTACTGAATTTGCACTTCGTATAATAACTACGCCCAGAAACTTATTTTGTAAAAAACTGAGATGAAATAATTCTTTATTTTTGTTCAGGTGGCAATCAAAGAAGGCTGTAAAAAAATATTATCCTCCGACTACTTCGAGTTGCACAACAGACTAGTCGCAAGGCAACAAAAGGGCATCAATGTTTCCGACGAAATGGTTTGCTGCGCTTGTCGAAGACAAGTTATTTGCCAAGGTAATTATACGGTATAATGCGAAAGGAATTTCTATCGCTGAAAGAACTTATTTTGTTTTGCTAGCACATAATTTAATAAAACTGTCTTTTTAAATATTTTTTTTTGTAAAATATCTATTTTTTTTTTAGATTCAAACAGAACAACTGATGTCATAGTCTACTACTGTTCGCACACTTTCCACAGTAAATGTTTGCCGCAGGATCAGGATCCAACTAGCTGCGCCGTCTGTCATCCTGTGAAGAAAAAGTAGTACTAAAAAAGTAAGTCATTTATTTTCAAACCACATTTTTTGCAGAACAGAAATTCGTGAACCACTTATACTGTTGATTATATTGTACTATGAACATACATACAAATTTTTTACCAATAAATTAATTTGTGCCGCGGTTTTGCTTCGAAGTCTATCTCTACGGGAAATAGTCGTTAATCGGCATGTACTGCGGCGCAAAACTCAAGAAATGCTTCATGGTGAAGTCAATGATATCCTCGGGTTTCAGCAGCAAGATGGCGTTGATGTAGTCCGTGATCATGTTCTTGTATTCCGGATGGTCAATCATGTACGATTTGATCTTCATCTCGGTTTTGACCTGGAAATATTTTTGTAATACTAAGTTTCTTTTGTGTCTAGATACTCAATAATTTTAATTGAGTTTCTTTTTATCGAAGGTAAAATCATTTGAACATCATTGAATACAGAAGGATATTCTCTAGTAAGTTTTGGGGAAAAGAATATACATATTTTGTTTTAGCATTTGTTTTTTTATAAACTGATTTCATAAATATATACTGGTGTTGATGCTTTTTTCCCGCAAAAGAAATATTGTAGGTACAAATGTCGTTGTGAGCAACACTTTTCATATGAACCTATAAGTTTTTTTTTTCAAAATCTTAAAAAGTTAACGTTCGTTGACTATCTGAAAAATAGATCTTGGTTGCTATATGTCTAGTTTTTCTATCTAGTTTTTTTTTTTTGGATTATATACTATGGAACTAATAGTCTTCAGAAAGCTGATAAAAATCACCTTCTCGTCCAAGTATTTTGAAAACAACTGCATGTCGGATTCCCACGTATGTTTCAGCAACAACTGCTCGTTTCCCGGTGGTTTTTCGTTCTTAATTGATACCAAAGGATTCACCTGCAGAATATAAGGCGTCCCCTCCCATTCTTGTCGAACAAGTTGACCTACGACAAAACAATTTTTCAAAGTCTTAAAAATAAAGATGACGAAAATCGTCTAGTGAATTAAATTTTAAATGTTTCTGCTATTGAACGTATTGTGAGGACCAAATAAAGCGAACACACTGTCTTTTCAGCGAGAGTTGGCATACACGTCATCAATTTTTGAACCAATCGCTTAAAGTAAAAGAAGTTGATGACGTATGTGCCAAAACTGATCAAAATAAGCATACCTTGCAATGTCATCACCGTCATACACTTGTGCTCCAGACCGCATTCCTCAGTGACCACTCTGCATATCTCACAGACGTCTAGCTTCACTTCGTTAACCATTCGACTTTCTGGCCCGGAGCATGTCTGGAAAATAATATTTTTTCAGGTTTCCCAAAAATTTTCGTCCATTTTTTAGTCCGAGAAGAAATAAATTTGTCAAAATTAACGACTCCTTATATTTTCTTCAATATTTTCTAGTCCACTCATCCCTCACTAAACTATTTATTCAACTGTTCACTATAACGACGTTTCGGAATTAAGACTAGGTCTACTTTCGCAATCTAATTTATTCATTATACGGTTAGCGAGGTATAAGTGTACCTTTAGGCCGTCTGCACATGGGGCAACCCAAAAGAAACTGTAGTAGCGTGGATACCGGGAGACTGGGCGACTGGGCTACTGAAGTTGCGCCTTGTCCGCACACGGTATATAGTCACTCAGTCGCGATCCATATCAGGTTACTCGTCTCTGGCCTCAAATCGGCACATTCTTGGGTGTGATCATAATATATAAATTATAATAAAATAATTAATATATTATTTATAAATATAGTATATTTTAATACAAATTTTATATGACAAAAATTGGCGCACGATTGCCCAAATAGAACGAGTGCGCCAATGCGTCTTATAAAACGAGTGTTATATACTATTTTTTCTACTTTGCGACATTAATTTTACATAAATTTCAAAAATTGCAGTTGTCATCTTATAATCTAGAATAATTTTTTTCTTCAACAGTTGGTAGTTGTAGTAAAATTCACAAATACGATTGAGGCGAGCCAATAGCGATTGAGATGTGAGCCGTATTTGACACGACGTCAATTTCATCAATCTTGGAAAACTAAAAGTCACCAAATGTTTGTGATCTAGTGTTTTCATAACGACACCGAAAGCGGTTTCGTTATGAGTTTACAACGAACGCAAAGTAGAAAAAATAATAAATACATATATAATAAATAATATAGTATATTATAATACAAGTTTTATCAGACAAAAATTGGCGCACGAGTACTTTTGGGCATGACGAGCGTAGCGCGGAGTGCCCAAATGGAACGAGTGCGCCAATACGTCTTATAAAACGAGTGTTATATACTTTTTTTTCTACTTTGCGACATTAAATTTACATACATTTCGAAAATTGCGGTTGTCATCTTACTATCTAGAGTAGTTTCATATTCAACAGTTGGTAGTTGTAGTAAAATTCACAAATACGACTGACGCGAGCCAATAGCGGTTGAAATGTCAGCCTTATTTGACACTTGAGGTCAATATCATCAATCTTGGAAAACTAAAAGTTACCTAATGTTTGTGACCTAGTGTTTTCATAACGAAACCGAAACCGGTTTCGTTATGAGTTCATAACGAACGCAGAGTAGAAAAAATAAATAACAACTAAATAATAAATAAATAAATTATAAATAAAATAAACAAATTATAGATATATTAGAAATAAGTTATAAATAAATTAAAAATAAATAAATAATACATAAATATAAAATAAATCATAAATAAATAATAAATATGAAATAAATATATAATAAATACATAATAAATAAATAAATATGCTGTCGATATAGCCAGTCACGAAGAGACTGGGCACCGCCCGACACAACATATCGGGTCTCTGATACTCGGATCGCGTCGGTCTCCTAGTTGCCGGTACTAGGGTTGCGCCGTGTGCGTTGAGTCATTGAAATATACATGCACGTAGCCTAGTTGCGTAGTCTCCTGGTATCCACGCTACTACAGTTGCTTTTGGGTTGCCCCATGTGCAGACGGCCTTACATCCGATATACTTGCGTAGTCTTCTACTTACGTAAACATTTCTGCACATATCACCGTTGATGTACATAGCGGATAATTCGAACGTGCCCATGAATCTGGAGATGGCCAGGTACCGCTGAAGCAGGAAGTTGGCACCTTCCGATATGTAGTCCTTCGCTTTTTGCAGGCTGTAGAACTTCCTGTCGTCGATACCTTCCTCCGTCGATATGTGCTTCACGTAATAATGCTTCTTTATCAAGCCGACATACAACGTTTTCTCGATATTTTCCGGCATCTCGCGTGAACCGTCCACGTAAAACCTAAAATTACCATCGTACAGGTTATTCCACGCTTGAGGTAAAGCCTTAAGCAACCAATGATAAAGAAACAATCATATTCATTTTGGAGAAGAGAAATATTGCAATTTTTTATAGTAATAATTGATTTGAAATTTCGATATACCTGGAGGAATTTATGGGGACATTGCAAGAATATTTTTGTGGGAATATGTATTATGTCAACCGACAATTCAAAGTTACTCTCGTCATCTTTTTGAAGCGAATGCGAGAAGTCGCGAAGGGAGTGGGGATATCACCGGTTGCCCTCCGGTACGTTTCTAGGGGCAAAGTTTGCTTGTTGCTAACACGTTGCTAAGAACAACAAAATTGGAAGGGAGAATTAGAAGACGGTAAAACGATAGTTGCTGTTTTTGTAGACTTGAAAAGAGCCTTCGAGACAATTTGTCGGCAAAAGTTACTACAAAAATTGGAAACTTACGGAATCAGAGGAAAAGAATTGAAATGGTTTGAAAACTATTTAACAAACAGGAAACAGAAGGTTAGGATTGGAGAAAATGAGTCAAGTGAATTAATAAACAGCTTAGGGGTACCACAAGGTTCTGTTCTTGGACCAGTTTTATTTAATTTGTACATAAACGATGTTGCTTCACAAGTTAAAGCTTGTGATATGCACCTATTTGCAGACGATACACTAATATCAATTGCAGGAGATAACTTACCTGATGTAATCGCGACATTAAACTCCGAACTAGTATCGATATCATATTGGTATAAAGAAAATAAATTATGTTTGAATGTATTGAAAACAAATGCTATGGTATTGGGAAATAGAAATTTGGTAAACACTACACCAGACATAGTTATCGATAACACAGTTGTTGAGATAGTGGACAAATTTAAAATCTAGGTGTCATTTTAGATAATAGTTTGAAATTTACGAGTAATATGGAATATATAGTTAAAAAGGTGAGTCGAGAGATTAGCTACTTAGGAAGAATATCTAATAAACTAACATTAAAAGCTAGAATATCTTTGCACCATACGATTATAGAACCATACTTTTACTATTGCAGCAGTATATTATTTTTGTGTACAGACAAAGACATTAAAAAGATTCAAGTGCAACAAAATCGAGCACTCAGAATTTTATTACAAAGCTCCAGGTTAACCAGTATCGAGTCCATGTCGAGTAAATTAAATTTTTTGAATGTCAAACAAGGAACTGTATATCAGGCACTCACATCGGTATATAAATGCATAAATAATAAACTCTCAAATTATATGAGTAATTATTTAACATACAATAGTCAGCAGCATGAATACAATACTCGGCAAAAGGACCACTTCAGGATTACCAAAATATACAAAAAGCAGCACACAAAATTCATTTTATTATAAAGCACTGAAGATATTTAACACCCTACCAAGTGATATAAAAAACAGTAGTTCGCTAAGTCTATTTAAAACATCATGTCGGGTTCATGTATTGCAAACGCCGACAAACTTTTGCGTCAAAGGGATTCGACACACATGCTTCCTTATAGGTTAGAAAGCAGACCCGAACGAAACATGTTAACTAATAACTTACTCTCTCCGCAGTTCTTCCAGGGTATGGAAGTCCCTGTCGATCCATGTGGTTATGGCCGATCCAGCGTTAAACCCGTTCACGTCAAACTGTGACGTCGTGTGCACCAGGAACTTCCATTGGTTCCGTTCCGCCTGCACCTTTAAGGGGTCCTCAAGGTCCTGCTCGTCAGTGCTCGCCCCTATTAAAAAAAAACATATTTTCATATTTTATACAATTTCTTTTTAATTTGTTTGCCGTATATTAAAATTTTAAGGTTTGTTGCCTCGTAACGCTGTATATTAGGTTTAAAGGGTTGGAAACTACGGAAGATATTGTGGGTTTTGCCTTGAAATGATTTGAGATATGGAATAATAGTTGCTATTTTATTAATGGACTTGAAAGATCATGCTAGCTAGTAAAACTTAGAAGACGTTTTGTTCTTGGATGTGTCTATGGTGGAGTGATGTGTTTATTTTTGTGGAATTTTATTTCGGTTTATACGATGAATGACAAGTAAATAAGTTATATATTATATTGGAATAAACTGTATTTACATCCTGTTTGCGTTTGGCGGAACTGATACACCCTGTATATTTTATATCGATATCTCCTTCAATCTCCACAGTACGTTATGACTCACCCTGTATACCGGATGATTCAATTTCGAGGCTCACCATGGGGATCTCGCTTATTACTGGAGATAGATGTTTAAATTTGGCAAAGTTTCGTATTTTTGTGTTGATCAATTATGTGAAAAGCAATTTAAGCTTTCATTGGATCCTTCAATTTTAATTTATCCAACGTTAGTGATGTCCCGAATTTTACAGCTCGACTTTCTTTACTCCTACGGCCACCAAGATCCCCTGCTCTATCTCTATAATATAACTTTCTCGTCGAAAACAGTACCTGGTTCGGATTTTTGGTTGAGGTTGACGTCGCAATTCTCCACGACATCCTGGGTGTTGACTTTCTTGAACACGTTTTGTAGCCTGCGTTCTATGTCCTCGGCCTGTCGCTCCTTCGTCTGCTGGCCCTCCGCTTTCTGGATATCCAGGCAGAGCCCGCCAACGGGCATGACCTCAAACTCGGTGCAGTGACAGATGATCATGGTCTCGCGAAACGTCAGGTCGTCGTACATTTGCTCATCTGGAATTAGGATCGAAAACTTTTGTTCGGCCCTGTATATGACTTAATTTATAATATACAGGTCCGACCAAAAAATTCGAAACAATTTTTTTGTTGCGATTAATTTATATTTAGGAATATAATCAACATATTTGCTCACGCCTAGGGGTTTTGTGCAATGGCAAAACCGTAATGCGCTGGGTGGAAGGCATAGGTCCAAATTGCTTGAATTATTCGATACTATAAAAAATGGATTATTGTTTTATTATAAACGGGCTTTGTTATATTAAATAATATGCTTTTGTGATTGGAATATAATAATAAACTATTATGAGATTAATATACTGTATATTAGAAAACAAATTTGATGTATAATGTTAGTGTATTGCTTAATTTAATTTATTTATAACGGATATTGAATATATACCTATAATAAATATTTATATACATACCTAAATACTATAGTAAGTCGATTAGAAATTAGGAAAATATAATTTTAAAAGCAATCAGAAAAGCTGAAATATGGATTGTTTTTTTTTGTTTATTTAGGAACCCCTACTTGTTTTCCTAATTTAGATTCATCTGAAATTTATGTGAAATACTGTAAATAATTATCTATCAAGTTTTTACAGTTTTTGTTACAATAATCATGATATTACTACACTCTAAGTACTGCATTAGTTATATTTATGTTGTACACTGTATTGTATGTACATAATGGGTTGCTTGATTGTGCGTGTTGTGTTTTACATAAAATAATCGTAGCTAAATGTTTTTTATACAATTTTGTTCTGTTGTAAGTATTATATATACCATGCTCACTATAATATACACTGTTATTTTTATAAATTAATATGTAACTTCTTATACTCCTCTTCATTTTCTACCAATATTTCTGTCAACTAGTCAAATTTACAATGCGTAGTATACCGGGTGATTCAATTACGAGGCTTACCATGGTGATCTCGCTTATTAGTGGAGATGGAGCCTATGTTTAAATTTGGCAAAGTTTCGTATTTTTGTGTTGATCAATTATCTGAAATGAAAAGAAATTTAAGCTATCAGTTTTCATTTTCAAGATATCCGCAAAAAAACTGAAATGTTAAGATATCGTTTTTATTTTTTTATTCAAAACCAAGAGTAGCTAGACATTTGAAACAAAAACATTCTATAGCTAGTTTTTAATAAGTAATGCAGTGTTATTTTTTAATTTGAAATAACTTCATAGATAGTGGCGTAACCATGGCCAGCTTTTGTTTTTCTTATGGGCGCCGAGTTGAATTTTGGCATTTTCCGATAGTCGTGTTTTTTCTCATTATCTCCACTAATAAGCGAGATCCCCATGGTGAGGCTCGAAATTGAATCACCCGGTATACAGGACGTCTCACAAAACTGTTCCATTAGTTTTTGATGTTTTACTATTTTCGATATATTTGAAAGTTAGGCCACAGATCACGATCTAACTTGATCTAAACTCGTAAAAGAAAATACTCTGAAGATATATCAACTTTGTTATTTGAAACTTTTAACAGAATTTCTTATACTTCAATTTTGACAGGTATTAACATTTCTAAATGTACCTATAAAAAGTATGTGGATAGGAAATTATTTAAATTGATTCTTTGTACATAAAAGTAAAGATTAAGAAAAACATCATGTGTTCTTATTCACAAAAATTAAAGTGTTATCTTCAATAATAACCAACATTACAATTTGAATCAGAAACTTGAAATGGAATAGTTCCGCGTGACATGTCATAGTCCAGCTAGTAAAATATTACGCTTCTTTTCTTTTTGTTCAAGAACTTTTGTATTTTCTTTACAGATTTTGATTATTTATTCGGCGAACCATCTATAATAATTACCGCAGTACGAAACGAGTGATATTACGGCCTATTATTGGAGGACCAAAAAGGTTTTGGTAAGTTTTACACAATATTATGAATACCTACGAAAGAAGAAAGTCAAATCTATTCTTAAAACTAAGTTCCGCACTTTTTCCGGTAAAAAACCTAAAGAAAAACCTTAATAGAAAGAAGCGACGAACCTAATTCAAAACCCGGAATAATTTCGCTCAGCTCAAACAATTCCCGCTGATTGTGCGCAGCCAGTCTGGCCCCATACTTTTCCTTGAGTGTCTGCCTGTTTTCGAATTTTAACAGCAGCTCTTCGAGGATATCCCGAATTTGCTCCTCCGTAAAATTCCGTAACTTTTCGTACACTTCCTCCTCCTCGCAGCCGGGATCGATCTCCTGCAGATACTTGATGATGTCCTCGCTAACCGTGAGCGGCGCCTGGTCCTCATCCAGCAAATTTAAATCCATTTTTTTCCTGGAAAATTCTGACAATTTAAAAATTTCAAATATGCCGCTCGCTGTATTACCGACCGGTGCTTAATCCGGAGGGAGTCCTGCATTACCGACGCGATTTGTGTACTGTCACTGTCATCGCATACAGTTTGATTTGCCGAATAATCGTATTTTGTTGTGTACTCGTGCTTAAACAGCCGAATACATAGAAGAACTTAATAATTTACTAGTTGTAGTGTAAAATAAAAGCAGAGAACACAAGATGGTAAGTAGATATCTTGATTTAATCCCAAAAGAATCACTTTGTTCGAGTTTGAGGTTATGATAACTCATGACAAAGCGGTTTATTTACTATTCAAACTAGTCCCTGCATTCAATTTCAGCTATAACCAGAACTCTGTTTGCGTTATGTGACAAATTTGATAATAATGTGTGATTTTTTAGTCTATTTTAGCCTATAACGGAGGTGCTATGGTTGCGATGAAAGGAGATAGGTGCGTGGCGATAGCCACAGATAAACGGTTCGGAGTGCAGGCGCAAACCGTTTCTATGGATTTCCAGAAGGTGTTCCCGATGGGGCCCCATTTGTATATTGGTTTACCGGGCTTGGCGACAGACACTCAGACCGTAATGGAAAAGCTACGATTCAGGTACAAATGAGTTCTACGATTATATTTTAAGAGTTAATTATGCATTATCATTCTACTTAAATAACGTAAAATTAAATTTATTGTATGCAATTTAGAGAAATTAATTTTTTAAAAGAGTATTTAGGGTTAAACAAAATTTAATAGTTAATCGACGTTTTTTTTTTTAATTTACAACTACTTTTAGGAAGAACCTTTATGAACTCAAAGAGAACCGCAAAATCTCGCCGAAAGTATTCAGCGCGTTGGTATCGAATATGCTCTACGAAAAGCGTTTCGGTCCGTTTTTCATCGAACCGGTGATAGCGGGCCTTGACGTAAAGACAATGGAGCCTTACGTCTGCAACATGGACTTAATTGGGTGCCCCAATGAGCCGGAAGACTTCGTCGTGGGGGGTACAGCCTCCGCGCAACTGTACGGTATGTGCGAAGCGTTGTACGAGCCAAACTTGGGCCCCGACGAACTATTTGAGACGATTTCTCAAGCTTTGATGAACGCCTTCGATAGGGACGCTATTTCCGGTTGGGGCGCTACCGTTTTTATTATGTAAGAGAACGGGAGAATTTTGGGTTGTGGAATTTTTTTTTTAATTGATGTTTTTTGTTTTAGTGAGAAGGATAAGGTTACCGTTAAGGAATTGAAAACGCGTATGGATTAGGTTAAATTTATTTTGTGTATTATCATTAAGAAAGGTTTGGATATGTCTGATGTGAGACGATGAAAATAAATCATAACTTTTTTCTTATTTTGTGTGTGTTTTTGAGATTTTTTTTAGCAGTGTTAATCGTTCATTGTAATTGTCTATTTCCATATTTTTCACATATTTTTCGCACTATTACAGTTCATTATTGAAATGAATAATGTACGAGATGTGTTAATTACAAGGTCTTTTAATGCGGTTGTATGATTTGGTTCATATAGACTTAGGTTTTCTTATCTCTATTTGTTGCTCGATACTAAACATCACCCATAAGTAGAGATAATTAAAATGTCTCTAACAAAGCCTTGTATATTTTTGTTTTACATGATTTCTCTATCGTTAGCTTAATCAGCCACCGAGGCTTCAGGTCTGGGAAAATTACATACCTATACCTTATATATATGTTAATTTGTAGCTATTTAATAGGAATGGGTATAAGTTTAGACCTTTACCTAACTTCTCACCAAATATCAAGTCAATATTTTGGAAAATAACAACGCTACAAAGATTTTTGCAACACAGCAAACCCATGAAACAGAAAATCGTACGGAAAAACGATACTTTGACTACTAATAAGCGCCTTTTTCTCTCGTGTACGTTTTTCAAATCGTTGGACATAATAACCAGAAAAGTTATTAGCCGATTGACTAGAAATTTACACACCAGATGTTCCATTACTTTATCTTGATGTTAAGCTGGACAGAGTTTTATTTAATTTTTTCTTCTATTTTTTAGCTTCGAATGAACGTAAAAAACAGTTGCCATGTGTGGCAACTTTGAATATTTATTTAATTTAAAAATTGTTCTGTATACAGAAAGATATGTAGATTCATATAAAAGAAACAAATCCATGATGTGGCCAGGCACATGACTATCATACTATATATAAAATTACTATTTTATCTGCATGAGATTCTATTTGATGGAGATCGATCGTGTCTGCATTAAAATAAAATTAGTCAGCCAGGATTTAACAGATATATCGATTCTATTGACAGTAGGCGTTGTCAAAACATCAACGTTTGACACTACCTACCGTCATTAGAACGAAAATATCTGTTAAATTCTTCGAGCTAAATATGAAGTTTTGGCTCGATACCTTTAGTACTTTCTCCGGAATCGTCGCCACAAAAAATTGTTACACACACACACACTGTAATCTTTTTGTACCTTAGTCAAATATGTCGAAGGGACCCAAAAGGACATATTTCCTCTAAAATTTATCATAGTACGTATGATAAAATAAAATTATAGTGTAAATGTGGTATAATTACCAGAAAAACAAACTAATCGGCCGTTGTTTTTCGCTCGCTGATGTACCCAGTCCGCCTGTAAAATTTGGATTTCGGCAAACGTGATTTCTTCCCATATGTTTAACAGAATCAAAAGTTGTTGTTTGGCTAATCTATTTGTTTATATTGAGATCTTATTTACTTGTAGATTGTCAACACAAACAACATGTAATAAAATGTCCCGTTCAAACGGAAGTCTTAGTTGTTAACGTGGGTTAACGGACACCAACATCTAGGTACACCGTATATACTTTGATCGTAACACGTATCTTTGAAATAAAACTTGCTTGTATCGCTTTTGTTGGAGCTGCTGTATTAAACAAACATACCAAGTTTGGAGAAAATAACTTACAAATTATAGCGAATGGCATTTATTCGTACACACTACTTTTTATTATTAGAATAATAAAAGCTGTTTTTTTCTTGTGATTGTTATAAATTCCGGTTGTTGTTGGGAATTGTTAGGTTAGGTTAGAATCAATAAATAAAAACCTAACCCCATTCATCAATCAAATTTAAAATTAGGAATTTAAAACTCACAAATGTATATCATATAGAAATAACTTGTTTTACACAATAATAAAACATATCATGAACATAAACTAATTAAATACAGAACCATTTGTGAGGTTATTTACTAGGAACAGGGAATTTTGACATTGATTGGGCAGGGATAACAAACATCGGAGGTTGGCTGCACTGATTCTCTGTTTTGAATTTGTGAATGCAACAAAAAATTAGTCGTTTGGTGCGGTTTTTGACTATAGTGAATGACTAAGTGCGCGTCGGTGTTCTTTGTTTCGCCAGTTTTATTATTTTCTCTTCGAGATATAGACATGTTACATTCCAAAATCTTGGAATACACGTTTGTCCATTTGCGTTGTGTAATGATTGTGATGTGGTGTATTCAAATACCCAATATGGTGAGTGTTCCTATTATACGTTAACGTTTTATGCGGTTGTATTGTCGATCAGCTTGTGATTGATCTAGATATCAGGCTATTATGGTATTATTTACTTTACGTTGGTTAATATTTTATAAATTCTGCGTATTTTGGGACATTTGGGAAAGGTTAAATACTGCGCACATTTTGGGACATTGGCCCTTCTCCTCCAGTTCTCCTATAAATAATATAGTAACGAATTAAATTAGGAGTAAATATGCAATCCCCAAATATATAAATAATATATAAATTTTAGAGCAACTGAATCTTGTTATTGGGCTTTTTGATGGTAACTTAGCAGATTTTTTAGCACTAACAAGAAATTTAACTTACAAAATGTGTTTTGGCCACAAATATAACGTAAAACTTGTATTTTCATTAACTTTGTATACTTTCTTTTTATCATGTATAATTTTTTTAATGTAATTGAACTAATTATGTACCATAAATACATATATTTTTCTCATACTTTCTAACAATAACATTTTAATATAACCGATTGTATTTCACACATATCTTGACGAATTCCCGTTTATATAAAAGCAAGCATTAATATTCTCAAACCCCAACTTGGTAAACAACATCTCCGAAGCGGTATTCCCCTTCACCACAGTCCCGACCACATTGTGCCCCTCTTGGGCAATCGTCTTACCCAAAACTTTAATCAAAACAGTCGCATAACCCTTACGTTTAAAGCCCTCGTCGGTCTGCAAAATCCCCATTTGGCCCAAAAAATTCTTCAAGACCCACGCAACCAATTTTCCGTTCTCTTTCAAGAAAACACCAAAACCCCCATTCATCGTAATGACCGTCTTTAAATAACCCTCGGAACCTTCGCACCTATGCGGCCAAATTCTATTTATTCGACCGACGTGGTCCTCCGTTACTTTATCCAAATATACGTCATCGGGAAGGGTTATTTCAAACTTTAGCGCTTTTTCTTTCGATATGCAGAAAAGCCCTGCTTCACCTTCGATGTGTTCGACACCTCTCGTGTCGAGTACGTCACGTATCGTTTGGGCAAATTTGGGTAAACATGCGAAAAATAGCATCGTTTTCGTCCAGTCGAATTTCCCAGTTTCCGATAAGGCTTTCTGTAGGTTTTCGGGTGTTTTCTCGAGGGTGAAAACGAAGAAATCGTAACAGTTGTACTGCTGGTGTACCACAAACGTTCCGGTTTTTAGATAGTCGTCTCCGACTCCGTAGAAGGTTATATAATTCTTGCCGAGTGCGGTTTTTCTCCATCGTATGCACGTGTTGAACATGCTGTAGACGTGCGGGGCCCAGTCTTGGTGTTCCTCGTACAGATCTCTCAGCTTGAGCAAATCTACGTCAGGAATTTCTCGTAGTATATCTTTACTACTCATTGTAGGTTGTTCTACTGTAACGTGTAAAATTATATTACATTATGTACGTATTTACTTACTCGGGTTTTATCTCATTGTTCTGACTGAAAACAGTTGTTGAAATTTATCAAATTACTGAGCTAATTAAAGTACAATTAATTATTTTTAATCTTTACTCCAACTGGGACAAGGCACAGACAAGGTTATATCAATATTTTTCTTTGTTACTTTGATTGCTGTCAGTATTTTGTTTTATCCTATTATTGTTATTGTTGTTATTGTTATTTTTTTTTCTTTCAAAGCTAAGAAAAAACACTTTGAATACGTCGATTTTTTACTATAAAAATACACATTTTGATGTAATGGCAATCCCATATTTGAAAATTATTTTAATATAACACTTAATTGTCTTAATGGTAGCGGAAGAAAATTTAAGGCTTAAAGACCATAATTGAAATTGCAAATATCGATAACTTTGAGTAGCATGGCGGTTGTAAATGGAATATAAAATGTACTCTGGAACTTTATTTGCCCTGAATACGAATGCGGACTCAAAATTACGTAAGACACCCGGAAAAGAGAAGTCAAATGTCAAAACTGTAATTTTAGCAACATTAGTAAATGTACGCCATGCGTCTTAATTCAAAAACCATTGAAGGTCGGAAATCTAGTTTACGATAAATATGTGTACATATTACGCAATTCAAACCCGAGTTTTTTTTTTTTAAATACAGACCGATTTAGAGATTTTGTCATGTTTCAATACTTTGTGTTCTCACTGTATAAAAGCAGTTTTACACTATTGTTAATGATACTATACGTAATTTTTATTGCTTAAAAAGTTGTAGAACATTTTGTGTGATAAATTGCGTAGTGTAAAATAATTTGAATAATATTGAATATGTAAAATTCAACAAAGATATGTCTCTGTCTGCATATCGTCTGGTTAAAAGTAGAAGTAACTAACTAACATTTCAAATAATTGCAAAAACCTGACTACAATAGAATACCGATAAATATAATGACATTTTCCAGAGAATTAATGGATTTTAAGAATTTATTGAGAAACCCGAAGGTTCCTGGTTCAAATCCAGGTTATGGCAGATATTTAATTGAAAATTTATATCCCGCTTGTTTGTTATCTATCTATACATCTCATTATGTTTTTCTTAAGTACTTACGTAGACTCTAAAGCAAATACTAATTTACTTTAAATAATTTAATACAAAAAACTACAACATATTAAGTACATACATACATAAAAATATATATCTTTCTCATAGCTCCTAACAATAACATCTCATAGAATATAATCTCTAATATATTTTAAAAACCACCTCACAAATTCCCGTTTATATAAATACAAGCGTCGATATTCTCAAACCCCAATTTCGTAAACAACATTTCCGAAGCAGTATTCCCCTTTATCACAGTCCCCAGCGCATTATGCCCCTCTTCCGCGATCTCCCTAGCCAACGCTTTAATCAAAATGCTCGCATAACCCTTACGTTTATAACCCTCCTCCGTCTGCAAAATCCCCATTTGCCCCAAAAAGTTTTTCAAGATCCAAGCGACCAATTTCCCGTCCTCCTTCAAAAAAATCCCGAAACCCGCGTTCATCGTAACAAACGTTCCTAAATACCCCTCGGAACCTTCGTACCTATGCGGCCAAGCTCGGTTTATTTGATCGACGTGCGCCTCCGTTATTTTATCCAAATATACGTCATCGGGAAGGGTTATTACAAATTTTAACGCGTTTTCTTTGGAGATACGGAAAAGTCCAGTTTCTCCTTCCGAGTGTTTGACGCCTCTGAAGTCCAATACGTCACGTACGGTTTGGGAAAATCGGCGTAAGCAAGCGTAAAATAGGAGAGTTTTTGTAAAGTCGAATTTTTCGGTTTCCGATAATGCGTTTCGTAAATTTTCTGGTGTGTTTTCAAGGGTGAATACGAAGAAGTCGTAACAGTTGTACTGCTGGTGTAGCACAAAGGTTCCTGTTTTTAAATAGTCGTCTCCGACTCCGTAGAAGGTTAGGCAATTCCTGCCGAGCGCGGTTCTCCTCCATCGTATGCACGTGTTGAACATGCTGTAGACGTGCGGGGCCCAATCTTGGTGTTCCTCGTAAAGATCTCGCAGCTTGAGCAGATCTTCGTCCGGGATTTCTCGTAATATGTCTTCGCCTTTCATGGTATGTACGTGTTTCGACTGAAATGTGCCAGCGGTGTTTTAAATTATGTACTTACTTGTCCGTTATCTTATTGTGTAACCCTCTCATTGTTCTGACTGATAGTTCTATTTGCAGTTATGATATGTGAAACAACTTCAATCAATATTGCGTTGCCTTTATGTGGTCTGGTGTTATTGATAATTTCTTTGTGTGTATTGTAACATGATTGTAATTTATGACAGTTGTAGTAGTTCAAGGTTATGTTACTGGTGTCGTCATATGCACAAACCGCAGCAGTATTCTGTTTTATCGACCGTCCCCGTCATTTGTCAAAATTTGGATTTGTTTCTGCAGATTATTTGCAATTATTTGGACCCTTTTTATTTTGTGTTCATCGACTACCGGCCTACGTTTTTTATGTGTTATATCTGGGAAAGGGGTGAGAATTTCTTTGTAATATGGGTGTATGAAGAAATTTTCAAACCAGCTTCGTGTTTTGGCCGCATGTGTAGCGCTGTGTAGGCGAGATCGTGTTCTTGCATTTTGTTGGTGATTGGATTGATTTTGTTGTTAGTAATTATTATTATCATAGGGATGTGATATAAAATAGCGTATTTTACCGGGGTTTTGTGTAGAAATATTCAGGGTTCTTTCTATTTTGGTATCGGAACCCTCAAATAATGTAAAATTTAAGATAAGTAATGAGTATGTTTTGTCTTTTTTAGGTTCGAAATGGCGGGAGTTTGGAGAAAATAGAGATGCCTAGAGAAAGTATGAGATACATGAAGAGAAAAGGAACCCCTGGAGTAAAGTTGAAAAAACAACGCACTCAAAAAATTGGTAAGTCTTGTGTTTCTTTTTTAAACTTAGCGCATTTCCCTGATTTAGTATTTTCAAAAATTCAGACCATATCTCTCAGGGGGGCCACTTGTCCTGCTATGTTAAATTACATAGTTTATTGGTATATTTTAGATAATTAGGGCAAGTTTGGTCATAATTCTTCCATTAATTTAAGACTTGTGGATCTTTGATTAAATTTAAAGCAGATTTACAATTATCGGTATTTTAAAACAATCGGACCATCCCTCTCAGCGGGTGTCTTTACCTGGTATGCTAATTATATTGTTTATTGATATATTTTAGATAATTATGGCAAGTTTGATCATAATTCTTGCCTTATTTTTAGAGTTATGATTTTTTAAGTAAATTTAGAGTATTTTTGCAAGTTTCGGTATTTTTTAAAAAAATCGGACCATCCCTCTCAGAGGGTGTCTTTACCTGGTATGCTAATTATATTGTTTATTGATATATTTTAGATAATTATGGCATGTTTGATCATAATTCTTGCCTTATTTTTAGACTTATGATTTTTTAACTAAATTTAGAGTATTTTTTTGCAAGTTTCGGTATTTTAAAAAAATCGGTTCATCACTCTCAGAGGGTGTCTTTACCTGGTATGCTAATTATATTGTTTATTGATATATTTTAGATAATTATGGCAAGTTTGATCATAATTCTTGCCTTATTTTTAGACTTTTGATTTTTTAAAACTAAATTTAGAGTATTTTTTGCAAGCTTCGGTATTTTAAAAAAATCCGACCGTTCCTCTCAGAGGGTGTCTTTACCTGGTATGCTAATTATATTGTTTATTGATATATTTTAGATAATTATGGCAAGTTTGATCATAAATCTTGCCTTATTTTTAGAGTTATGATTTTTTAAGTAAATTTAGAGTATTTTTGCAAGTTTCGGTATTTTAAAAAATCGGACCATCCCTCTCAGAGGGTGTCTCTACCTGGTATGCTAATTATATTGCTTATTGATATATTTTAGATAATTATGCCAAGTTTGATCATAATTCTTGCCTTATTTTTAGAGTTATGATTTTTTAAGTAAATTTAGAGTATTTTTTGCAAGTTTCGGTATTTTAAAAAAATCGCACCATCCCTTTCAGAGGGTGTCTTTACCTGGTATGGTAATTATATTGTTTATTGATATATTTTAGATAATTATGGCAAGTTTGATCATAATTCTTGCCTTATTTTTAGACTTATGATTTTGTAACTAAATTTAGAGTACTTTTTTGCCAATTTCGGTATTTAAAAAAAAATCGGACCATCCCTCTTAGAAGGTGTCTTTACCTGGTATGCTAATTATATTGTTCATTGATATATTTTAGATAATTATGGCAAGTTTGATCATAATTCTTGCCTTATTTTTAGACTTATAATTTTTTAAGTAAATTTAGAGTATTTCTTGCAAGTTACGGTATTTTAAAAAATCGGACCATCCCTCTCAGAGGGTGTCTGTACCTGGTATGCTAATTATATTATTTATTGATATATTTTAGATAATTATGGCAAGTTTGATCATAATTCTTGCCTTATTTTTAGACTTATGATTTTTTAAGTAAATTTAGAGAATTTTTTGCAAGTTTCGGTATTTAAAAAAATCGGACCATCCCTCTCAGAGGGCGTCTTTACCTGGTATGCTAATTATATTGTTTATTGATATATTTTAGATAATTATGGCAAGTTTGATCATAATTCTTTCCTTATTTTTAGACTTATGATTTTTTAACTAAATTTAGAGTATTTTTTGCAAGTTTCGGTATTTAAAAAAATCGAACCATCCCTCTCAGAGGGCGTCTTTACCTGGTATGCTAATTATATTGTTTATTGATATATTTTAGATAATTATGGCAAGTTTGATCATAATTCTTTCCTTATTTTTAGACTTATGATTTTTTAACTAAATTTAGAGTATTTTTTGCAAGTTTCGGTATTTAAAAAAATCGAACCATCCCTCTCAGCGGGTGTCTTTACTTGCTATGCTAATTTTATTGTTTATTGGTAAATTTTAGGCAATTATGGTCACTTTAATGAGAGTATAATAAAATATAAACAATGCACATACCTAGATACAGATTTAGGTTTAATATAAAAAAAACTACAACTTATTACATACATACATAAAAATATATATTTTTCTCATACTTTCTAACAACAACATCTTATATTTAAATCTAATAAATTTTACACACCACCTCACAGATTGCCCTTGATATAACTACAACCGTCGATATTCTCAAACCCCAATTTGGTAAACAACATTTCCGAGGCAGTATTGCCCTTCATCACAGTACCGATCGCATTATGACCCTCTTCGGCAATCTCCCTAGCCAACGCTTTAATCAGAATGCTCGCATAACCCTTCCGTTTATAACCCTCCTCGGTCTGCAAAATCCCCATTTGCCCCAAAAAAGTTTTCAGGATCCACGCAACCAATTTTCCGTCCTCCTTCAAAAAAATCCCAAAACCCGCATTCATCGTAACAAACGTTCTTAAATAACCCTCGGAACCTTCGTACCTATGCGGCCACGCTTGATTTATTTGATCGACGTGCGCCTCCGTTACTTTATCCAAATATACGTCATCGGGAACGGTTATTACAAACTTTAACGCGTTTTCTTTGGATAAACGGAAAAGTCCAGTTTCTCCCGCTTTATATTTGACTCCTCTCGTGTCCAATACGTCACGTATGGTTTGGGTAAATCTGTCTGTACAAGCGTAAAACAGTAGTGTTTTCGTAAAGTTAAACTTTTCGGTTTCCGATAATGCTTTACGTAGGTTTGCTGGGGTTTTTTCAAGGGTGAACACGAAGAAGTGGTAACAGTTGTACTGCTGGTGTAGCACAAAAGCCCCTGTTTTTAAATAGTCGTCTCCGATTCCGTAGAACGTTTGGTAATTCTTGTCGAACGCGGTTTTCCTCCATCGTATGCACGTGTTGAACATGCTGTAGACGTGTGGGGCCCAATCTTGGTGTTCCTCGTAAAGATCTCTCAGCTTGAACAGATCTTCGTCGGGGATTTCTCGTAATATATCTTCGCCTTTCATTGTATGTACATATTTCTACTGGAACGTGAAAGTATTTTAAATTGTGTACTTACTTGCCCGTTATCTCTTTGTGAAGCTCTTCTGCTTTGTAAATATGTTGAACTACTTATCAATGAGGCGTGTCGTTTATATAGGGTTATTGATAATTTGTTTGATGTATTGTAACGTAATTATAACTTATGATAGTCGTAGTAGTTCAAGCAAGTTCAAGCATAGTTCAAGGTTATGTTTATTTCCTAGATGTCGTCATGTTCAATATGTTTTTTACATTTTATCTTTTTTTTTTTTTGAGATATTTTGGAAAAACGGGTAATAACGATACTGTTGCTCAAGCTACAACAAATTGGCATTTTTTGGAGGTAATTGTTCCATAATCAAAAACTACTTATATTATAAATAGTTTATTTTCAGTGGTAGAGAATATATAGATATTAACATTTACAAATTTTTTTAATGAAATTTAATTTATTAAGTTCACTCTGAGGTCACTTTGAAGATAATAGGTTCTTCCGTTGTGAATTGAAAATAAAATTAGGAATAATCAAAAACAAAATGATTATTGGTTATAAATCTTTGAGAAAAGTGATGTGTAGATATTATATTGTGTAGTTTTTGTTGCTCCGGAAAACACAATTGCTTATTTTTTTTCAAATAGATTTTGTTTATTATATACCTCTTTGAAAATGTGCAAAAATTTTGCAAAAACCGATAACTTTTGAGAACATCACAAAAAAAACTGTACATTTTATTTTTGATACATTATTTAGAACATCAAAACAAAGTCACAAGGAATCAGTTTGTTTCTAAAGAAGTTTGTGCATTTTGGACCTGATTTTACTATTTATCTGATTTATTTGGTAGTTATTTTTTTGGAACTGCCAACCCTACTCCTGGCAATCCTTATAACACTCTGCATATGGCATCTGACAACCCTTTGGAACAAACTTATGATTGCAAGAAAGAAAATGTTTATTAGATTTAATTTCTTGATGTGCTGATCAGAACAAGCTATGAAGTTTTTCAATAAAAGTTTTACGACACACTTGTATCTGTATATAAATGGTTGTAAACAGTTTCTCAATTATATTCCTTCAAAATTAAATTGTATCTCTTAATTTCGTATTATTCCATAATACATACAATAATCAAGTCGTTTTCCGTAAAAATTGAAAATAATATCAGTCACCCCCGTTCAATAACAATGACAGATGAGCTCATAGGCGTCGACAATGGGGGGTTGTAAGCGTATTACACGCATTAACGCCCCCTTTCCCGTGAATTTTCTCCGGTCAAATTGGAATTAATCGCGCTCCCTGTGTCTAACTAGGGTTTTCGTATATTGCCTGATGTTCAGCTGTCAGGATTATCCTCTGACTCTTGATGCAATTTCCTCTTTCCGGAAACTAGGGTAACTACTATAATCGGATCTTATAATAATATCACATCTACTGTTATGAAATAATAACATGATCTATCAACAATTCATCTTGACTAAGAAATATGTTAAGCAAAATCAAATTAAAAAAGAAAGCTTTAGATTACTGGGCGTAACGACAAACGTTTTAACTTAACGTGCTTTCCTTTCCCTAAATTTGGTATTGGCAAATTGGAAAGGAGAATTAGCAGACGGTAAAACGATAGTTGCTGTTTTTGTAGACTTGAAAAGAGCTTTCGAGACAATTTGTCGTCAAAAGTTACTACAAAAATTGGAAACTTACGGAATCAGAGGAAAAGAATTGAAATGGTTTGAAAACTATTTAACAAACAGGAAATAGAAGGTTAGGATTGGAGAAAATGAGTCAAGTGAATTAAAATACAGCTTAGGGGTACCACAAGGTTCTGTTCTTGGACCGGTTTTATTTAATTTGTACATAAACGATGTTGCTTCACAAGTTAAAGCTTGTGATATGCACCTATTTGCAGACGATACACTAATATCAATTGCAGGAGATAACTTACCTGATGTAATCGCGACATTAAACTCCGAACTAGTATCGATATCAAATTGGTATAAAGAAAATAAATTATGTTTGAATGTATTGAAAACAAAAGCTATGGTATTGGGAAATAGAAATTCGGTAAACCCTACACCAGACATAGTTATCGATAACACAGTTGTTGAGATAGTGGTCGAATTTAAATATCTAGGTGTCATTTTAGATAATAGTTTGAAATTTACGAGTAATATGGAATATATAGTTAAAAAGGTGAGTCGAAAGATTAGCTACTTAGGAAGAATATCTAATAAACTTACATTAAAAGCTAGAATATCTTTGTACCATACGATTATAGAACCATATTTTTACTATTGCAGCAGTATAATATTTTTGTGTACAGACAAAGACATTAAAAAGATTCAAGTACAACAAAATCGAGCACTCAGAATTTTATTACAAAGCTCCAGGTTAACCAGTGTCGAGTCCATGCTGAGTAAATTAAATTTTTTGAATGTTAAACAAGGAACGGTATATCAGGCACTCACGTTGGTATATAAACGCATAAATAATAAACTCCCAAATTATATGAGTAATTATTTAACATACAATAGTCAGCAGCATGAATACAATACTCGGCAAAAGGCCCACTTCAGATTACCAAAATATACAAAAAGCAGCACACAAAATTCATTTGATTATAAAGCACTGAAGATGTTTAATACCCTGCCAAGTGATATAAAAAACAGTAGTTCGCTAAGTCTTTTTAAAACATCATGTCGGGTTCATGTATTGGCTAATTTTAAGTAGTTGATAAGTTTATTACTTAGGAAACCAAATTTATTGTGATTATTAGTTTCTTTTAACTAAACAAATATCATTATTATTATTATTAATAATAATTTTCTATATGACGATTGGTACAATCCTTATAATTCATCTGATTGTTAGTTCAATTTGATTGTTTTAAAGTGACAGAATACATCTGCTTATTTGCTTATTAGTATACAGATATGTGGGTGCTGGCCCCCTTTTGAATCAAAACGAGTAAAATATGTTTTGGATAGGCATATTGTATCGAAGGGGATGCCACCCTTGCATTGTATCTGTACACTTGCGTCGCACACTTGTTCCTCGGGTGAAATATGGATTAGCTGGGGTGCAAAAGTATTAACTCGGATGGACCCCAACCAAAACAAATCGGGCATATTAGGCGCATTTGATTAGCATAATTGCTATCTAGTAGTCAGCTTAAACAATGATGATTTTTGAGCTGATGAGGACAATTTTTTCAAAACGTTTTATTTTCATATTTTTTATTATATAATTTGTATCTCCTACTACATAATTTATAGTCCTATATATTCCAGTTTTTATAGTATTATGGAGTACTATGGAAGACATTCATTAAACTAACTTTAGACGTTAAGTTTCCTATACATAGTATAAATTCTCACCTGCTATTCACATAATTATACAGGGTCCTGCAACTAAGCTCCCGTCTTCTGTAGCTCACTTACTCGTTAAGCTAAGAGTTTGACATTTTGCAGGCTTACCCTGTACTTCAAGGTACAATTCAAGAAATTATTTTTTATTATACAGGGTGTTCCAAAAATGTGCAACGCCATGGTAATATATTTTTTTAAATTGCATGCTATACATTTTTCTACACATTTGGAAACCTTTTATGATTGCCTACCTATCACCAAAATTTTATTGAAATCGGTTGAGTGACCGCAGCGGAAAAAAATAAAAACCAAGAAAAATTGATTTTGCATCGTAGGCTTTAAAAATCAATAAAAACCACAAAATGCACCTCGTTAATAAAATTTTGCGACGTGCTTATTAAGTTAGATGTAATAGTCTCGTTAACCAAGTGACATTGATCCAAATTATACAGGGTGACCAAAATCGAGTGTCAAACTTGTCAAACTTCAAAGCGTGTTATTGTTCTTATTTTAAATTGGAACCCATAAATTTTTTTATGTGAAATGATGCAGAATTAAAGAATAAATATTGTTTGTGAATACAACCGCATCACAATTCCCAATATTTTAAAAGTTATTCGCCAAAAACTCATTTTTCAACGTTTCCAACGGCAATTTTAGATAATAAATATCGTACGTGGCTTTGAAAAACAATTTATTTCATAAAAAATAATAGACGTATTTTAGATTTGAGTGTATTTAATTAAGTAGTTATTCAAATGCTAAATTTACTGCATAATTTACCTATAGCGGTAAGGACGGAAATGTGGCTATAGGTAAATTTTGCAGTAAATTTAGCAATTGAATAACTACTTACTTAAGTACAGTAAAATCTAAAATGCCTCTCTGCGTTATATTTAATGTAATAAATTGTTTTTCAACGCCACGTACGATATTTATTACCTAAAATTGCCGTTGGAAACGTTGAAAAATGAGTTTTTGGCGAATAACTTTTAAAATATTGGGAATTGTGATGGGGTTGTATTCAGAAACAATATTTATTCTTTAATTCCGCATCGTTTCACTTAAAAAAATTATGGGTTCCAATTTAAAATAAGAAGAATAGCGCGCTTTGAAGTTTGACAAGTTTGACACTCGATTTTGGTCACCCTGTATAATTTGGATCAATGTCACTTGGTTAACGAGACTATTACATCTAACTTAATAAGCAGCTCGCAAACATTTATTAACGAGGTGCATTTTGTGGTTTTTATTGATTTTTAAAGCCTACAATACAAAATTAATTTTTTTTTGTTTTTATTTTTTCCGCTGCGGTCACTCAACCGATTTCAATAAAATTTTGGTGATATGTAGGCAACCATAAAAGGCTTCCAAATGTGTAGAAAAATGTATAGCATGCAATTAAAAAAAAATATATTACCATGGCGTTGCACATTTTTGGAACACCCTGTATAATAAAAAATAATTTCTTGAATTGTACCTTGAAGTACAGGGTAAGCCTGCAAAATGTCAAACTCTTAGCTTAATGAGTAAGTGAGCTACAAAAGACGGGAGCTTAGTTGCAGGACCCTGTATACATGCACTCTAAACTAAACAAATATTACAAGCTTAACGGATGATACGGAATATATTCCCTTGGGCCATGATAAATGTCGCCATTCTTGTGATCGGGTGAATGTCCATGACCATGCAGTAACTCCGCCATGAAACTGATGTAAGTTATTGCCAAACGAAGAGTTTCAATTCGTGACAATCTCTTCTCATATGCAAAAGTAGGAACCTGACAAAAAAATTTGGTTTTTATTTGCAATAATTATCGAAAAAACATGTTTTTTTACAATTGGAATAGAATGTATGGTTTCTGTTAATAATCTTACCTTTCTTCGGAGTTTATCGAATGCTTCGTTCAAATTGAACATCCTCCTCCTCTCTCTGATGTTGGCAGCCCTTCTCTGAGCCATGGTGGCAACCCTGCGTCTAATTTTCTTATTGGAGCTCGAGCTTGATGACGAACCATTGCGATTTAGCCTGTTGGAGACCAATGGACCACACTGTTGCCTCTGCCATACTTGAAAAAAAAATATAACCAAAATCACTTTCATATGCATTTGTAATTAGAATTTGCAAAGTTGAGGTTTTGTCTTACCTAAATCGGAATTGAAAGCTGTTAGGATGTCTGGATATGCTCCTAGTGCTGGATTCTGTGCTGTCAGGCAGTGGTGGGGGTCCCACAAACCCCCGTAGGGTGGAAGCTCGTTTGGATAGCTTGGATATTCTGGTCCCTTTTGTAATATGTAGAAAAAAAAACATAGATAAACTTGTGCATATCGGGGATGTGAGCACATGTGGTTGAATGTTATTATTTCGCTTCATGTGCGATTACGAGCAAAGTAGTTGGCATACAAATTATTATTATACACGTTTATAGATCAGATACATTGGGTAATTAATTCTAAAAAGTACAGCCCTCTATCTATTTTAGTTTGTTCAGGAGGATTTTTGAAACTTAGATCTTACGTTGTTTATCGGTGGTTGAATGTTATTATTTCGCTTCGTGTGCGATTACGAGCAAGGTAGTTGGGATACAAATTATTATTATACACGTTTATACATCAGATACATTGGGTAATTAATTCTAAAAAGTACAGCCCTCTATCTATATTAGTTTGTTCAGGAGGATTTTTGAAACTTAGATCTTACGTTGTTTATCGGTGGTTGAATGTTATTATTTCGCTTCGTGTGCGATTACGAGCAAAGTAGTTGAGATACAAATTATTATTATACAGGTTTATGGGTCAGATACATTGGGTAATTAATTCTAAAAAGTACAGCCCTCTATCTATTTTAGTTTGTTCAGGAGGATTTTTGAAACTTAGATCTTTCGTTGTTTATCGGTGGTTGAATGTTATTATTTCGCTTCATGTGCGATTACGAGCAAAGTAGTTGGGATACAAATTATTATTATACACGTTTATAGATCAGATACATTGGGTAATTAATTCTAAAAAGTACAGCCCTCTATCTATTTTAGTTTGTTCAGGAGGATTTTTGAAACTTAGATTTTACGTTGTTTATCGGTGGTTGAATGTTATTATTTTGCTGCGATTACGAGCAAAGTAGTTGGGATACAAATTATTATTATACACGTTTATGGATCAGATACATTGGGTAATTAATTCTAAAAAGTACAGCCCTCTATCTATTTTAGTTTGTTCAGGAGGATTTTTGAAACTTAGATTTTACGTTGTTTATCGGTGGTTGAATGTTATTATTTCGCTTCATGTGCGATTACGAGCAAAGTAGTTGAGATACAAATTATTATTATACACGTTTATAGATCAGATACATTGGGTAATTAATTCTAAAAAGTACAGCCCTCTATCTATTTTAGTTTGTTCAGGAGGATTTTTGAAACTTAGATTTTACGTTGTTTATCGGTGGTTGAATGTTATTATTTCGCTTCATGTGCGATTACGAGCAAAGTGGTTGAGATACAAATTATTATTATACACGTTTATAGATCAGATACATTGGGTAATTAATTCTAAAAAGTACAGCCCTCTATCTATTTTAGTTTGTTCAGGAGGATTTTTGAAACTTAGATTTTACGTTGTTTATCGGTGGTTGAATGTTATTATTTCGCTTCATGTGCGATTACGAGCAAAGTAGTTGGGATACAAATTATTATTATACACGTTTATGGATCAGATACATTGGGTAATTAATTCTAAAAAGTACAGCCCTCTATCTATTTTAGTTTGTTCAGGAGGATTTTTGAAACTTAGATTTTACGTTGTTTATCGGTGGTTGAATGTTATTATTTCGCTTCATGTGCGATTACGAGCAAAGTAGTTGAGATACAAATTATTATTATACACGTTTATAGATCAGATACATTGGGTAATTAATTCTAAAAAGTACAGCCCTCTATCTATTTTAGTTTGTTCAGGAGGATTTTTGAAACTTAGATTTTACGTTGTTTTTAGGTGGTTGAATGTTATGATTTCGCTCCATGTGCGATTACGGGCAAAGTGGTTGAGATACAAATTATTATTATACACGTTTATAGATCAGATACATTGGGTAATTAATTCTAAAAAGTACAGCCCTCTATCTATTTTAGTTTGTTCAGGAGGATTTTTGAAACTTAAATTTTACGTTGTTTATCGGTGGTTGAATGTTATTATTTCGCTTCATGTGCGATTACGAGCCAAGTAGTTGAGATACAAATTATTATTATACACGTTTATAGATCAGATACATTGGGTAATTAATTCTAAAAAGTACAGCCCTCTATCTATTTTAGTTTGTTCAGGAGGATTTTTGAAACTTAGATTTTACGTTGTTTATCGGTGGTTGAATGTTATTATTTCGCTTCATGTGCGATTACGAGCAAAGTGGTTGAGATACAAATTATTATTATACACGTTTATAGATCAGATACATTGGGTAATTAATTCTAAAAAGTACAGCCCTCTATCTATTTTAGTTTGTTCAGGAGGATTTTTGAAACTTAGATTTTACGTTGTTTATCGGTGCTTGAATGTTATTATTTCGCTTCATGTGCGATTACTAGCAAAGTAGTTGGGATACAAATTATTATTATACACGTTTATGGATCAGATACATTGGGTAATTAATTCTAAAAAGTACAGCCCTCTATCTATTTTAGTTTGTTCAGGAGGATTTTTGAAACTTAGATTTTACGTTGTTTATCGCTGGTTGAATGTTATTATTTCGCTTCATGTGCGATTACGAGCAAAGTGGTTGAGATACAAATTATTATTATACACGTTTATAGATCAGATCCACTGGGTAATTAATTCTAAAATGTACAGCCCTCTATCTATTTTAGTTTGTTCAGGAGGATTTTTGAAACTTAGATTTTACGTTGTTTATCGGTGGTTGAATGTTATTATTTCGCTTCATGTGCGATTACGAGCAAAGTAGTTGGGATACAAATTATTATTATACACGTTTATGGATCAGATACATTGGGTAATTAATTCTAAAAAGTACAGCCCTCTATCTATTTTAGTTTGTTCAGGAGGATTTTTGAAACTTAGATTTCACGTTGTTTATCGGTGGTTGAATGTTATTATTTCGCTTCATGTGCGATTACGAGCAAAGTAGTTGGGATACAAATTATTATTATACACGTTTATAGATCAGATACATTGGGTAATTAATTCTAAAAAGTACAGCCCTCTATCTATTTTAGTTTGTTCAGGAGGATTTTTGAAACTTAGATTTTACGTTGTTTATCGGTGGTTGAATGTTATTATTTCGCTTCATGTGCGAGTACGAGCAAAGTAGTTGGGATACAAATTATTATTATACACGTTTATGGATCAGATACATTGGGTAATTGATTCTAAAAAGTACAGCCCTCTATCTATTTTAGTTTGTTCAGGAGGATTTTTGAAACTTAGATTTTACGTTGTTTATCGGTGGTTGAATGTTATTATTTCGCTTCATGTGCGATTACGAGCAAAGTAGTTGAGATACAAATTATTATTATACACGTTTATAGATCAGATACATTGGGTAATTAATTCTAAAAAGTACAGCCCTCTATCTATTTTAGTTTGTTCAGGAGGATTTTTGAAACTTAGATTTTACGTTGTTTATCGGTGGTTGAATGTTATTATTTCGCTTCATGTGCGATTACGAGCAAAGTGGTTGAGATACAAATTATTATTATACACGTTTATAGATCAGATACATTGGGTAATTAATTCTAAAAAGTACAGCCCTCTATCTATTTTAGTTTGTTCAGGAGGATTTTTGAAACTTAGATTTTACGTTGTTTATCGGTGGTTGAATGTTATTATTTCGCTTCATGTGCGATTACGAGCAAAGTAGTTGGGATACAAATTATTATTATACACGTTTATGGATCAGATACATTGGGTAATTAATTCTAAAAAGTACAGCCCTCTATCTATTTTAGTTTGTTCAGGAGGATTTTGAAACTTAGATTTTACGTTGTTTATCGGTGGTTGAATGTTATTATTTCGCTTCATGTGCGATTACGAGCAAAGTAGTTGAGATACAAATTATTATTATACACGTTTATAGATCAGATACATTGGGTAATTAATTCTAAAAAGTACAGCCCTCTATCTATTTTAGTTTGTTCAGGAGGATTTTTGAAACTTAGATTTTACGTTGTTTATCGGTGGTTGAATGTTATTATTTCGCTTCATGTGCGATTACGAGCAAAGTGGTTGAGATACAAATTATTATTATACACGTTTATAGATCAGATACATTGGGTAATTAATTCTAAAAAGTACAGCCCTCTATCTATTTTAGTTTGTTCAGGAGGATTTTTGAAACTTAGATTTTACGTTGTTTATCGGTGGTTGAATGTTATTATTTCGCTTCATGTGCGATTACGAGCCAAGTAGTTGAGATACAAATTATTATTATACACGTTTATAGATCAGATACATTGGGTAATTAATTCTAAAAAGTACAGCCCTCTATCTATTTTAGTTTGTTCAGGAGGATTTTTGAAACTTAGATTTTACGTTGTTTATCGGTGGTTGAATGTTATTATTTCGCTTCATGTGCGATTACGAGCAAAGTGGTTGAGATACAAATTATTATTATACACGTTTATAGATCAGATACATTGGGTAATTAATTCTAAAAAGTACAGCCCTCTATCTATTTTAGTTTGTTCAGGAGGATTTTTGAAACTTAGATTTTACGTTGTTTATCGGTGGTTGAATGTTATTATTTCGCTTCATGTGCGATTACTAGCAAAGTAGTTGGGATACAAATTATTATTATACACGTTTATGGATCAGATACATTGGGTAATTAATTCTAAAAATTACAGCCCTCTATCTATTTTAGTTTGTTCAGGAGGATTTTTGAAACTTAGATTTTACGTTGTTTATCGCTGGTTGAATGTTATTATTTCGCTTCATGTGCGATTACGAGCAAAGTGGTTGAGATACAAATTATTATTATACACGTTTATAGATCAGATCCACTGGGTAATTAATTCTAAAATGTACAGCCCTCTATCTATTTTAGTTTGTTCAGGAGGATTTTTGAAACTTAGATTTTACGTTGTTTATCGGTGGTTGAATGTTATTATTTCGCTTCATGTGCGATTACGAGCAAAGTAGTTGGGATACAAATTATTATTATACACGTTTATGGATCAGATACATTGGGTAATTAATTCTAAAAAGTACAGCCCTCTATCTATTTTAGTTTGTTCAGGAGGATTTTTGAAACTTAGATTTCACGTTGTTTATCGGTGGTTGAATGTTATTATTTCGCTTCATGTGCGATTACGAGCAAAGTAGTTGGGATACAAATTATTATTATACACGTTTATAGATCAGATACATTGGGTAATTAATTCTAAAAAGTACAGCCCTCTATCTATTTTAGTTTGTTCAGGAGGATTTTTGAAACTTAGATTTTACGTTGTTTATCGGTGGTTGAATGTTATTATTTCGCTTCATGTGCGAGTACGAGCAAAGTAGTTGGGATACAAATTATTATTATACACGTTTATGGGTCAGATACATTGGGTAATTAATTCTAAAAAGTACAGCCCTCTATCTATTTTAGTTTGTTCAGGAGGATTTTTGAAACTTAGATTTTACGTTGTTTATCGGTGGTTGAATGTTATTATTTCGCTTCATGTGCGATTACGAGCAAAGTAGTTGAGATACAAATTATTATTATACACGTTTATAGATCAGATACATTGGGTAATTAATTCTAAAAAGTACAGCCCTCTATCTATTTTAGTTTGTTCAGGAGGATTTTTGAAACTTAGATTTTACGTTGTTTATCGGTGGTTGAATGTTATTATTTCGCTTCATGTGCGATTACGAGCAAAGTGGTTGAGATACAAATTATTATTATACACGTTTATAGATCAGATACATTGGGTAATTAATTCTAAAAAGTACAGCCCTCTATCTATTTTAGTTTGTTCAGGAGGATTTTTGAAACTTAGATTTTACGTTGTTTATCGGTGGTTGAATGTTATTATTTCGCTTCATGTGCGATTACGAGCCAAGTAGTTGAGATACAAATTATTATTATACACGTTTATAGATCAGATACATTGGGTAATTAATTCTAAAAAGTACAGCCCTCTATCTATTTTAGTTTGTTCAGGAGGATTTTTGAAACTTAGATTTTACGTTGTTTATCGGTGGTTGAATGTTATTATTTCGCTTCATGTGCGATTACGAGCAAAGTGGTTGAGATACAAATTATTATTATACACGTTTATAGATCAGATACATTGGGTAATTAATTCTAAAAAGTACAGCCCTCTATCTATTTTAGTTTGTTCAGGAGGATTTTTGAAACTTAGATTTTACGTTGTTTATCGGTGGTTGAATGTTATTATTTCGCTTCATGTGCGATTACTAGCAAAGTAGTTGGGATACAAATTATTATTATACACGTTTATGGATCAGATACATTGGGTAATTAATTCTAAAAAGTACAGCCCTCTATCTATTTTAGTTTGTTCAGGAGGATTTTTGAAACTTAGATTTTACGTTGTTTATCGCTGGTTGAATGTTATTATTTCGCTTCATGTGCGATTACGAGCAAAGTAGTTGGGATACAAATTATTATTATACACGTTTATAGATCAGATCCATTGGGTAATTAATTCTAAAATGTACAGCCCTCTATCTATTTTAGTTTGTTCAGGAGGATTTTTGAAACTTAGATTTTACGTTGTTTATCGGTGGTTGAATGTTATTATTTCGCTTCATATGCGATTACGAGCAAAGTAGTTGGGATACAAATTATTATTATACACGTTTATGGATCAGATACATTGGGTAATTAATTCTAAAAAGTACAGCCCTCTATCTATTTTAGTTTGTTCAGGAGGATTTTTGAAACTTAGATTTCACGTTGTTTATCGGTGGTTGAATGTTATTATTTCGCTTCATGTGCGATTACGAGCAAAGTAGTTGGGATACAAATTATTATTATACACGTTTATAGATCAGATACATTGGGTAATTAATTCTAAAAAGTACAGCCCTCTATCTATTTTAGTTTGTTCAGGAGGATTTTTGAAACTTAGATTTTACGTTGTTTATCGGTGGTTGAATGTTATTATTTCGCTTCATGTGCGATTACGAGCAAAGTAGTTGAGATACAAATTATTATTATACACGTTTATAGATCAGATACATTGGGTAATTAATTCTAAAAAGTACAGCCCTCTATCTATTTTAGTTTGTTCAGGAGGATTTTTGAAACTTAGATTTTACGTTGTTTATCGGTGGTTGAATGTTATTATTTCGCTTCATGTGCGATTACGAGCAAAGTAGTTGGGATACAAATTATTATTATACACGTTTATGGGTCAGATACATTGGGTAATTAATTCTAAAAAGTACAGCCCTCTATCTATTTTAGTTTGTTCAGGAGGATTTTTGAAACTTAGATTTTACGTTGTTTATCGGTGGTTGAATGTTATTATTTCGCTTCATATGCGATTACGAGCAAAGTAGTTGAGATACAAATTATTATTATACACGTTTATAAATCAGATACATTGGGTAATTAATTCTAAAAAGTACAGCCCTCTATCTATTTTAGTTTGTTCAGGAGGATTTTTGAAACTTGGATTTTACGTTGTTTATCGGTGGTTGAATGTTATTATTTCGCTTCATGTGCGATTACGAGCAAAGTAGTTGAGATACAAATTATTATTATACACGTTTATAGATCAGATACATTGGGTAATTAATTCTAAAAAGTACAGCCCTCTATCTATTTTAGTTTGTTCAGCAGGATTTTTGAAACTTAGATTTTACGTTGTTTATCGGTGGTTGAATGTTATTATTTCGCTTCATGTGCGATTACGAGCAAAGTAGTTGAGATACAAATTATTATTATACACGTTTATAGATCAGATACATTGGGTAATTAATTCTAAAAAGTACAGCCCTCTATCTATTTTAGTTTGTTCAGGAGGATTTTTGAAACTTAGATTTTACGTTGTTTATCGGTGGTTGAATGTTATTATTTCGCTTCATGTGCGATTACGAGCAAAGTAGTTGAGATACAAATTATTATTATACACGTTTATAGATCAGATACATTGGGTAATTAATTCTAAAAAGTACAGCCCTCTATCTATTTTAGTTTGTTCAGGAGGATTTTTGAAACTTAGATTTTACGTTGTTTATCGGTGGTTGAATGTTATTATTTCGCTTCATGTGCGATTACGAGCAAAGTAGTTGAGATACAAATTATTATTATGCACGTTTATAGATCAGATACATTGGGTAATTAATTCTAAAAAGTACAGCCCTCTATCTATTTTAGTTTGTTCAGGAGGATTTTTGAAACTTAGATTTTACGTTGTTTATCGGTGGTTGAATGTTATTATTTCGCTTCATGTGCGATTACGAGCAAAGTAGTTGGGATACAAATTATTATTGTACACGTTTATAGATCAGATACATTGGGTAATTAATTCTAAAAAGTACAGCCCTCTATCTATTTTAGTTTGTTCAGGAGGATTTTTGAAACTTAGATTTTACGTTGTTTATCGGTGGTTGAATGTTATTATTTCGCTTCATGTGCGATTACGAGCAAAGTAGTTGGGATACAAATTATTATTGTACACGTTTATAGATCAGATACATTGGGTAATTAATTCTAAAAAGTACAGCCCTCTATCTATTTTAGTTTGTTCAGGAGGATTTTTGAAACCTAGATTTTACGTTGTTTATCGGTGGTTGAATGTTATTATTTCGCTTCATGTGCGATTACGAGCAAAGTAGTTGAGATACAAATTATTATTATACACGTTTATGGATCAGATACATTGGGTAATTAATTCTAAAAAGTACAGCCCTCTATCTATTTTAGTTTGTTCAGGAGGATTTTTGAAACTTAGATTTTACGTTGTTTATCGGTGGTTGAATGTTATTATTTCGCTTCATGTGCGATTACGAGCAAAGTAGTTGGGATACAAATTATTATTATACACGTTTATGGGTCAGATACATTGGGTAATTAATTCTAAAAAGTACAGCCCTCTATCTATTTTAGTTTGTTCAGGAGGATTTTTGAAACTTAGATTTTACGTTGTTTATCGGTGGTTGAATGTTATTATTTCGCTTCATGTGCGATTACGAGCAAAGTAGTTGAGATACAAATTATTATTATACACGTTTATAGATCAGATACATTGGGTAATTAATTCTAAAAAGTACAGCCCTCTATCTATTTTTTTCTACTTTGCGTTCGTTATGAACTCATAACGAAACCGGTTTCGGTGTCGTTATGAAAACACTAGGTCACAAACATTTGGTAACTTTTAGTTTTCCACGACTGATGATATTGACGTTAAGTGTCAAATAAGGCTGGCATCTGGCTGACATCTCAATCGCTATTGGCTCGCGTCAATCGTATTTGTGAATTTTAGTACAACTACCAACTGTTGAATATGAAACTACTCTAGATTGTAAGATGACAACCGCAATTTTCGAAATGTATGTGAATTTAAAGTCGCAAAGTAGAAAAAATAGTATATAACACTCGTTTTATAAGACGTATTGGCGCACTCGTTCCATTTGGGCACTCCTCGCTATGCTCGTCGTGCCCAAAACTACTCGTGCGCCAATTTTTGTCTTATAAAACTTGTATTATAATATACTATAGTTTGTTCAGGAGGATTTTTGAAACTTAGATTTTACGTTGTTTATCGGTGGTTGAATGTTATTATTTCGCTTCATGTGCGATTACGAGCAAAGTAGTTGGGATACAAATTATTATTATACACGTTTATAGATCAGATACATTGGGTAATTAATTCTAAAAAGTACAGCCCTCTATCTATTTTAGTTTGTTCAGGAGGATTTTTGAAACTTAGATTTTACGTTGTTTATCGGTGGTTGAATGTTATTATTTCGCTTCATGTGCGATTACGAGCAAAGTAGTTGGGATACAAATTATTATTATACACGTTTATAGATCAGATACATTGGGTAATTAATTCTAAAAAGTACAGCCCTCTATCTATTTTAGTTTGTTCAGCAGGATTTTTGAAACTTAGATTTTACGTTGTTTATCGGTGGTTGAATGTTATTATTTCGCTTCATGTGCGATTACGAGCAAAGTAGTTGAGATACAAATTATTATTATACACGTTTATAGATCAGATACATTGGGTAATTAATTCTAAAAAGTACAGCCCTCTATCTATTTTAGTTTGTTCAGGAGGATTTTTGAAACTTAGATTTTACGTTGTTTATCGGTGGTTGAATGTTATTATTTCGCTTCATGTGCGATTACGAGCAAAGTAGTTGAGATACAAATTATTATTATACACGTTTATAGATCAGATACATTGGGTAATTAATTCTAAAAAGTACAGCCCTCTATCTATTTTAGTTTGTTCAGGAGGATTTTTGAAACTTAGATTTTACGTTGTTTATCGGTGGTTGAATGTTATTATTTCGCTTCATGTGCGATTACGAGCAAAGTAGTTGAGATACAAATTATTATTATGCACGTTTATAGATCAGATACATTGGGTAATTAATTCTAAAAAGTACAGCCCTCTATCTATTTTAGTTTGTTCAGGAGGATTTTTGAAACTTAGATTTTACGTTGTTTATCGGTGGTTGAATGTTATTATTTCGCTTCATGTGCGATTACGAGCAAAGTAGTTGGGATACAAATTATTATTGTACACGTTTATAGATCAGATACATTGGGTAATTAATTCTAAAAAGTACAGCCCTCTATCTATTTTAGTTTGTTCAGGAGGATTTTTGAAACTTAGATTTTACGTTGTTTATCGGTGGTTGAATGTTATTATTTCGCTTCATGTGCGATTACGAGCAAAGTAGTTGGGATACAAATTATTATTGTACACGTTTATAGATCAGATACATTGGGTAATTAATTCTAAAAAGTACAGCCCTCTATCTATTTTAGTTTGTTCAGGAGGATTTTTGAAACCTAGATTTTACGTTGTTTATCGGTGGTTGAATGTTATTATTTCGCTTCATGTGCGATTACGAGCAAAGTAGTTGAGATACAAATTATTATTATACACGTTTATGGATCAGATACATTGGGTAATTAATTCTAAAAAGTACAGCCCTCTATCTATTTTAGTTTGTTCAGGAGGATTTTTGAAACTTAGATTTTACGTTGTTTATCGGTGGTTGAATGTTATTATTTCGCTTCATGTGCGATTACGAGCAAAGTAGTTGGGATACAAATTATTATTATACACGTTTATGGGTCAGATACATTGGGTAATTAATTCTAAAAAGTACAGCCCTCTATCTATTTTAGTTTGTTCAGGAGGATTTTTGAAACTTAGATTTTACGTTGTTTATCGGTGGTTGAATGTTATTATTTCGCTTCATGTGCGATTACGAGCAAAGTAGTTGAGATACAAATTATTATTATACACGTTTATAGATCAGATACATTGGGTAATTAATTCTAAAAAGTACAGCCCTCTATCTATTTTTTTCTACTTTGCGTTCGTTATGAACTCATAACGAAACCGGTTTCGGTGTCGTTATGAAAACACTAGGTCACAAACATTTGGTAACTTTTAGTTTTCCACGACTGATGATATTGACGTTAAGTGTCAAATAAGGCTGGCATCTGGCTGACATCTCAATCGCTATTGGCTCGCGTCAATCGTATTTGTGAATTTTAGTACAACTACCAACTGTTGAATATGAAACTACTCTAGATTGTAAGATGACAACCGCAATTTTCGAAATGTATGTGAATTTAAAGTCGCAAAGTAGAAAAAATAGTATATAACACTCGTTTTATAAGACGTATTGGCGCACTCGTTCCATTTGGGCACTCCTCGCTATGCTCGTCGTGCCCAAAACTACTCGTGCGCCAATTTTTGTCTTATAAAACTTGTATTATAATATACTATAGTTTGTTCAGGAGGATTTTTGAAACTTAGATTTTACGTTGTTTATCGGTGGTTGAATGTTATTATTTCGCTTCATGTGCGATTACGAGCAAAGTAGTTGGGATACAAATTATTATTGTACACGTTTATAGATCAGATAAATTGGGTAATTAATTCTAAAAAGTACAGCCCTCTATCTATTTTAGTTTGTTCAGGAGGATTTTTGAAACTTAGATTTTACGTTGTTTATCGGTGGTTGAATGTTATTATTTCGCTTCATGTGCGATTACGAGCAAAGTGGTTGAGATACAAATTATTATTATACACGTTTATAGATCAGATACATTGGGTAATTAATTCTAAAAAGTACAGCCCTCTATCTATTTTAGTTTGTTCAGGAGGATTTTTGAAACTTAGATTTTACGTTGTTTATCGGTGGTTGAATGTTATTATTTCGCTTCATGTGCGATTACGAGCAAAGTAGTTGGGATACAAATTATTATTGTACACGTTTATAGATCAGATAAATTGGGTAATTAATTCTAAAAAGTACAGCCCTCTATCTATTTTAGTTTGTTCAGGAGGATTTTTGAAACTTAGATTTTACGTTGTTTATCGGTGGTTGAATGTTATTATTTCGCTTCATGTGCGATTACGAGCAAAGTGGTTGAGATACAAATTATTATTATACACGTTTATAGATCAGATACATTGGGTAATTAATTCTAAAAAGTACAGCCCTCTATCTATTTTAGTTTGTTCAGGAGGATTTTTGAAACTTAGATTTTACGTTGTTTATCGGTGGTTGAATGTTATTATTTCGCTTCATGTGCGATTACGAGCAAAGTAGTTGGGATACAAATTATTATTATACACGTTTATAGATCAGATACATTGGGTAATTAATTCTAAAAAGTACAGCCCTCTATCTATTTTAGTTTGTTCAGGAGGATTTTTGAAACTTAGATTTTACGTTGTTTATCGGTGGTTGAATGTTATTATTTCGCTTCATGTGCGATTACGAGCAAAGTAGTTGGGATACAAATTATTATTATACACGTTTATAGATCAGATACATTGGGTAATTAATTCTAAAAAGTACAGCCCTCTATCTATTTTAGTTTGTTCAGGAGGATTTTTGAAACTTAGATTTTACGTTGTTTATCGGTGGTTGAATGTTATTATTTCGCTTCATGTGCGATTACGAGCAAAGTAGTTGAGATACAAATTATTATTATACACGTTTATAGATCAGATACATTGGGTAATTAATTCTAAAAAGTACAGCCCTCTATCTATTTTAGTTTGTTCAGGAGGATTTTTGAAACTTAGATTTTACGTTGTTTATCGGTGGTTGAATGTTGTTTAAGTTGAATGTTATTATTTCGCTTCATGTGCGATTACGAGCAAAGTAGTTGAGATACAAATTATTATTATACACGTTTATAGATCAGATACATTGGGTAATTAATTCTAAAAAGTACAGCCCTCTATCTATTTTAGTTTGTTCAGGAGGATTTTTGAAACTTAGATTTTACGTTGTTTATCGGTGGTTGAATGTTATTATTTCGCTTCATGTGCGATTACGAGCAATGTAGTTGGGATACAAATTATTATTATACACGTTTATAGATCAGATACATTGGGTAATTAATTCTAAAAAGTACAGCCCTCTATCTATTTTAGTTTGTTCAGGAGGATTTTTGAAACTTAGATTTTACGTTGCTTATCGGTGGTTGAATGTTATTATTTCGCTTCATGTGCGATTACGAGCAAAGTAGTTGGGAAACAAATTATTATTGTACACGTTTATGGATCAGATACATTGGGTAATTAATTCTAAAAGGTACAGCCCTCTATCTATTTTAGTTTGTTCAGGAGGATTTTTGAAACTTAGATTTTACGTTGTTTATCGGTGGTTGAATGTTATTATTTCGCTTCATGTGCGATTACGAGCAAAGTAGTTGAGATACAAATTATTATTATACACGTTTATAGATCAGATACATTGGGTAATTAATTCTAAAAAGTACAGCCCTCTATCTATTTTAGTTTGTTCAGGAGGATTTTTGAAACTTAGATTTTACGTTGTTTATCGGTGGCTGAATGTTATTATTTCGCTTCATGTGCGATTACGAGCAAAGTAGTTGGGACACAAATTATTATTATACACGTTTATAGATCAGATACATTGGGTAATTAATTCTAAAAAGTACAGCCCTCTATCTATTTTAGTTTGTTCATGAGGATTTTTGAAACTTAGATTTTACGTTGTTTATCGGTGGTTGAATGTTATTATTTCGCTTCATGTGCGATTACGAGCAAAGTAGTTGAGATACAAATTATTATTATACACGTTTATGGGTCAGATACATTGGGTAATTAATTCTAAAAAGTACATCCCTCTATCTATTTTAGTTTGTTCAGGATGATTTTTGAAACTTAGATTTTACGTTGTTTATCGGTGGTTGAATGTTATTATTTCGCTTCATGTGCGATTACGAGCAAAGTAGTTGGGATACAAATTATTATTATACACGTTTATAGATCAGATACATTGGGTAATTAATTCTAAAAAGTACAGCCCTCTATCTATTTTAGTTTGTTCAGGAGGATTTTTGAAACTTAGATTTTACGTTGTTTATCGGTGGTTGAATGTTATTATTTCGCTTCATGTGCGATTACGAGCAAAGTAGTTGGGATACAAATTATTATTATACACGTTTATAGATCAGATACATTGGGTAATTAATTCTAAAAAGTACAGCCCTCTATCTATTTTAGTTTGTTCATGAGGATTTTTGAAACTTAGATTTTACGTTGTTTATCGGTGGTTGAATGTTATTATTTCGCTTCATGTGCGATTACGAGCAAAGTAGTTGAGATACAAATTATTATTATACACGTTTATGGGTCAGATACATTGGGTAATTAATTCTAAAAAGTACATCCCTCTATCTATTTTAGTTTGTTCAGGATGATTTTTGAAACTTAGATTTTACGTTGTTTATCGGTGGTTGAATGTTATTATTTCGCTTCATGTGCGATTACGAGCAAAGTAGTTGGCATACAAATTATTATTATACACGTTTATAGATCAGATACATTGGGTAATTAATTCTAAAAAGTACAGCCCTCTATCTATTTAAGTTTGTTCAGGAGGATTTTTGAAACTTAGATTTTACGTTGTTTATCGGTGGTTGAATGTTATTATTTCGCTTCATGTGCGATTACGAGCAAAGTAGTTGGGATACAAATTATTATTATACACGTTTATAGATCAGATACATTGGGTAATTAGTTCTAAAAAGTACAGCCCTCTATCTATTTTAGTTTGTTCAGGAGGATTTTTGAAACTTAGATTTTACGTTGTTTATCGGTGGTTGAATGTTATTATTTCGCTTCATGTGCGATTACGAGCAAAGTAGTTGGGATACAAATTATTATTATACACGTTTATGGATCAGATACATTGGGTAATTAATTCTAAAAAGTACAGCCCTCTATCTATTTTAGTTTGTTCAGGAGCATTTTTGAAACTTAGATTTTACGTTGTTTATCGGTGGTTGAATGTTATTATTTCGCTTCATGTGCGAGTACGAGCAAAGTAGTTGGGATACAAATTATTATTATACACGTTTATGGGTCAGATACATTGGGTAATTAATTCTAAAAAGTACAGCCCTCTATCTATTTTAGTTTGTTCAGGATGATTTTTGAAACTTAGATTTTACGTTGTTTTTAGGTGGTTGAATCTTATGATTTCGCTCCATGTGCGATTACGGGCAAAGTAGTTGGGATAGAAATTATTATTATACACATTTATGGATCAGATACATTGGGTAATTAATTCTAAAAAGTACAGCCCTCTATCTATTTTAGTTTGTTCAGGAGGATTTTTGAAACTTAGATCTTACGTTGTTTATCGGTGGTTGAATGTTATTATTTCGCTTCATGTGCGATTACGAGCAAAGTAGTTGGGATACAAATTATTATTATACACGTTTATAGATCAGATACATTGGGTAATTAATTCTAAAAAGTACATCCCTCTATCTATTTTAGTTTGTTCAGGAGGATTTTTGAAACTTAGATTTTACGTTGTTTATCGGTGGTTGAATGTTATTATTTCGCTTCATGTGCGATTACGAGCAAAGTAGTTGAGATACAAATTATTATTATGCACGTTTATAGATCAGATACATTGGGTAATTAATTCTAAAAAGTACAGCCCTCTATCTATTTTAGTTTGTTCAGGAGGATTTTTGAAACTTAGATTTTACGTTGTTTATCGGTGGTTGAATGTTATTATTTCGCTTCATGTGCGATTACGAGCAAAGTAGTTGAGATACAAATTATTATTATACACGTTTATAGATCAGATACATTGGGTAATTAATTCTAAAAAGTACAGCCCTCTATCTATTTTAGTTTGTTCAGGAGGATTTTTGAAACTTAGATTTTACGTTGTTTATCGGTGGTTGAATGTTATTATTTCGCTTCATGTGCGATTACGAGCAAAGTAGTTGGGATACAAATTATTATTATACACGTTTATGGATCAGATACATTGGGTAATTAATTCTAAAAAGTACAGCCCTCTATCTATTTTAGTTTGTTCAGGAGCATTTTTGAAACTTAGATTTTACGTTGTTTATCGGTGGTTGAATGTTATTATTTCGCTTCATGTGCGAGTACGAGCAAAGTAGTTGGGATACAAATTATTATTATACACGTTTATGGGTCAGATACATTGGGTAATTAATTCTAAAAAGTACAGCCCTCTATCTATTTTAGTTTGTTCAGGATGATTTTTGAAACTTAGATTTTACGTTGTTTTTAGGTGGTTGAATCTTATGATTTCGCTCCATGTGCGATTACGGGCAAAGTAGTTGGGATAGAAATTATTATTATACACATTTATGGATCAGATACATTGGGTAATTAATTCTAAAAAGTACAGCCCTCTATCTATTTTAGTTTGTTCAGGAGGATTTTTGAAACTTAGATCTTACGTTGTTTATCGGTGGTTGAATGTTATTATTTCGCTTCATGTGCGATTACGAGCAAAGTAGTTGGGATACAAATTATTATTATACACGTTTATAGATCAGATACATTGGGTAATTAATTCTAAAAAGTACATCCCTCTATCTATTTTAGTTTGTTCAGGAGGATTTTTGAAACTTAGATTTTACGTTGTTTATCGGTGGTTGAATGTTATTATTTCGCTTCATGTGCGATTACGAGCAAAGTAGTTGAGATACAAATTATTATTATACACGTTTATAGATCAGATACATTGGGTAATTAATTCTAAAAAGTACAGCCCTCTATCTATTTTAGTTTGTTCACGAGGATTTTTGAAACTTAGATTTTACGTTGTTTATCGGTGGTTGAATGTTATTATTTCGCTTCATGTGCGATTACGAGCAAAGTAGTTGGGATACAACTTATTATTATACACGTTTATAGATCAGATACATTGGGTAATTAATTCTAAAAAGTACAGCCCTCTATCTATTTTAGCTTGTTCAGGAGGATTTTTGAAACTTAGATTTTACGTTGTTTATCGGTGTTTGAATGTTATTATTTCGCTTCATGTGCGATTACGAGCAAAGTAGTTGGGATACAACTTATTATTATACACGTTTATAGATCAGATACATTGGATAATTAATTCTAAAAAGTACAGCCCTCTATCTATTTTAGTTTGTTCAGGAGGATTTTTGAAACTTAGTTTTTACGTTGTTTATCGGTGGTTGAATGTTATTATTTCGCTTCATGTGCGATTACGAGCAAAGTAGTTGGGATACAAATTATTATTATACACGTTTATAGATCAGATACATTGGGTAATTAATTCTAAAAAGTACAGCCCTCTATCTATTTTAGTTTGTTCAGGAGGATTTTTGAAACTTAGATTTTACGTTGTTTATCGGTGGTTGAATGTTCTAATATAATATATATGTAATTTAATATAACAACAAAAGAAAATAAATTTCCTTCCACACTATTTCGCCACCACATACTTACATTATTCGGGTCCCAAGGGCTGTCACTCGGAAAGGACATTTTCATGGATAAATATAGTTTTATCAATGCAAAAATTAAACCTTTCTCCACACACACTAGTTAGTTGACACTATCATAGATGCCGCAACCACAGAATGATGATTGAAATCACAGGGCTTTGTCGAGATTTTCGTGCTAATTCTAGGGGTTGGCTTTGCTCCTACCCCATTGGTTCACCCCTTGGCAAGGGTGGATTTGCACCTTATGCGTCCAATAGAAACAGGGCAACCTGTCGTCGATGTTTCGCGTGATTTCCAACCTTATGCCCTTTATTTGTAAGGGTGTGCCCCCTAGTATTGACATTTCTATGAAAATATGATTCCATACGGTGGTTGTGTTGTATGGAACATTTTTTGTAGGAATTTCCACAACTTTTATAGATAATTTGTGACTTATTTTCGAAATTATTTGTCTCCGGTGAAGAAATAACCCGATTTTTCTTCATTTAGAGAATCATAAGACCAAGAAACTTAAATCGATTTAGTTTCAATAATATCTATATCTAATTTTCCGTGGACTTCCGTAAGTCTCGAAGGAACCGCAAGCTAGATATCTGCTAAACATTCCGAAAAAATCTGATGGGGCCAGGCACACGACTTTATCATAGAATATATAAAATTAATAATTTAGCTGCTTGAGATTCTATCGAGATCGATCGTGTTTGCATTAAAATAAAACGAATTAGCCAGGATTTGACAGATATTGACAGTAGGTATTGTCAAAAAATCAGCCTTTAACACTACCTACTATCATTAGAATAAAAATATCTGGCACATCCTATATGAATGCAGACACGATCTCGATCAAATAGAATTTGCTCCGGCAGCTAAACTATTAATTTTACCAAAAAATGTCATAGACATAAGTTATACAAAATTTCCTCTACTTTAATTTATTATTTAACTATTTTGACGAAATTACAGAAATGACGGCTCATTTGCAAAATCGTTGAAAAATGCTAAGAGTAAATAGCCAGTTCCTTTGGACCCTTTTGAACCAAAAGCTTTTCAGCTCTAAGTTTGGTCATAAAACTTCTAAATATGAACTTTCGTCCAGATACCTTTAGTAGTTTCTCCGGAATCGTCGCCACAAAAATCGTTTACACACAGACATTTTTTTTGTACCTTGGTCAAAAATGTTCAGGGGACCCAAAAAGACCTATTTCCGCTAAAATCTCAATTTTTTTTTCGGAACGATTACAATACTTCATCATACTTTGTATGATAAAGTAAAAAGGTGTTAGAAAATACTGTTATTGCCTTTAAAATGATTAACTCACTATTTGGCTCAGTTTAGGAACTTGTTTATCACGATTTTGACAATGTTTTAATTGAAATTAATATTATTGCCTTCCTGGTCTTAAATAATTTATTATTAGCTATTTAGAATTTGATTTTAGGCTTGATGAAAACGATTTTAGAATTTCGATTTGTCCTCTGTATTTTCGGGTTTACATATTCTCCCTCAATAAAGTGATGTAGTTTATGAAATTTGGATACAGTGGAGAAAATGATTAAGTGCTTATGTTGAGAAATTATTACTTTTAATAACTTCATATAGGAAAAGTATGTTCAAAAGTGTACCACATAAAAAATATTAAAATATCTAAAATGCATAATAATACGTTGATCCAATTTTCATTGTCATAGTTTTCTGGAAAATAACTGTCAAACTTCATTATTATTATAATGATTTTTTCAAGAAAGCCTTCCAATGCTGACAATAAACTACATTTATTTTTATTAACTTAACTGTTTAGTGTTGCGGTAATTTTACAATAATAAAATAATAATATAAACAATAACAATCAACGACCATTTCTCTCTGCAAAACTAAACTTATATTATTCAACTTTCCAAAAATATCAGCTAAATATGCTAACCGGACTATCCACAATTCATCAAAGAAACAATATTTGAAGTCGAAATTAGCTTCTGCATGGAAAACTTCAACTTCTGATTTAAGTACGAAGAGACAATGTTATCTCTATACTGCTTGATCCAAAACTGTTTTTAGTCTGTCTGGTATAGATTTTGCTACTAGAAAATCCCGATGGATTTTGCAGTGAGTGAATTGAGCTTCTGGAGCTACTGTTTAAATTTTTTTATCAGTGCAGACAGCGATAAATTTCTTCCATGGAATGGAATTGTTAAACATACAATTATTAAAATTTATCACCAGACCTTCTTTCGAGCCGAGGTTCCTAAAATAAATATTCCTCTGCAATTTCCTCTTCAATCCTCAAATCAGTTAAAGACTAATAATTGATCAACATCATTGTTACTGATTTAAAATTGATTACTCCTGTTTTTGTTATGTCTAGTTTTTAGAGTAGTAAAAGTTTTGCAATTTTAGAGACATACTGTAGATGGTATGCATAAATTTCCATATCTATAGATAGTACTTACCTGAAATTTTCTTTATATATAATCTTTACGCACTACATAACTTCAGGTACAAAAAAAGAACAACAAATCTGTTGAAATGTCGATTTATTTAAAACAACCTAACCTAAACAAGCAAAGATATATAATATAGGAATATATACAAATAAACCCCACACAGAGATCGATCTGGGCTCAACCCTTAGACTGCACGGCGTACCCCTTAATCTCGTGGACGTTGGATCCTTCAAAACATACAATAATATCACCCTTGATCAAATGCTTGTACCCCTGCTTGGCAAGATTCCCCCCGGGTTTGCGCATCCACGGCGCTACCGCAGTCGCAATATTCGCGCCCCGGAAACTCAATCTAACCCCACCTTTCACCTGATGATGAGCCTTCGCAAACGGACCAGGCTCGGCAACAGTCATAGTCAACTGCGTCGGTCCACTACGATCAAAACTTCCTCCTCCCCGATCAAAACTTCCTCTTCCACGACCATACGGTCTCATAAACGGCCTCCCACGACCATTCCAATCGTTACGTTGATAATGATCGTTAAAGTTCGACGAACGACCACGAATATTGTCGTTGTTATAGTGAGAATTGGATCGCCTCTCATTTATATCGTTATCGACCTCGGCTTCGCAATTCTCGATCGTTTTCGACATGGTCTTTACTTTCTCTTCCAGATTAGCAGCTCTTCGGTCAAAAGCTGCGTTGTCCGTGCCATCCGCGGTACCATTTGGGGTTTCATCGTAGAAACTAGCGTTGTCGATGCTGTGGATATCGAAACCGTTATTGATGAAGCCGTGCTCCGCCGTGTTACCGTTGTTCTTTATGTCGTCCTCGAGGCCTTGGTTGATGACTTCGTTGTTGATATCGAAGAGATCGTTGCGGTCGCGCATGTCGTTGTTCGGGATGATCCTCTCCTCGTTTGTGTCGCTGAACCGGACGCTCTTTCGTCGCTTGGGTTGAGGCGGAGCGCTGAAGACGTTTAGCATTAAATCGCATTCGATTTCTTCTTGTTGTTGTACCGGTTTTGGTTCTTTTGCGTTCTCGTCGAAACATGGGTTTGATATCCCGCGTTCTTCGAGTTTTTTCGGCTCTTCCCGGCGTTTCTTCTTCTTTTTCGGTTTCTTTGACTCCCCGTCTCCTATTTCTTCGATTTGATTGATTTCTTCTTCAGGTTTCTTGTTCTTCTTTCGCTTTTTCTTTCCCTCGGTCTGCGGATGTGCTTCTGCGATTTCTACGGGGTTTTCTTCCGTGTCTCTGTCGACGTAATCTTCGTTTGTCTCTTCGATAACGTTCAAAATGTGTTTCTCCACCTTGACTTTGCTGTATAAAGGATCAAAAGCTGGGTTTAATATCCCCTCTTCGGCTAATTTTCCTACCTTTGGGGGAGATTTGTACATTGGGTCGAAGGCCTCGTTGGAGAATCCACCGTCGTGTTTCTTCGACTTTTTCTTCTTGGTTTTCGGTGTCGCTTCCTCGGGAGGATCTTCACTAGTTTCTTCGGTTTCTTGTTTCTTCGATTTTTTCTTCTTTTTTTGGACTGGATTTCCGCTTGATGGGCCGTTTTCCGTTTCTTCGTTAGAAGGAGCGACAACTATATCTTCGATATCACCGACTTCTTCGTTCCGCTTCGTTATCTTCAATTTCTTCTTGCTTTTCGACGGAGTTTCTTCGACAATTTCCTCAGTAACGATCTTTGTTTTCTTCTTTTTTTTCTTCTCCTTGGGTTCATCGACGATTACTTTATCTTCTAACTTAACGGGTTCGTCCGAATTTCCGACGATATTCAAGTACGAGACGAAACTCTCCGAAGTTTTCTTCTTTTTCGATTTCTTCCCGGAAACTTGCGGTAATTCTTCGATTTCCTCCACTCTGTGCGGCGCGGGAGAGTCTTCCGAGATACAATCTTCGTACTTGCGCTTTTTGCCTTTCGGTTCTTCTTCGGTTTTAAATCCGAAACCGAACGCCGGGCGTTCGGATTCCGAATCCGAGTCCCTCGTTAGAACTCCGTTACTTCCGACTCTCAACCCGAAAGAGTTCCTACCGAAGTTCGGAATCTTCTTCTTGAAATAATCGGCCATGGAACCGCGTTCGACTAGGTTCTCGCTTTCGACGATAACGGACGCTTTTTTCTCTTCAACGACTTCCTTCGGCTGGGGTTTTGAGGTTAGGGACTTCCTCCCGAAGATATTGGCGAGGTCTTTCTCGGAATATCGGCTCAGGTCTTTACCCTTGGTGAATTTGTGGTAGTTTATGCGGGTCTTACTCGTTTTGGCGATGTCGTGCAATGAATTTAATTTTACGTTATCGTTCGTATCGTCGGAATCGCTGTTAAAGGTCCTTAAAAGTTCGTTGAATTTATCGTCGTGTTCCGTCCACTGCTCGGTATTCTCCTTGAAACCCATGCCTTTGCTGTCGTTCTTGTACGAGACCTTAACGTGTTCCGTACTACCGTCTTCGTTGGCCCCTAGGCCCTTTCCGTTCTTCCAACCCATTCTCTCCAGCATCTTCTGTCCGAACTTATTCGAATCTGCAAGAAAATCGCATATTTAAAACGCGCACATGCGACATAACCTCACAAAAGCGTACCTTCGCTCCAGTGCTTTCCGCGGGGGTTTAAGCTCCATCGTTGTTTCTGCTTGCGCTCGGCAAGCATAGACATTATTGCGGTTGTGGATTTGGATCCGGTCGCTTGTCAATTTATATAGGACGGGTTCTTTTGAATTTAGATTTCAGTCTTCCACAGATCTGGAATATGGCTACAAAATAACTGCGACATTTGAAGGTTAGAATTGTGAAGGCACGTGGACCGTTGACCTACCGATAAAGAAGTTCTCTTCTCTCGGCGTTTGACGTTCATGGGTTGTCAGTCGTACCGCTGGAGTTCGACTATTTAAAGATAGATGGCGCTATACGTGGCGGTATTTTTGAGTGTATTTAATTTGTTATTTTTTTTAATTGAGTAAACTGTCTATATACGTTGACAATCCGCGATTAATATTAAATTAATTAATATAAATTTAACTTCTGATTCAGTTTACCCTCTATAGCTGATCTATGTTTTCTTTTTAGTTATTTTTTAAAATTCTTATTTGTTATATTACATGTTATCGCTTGCCTTTTTGATATAAATTTGAACCAACCAGTGACCGAAATTATCACAGTCCCTCAACAATACAAAACTATAAACACAAAAATGAATTACAGATTATCGACATATCAAAATTCCAATGTTTGTATTTAAACAACCTCATCTCGGATCACAATTTTCGACAACACAAATTCAACATCCCCCCCCCCCTCCCAACCTGTAAACATTCTACACCACATCTCCCCCATCTGTTCCCCCGGGATTCCCGGCCGGTTTTCCAGCGCCATCTGACGGTGGGGGTTGTTCTCTACCCGAGATACTATATCTATTGGCCATGACCTCTCCAGAAAAGGTCACCCTGATCTGCTGTTCGTTTCCGATTGGTGCATTCTCCGTGGACAATGTTCCATGCACGTCGGCGAAGATCGTGGATGATCGGGTTTCGGGCAGTTGAATCGGCGGTTGTAGAGGGGGGTTATTGCAGACGGTGCTGTAGAGTGGCGGGGGATCGCTCGGATCGTACGGGCGTGGCTTGTACTGGACGGTGTGATAGGGAGGGGGAGATATGCTCCGATATGCTCGGTCTGGTATGTCACGCAACTGCCTGTTCCTTGCTAAAATTAAGAAATAAATGCAAATATAATAAATTTAAGACACAAAAATAATTTGTAGGGAGATATAAATTAATTTTACTTCTACATCTTTGGATTTTTTCAAATATAAAACATTACTAACTTTGGAAAAAGCAGATTTCCTTTAATGATGTTTCATTTTTACTAAAGTCTAAGTTTCATCATCCCTCCTAGTAATGATGTTGGTTTATAGAGTATACTACCTTTATACTACCTTTATACCTTTATATACTAAGTGATCAACAAGAGATTTTCTGTAATATGTGTTAAATGATGTACCACAAGGTCACATCCAACCCTGTCCATAAGAGAATCAAAATATAACCAACCGGAAGCTATATATCTGTCAATGGCAGCATTGCAGGCTTCAGTTCTTGTGAGGAGGCTGCTCAGGCTGACTCTCTCCTCCAAGTTGGCCAGGCTTGGCGCGTGAGCATGTCCCAGGTACATCTCCAGATGATTGTGCATGCTCGGTGTCACCCCTGAGTCAGTGGTAGATGCTGTAGATCGTCTCATTTGTCGTTGGAGCACCCGCTCCCTCCTGTGTGCTGCGGTCACCTTACAGCATTTCAGTCCGCCGGTGAAGGCGAAAATAACCAGGACTATGGCAACCCTAAAAAGAACTTGTGGATAATGCACAGCTAAGTTTATCACAGACTTGTTTGTTATTGAGTTTTTAGTATGTTCTTCTTGGTACTTGGGCTCCAAATAAAGATTATTCATGGATTGACCTTGTTTATTAATCCAAGTTCAGAGTACAGCTGAGTTTGTCGCATATATATGCTATTTGAATATCGGAAGCTTAATTGGTCAGGTTTGAAAATGTAAATGAAACTGAAAATGTGGCTTGAAACGACGAATTGATCTATTCTCTGTCACTAGCCTCGGTAGCTCAATGGTGTAGAGCAATGCCCCGGCAAGGCAGAAGACCCCGGTTCGAATCCGGGCTGAGACCGTACATTTTTAATTGATTTTTTATAAAAAAAAACAACCGCTCTCCTGGCTTGTCTTTCGCCAAAAGCATTCCATTTAGACTATAATCAACATTATTCGAAATATACATTTTTTTACCAGATGTACCAGGTCTTGATTGATGATAGGAGGGATTTCATGCAACATCCTTCGTCGCAGCAGAACTCAGTTTTGTAGCAGGTGTACATCGCGTCTGTGTTGATGCCCAAAAAAGGGCAGTAATGCTTGTCCGCCTATAAATAGAAGATTTTACAAAACAGGATGTTTGTTTATAAAAAAAGGGAGCATATATATATCGGTGGGTTATAACTGAACGCACATTTATAAATTTGTTTGAGTAGGACCGGTAGTAGCTTACAAGAATGTTCTCCATAATCGTGCCTCTTTATGGAAAATAACCTAGCGTATAAAGTATTTGTTGTATTACATGATTGAAAGTGACGTTTTGCTTTTGTATCTGTCAGATTTGGAAATTTGTGGATGGACCTGTCAGTAGTAAAACAAATAGTGAGCGAATTTGTGCCATACAGACTGTATAAAAATGGAACAACTATAAATTTTAACATAAAGTAGTTGCATTTTTGCCAGTGACTCGTTCTTATCAATTATATTCTGTATCAAGTATGAGAAGTTGGTATCTTGGTATCTTAAATTGTATCGCGAAAACAATTATATAGAAATTCTGGGAATCCAGAACTGTGAAAGTATCAGCACCTCCTCGACTTCGTGAAATAAATTGTTTAAATTTTTAATAATTATTTCTCGTTGGGTCCAGGACTTGTATGCATTTACATTAGGAGCGATAAAACTTTAGTAAAAAAAATTTGGGAGACCAGAACTGTCCTGTAAAGATAAGCATCTCCCCAATTTCTTGAAGAAAAAATTGCTTATAATTTTTAATAATTATTTAAGAACTTGTTGGACCCAGAACTTCTTGGTATCTTAAATTGGATCACGAAAACTATCATATATAAATTCTGGGAGCCCAGAACTGTCTTCTAAGTATCAGCATCTCATCGATTTTGTGAATTTTTGTTTTTATAATTTTTAATTATTATTTCTGGGCTCGTAGTACCCAGAACTTGTCTGCATTTTCATTGGGAGCGATAAGACTTTTATATAAAAATTCTGGGAGTCCAGAACTGTCCCGTAAAGATAAGCATTTCCCCAATTTCTTGAAGAAAAAATTGCTTATAATTTTTAATAATTATTTAGGAACTTGTTGGACCCAGAACTTCTTGGTATCTTAAATTGGATAACGACAACTATCGTATATAAATTCTGGGAGCCCAGAACTGTCTTCTAAGTATTAGCATCTCATCGATTTTGTGAATTTTTGTTTTTAGAATTTTTAATTATTATTTCTGGGCTCGTAGTACCCAGAACTTGTCTGCATTTTCATTGGGAGCGATAAAACTTTCATATAAAAATTCTGGGAGCCCTGAACTGTCCTGTAAAGATAAGCATATCCCCAATTTCTTGAAGAAAAAATTGCTTATAATTTTTAATAATTATTTAGGAACTTGTAGGACCCAGAACTTCTTGGTATCTTAAATTGGATAACGACAACTATCGTATATACGTTCTGGGAGCCCAGAATTGTCTTCTAAGTATTAGCATCTCATCGATTTTGTGAATTTTTGTTTTTATAATTTTTAATTATTATTTCTGGGCTCGTAGTACCCAGAACTTGTCTGCATTTTCATTGGGAGCGATACAACTTTCATATAAAATTTGTGGGAGCCCAGAACTGTCCCGTAAAGATAAGCATTTCCCCAATTTCTTGAAGAAAAAATTGCTTATAATTTTTAATAATTATTTAGGAACTTGTTGGACCCAGAACTTCTTGGTATCTTAAATTGGATAACGACAACTATCGTATATAAATTCTGGGAGCCCAGAACTGTCTTCTAAGTATCAGCATCTCATCGATTTTGTGAATTTTTGTTTTTATAATTTTTAATTACTATTTCTGGGCTCGTAGTACCCAGAACTTGTCTGCATTTTCATTGGGAGCGATACAACTTTCATATAAAAATTGTGGGAGCCCAGAACTGTCCTGTAAAGATAAGCATCTCCCAAATTTCTTTAAGAAAAAATTGCTTATAATTTTTAATAATTATTTAGGAACTTGTTGGACCCAGAACCTCTTGGTATTTTATATTGGATAACGACAACTATAGTATATAAATTCTGGGAGCCCAGAACTGTCTTCTAAGTATTAGCATCGCATCGATTTTGTGAATTTTTGCTTTTATAATTTTTAATTATTATTTCTGGGCTCGTAGTACCCAGAACTTGTCTGCATTTTCATTGGGAGCGATAAAACTTTTATATAAAAATTCTGGGAGCCCAGAACTGTCCTGTAAAGATAAGCATCTCCCCAATTTCTTGAAGAAAAAATTGCTTATAATTTTTAATAATTATTTAGGAACTTGTTGGATCCAGAACGTCTTGGTATCTTAAATTGGATAACGACAACTATCGTATATAAATTCCGGGAGCCCAGAACTGTCTTCTAAGTATCAGCATCTCATCGATTTCGTAAAATAAAATCTCTCTGGGTCATACCTGAGACTAAGACTAGACAAGTGCAAGATTGCGATGAATTTTTAATACATTTTTAATCAACGTGCGTATTCGAAGTAATATGTCTATAAGGTACCTAGAAATAAAGAGTACAGTTACTTTGTCTGAAATTTATTTCCAAAAATAAAATACAAATTATAATTTTTGACATATTAACGAAAGAACTTATACGAATTTAATAAACAGTGTCCATTGCACTTAAATATAGTGGTGCTCGTACTGGACCAGTTTGTTGTGTGTTTTTCCTTTACTCTTCGCATGCTATTGTACTGCTCTGTCGGTAGCAAATAAAAATTAGCCCACAGAATTGACAGAATACGGTTCCAGCAGACTGTCTTTCCAAATAACCCCGCCCCTCATAAATTCTTCACGCTCTTGGTCCATGCGGAGTAACTAACTACATTTGGAGCATTAAAATAACGTCTCTCCACTATGAGATCTTACATGCAATGTGAGGTTAGACCTCTGTGCATTAGCATAATCACATTTATACGGTTTCACCCGTGCATGCGTTCCTATATGCGATTTAAGCGCCCACTTTGTTGCGCATGCGTAATCGTATATAAGCGTTCGTATATGTGTTTTAAGCGTTCCCTTTTGTGCACACGCATAGTCACAGACTTCGCATCGAAAGGGTTTTTCTTTTGTATGTTTTCTCGTGTGAATTTTAAGATTACCGCGATACGCAGTTGCGTAAGGGCATTTGTCGCATTTAAGTTTCTCCTCTGCGTGCGTAATTATATGTATTCTGGGGCCGGAACGATGTGCAGAAGCATAGTCACATTGTTCGCATTTATATGGTTTCTGGCCTGAATGCGTCCGTATATGCGATTTAAGCGTTCCCTTTAGCCTACATGCGTAATCACAGACTTGGCATTGAAAACGTTTTCACTAACGTGTGCACTAACATAATCACATACGTCGCTCTCTTTAGTATGAGTTTTCAAATGTATCGCTATATCGTGGTTCCTTGAGTTTTTTTGAAGTTGTGTCGTTGGAGTTGTGCTGTCATATTGGATGGTTCCTCTGGTGTTTCTGTCTTCGGATATTCGGATGATGTGGAAGTGGAGCCGAAAATTGTCGTTTCGAAGATTTCTAATTCCTCGTATTTTATGTCGTGGCTAAAAAAATAAATAAATAGCAATTAAATCTTTACGTTTTATGCTAAAGACGAGTTTATATATACAAAATCCTTGCGAAACTCAGTTTAGGGTTTTATGACAATAAAAACAATTATATAGTCAACAGCTGGGTGTTTTTGGATTTCTAACAAATTAAAATAATCCAAATATTCTACAAATGTGTTCGCATGTGCTTCGCATGTGCTCAATACTATTGTTTTTTCCTGCATATATGTAGTATAAGGAGGAAGTGTTGATACTTCAGTTTCGAGATTAGAAACCTCAAAATACGTCAACGTTTATTGTTTGGTTGAAATTATTTGCAGTGGAAGCACGTAGTTATCGAATAATAAGAATGGATTTATTATACATTTTAGTGACGATGCGCTAGCTGCTTCGTTTTGCTATAATCAAGTGTAGTACATCGTGATCGTTTTATATCATTGTCTATAAATTAGTGCCGCGTTTAGTTAAAAATAGCTTGCATATGAATAAATAGTGCGTACTGGGAATACTCCTAATATTTGGGATTGTAGTTCTGTGAATGAATTATACTATAACAGAACCGTAGTAGTGCTGGTCGTTTCATATGTTATTTATGAATTAGTGTCTTGAATTATTTTCTTATTTATACGTGGAAAACATTTGCTAGTACATACAAGGTAAATATCTGCTTTTCTTAATGTTTTGCTTTCTGTGGTAATGGTCCCTATTAATCAATTTTTGTTTCGTGAGCCATATTTTTAATATAAATCGTAAACAAATCATAACTCTAAAAATAACCTAAGAATTTTTATGAAACTTGCTACGATTGTTTACGATGCATCAATAAACGGTATACAGGCCCTAACAAGACATAGAACTCCCTCTAAAGGAAATTCTGATTTTTTGAATTTATCGAAACAGCCATATTTTCTTAATAAAAAGTAAACAAATCATAACTCTAAAAATAACCTAAGAATTTTTATGAAACTTGCTATGATTGTTTATTATGCATCAATAAACAGTATAAAGGCCCCAACAAGACATCAAACTCCCTCTAAAGGAAATGCTCATTTTTTGAATTCATCGAAACAGCCATATTTTCAATATAAATCGTAAACAAATCATAACTCTAAAAATAACCTAAGAATTTTTATGAAACTTGCTACGATTGTTTATGATGCATCAATAAACGGTATAAAGGCCCTAACAAGACATAAAGCTCCCTCTAAAGGAAATGCAGATTTTTTGAATTTGTCAAAACAGCCATATTTTCAATATAAATCGTATACAAATCATAACTCTAAAAATAACCTAAGAATTTTTATGAAAGTTGCTACGATTATTTATGATGCATCAATAAAACAGTATAAAGGCCCTACCAAGACATAAAACTCCCTCTAAAGGAAATGCTGATTTTTTGAATTTATCGAAACAGCCATATTTTCTTAATAAAAAGTAAACAAATCATAACTCTAAAAATAACCTAAGAATTTTTATGAAACTTGCTACGATTGTTTATGATGCATCAATAAACGGTATAAAGGCCCTAACAAGGCATAAAACTCCCTCTAAAGGAAAAGCTGATTTTTTAAATTTATCGAAATAGCCATATTTTCAATATAAATCGTAAACAAATCATAACTCTAAAAATAACCTAAGAATTTTTATGAAACTTGCTACGATTGTTTATTTTGCACCAATAAACAGTATAAAGGCCCTTACAAGACATAGAACTCCCTCTAAAGGAAATGCTGATTTTTTGAATTTATCGAAACTGCCTTGTTTTCAATATAAATCGGAAACAAATCATAACTCTAAAAATAACCTAAGAATTTTTCTGAAACTTGCTAGGATTGTTTATGATGCATCAATAAACGGTATAAAGGCCCTAACAAGACATAAAACTCCCTCTAAAGGAAATGCTGACTTTTTGAATTTATCGAAACAGTCATATTTTCAATATAAATCGTAAATAAATCATAACTCTAAAAATAACCTAAGAATTTTTATGAAACTTGCTACGATTGTTTACGATGCATCAATAAACGGTATAAAGGCCCTAACAAGACATAAAACTCCCTCTAAAGCAAATGCTGATTTTTTGAATTTATCGAAACAGCCATATTTTCAATATAAATTGTAAACAAATCATAACTCTCAAAATAACCTAAGAATTTTTATGAAAGTTGCTACGATTGTTTATGATGCATCAATAAACGGTATAAAGGCCCTGACGAGACATAAAACTCCCTCTAAAGGAAATGCCGATTTTTTGAATTTATCGAAACTGTCATATTTTCAATATAAATCGTAAACAAATCATAACTCGAAAAATAACCTAAGAATTTCTATGAAACTCGCTACGATTGTTTATGATGCATCAATAAACAGTATAAAGTTCCTAACAAGACATAAAACTCCCTCTAAAGGAAATGCCGATTTTTTGACTTCACAAACTCCATATCACACCATGTCGACCAAAAAAATTCTATCCACAAAACCCTTAAATTTCCATACCTCGATCCCACTTCTGATATAAACAACATTCACCTCCAACATGGCTCCACTCTGAACACAGCCACCACCACAGCTTCCATCGAAGGCAACTTCCGACCGTCCATCGAGCAATCGATAACGTCGTCGCCGGTAATGACAGCGCGGCGCCTAGACGCCTAGGGCGTCGTCCGAACCCATAACAAACGAACGCGCGTAACAAGTCCACGCAAAATCTTACGCTCTCCTGGACTCGGTGGACGGGAAAATCCGAAAATAAGTCATCTGCGTATATGCGAGCGACGTTAGCAACCAGTTGACGGGAGACTGCTTTGACGCCAAAGTCGATCGCGCTTTTGTGTTGAACGCTGAGGAGTAGCCGTCTCCAAGGCGTCTACATCGGCGACCATGAGTGTCAAGGTGAGTGAGTGTATCTGGATGAGTTTTTGGGTAAACGAGGAGCTGTTTTTGGTTGGAAGTTGGTGTGGTGTGGAGGTTTGGTTTGGTTTGTGGTTTGATATGGAGGTTCGTGTGGAGGTTGTGTGGTGTTATGAGGTTGTTTTTGAGGTTTGCGGTGGATCAAGGTCATATTGGGTAACTGGATCGAGGCAGCACGTGACCGCTTGACAGCTGTCAGGTGCCGTGTTGCGTAGGTTATGAATTTGTTGAATGAGGAATGGGTTTAGAAGATTTGTTTTTCATAAAACTTTTTTTTTAATAAGCATATGGTGCTTAACATATTGAAACTAATCTAAAAGATTAACAAGCAATTTAAATCTGAATCCTTAAAACTAGGTACTTGTCTCTAATAGACTATCCACTGATGTCCTATATTTTCTTTGTCCTAGACAAGAAGCACTAACACTTCACTCACTGTGCTCTGCTTTTTACACATTTCACTGGTTCACTAGTTCGAAGGGTTTAGTTCTTTTTAGTCTTCTCGCTAGATTCTGGTTGTCCAGTAGCTGCATGGCCTCTACGTTGACGCGATGGCTTAGGCGAGATTCGTGCTTAGTGGCGAATCTTTTTATCTCTTGGATGGCTTGTGGGACACCAAGATCACGATGCAGGTCACTATTCCATATGTACCAAGGAGCGGTAACCATATTCCTTAGTACCTTATTTTGGAAAGTCTGGATTCCATGTATATTTGTCTTTTTTTGGCGTGACACCTCAAAGTTGGATGCCGTATAATCAAATCGGTTTTAGTATTTGGTTGTAAACTTGTAGTTTGTTCTGTACTGACAACCGAGAGTTTCTTCCCAGAAGCCAGAACAGAACATTTCGCGTCATGTGCGATTACGAGCAAAGTAGTTGGGATACAAATTATTATTATACACGTTTATGGATCATATACATTGGGTAATTAATTCTAAAAAGTACAGCCCTCTATCTATTTTAGTTTGGTCAGGAGGATTTTTGAAACTTAGGTTTTACGTTGTTTATCGGTGGTTGAATGTTATTATTTCGCTTCATGTGCGATTACGAGCAAAGTAGTTGGGATACAAATTATTATTATACACGTTTATAGATCAGATACATTGGGTAATTAATTCTAAAAAGTACAGCCCTCTATCTATTTTAGTTTGGTCAGGAGGATTTTTGAAACTTAGGTTTTACGTTGTTTATCGGTGGTTGTATGTTATTATTTCGCTTCATGTGCGATTACGAGCAAAGTAGTTGTGATACAAATTATTATTATACACGTTTATAGATCAGATACATTGGGTAATTAATTCTAAAAAGTACAGCCCTCTATCTATTTTAGTTTGTTCAGGAGGATTTTTGAAACTTAGGTTTTGCGTTGTTTATCGGTGGTTGAATGTTATTATTTCGCTTCATGTGCGATTACGAGCAAAGTAGTTGGGATACAAATTATTATTATACACGTTTATAGATCAGATACATTGGGTAATTAATTCTAAAAAGTACAGCCCTCTATCTATTTTAGTTTGTTCAGGAGGATTTTTGAAAGTAAGATTTTACGTTGTTTATCGGTGGTTGAATGTTATTATTTCGCTTCATGTGCGATTACGAGCAAAGTAGTTGGGATACAAATTATTATTATACACGTTTATAGATCAGATACATTGGGTAATTAATTCTAAAAAGTACAGCCCTCTATCTATTTTAGTTTGTTCAGGAGGATTTTTGAAACTAAGATTTTACGTTGTTTATCGGTGGTTGAATGTTATTATTTCGCTTCATGTGCGATTACGAGCAAAGTAGTTGGGATACAAATTATTATTATACACGTTTATAGATCAGATACATTGGGTAATTAATTCTAAAAAGTACAGCCCTCTATCTATTTTAGTTTGTTCAGGAGGATTTTTAAACTTAGGTTTTACGTTGTTTATCGGTGGTTGAATGTTATTATTTCGCTTCATGTGCGATTACGAGCAAAGTAGTTGGGATACAAATTATTATTATACACGTTTATGGATCAGATACATTGGGTAATTAATTCTAAAAAGTACAGCCCTCTATCTATTTTAGTTTGTTCAGGAGGATTTTTGAAACTTAGATTTTACGTTGTTTATCGGTGGTTGAATGTTATTATTTCGGTTGATACGCGATTACGAGCAAAGTAGTTGGGATACAAATTATTATTATACACGTTTATGGATCAGATACATTGGGTAATTAATTCTAAAAAGTACAGCCCTCTATCTATTTTAGTTTGTTCAGGAGGATTTTTGAAACTTAGGTTTTACGTTGTTTATCGGTGGTTGAATGTTATTATTTCGCTTCATGTGCGATTACGAGCAAAGTAGTTGGGATACAAATGATTATTATACACGTTTATGGATCAGATACATTGGGTAATTAATTCTAAAAAGTACAGCCCTCTATCTATTTTAGTTTGTTCAGGAGGATTTTTGAAACTTAGGTTTTACGTTGTTTATCGGTGGTTGAATGTTATTATTTCGCTTCATGTGCGATTACGAGCAAAATAGTTGGGATACAAAGCCAAGCTCTACTCTCTTCTTCTTAACATGTTCCTACCGCCTTAGTTTTGTATCCAGAGTGCCATCTGCGAACGTGGCGACTGTTACATTTCCCAGCTGTGGTAGGTCACTTGTATATAGTAGATAGAGAATTGGTCCCGATACACTACCCTGGGGTACATCAGCTTTTACTTCTTTTAGTTCCGAGTATTCGTCGATCTGTTTTATACTGAATAGTCTATCAGATACATAGGATGTTAGCAGCTCGACGTATTGTAAAGGTAGCATACTCTTTAGTTTGTGTATCAATCCTGCGTGCCAAACCTTATCGAAAGTTTGTGTCACATCAAGAAGGATTGTTGAACAAATAAGCTTTGCTTGATCAATAGTGGAATGCTTTTCTCTCAAACGAATGAAGGATTAACGTTTACAGGCGCAATTGTTCAATGGTTTTTACTTAATCACATATTATTTGCCTACTAACTAGGAAGTGAAAATTAATTTTATTCTACTGGCTATTAGGGCGTTTTTTAGATAACTGAGACATACAATGCATAAAAAATAATAATACCTACCACAGTTTCTTCAATTCATTTTAAACAAATAATGGTTTTTAATCAATTATTTTCCCATCAATGGACAAAAGTTTGAAGCAGGTGCTTATTGCGATAAAAAATCATACCTGTAAGCTAAAATAAAATATGTTTGTGGGTAAATACCCAATATTCACTCACTTGGTAACTAAATACTGAACGGATACATATTTTTACCCATCACTAACGAAAGATAGCGCGTCCACATCTCCCGTACAGACTATAAATAACCAATATTTACATTTTACCGCAGATAACACAATTTGAATTGCAATCAAGGGCACTACGCATCTACCATATAGACCACCAGACGCGAGCTGATCCAAAACAAAAACACGCGATCGCAATTTCCTCCAGAAATTACAAATTTTCGCGTAGTTGCCTAGCAACGTCGTCCTATAAAACCACGCGTCTATAAAATTACCGATCCAGTTATCCAGGACGTCCATACAGTGTCGCACGGGAACCTCATCGTATTCTCCAATTAAATTAACCGTCATTCACAACGGAAGTCCCCTGCCGCATGTTGTTGTTTATCGGCGCACAAGTCAATAAGAAAATCGTAAGTACTCGCCTTAAATCTAGCAACCTGCCTCGTCCAATACTGGCTGAGAATGCTCTAAGACCTCTAAGTGGTCATCATTGAATTCGCCAACATCGACAATTGGCTAAATAAACAAATTGTGCATTCAAATAGTTTAAAGTGAATGGTGCCAGTCCGGGTGTTGTAATAGAATCATTTCGGAAGATGTTTGGTTATGTTAGAGTGATTTTTCTTATCGGTAAGGTTGATGTTTATCTGTTCTATGCTGGGTGTATGCTTGTATGGAATCACCGCGGTTTTTTCTGTGACATTTTTGGCGGAACAAATGAAAAATTGCAGTGTACACAGTGATAAGATAAGACTTGACATATGGTTTGTTTTGGAGTTTATTATCATAATGTTTTGTGATGCATGTGTTCAAGATTTGGTGAATTTGGGAGTAACAATCGGGATTAATTGGTTCTTTTGTTATTCTATTATAGTAAATTGTTGCTTAATTATATTAGAGTTATTAGAGTATTGTTATGATGTGGGATGGTTTTATGAATTGCTTGATTGTGTATTAAAAACTGAGTTATGTTATGTTGTGTCAAAATATTACACAGTTATCTAAATCTTGACTACTTGTAACACAAGTTATACTAGAAATGATTCTTAGAAATTAATTGAATTGAATTCAAAATAAACGGTTTTTATACTCGAGAATGACGATGTTGATGACACTGAAAACATGTCAATTTTTCGTCAACTAACTCATTACTGTACACATGTAGCATTTGTTTTATAAAATACGCAATTGATTGAGCATTCAATTAATACTACTTCAACTCACACTACAGCATATTTATTTTTTTTTTAGTTCTTTAGATTAAAACGTTTCGTATTTTTTCAAACTCTCAAAGACAGTATTTTAATTTCAGTACGTAAATGTATTAAAAATAATTAAAATAAATTGACTACAAAAATAAATAATAAAATTATAAACCCCTAACCACAACAAGTATTTTAGAACCTAAATACATATTTCAGCAACTATGTTGCCATCTTCAGTAGAACCTAAAAAGAGAAAAAAAGAGAGATGAGCACTTCATAGTATCTTTACTGGATATTGTCCAAGCAAATCACTAGTGGAAGTGACGTCCATGTTAAAAATTACCCTATATATACCCATTTGTTGGTCACACCTCAGTGAATTTTGATCATTGAAGCGTAAAAACAAGTTTTAATTAAAACAGGTCAAACAATGGCGAACTAGGTATAGGACCCCTGTCTGAATTTATTAATTTATCTCTATTCAAGTGAATAAAGATACTTTCCAAGCTGTTTAGTTCCCTATTATTTGACACAGCTTTTACAAGTTTTAAGTCATCTACAACTACTTTATGACCTGTGTCTAAAATATGTTGAGCCACACTAGATTTTTCAAAACGATTATATTTAAAATGAGCTACATGTTCTTTGAACCTAGTTAAAATTGTTCTTCTAGTCTGGCCTACGTATTCTTTTTCACAGTCATGACATTTGATACAATATATACCAGTTTTATCAAGTACATCTACCTTATCCTTTGGGTTTCCAAGAAGGTTTTTTTATGCTATTATGAGTCGAATATGCTATACAGAGATTTTGTGAAGTAAAAATACTTCTCAAACCCCTTGTATATGCACAATCGATTGTTTTTACGCTTCAATGATCAAAATTCACTGAGGTGTGAACAACAAATGGGTATATATAGCGTAATTTTTAACATGGACGTCACTTCCACTAGTGATTTGCTTGGACAATATCCAGTAAAGATACTATGAAGTGCTAATCTCTCTTTTTTTCTCTTTTTAGGTTCTACTGAAGATGGCAACATAGTTGCTGAAATACGTATTTAGGTTCTAAAATACTTGTTGTGGTTAGGGGTTTATAATTTTATTATTAAGTTCGCCACAGTCTCCAAAATATTGTCATTACAAAAATAAAATAGTAAATAAATCCATATGCAAGTTTGTACTGTTTTTTATCTTTTAACTAAATGTCATACTTAGTACAAAAAAAGGTTTTTTTTTCACCATTTATATTTTAAAAGCATTATGTGCATGCAATCATTTTATAATTATTGTTTGAACTCTTCGGAATTATTCAATTATGTTTTTTTTTTACTGGAATAGTAGATAATTTGTTTCTTTAATATTCATCAGAGGATTTTTTATGTATATGAAGATGTTCAAACTTCTGACATTTCTATAATTCTAAAATTCTATGAGAATTTTCTATAATTTCGTCAAAATAATTAAATAATAAATTAAAGTAGAGGAAATTCAGAATAATGTATGCCTACGAAAATTTTGATAAAATTAATAGTTTAGCTGTATGAGCAAATTGTATTTGATTGAGATCGGTCGTGTCTGCATCTTAGTTAGCCAAGATTTGAGAAATAGTTTCATTCTAATGTCGGTAGGTAGTGTCAAACGTTTTGACAATACAAAACAACAAAAATAATTAATCCGACCACTTTTTATTGTATTAAAATATCTGTCAAATCCTGGCTAACTAGCTTTATTTTAATGCAGGTACTACCGATCTCGATCAAATATTATTTACTATTAATTTTATAAATAGTATGATAAAGTCATGCGCCTGGCCACATCAGATTTTTTTGTTACAAGAGAATTTATATGCGAAAATATAAACTTTGTGGGGTTTTCATAATATCTCCGAAACGTTTATGGATTCAACTGTTTTCTGAACAAATTAATACATATTCAACACGATCTAGACTTAAGGTCTCAAAACCATATTTAAAAAATAACGTTTTGGTTTTTTCGGAATATCTCTGAAACTATGAGACATCTTTAGAACGATTAGGAATTCAACTGTTTTCTCAACTGATTATTAAATTTATGTAAAACGTTGTAGACTTAATTGTATGATGTCAAAACGGTTACTTATTCAGACCACAACTAAAAAAGTTATAGCCATATTCGGCAAAATTAGAGATGAGCCTTTGGTATATAAATGAAGCTATGTTGTGTTTGTTGGGTGGCAATAATAACCATAAGCAACGTCTCTCATCAACCAATAATTTTGTTAAACAGATATAACAATCAAGTAAACCCACAGAACGTAGTGTTTATAACGGATCTATCAGAGCAACTCCATATTGGGTAATTGCAGCACCACCTATTATAGTCCGTAATTTCTCCGAATGCATTGAAAAAAGTGTTTGTTCTTTTTCCAAAATATCGCTGAAACCATTAGGAATTCAACTGTTTTCTCAACACATTATTAAAATAACAAAATACCACATTTATCTAGGAAAATTTTAAAGCAAAAGTGAAGACTAGCAAGATAATTGCCTGAAATAACCAATTTCGCTACGACACGAGACATAATTTGACGTGCTTTATTCCATTTTTAACTTGCCGAGCTTTTGATTAAAGTCGTTGGTGCGTATCCGACCTAAAAGAAAAAAAATGATTAATAAATGAAAAGATAACATGTGATCAATACCACGGACCGGTGGTAATCAACATGAGCACTCTACGATCTATTTTAAGCGCGGGCATTGAGCGTTCATTTCAACGCCATCCATATTGCGTCATTGCACAACCACTAAAGTAAAATGATCTATGTATCTTCTAAACATACACTAACACACTTATCTAAACCAGTGCGAACAGAAAATTATTCTGCGCATTAATTTTCAATAATATATTCTACAGGCCGCATATGGATATGATAGCTAAATAACAAAAAAAAAATCTGATGTGGCCAGACACATGACTTTATCATACTATATATAAAATTATTAGTTTAGCTTAATATACACAGAGAGAAATTTTTGTTTGATTCAAATAAATATGCATTGACTCAAAGAAATTTGTTGTTTCAATAGAGGCAAAGGAATATTTATTTGCGGGTAAAAACGCATTTATTTGAAATATTTGTTTGGTAGAAAGAACATTGATTTGCGTCAAACAACTTATGTTTCCAGTTAAAAAGTTTGCAATTTCTGTATTATAAGAAATAAGATTTATTAACTTCAAATAATTATGATTGTGTCGAGTGAAAGAATTAAATTTTTTTAAATTAACAAAATTGTTGGTCGAGTTAAAATGCTTAAAATTATTAATTTGTTGAAGGAATTAATAGACAAGAATTTTTCGGAAGACTCGCCATCTGTCACCTCCTTTTTGGGATCTCGCACATCCTCGACCAGTGCTTGGTCTTCCCAACCCAACATATAGTCAAGGTTAAGTTAGTAAAGTGTACTCTGATTTGGAATCGCAACTTGAACCTGCTGCACTGTACTCTATAAGTTCTATACTGTCGATCACGCGGCTTTATACTCTCGATATGTACAAAGTGCGAGGAGAGAGTTTACAGCGCCATCTAACAATACAGTTGGATGACATTAAAAATATATTTATTTGAATCAAAATATGATTTCTTTGGTGGAAGGAAACCTATTTTAAAGCCAAAACAAAAATATTACTTTGAAGGAAATAAATATCTTCTTGTGTAAAAATATATTTATTTTAATCAAAATATGATTTCTTTGGCGGAAGTAAACCTATTTTTAAGCCAAAGACAAAATATTACTTTAAGCGAAATAAATCTCTCGTTATATACAAATTTATGTGTTAGAATCAAAATTATATTTCATTGGTGTAAAGAAAACGTTCTTTTTAATCAAAACTAAAATATTACTTTAAAGGAAAGTAATTTTTGTTTGTATCCATATATATTTATTCCACTTAAATAAATATTTCAAATAAATTAATCTCTGCAAGCAAATAAACTAGAGTATTCAATGAAGTAAATATTGTTGGCGTCAAAGAAATACGTTTTGACCCAAAAGAATAAATTCAAACAAATACATTTCTTTAAAACAAGAAATCTTTTCTATCTGTGTACATACCAACTCTTGAATGTTTGAGGGAAAAAGCACTCTCGATGTACCGAATTGCTTCCGAAGTTTTCTTTTTGCCCGTATTCATATAATTCCACATTTTGTGTGTGTGTGTGTATGTTTTGATTTTCTGGTCCCGCAAAATTTTGTTCGTGAACTATCACCTGGTGGTTATAAATGCCGCCACCTATTTGGTATATTGTAATAGTTCCTCCAAGCATCTGACATGTTCGCGGTAATATAAATTTAAATATAATAAAACTTTCAAAACCTTCTTAGTTTGTCAAATATTTAGGTAATTTGGCTGGATTCTTTATATTAGCAGTTACGTACCACCTACTCAAGTAGTTTTGATAAGCTCATTTTTAATACAACTTTATACTAATCTAAGGCTTAATAAATCCGCACATAACATGCGGATGATATGTAGATGTGGGCAAAAATATATATTATCAAAACATCATATTTATTATCTTTATTTTAGGAAATATATTTCAAATTGGTTTACATATGTTCAGAACTTTTTATGTGGCATGTGTAGCAGAGCTATACCCATTTTTATTTAATTGTATTATGTTCTAAATTCTTTATTTATTTTATTCATATTTATTACTATTTGAAAATTGTAAATGTTTTTTTCTACTTTGCGTTCGTTATAAACTCATAACGAAACCGCTTTCGGTGTCATTATGAAAACACTAGATCACAAACTTTTAGCAAGTTTTGTCATACAAAAATGTCATAAGCATAAATTATTCTGAATTCCCTCTACTTTAATTTACAGAAATGGCGACTCACATGTAAAATCCTTGAAAAAGGCTTAGAGGAAACATCCAGTTCCTTTGGAACCTTTTGAACTAAAAGCTTTTCAGCTCTAAGTTTGGTCATGAAACTTGGTCAAAAATGTTCAGGGGTCCCAAAAAAGACCCAATTGCGCTAAAATTTCATTTTTTTCGGGAATACTCTATCATACTGTATAATAAAGTAAAAATCGATGTTAATATTCTGAGTACCTACGTTGTCAACAAGTTACCGGGGTGTGTATATAATCCTAGCGTTAATGTGTTTTTCGCCCTATATTTATGACATGTTTTCGTGGTAAAGCCGAAGCAAAACAAAGGAGGTGTGGCCTGTTTGTTTATGTATGTCTGGGCAATTTATTATGATGCTGGAAGTTGCGTGAAATAGGGCATTAATTACAAAATGGGAGCTATTTATACATGAATTGTGGAAAATTATTCTATAATTTATTACTTATTTAAACAGGTACTATCGTGGCCATATATTATGTCCCTTCTTTTGACGTCGATTTTCTCACAGAACCAGGGGCGAAAAAATTTGAAAAAATTCTGATGCTGTCCTTGATTGCAATTCCATATTGAACCGATCCTTGCGAAACTCAGTTTAGGGTTTTAAGACAATAAAAAAACAATTAGTCAACAGCTGGCTGTTTTCGATTTCTAACAAATTAAAATAATCCAAATATTCTTCATTTGTGTTCACATGTAGTTCACAAGTGTTTTATATAAATAACACTTTTTTCACGTATTAGTACATTTTATTGATTCGCCTGTAAAAATACCATGCAAACCGGTTTTGGGATTCCCAATTTGTAAAAAGAACTGGTTAAAGCCGGTTTTTTGAAACGTGGACTTTTGTATAAACCCTAATTGCTTCAACAACAAAGAAGTGGACTGATTTCGCGTTACTTTATTTGCAGTAGTTATATAGTATTGTTTAATTCCGTAAGTAATCTTGGTAAACAAACTACTACATAATACCTATCAAAGATAAACAAAGCAATGCGCTGGCACGTTGAACACATACATAACTAGGCTATTTTTTGTGCATTATTCTCATTTTATACTCCACGTTTGAAGCTAACACATCATAACTTATGTTTTCTTTTTCTTTCAGATGACAAAGTATAAACATGCAGATTTCACCGACGATGACAGTGTGGGTAGTGTTCAGCTAACTGAAGGTAAGTAATTTATATTCTTTCTGTTTGTTTTTGATACATGAAACGAGACATAACACGTGGAGTTCAAAGGTTTTAAGTTCCAGCGCTTTGTCTCGTTTTGAGTTCTGTTTTAAATAACAATTTTACCTGATATAATCAGATTATTTCCATGCCCTTGTACATAACATAAAATATCCATATTTATGCGAAGTTATTTAAAATTACTAATATTTTCTAGCAGTTTGCTACTGCCAGAATTCGCTAGAAATAATTTGCAATGTATAAAACAGACATCTCCGATAAATAAAAAAATAAATAAATGGGGCTTTAATATTAAATTGGTTTTGTTTTGGCAGTTGTTTCCGTCATTATGAGGCAAAAAGTAGTTCGCCGCCTTCACAAGTTTGGCGATTCGCCAGCATGACGTCAAGCATGTTCTTAATTAGCAAAGGTGATCAAAAAAACATCCGGCAATTTTTACCATTAAGAAACGCCTAAAGTATATTTGATTGGATAATATCTTTTACCCCGAAACTTGATCAACGTTCTCAAATTTTACAAGTAGAAAACCAAAATTGACGGTCTAAAAGATAAAAGGTGTCAAAGTGTGCGTATTGACGTCAATAATAAACAAAATATTTACTCTAATAGATAATAGTTTGCTCTTACATATTAAAATTGTTCAAAAATTTTGCATTTTTGTAAAATGTTTCAAGAATAGTCACGGAAAAGAAATTGTTTGGTCGAGCCAAATTTTCAATTTTCCATATTGATGCCAATAAAACATTTTGACGAAGTTTTATTTTCTTCTTTAAGATAAATTTGGATAGAATTCATATGTCATGAATGATTCATGTGAAGACGTTATTTATTGTTCAAAATTGATGAAATATTCAGTGCAACTTCTTAGAATATTAATTATTCAATTTCTTGTCATGAAAAAAAAAATCATATTAGATACTTGTACGTTTTTCGGTTTTCTCAAACACAGTTCAAATAGCCCAACCATTACATAATAGATTTTTTTTATCTAAGTGCCCTTTCTGACGAAACCTTTCCACTAAAAAAAAGCGATAATTGTGCGATGAAGAAATGTCAAAAGTGACCATATTACCTCTGGCACAGCTCATCACAAACTCGAGATGCTTCCTACCAAAATATTACATTTTATAGTTTATGGTAAAATCCTTAAACTGGAAGAAACTGTTTCGCTGTATTTTATTACCTATTTACTAATTTTATATTTTGTAGTACATCACTGAAACCGGGTAAAGAAATCCGCCACAAATTTCTTTATTTTTACGTTTATGTTTTTTCCTGTTGTTGAGGGTAAAGTAACTAAAAAGACTTCAGGAAGTTGAAACGGTTCATGTTGTCTCGATATCGAATTATATCTAGTACTTGCAAAATCTGTTCTTCCTATTATAGCAACATGTTGGTGTAAACGAACATTTTATGCTTGATACTTAATTTAAACAGAAAGGGTGCTGTTATAGACACACAGATATTCGCACTTAAATTTTAGATCATTTTTATGTTACATTTCCTATACCTAACATGTGTCATTTTTGAGTTATTCCCCGATGAACTAATCGTCGAAAATCTCGTTAAGCAAGCCTCTTACCGCACTTACTGCTCTTCTCTGCACGGTTACTTTCAATTAGTTATAAATTATCCCCTGTGATCGTTGGAAGAAAAGTTGTGCGGCAAAATTGTTGTGGAGGTAACGTGTTATCGACACATCGGTAGAACTCTTGTAAAACTTATACAGGGTGTTCAAATTTTCAGATCAAAATTGAATTCGAGAAAAGTACTGAAAGTCGCTAAACATTGCCAAATCTTCTTAATTTGAACCTGAAGCATATTAAAAAACAACAAAATCTGATGTTACAGCCAATGATACCGTGCAAAGTTACCATTTACTTCACTACAATCACAAATAAATATACTACACTGACAACACAGAAACGTTTCATATCTCATTCGCTCCCATTTTAGCATTGTTTACGTCGAGTTAACGTATAGGAATCTCCATTGCTCACAGTAAACGAATTCTTTGTGTCATTTGTTTTATCGTTCCGTACATTGTTGCGATTTCTTACTTCCCAGTGCCTAGGAACGTTACACACGTTGGATATTAGACGATACGCTTGTAATAAGTCGAAATGATAACTTCTGAAATTCCATTTGCAGGTATCAGCACCAGTGCTACGCACATTCGGTACCACACCGGTACCAGCATGTGGAAGAGACGGTCTATGCTGGAGAAATGCCTTCTCGTCTTAGTGGGAACGCTGTTGTTCGTTGTGATAGTCCTAGCCATCTTATTGAACTCTTCTGATAGGAGGATACATGAAATTAGAGTGAGTATTGTAAAAAAAAGCAATTGCATAGCATACAAATATATATTTTCTGTTGGAATAAAAAATTAAGATAGTTTTAGGCACAACTTCTTAACTTGAAGACTTTTTGACAAACTTTTTAGGGATTTTGCTAAAACTAATACACCAGATACTCTTATTTACTTTCTTCCCATTTGTTTTCTTTAATGTGTTTTTTTGTGTGTAAAAATCCTTATATTCAAACGTGTTTTGTGTTTGGCTGTTGACTAACTGACTAACCAAGTTTAAATGTTTAAAAACTTATTATTATTATTTAACTTGTATGACAATATTTTGGAGACTGTGGCGAACTTAATAATAAAATTATAAACCCCTAACCACAACAAGTATTTTAGAACCTAAATACGTATTTCAGCAACTATGTTGCCATCTTCAGTAGAACCTAAAGAGAGATTAGCACTTCATAGTATCTTTACTGGATATTGTCCAAGCAAATCACTAGTGGAAGTGACGTCCATGTTAAAAATTACCCTAATATATACCCATTTGTTGGTCACACCTCAGTGAATTTTGATCATTGAAGCGTAAAAAACAAGTTTTAATTAAAGCAGGTCAAACAATGGCGAACTAGGTATAGGACCCCTGTCTGAATTTATTAATTTATCTCTATTCAAGTGAATAAAGATACTTTCCAAGCTGTTTAGTTCCCTATTATTTGACACAGCTTTTACAAGTTTTAAGTCATCTACAACTACTTTATGACCTGTGTCTAAAATATGTTGAGCAACACTAGATTTTTCAAAACGATTATATTTAAAATGAGCTACATGTTCTTTGAACCTAGTTAAAATTGTTCTTCTAGTCTGGCCTACGTATTCGTTTTCACAGTCATGACATTTGATACAATATATACCAGATTTATCAAGTACATCTACCTTATCCTTTGGGTTTCCAAGAAGGTTTTTTATGCTATTATGAGTCGAATATGCTATACAGAGATTTTGTGATGTAAAAATACTTCTCAAACCCCTTGTATATGCACAATCGAACGGTATTTTAACATATTTCTTCTTTTCTACAGACAAAGTATTTAAAGTAGATATTTGATTTACATACATTTTTTGATTCTGCTTCTTAATCATTCTATCAACTATTTTCTCAGGGTACCTATTATGTATGACAGCATTCTTAATAAACAATAATTCTTGCTGATATCTATCTGCGGACAATGGAAATTTCAATAACCTATTTACTAAACAACTAATAAAAGACAATTTTTGTTGAAAAGGATGCTGCGAATCATTAGGGATAAACCTGATTGTGTTAGTATCTTTCCGATACACGTCAATTTCTATTATATTTTTGCTATTCCTGACTACCAGAGTATCTAAAAATGGAAGTTGGCCGTTAACTTCTTATTCTACAGTAAAGTTAATGGTGTTGAATTTAGAATTCAAAACGAGAAGAAAATCTTGAATAGGTACTGCACTTCTTGGTGTCAAGAATGGCAAAAATATCGTCGACATACCTAACCCAAGTCTTAGGGAAATATGGTGCTATAGACTTTACATTGGTTTCAAATCTGCTCATAAACAAGTTGGCAATAAAAGGTGAGAGACAGTTACCCATTGCAGTTCCCTCAAGTTGTTCAAAAAACTTTGAGACATACAAAGGGCAGTCAATCTTACATATTCATCTATTTCTGACGGGTCAAAGTTGTTATTGCTCAATAATTCCCTAAGAAACTCCAAAGTTTCCGGAATAGGCACACTAGGAAACAGTGAAGCAACATCAAATGAAATCAACAATTCGCCATCCTCTAATTTTAGGGTTTATAATTTTATTATTAAGTTCGCCACAGTCTCCAAAATATTGTCATAATTTAACTTGTAGTTTGTTCTGTACTGACAACTGACAACTGAGAGTTTCTTCCCAGAAGCCAGTACAGTTCTCTGTATTTCAGGCCAAACTCTACTATCTTCTTCTTAACATGTTCTTTCTACCTTAGTTTTGTATCCAGAGTCATACCCAAATACTTTGCAGTGTTCGCATATGGAACCTATGGCTTCGTTAATCTTGACATGAGTTACGTCCTCGATTCTCTTGTTTGTAAAGTTAATGTGGACAGATTTCAGTTCGTTGAGCTTGGTCTTCCATTTTTTGGTCCATTTTATATATTTAATTACTCGCTTGTTTAAGGTTCCTAGTAGATTCTCCAATAGTTCATCCCACTGCCATTAGAGCCTTGTCATCTGCGAATGTGGCGACTGTTAAATTTCCCAGCTGTGGTAGGTCACTTGTATATAGTAGATAGAGAATTGGCCCCAATACACTACCCTGGGGTACACCAGCTTTTACTTCTTTTGGTTCCGAGTATTCATCGATCTGTTTTATTCTGAATAGTCTATCAGATACATAGGATGTTAGCAGCTCGACGTGTTGTAAAGGTATCATACTCTTTAGTTTGTGTATCAATCCTTGGTGCCAAACCTTATCGAAAGCTTGTGTAGCATCAAGAAAGATTGTTGAGGAAATACGCTTTTCTTGTAATCCTTTCTCTATGATATCTGTTATTCTATGGACTTGATCAATAGTGGAATGCTTTTTTCTAAAACCAAATTGGTGATTAGGAATTAGTTCCTTTCTCTCAATGAGTAACTAGCTGTATGGCTTCTACTTCATAGGTTATATCTTCATTCGTGATTGGCTCTGATTCGATGTTTTATGCAAGTACGTAGGCATTCGAGGCCAGAATCGTTTAGAAAATATACTGCTTCCGGGTTATGCCGTGTGTCAAGATTTGTTAATGCTGACGTTTCGCGAACCATGTTGCTCGCTTCTTCAACTTGCTATGTAGGATAGACAGGACGAAGCATCGAATGTCGAGTCAGGAGCACAGTAGAGACACCCGGCTACTCAAGATTCAACAGTCCGCAGTTGCTCAACACTGCCACGAGTCGCGACACACAATGATTAAATGCCTTAACAAATAAAAAAGAAGACTTGGTTTGAAATGATGGAACATTCTTAAAAAATGTAAAATTCTTAAAAACTTATACTGGCGCACAATGTCTATGATACATGATGACCAACACATATAAAATCAATCAAAACTTTGCAATTCCAGCTAAGCAACGCAAACACCACTAGCAGCGTCAACGCAGACCAGCCTTGCATGGACGAAACCTGCATCCATATAGCCAGCGAGTTACTAGACTCAATGGATACATCCGTCAACCCGTGTGATGACTTCTACGCGTACTCCTGTAACGGTTGGATTAAGAAAAACCCCATACCGGACGGGAAAGCGTCATGGAGCACCTTCATGAAGCTAGAACAAAAAAACCAGCAAGTCATCAAACATGTCCTAGGTAAGTAATAATTTAATAAATTCTCTTCGTATATCCCCGATTACACCATTGCAATTTCTCTCTCTCCAATCCAGATCAACCAATAGAAACTCTAAAATCCAAGGCCGAGCAAAAGGCCAAGTTGTACTACCAGTCGTGTCTCGACGTCAACGAAACAATTGAATCTCTGGGTGCGAAACCGATGCTGGAGTTGATCGATGCCATCGGTGGTTGGAACGTTACGACCGCGAACTTCTTGACGTCCAATTGGAGCATCCAGAGCATGCTGGAGCGAGTTCAGAATAGATACTATATAGGAGCTCTGTTCTCGTACTCTGTCGGTGAGGATGATCGAAACTCGACAAGGCACGTCTTGCAGATCGACCAGAGTGGCCTTGCGTTACCCACGCGGCAGTATTATTTGAACAGAACGGAACATGGAAAGGTGTTGGACGCGTATTTGGAATTTATGACTAAGGTAGGATTTAAATAATTTATTAATTGTTGAATCATTAGAAGCAGTGACGGCTTTTATCCTTTTGAGGATTGAAAAGCAATGTTCTGCAATGTTGTTGGTTGCAAAAAGCTGCAAACTACATACAAAATAATATAATATTTATTATATTTTAAGGTTGGCATCTTGCTTGGTGGTGATCCGAACTCGACCAAAGAACAAATGACTAAAGTTTTGGAATTCGAGACGAAGCTGGCCAACATAACAACGCCGGTGGAGTTGAGAAGAGATGAAGAGACGCTCTACAACCTGATGACTATCAAAGAACTTCAAGCCAAAGCTGATTTCGTAAGATATCCGCAGAAAATTTTTAAGTCGTTTCCGAGTTTATTTGTACGTCTTTTCAACAGATAGATTGGAGAGCGTTTTTCGAAAATGCCATGAAAGCGGTCGATCGGAAAGTGACGAATAAGGAGAACGTCGTCGTTTACGCTCCCGAATACTTGGGTAATTTAACTCTGCTCGTCAGGGAGTATAATTCGACTGATCAAGGCAAGATGTGAGTTATTGTTTTGTTGTCGTATTTTTTGTTTGTTATTTTTTCTTATTTATTATGTTTTTCTTGTTTATTTTTTGTTTTAATTGTTTCAGTACGTTGAGTAATTACTTGATGTGGCATACTGTGCGGACTTTTACCGGATGTCTGTCTAAGGCGTTCAGGGATGCCTTTAAGGGACTGAGGAAGGTCCTTATGGGGTCAGAAGGAGGGGAAGAACCACAGTGGAGGTTCTGTGTCGGAGATACCAATAATGTTTTAGGTGCGTACGAGTTTTATTAGATCATGTCGAAGATCGTATTGTTAAAAAGTCCTCGACAAATTTACTCATAGGAAATTATGTTATTATAATAATTCTTAAGTGCAAATCACGTGCCGTTATGAAAATAACTTACGGGAACGGTAATGCTGTGGCACGAACTTGCACGATTTGATCTTGTTTTTGTCTATCGAGAAAATGACGTGATCGACAATTTGTTGTAAATGGCAATCACTTATCTTTTGTTGATTCTGATAGATACTTTAATGATGACGTTTTACGTTTTGACAAACAATCTAATTTTACCTTACAAACTACATTTCCGAGAAAAAGACAATAAAATGAAATATATATTGATAACTTATTTTAAAAAAAAATCTGATTTGGCGAGGCACATGACTTTATCATACTATACAGCAGTTCTGTCAAATCTTGGCAAACTAGTTTTAATGCAGAGACGAGCATCTCGATCGAATAGAATATGGTCATGCAGCTAAACTATTAATTTTAGCAAAAGATGTGGTAGACCTAAATTATACAAAATTTCCTCTACTTTAATTTATTATTTAACTATTGTGACGAAATTACAGAAATGGCGGCTCATTTGCAAAATCGTTGAAAAATGCTAAGAGTAAACCTCCAGTTCCTTTGGACCAATACTTTGTCTCAATTCTCAATTTCCGAAAAAACCGTTTTCGATTTTTTACAGACGAAATCAATAAACTGGTCCTACATCATATAAAAAAAGATGCACATAATGTGTTCTGTGTTTTTATATATTATTTTTCATATTCTAAATACAAATTACAATTACCTAATTGTCAAACTTATAACCTTAATCGCCAATATTGACATTGCCGAGTGACAGTACAGACAATTAATTGTCAAACTTATAACCTTAATCGCCAATAATTGATATTGATGACTTAAAATTTACAATTTGAATGACAAATTTTTGACATATAACCATGGTAACCCTTAACGCCCGCAATGCCCGTGCGGGCGTTAAGAAGCAGTTTTTACCCCGGTATCTAAGATGTAAAATGTCACTTTATGATCATGTAGGACATAATAGTACATTATTTGACTAGCACATAATTAAGGATTTAAATTGCGAGCATGAAGTTTACACGCGAGCCGTAGGTGCGTGTGTAATCATGCGGGTGATTTATATCCATTATGTGCAAGTCAAATACGACGTTTTATCTACGACTCATAAATTCCATTTTATTCAAATTAATTTAAATCTGTTTTTCAATGATGGCGAACTGTCAAATAACTGCCATCCATGTTCGTCATCCAAGTTTTGACTGACTTTGACACTAGCGTTGTATAATGTAATGATGACAGTTCGTTCAAATAATGAGGTCATTATTTGAACGAACTGTCATTATTATACTGCGCTAGTGTCATTATAATCATTGGCGCGTATAATGATAGGGATTATATAGTCATAGATTCGTATGCAATGAACTTATTATATGTGAGTCGTAGATAAAAATAATAATTTCATAAAATATAATCGATGTGTCCGAGGCTTGTTAAGAATAATGATAACGCTGCATAAGCTGTCAACTTGTCTTTTAAAAAGGAATAAACAAAATAAAGTATAAAAATCATATATAAATAACTTCTAAAATACGGTTCAAATTATTCATTTTGTCCAAATATTGACATTAATGAAAATATTGTTTAGTTATATTATTCTTGATTTCAGAGCAAGCTTTTAATTTTTGTGGGTTCTCATTTTCAGTAAGAAAAGAACGTACATACCTTTCATTCTATAAAAAGTATTTTAGCTTAAAAATATTAGAAATTTATATTATATTAAAAACATTAAAAAAAAATTTGTCTCGTTTTTTTGTCTACGATATAGTTCACAGCAGAGATGGATTTTTTTTATTGTATGATTTATATGTAAAAGTACATACCTGCGATAATAAGTTCAACCAAATTCCTCCTGTGTATGTGAAGCCAACCCTTATTTATAGACCCCATTATGCCGAACTGTCGGAAATACTCCGTCGTAAAATAAACCAGCAAAAAAAACAATATCAAATTGGTTCCAAATTCCCACAAGTTAATTTATATTTTGTTACAACGCTTTTTTCTAAAACCGCCACCAATTCTTGCTTACAGGATTTGCAATCGGCGCGATCTTTGTCAGGGAGGTCTTCCACGGCGATTCGAAAAACAACGCCGAAGTCATGATTAACGAAGTTCGTACCGCCTTCAAGAAGAACTTCAAAAATCTTCAATGGATGGACCCGGAAACCAGAAGAGCCGCCGAGATCAAAGCCGACGCCATATCCGACATGATAGGTAAACATTTCGTCATCTTCCCATTTTATTTTCGCAATGAAACGTATTTTTTTAAAGGTTATCCCGACTTCATCCAAGATCCAAGACAATTAGACGAAAGGTACAACAAACTAAGCATAAGGAACGATACATACTTCCAGAACAACTTGAACGCCAACTACTACAACCTCGTCAGGATTTTAGAGACTATCAAGGAACCTGTCAATAAAACTACATGGAGTAAGTGTCTTTTTTCTCTGTAAAAGACTTATTTTCCGCAAAACGATTTGTTCTTTTGCGTTGTGGATTAAATCGTTTAGTGGGTGTGTTCCCGTCAGTCTAACAGTGCCTTAAATTATCTTAGGTATGACACCGTCAGCTGTAAACGCTTACTATACGCCCAGCAAGAACCAGATGGTATTTCCCGCTGGTATTCTGCAGAGTCCGTTTTACGACGCCACGTATCCGTCCAGTTTGAATTTTGGCGGCATGGGCGTGGTTATGGGGCACGAGTTGACGCATGGGTTTGACGATCAAGGTAGAGAATTTGACAAGGACGGCAACCTGCACCAGTGGTGGAACAACAACACTATTCAGCTGTTCAAGAATCGTACCGAGTGTTTTGCAAAGCAATACGGTACGTGGAAATTTGATTGTTTATACAGAGGGTATAACAAAGCTGATCCATTAGGAGTTTTTGATGTATTAATATTTATTAATGATAGCAATTTTTTGTTAATACAAAGAGCACTGTTTAAATTTAAAAGAAGATATGCAAGCGATTGTTTATGCAAAACTACTATTCGTTTGAAGGAAAAAAAAAATTTGTACGATTGGAAATCGGAACCTGATTTTTTTTATCTAAAATGCAGTTATTCATCACACCTATAAGAAAATAACTTTTTTCACTCCACAGCAATGAAGTCTACATTGTTTTGAATATTTAACACTCTTTTAAGAAAACAGTTTAATTCCAAATTGTTTCGAAGATATTTTAAACAATAAGCAAAAAGAGACAATTTAGACAAATCTTTTATTGACGATTCGGAGAGTACTTCAAAAAATAAGAAACGTTTACGCGAAACATTTTTTTCAATTCATGATAGACGGCACTGTAATCGCCAAAATTTAATTTTTCCGATTACTTTAATTGAGATCCACAATACGTTCGATTCTGCCATACATTTTAATGAAAAAAAAAAACAGTACTTTATGGTTCTAAACACAAATGTAGAGATGGCTGGATGTTACATGAGGATATTTTTTTCAATTCAATTCAATTCAATTCATTTACAATAACATCATCAAAAACTCTATAATAGAACAATTAAAGCTTTGTTATTAAAACACAATCGAAGGAAAACATATACACTAATCATTTCCTTTCGTTTCAGGCAAATACAAAGTCAACGACAAACTCCTCAACGGAAACCAAACCTTGGGCGAGAACATAGCAGACAACGGCGGTTTAAAAGCAGCCTACCACGCCTACATAGAATACATGAAGACCCAACCAGAACCGATGCTTCTACCTGGCATCCACCTCAACCACAAGCAATTGTTTTTCTTGGCTTTCGGCCAAGTCTGGTGCTCCACCTTCACCACCGAAGCAGCTAACCTAGAAATTATCAAAGATTCGCATTCTCCGGCAAGGTATCGCGTCATTGGCTCGTTGACGAACCTCAAGGAGTTCAACGAAGTGTTTAATTGTCCACTTGGTTCGAAGATGAACCCGACGGATAAATGCGAATTGTGGTAAAGAGGTATGTAACCGAGTTATCAGTACTTTTCCGGGGGGGGGGGGGATTTAGTAACAAAGAATTGGATGTCCAAATCTGTCTAATTTTGATTCGTTGTGGAGTGGTTTGCGTTTTGTTAACGGACCACCCTGTATATGTATTTATTAATGTAAGTTTTGTAGGTTAATTTTGAAAGTTTTTTTTTACGATTTTTGTTTGTGCTGCAAATGAGAGGGAACTATATAACATGCCAAAAATTAGGTTTACTTAAACGATAAAATTTGTATATAACGAAACATGAGAATGATTATATAGTAGTAGGAATGAAGGAAATGTAATTATACAGGGTGTATCGCTCCGGGTGTTATATATTTTTGTTATATATTATCTCATGTATTTAAGACTCTGCAAAAGTCAAAGGTTGATCAATTTGTTCCAATTAAATTGACAAAGATATTACATAAAAAAGTTAAGATCAAACTGCATACGGTCATAGTACCGTGTGAGATAGAAAGAGATAGCTTGCCCACTTCACTGCGGGTTGCATACCTCACTTATTGACCATTACGGGTCCTTTCCAAGTTATACGTAGTATATACGGTTCACTGATATTAAAAATTGACGTAACCTCACTGTAAAACGTAAAGCTCTCACCCGTAAAAACTTTAGGGACTAGAAACGACACACCCTGTATAAAATACTGGTGTAAAATGTGCTTTTTGTAGTTTTGGATTTTAGCGAACCAATATTTTAAACACATAAAAATTTAATAGTTGTTATCTTTTTTGTTTTTGAGAAATTGATATCTTCCGAATATTTGACTTGTTTGAAGCACCCTGTATATTTATTGAGGTGACCTGTCCATGTGTAAACCTGTCCAAAAGAATTAAGTAAACAAGTTCAGTGTAATCTAAAATAATGTGACGCACTTTATTCCAGTATTAATATCATTTCGACAAAAGGAAATTTAAATTGGAAAGGGAATAGATTATACTAACCAATTAAACTACTATAAGGAAACCGTTTTCTACTACAAACATGGGAAAGAAAATGTTTGATAAAGAAGTAGATAGAAATGTCTAGAATGAGAATATACGAAAACACAGATTACTTGCGCGTTGGATATTTTATAAATGTCCGCTTGACCCAATTTCTCTGTACATATATCTAGGGAGAATTATTAAATTATTGAGCTATATTGAAAGAATATTTATGACATTATTTATATATTATACGTATATGTTCCTCTGTTGTTTCTTCGATCTTTTTAGCCAGTGGTTCAAAATTGCGAAGTGAAAATTTAGATAGAGCTAGATTTATAGTTTTGCTACGTACGGGTATATTGAACCACGTCTGTCTTTTGTCTTTAGTTATTTAAACTTATCCTATACCATAGTTATCTATCAGTCACTTTATTTTAGTCTAATTTCATTTGTCGCCTATTTGCCATTTGTATATCGAAGATTTTATTGTAATATGTGTATATTTTTACCTGTGATAAAAAATAAATGTATTTACGAAATTTTGTTTTTCGTTTGATTAGGTAATAAGAATAATACCAGTTTTGTCGGCGATTTCAATTCGGACAAGAAAACCTTAAGTGTGTGGCTAGCTTCATCAATGTATGTGCGTGATTTTCCTGTGCGGTAGCGACTTCGAGTTCATTTGTTATTCTGGAAAGTTGACATCTCAAATATGTAAGTATACTTTACATTTTATGAAATAATAATATATTAACTGCAACAAAAATTTAATATAGTATCTGCTAAAATACGTACAACAAATTGGTGAGTGTGTGGACAGCTTATTTTTATGGTGGCGCATGTGGTCGCGACCTGTTTTACCGACGTGGTCAGCATTCAAACAAAAAATGGTGTACTAGTTTTTACTTTATGATGACTTTATGTTGTATCCTTTAATTTTGTGATTTCTACGTTTTGTGATGCTGGCGGTTGTGGTGTGTTTATCCATGTGTGCAATTTGGCGATTTGTTGTAAGTATTAATGCATTTTGATTGTCACATTTACTTATATTGTCGGGTTATTGGTTATACGTCAAATGATGAGTTTTTGCTTGGTTTTTGTGTACTATTTGAGTGATTTACTTTATCCCTTGTCTTCATATAGTGGTATTTGTAATAATCCGTGGATATCTGGGAATTTAAAGGTTATATGTTTGTATATATCAAAGAAACCGACAGACATAATTTGTCGTTTACATAAAAAATGTCACTCACTCATATGTCATTGCCATAATCACCAGACATCTGTATTTTTTACTACGCTTATCTTTTATAGCTTATAGTTTGTTAATTGATACTACTGATACTACTGTTCTATACGTAACTGTGAAACAGGTTGCACAACGTAATGTAAGTTTCATACCTGTTAGTTTAAAGCGGCAGTTAAAGCTTGTTAACTTTTTACCGAATTGAAAAAATTAATACTCGAATGAAGTTTATTTGCGACGAAAATCGTTAGTCTGATACAGAAAAGAAAAAGATATATTTCTGTATAAATTTAGAACATAACGGGAATTTTGGAATTTATTTCTACAAACCAACTCTTGAATGTTTGAGGGAAAAAGCACTCTCGATGTACCGAATTGCTTCCAAGTTTTCTTTTTGCCCGTATTCACATAATTCCACATTTCGTGTGTGTGTATATTTTGATTTTCTTGCCCCACAAAATTTTGTTCGTGAACTATCACCTGGTGGTTATAAATGCCGCCACCTATTTGGTATATTGTGATAGTTCCTCCAAGCATCTGACATGTTCGCCGTAATATAAATTTAAATATAATAAAACGTTCAAAACCTTCTTAGTTTGTCAGATATTTAGGTAATTTGGCTAGATTCTTTATATTAGCACTTACGTACCACCTACTCAAGTAGTTTTGATAAGCTTATTTTTAATACAACTTTATACTAATCTAAGGCTTAATAAATCCGCTCATAACATGTGGATGATATGTAGATGAGGGCAAAAATATATATTATCAAAACATCATATTCATTCGTTATAGACTCAGATCAGTTATAAACTCATAACAAAACCGCTTTCGGTGTCATTATGAAAACACTAGATCACAAACTTTTAGTAACTTTTGTTAGAAAAACAATTAATCATTCTAATGAAATATTTATTTACGTACACAAAGGAAAACATTATACATTGAGCTTTACTTTCTAACAACTTATTAAGTACACACTACATATTTTACAAAATGCAACAACGCCAACAGAAACAACTATACATACAGCATCACCTTTTATTCGTCTCGATATACAAACAACCGTCGATATTCTCGAAACCCAACTTCCTCAACAACGTCTCCGAAGCAATACTGCCCTTGACCACGGTCGCACTAGGCCTATGCCCTTCCTCTGCTATCTGCTTAGCCAAAACTTTGACCAAAATTGCAGCGTAACCCTTACGCTTGTAACCGTCGAGAGTTTGCAAAAACCCGATTTGGCCGAAGTAATTTTTCACAACCCAAGCGACCAACACGTCACTATCTCTCAAGAAAATCCCAAAACCACCGTTCATGATGACAAAAGTCTCGATATAGCCTTGCGAACCCTGATATTTATGCGGCCAGGCTTCGTTTATCTGCTTCACGTGGGTTTTGGACACTTTACCCAGATACACCTCTCCTGGTATTGATATCTCGAATGCCAACGCGTCTTTCTTTGATATGCTGAATAGACAGTTTTCTCCTGCGTAATACCTGACTTGTCTCGAGTCTAATACCTCGCGTATTCTTCGGGAGAATCCGCTGAAGACAGCGTAGAATAGCGTCGTTTTGGTCCAGTTGAATTTGGTGGTTGTGGATAGGGCTTTGCACAAGTTTTCTGGTGATTCCTCGAGGGTAAAGAGGAAGAAATCGTAGCAGTTGAATTGGAAGAGGAGTATGAAGGTTCCGGTTTGAAGATGGTCGTCTCCGATGCTAAAGAATCTTAGGTAGTCGTTGTGTGGTGCTTTTTTCATCCAGGCGATGGCCATGCTGAACATGCTGTGGATGTGTGGTGCCCACTCTTGGTGGTCTTCGTAAAGATCTCTTAGGCGGAACAGATCTTCGTCGGGAATAATTTGGAGCATGTCTCTGACCGTCGTACTGTTGGACATCTTAAATCTAGAACGAGAAGTTTTAGACTGAGTTTTGGGTTTTGTTCCACCACTATTTTTCGTTATCTATTTTTTTCTGGAGACTATTGTATTTACTTATGGCTCTGACAAGTGTTAAATTTATTTAGGGTTATTGTACTATTGTATTATTGTACTATTGTACCTATTGCGTTAATTTTGGTAGAAAAACTGTGTTGGTCCTTTGCAGTCTAGCTTTGGTAGATAGAATCCTGACTCCTTCATCTTCAAGAGTTATCCTAAAGGCATACAAATTTTAATTTGAAAGGAATTTGCTGTTCCATTTTATATAATCTCAATAATAACTGCAATAATAACTGCATCAAAAAAGGAAACTTTCCAGATATCCTAAAACGAGCAAAAGTCCACCCTGTATTTAAGAAAGGAGATCGAACACAACCCAGCAGTTACCGACCAATAGCTGTGCTGCCAATATTTTCTAAAATTATTGAAAAACTTATTCTAAATAGGGTAAAACAGTATTTATATGCACATGAGTATATCTCTGCCAGTCAGCATGGTTTCCGAGAGCAGAAAGGTACTGGTACGGCTTTACAGTCTTATATGACAAAAATATGTTCTGCAATTGACAAAAAAAAGGCTTGTTCTTCTCACCTATGTGACCTGTCCAGGGCTTTTGATAGCATATCCCATTCTATCTTAAAACAAAAGCTGCAGAATCTAGGTTTTCAACATGCGGCCCTGGATTTGTTGTCCGATTATCTGACGAATAGAACCCAAGTGATATGGCATGATGGAAAATTAAGTAACCCGAGTTCAATACCGACAGGAGTACCTCAAGGTTCAATTCTTGGGCCAATACTATTTAACATCTACATCAACGACCTACCAGACTATCTCGACTGTGAAACAATACTTTATGCAGACGATACCACTCTTGTTCTCTGCCATGAAGATCCTGCTATACTTAAAGTCCAACTAAAGAAGGAACTAACCAACGCTGAAAACTGGTTCAAGAACAACGAGCTGCAACTAAACTTATCCAAAACCCAAACTCTTCATCTTACTATGGACAGGTGGGTGGAGCCAGGCGACACAGTCAAACTACTTGGAATACAAATTGATCCCAGACTAACCTGGAAACCACACATAGTCGGCCTTTGCAGCAAATTAGCCAAGTCAGTCTACGCCATCAGACGTATACGCCAAACATCCGGTCAAGAGGCAGCACTTACTGCATACTATGCCCTCTTCCATGCAAAAATGTGCTATGCAATCGAGATATGGGGTCATTCAGCACATCTGAATCTCATATTGCTTGAGCAAAAGAAGGCGGTGAGGAGTGTCCTGGATAAACCAATACACCAGCACTGCAAACCAATTTTTAGGACACTAAGTATACCCACAGCACCGGCAGAGTATGCGATGCGAGTAATACTGGAAATACACTCGCACAGGTTAAATGAACTTCCACGAGTTGGGGACACGCATGGCTATAGTACCAGATTTAGAGACCACTTGCAACCACCAGACATACGGCTCCAATCAGTTCAATACCTGAGAAGAGGAATTACATTGTATAATAGCTGCCCAGATATCTGGAAGACAGAAAACACCAAGAGTTTCCATAGACAGCTCAAGCAGACACTGGTCAACCTCGCACCTTATAATATTAATGAGATATTGTTCTGAGTGAATTGTTTTTCTTTGACATGTAACTGCACAGTTATAAATAAACATATTCTAAAAAAAATTCTAAACATATTCTAATAATGATAAATAATAAATTATTTGCAGTCATGTAAAGAGCAATTAAATTAAATTTTGAATTACTATCAACGCAATGAAGTTAGTCTATTTTACCGACTGTACCGTACTAATGTGTATTCTACAGTTTTTCTGTAATGCCTTTGTTTGCGTTCTGTTTTACCCACTACATTCATGCGTTCATCCTGCAGCTTTCGGCTACCAGATGTCGCTATAAACTCTCGTTTAATATTGCATTGAGTCGAACGTTTACCCGGTTACTTGCGAACTTGTTCGAGATGCGTGAAGTTTGCCCCCCATCGTTGGAATTTTGAAGTTTTAATTACACCATCGTTTGACCATTTGTTTGACCATGTTTGGCCATATTTTTATTTCGTTTGACCAGTCTCCGTTTTTGAGATATAGGCATTTTAAAAATAGGGACTACCGTGAAGCTGGCCCCCCATCGTTGGAATTTTGAAGTTTTTATTACACCATCGTTTGACCATTTGTTTGACCACGTTTGGCCATATTTTTATTTCGTTTGAGCACCCTCCGTTTTTTAAATATAGGCGTTTTTTAAATAGGGACTACCGTGAAGCTGACCCCCCATCGTTGGAATTTTGAAGTTTTTATTACACCATCGTTTGACCATTTGTTTGACTACGTTTGGCCATATTTTTATTTCGTTTGAGCACCCTCCGTTTTTGAAATTAAGGCTTTGTTTAAATAGGGACTACCGTGAAGCTGGCCCCCCATCGTTGGAATTTTGAAGTTTTTATTACACCATCGTTTGACCATTTGTTTGACCATGTTTGACCATATTTTTATTTCGTTTGACCATCCTCCTTTTTGGAGATATAGGGATTTTAAAAATAGGGACTACCGGTAAGCTGGCCCCCCATCGTTGGAATTTTGAAGTTTTTATTACTCCATCGTTTGACCATTTGTTTGACCACGTTTGACCATATTTTTATTTCATTTGAGCACCCTCCGTTTTTGAAATTAAGGCTTTGTTTAAATAGGGACTACCGTGAAGCTGGCCCCCCATCGTTGGAATTTTGAAGTTTTTATTACACCATCGTTTGACCTTTTGTTTGACCATGTTTGGCCATATTTTTATTTCGTTTGAGCACCCTCCGTTCTTGAAATATAGGCTTTTTTAAATAGGGACTACCGTGAAGCTGGCCCCCCATCGTTGGAATTTTGAAGTTTTTATTACACCATCGTTTGACCATTTGTTTGACCACGTTTGACCATATTTTTATTTCGTTTGACCACCCTCCGTTTTTGAAATAAACCCCCAATAAACAATACAATACAACAAAATAGCCTCTTAAATTAATAATAAATAGTATTGAACAATAAATAAATGCATTCATTCTGCTATAGATAATATTTTGTGCTATGTATTTGGTTGGGTGCGGATTTTAGAAAAACTGTTTTGAAAATTCCTTATCGGAATGTGAAACCTGCTTTACCGACAAGGCAACTCCTAACAACACGTCATGGAAATGTCACAGCTTTCAAAAGCTGCCAAAATGCTTCCGACATGTTTTTCTAAATTTTGTCAAACGTTTTATTCATGGCGGTGACCGATTTTCTTTATATATTATGTATATTGTCACACCTTATCGTCATCGTGGGATTTGTCGTCCAGAGAATAAAGAAGAAATGTGTGCGTCTGATATTTTGCAGCATAGTTATTAGCTTTATTACATTTATTTTGTTGCTGATTACTATTCTTCTTGCAAACAAAATGGTTTGTCATTCTTTTCTATACTTTAATTTCAGGAGGAACTCAAGCAAGATGTTGAATGCACGGATGAATGCTGCGACGAGGAACAAGGATAATTTGAAGGGAGAGGGGGAGAAGGACTTACATGACTTATTTACATATCGCTAGGAATGTTAAGGTCAGTACAAATTAATTTACTAATCTAAAAACTTCAGTACCTATTTAGTAATATTAAGATTGGTTGATATAAGGTTGAACAAGTTCTAGTAAGTATTTATTGCAGTTTGATAACAACTTGTTAAATAACAAATGCACAGATCTTCCTGTAAAATTACAGCATTATTACAGTAATTATCAGGATTTTTGTATGGATTTTTACAGGAAAAGTACTGTAGTTTTACAGTAGAAGTGATTTTGCAATTGAACTGCGTGTCACAGACCCTGTTGCTGGCTTCACAGCAAAATTGCTTTCTAAAAAGGAACAAAAGTACCTTTGCAAACGTACAACCTGTATAATATCTTTTTACTTTTTACTGTATCTATGACATTTTTTGGTAAAATTAATAAATTCGCTGAATGAGCAAATTCTTTTTGATCGAGATCGTGTCTGGATTAAAACTTAGTTAGCGAAATGAAAGTTTACATGTCGATATTTTGTATTGAAACGGTACATATGCTATTCATGCTCTTTTCCGTTCGATGCATTCCTTTTAAGACGTGATGGTAGAGGCAATTAAGAACCTATTTTACCATTTTTATCACTATAAAATCTATTATTTTTAGTATTATTTCCTAAATTGTCTAATATTTATACTTATTGTTTCCATGAAAACTTTCTAAATTTGATCATATTTCAAGCTGAAACGGTCGCTTTTTAGTGGTATGACCCTAATACGCATGTTTTGAACCCGCATTCGCATTCCGCATAAACACATTTATCGAAAACGCCTAAACAGTTTCTATTCACAAACTTACTATTGTCTCTCCTCAACAAGAATCCAATTTAAACCAGTGAACTGTGTATGCGAGTGTAGGTGCTTTAGAAGTATTTTCTTACCTTGAATATGAATCCGGTTGGCTTCAAGCAACCAATTTCCAAGAAATGCATATACAAGTACAACGTTTAAGATTTTTTTCGGATGATTTTTAAGAGTCTAGGTCATCGGGGTTGTTTGCTATACATGATCCAAAACGGAAAAATATACGTACATAACGGCATTTACAACATGCAAGATGCATTGAACATAAAGTTGTCAATATCTCGATAACCGTAACCATTTGTATATAGCTAAATATGGTTAAATATGTTCTAAATTACCTCTACTATCACGGTATCAAGAAATTGCACCAAATTACATATAAGCCGGTACATTAATTTTGGGATTTTTCTTTACAACGTATTAGAAATAAAATCACAAAAACCGCATCCGCACCTATCCGCAGCAGATTTTCGAGTAGTTGTAATGTCAAATATGTATACTATAATTTGAACCACTTTCAAAAGCTTAACAAAGCTAAACACTAAACTAAAACACTCAAGTTCTGCATAAGACTGTTTTTTGTATAACAGCGAATGTTCTCGGCCCTGCAGTAAACAAAATTGCGGGTAAATTTTAATAGAAATAATGTCGAATGAAAGTCCATACTTGTTTCTAAAGAACGTATAACAAAAAAGTCACATTTATCGTTGAAATACAAAATTGCAAATTTGATTTATGGCCAGCTTTTTGGGTCTAATACCCCAATGGATCGAGGAAAAATTATGCCGTATGCATGTGTTATGTATATATGGTATATCGCAATGAAGAGTGCTCTAATAGACTACGTAATTACGTAACGTTATACAGATGCAACAATACGGTAATGATTCACCATAGGCCCCGTGGACATACGATGCAATGATTCACGGCCACCATATGTAAGAGGCAATTATGTCATTATCGGTATTAATCCGGTTAAACAAATCATTAGCACAGTTTACGCAATACACGGCCGGGGAGCACCGCACAAATTCAATTTCTATAACCCATACTGTATATACCCATACTGTATACGGAGGTAGCGCGACTCCACAGTACAGTGTTAATTAATTGTTCAATCGTGATGATAGGTTCACTCCAATAATGTGGACATTGATGTGGCCAGGCACATGACTTTATCATACGATATATAAAATTGATAGTTTAGCTGCAGGAGAATCTATTTGATTGAGATCGGTCGTGTCTGCATTAAAATAAAACTAGTTAGCCTTTATTAACATAAAACAATATTAAATGCAACAAAATAATATTTATATTTAGGGCGGAGATCAGCACACTTGTTTCCAAATTGCTCTTGCACTCACCCCTTACGCAAACTAGAACTAAGACATAATTGTACCGATAATATAACAATAATTCCGAGAACTTATCAAAACAAAAACAAACAAATAATTACTCTAGAGTCTAATTACACGTAATTGCAGCAAATCCAACTCAACAAAACATCGCGCATGCCCGTAAAAAATAGAAATTAAAACAGCCTCCGATGTGCGCTCAATGCCTAAGGTACCCCCTGTTGAGCAAACAGACGACACTTCACCTTTCCCCCTAAAACTGTTTAACGATAATTTTTTCATATCTTCCCTGAGACCATTGTATATGTGACTGACCTGGTAAGAGAATGACCGTTTATACAATTTTTCGGCACGATTACAATACTTATATACAGGGTCCTGCAACTAAGCTCCCGTCTTCTGTAGCTCACTTACTAATTAAGCTAAGAGTTTGACATTTTGCAAGCGTACCCTGTACTTCAAGGTACAATTCAAGAAATTATTTTTTATTATACAGGGTGTTCCAAAAATGTGCAACGCCATGGTAATATATTTTTTTAAATTGCATGCTATACATTTTTCTACACATTTAGAAGCCTTTTATGAATGCCTACATAGCACCAAAATTTTATTGAAATCGGTTGAGTGACCGCAGCGGAAAAAAATAAAAACCAAAAAGAAATTATTTTGCATCGTAGGCTTTAAAAATCAATAAAAACCACAAAATGCACCTCGTTTATAAAATTTTTCGACGTGCTTATTAAGTTAGATGTAATAGTCTCGTTAACCAAGTGACATTGATCCAAATTATACAGGGTGACCAAAATCGAGTGTCAAACTTGTCAAACTTCAAAGCGTGTTATTGTTCTTATTTTAAATTGGAACCCATACATTTTTTTATGTGAAATGATGCAGAATTAAAAAATAAACATTGTTTCTAAATACAACCCCATAATAATTCCCAATATTTTAAAAGTTATTCGCCAAAAACTCATTTTTCAACGTTTCCAACGGCAATTTTAGATAATAAATATCGTACGTGGCTTTGAAAAACAATTTATTTCATAAAAAATAATAGACGTATTTTAGATTTGAGTGTACGTAATTAAGTAGTTATTCAAATGCTAAATTTACTGCATAATTTACCTATAGCGGTAAGGACGGAAATGTGGCTATAGGTAAATTTTTCAGTAAATTTAGCAATTGAATAACTACTTAATTAAGTACAGTAAAATCTAAAATACCTCTCTGCGTTATACTTTATGTAATAAATTGTTTTTCAACGCCACGTACGATATTTATTACCTAAAATTGCCGTTGGAAACTTTGAAAAATGAGTTTTTGGCGAATAACTTTTAAAATATTGGTAATTGTGATGGAGTTGTATTCAGAAACAATATTTATTCTTTAATTTCGCATCGTTTCACCTAAAAAAAAATATGGGTTCCAATTTAAAATAAGAACAATAGCGCGCTTTGAAGTTTGACAAGTTTGACACTCGATTTTGGTCAGCCTGTATAATTTGGATCAATGTCACTTGGTTAATGAGACCATTACATCTAACTTAATACGCACGTCGCAAAATTTTATTAACGAGGTGCATTTTGTGGTTTTTATTGATTTTTAAAGCCTACGATGCAAAATAATTTTTTGTTTGTTTTTATTTTTTTCCGCTGTGGTCACTCAACCGATTTCAATAAAATTTTGGTGATATGTAGGTAACCATAAAAGGCATGTGTAGAAAAATGTATAGCATGCAATTTAAAAAAATATATTACCATGGCGTTGCACATTTTTGGAACAGCCTGTATAATTAAAAATAATTTCTTGAATTGTACCTTGAAGTAACAGGGTAAGCCTGCAAAATGTCAAACTCTTAGCTTAATGAGTAAGTGAGCTACAGAAGACGGGAGCTTAGTTGCAGGACCCTGTATATTGCACAGCAAGAATTTGCTGTAAAAGCAAACTCACCCTACACCACGTCATCGCCCCAATATAAAGAAACGATATCAAATTAAGTCTACCATTATTACTGATTTATTTATTCCTTGCTCATTGTAACGCATTGATTATTTTCCCTTCTTCTACGAGAATATTTATGGAAAAGCGCGTGATCATAGAGAGGGCTACGTCGAAAATAAGGGCACGCCGAGCATAAATGTCGACCTATGACCTTCAACGGCGAGGGCCTAGGTCCTCGGGAAAACCGACTCTCGCCCTTTGGGAGAGACAGAGACGGACAAACCGGACCGGAACGAACAAATCGTGCGATCCTTGAGGTCGAGATTCCTCGCAAGCCTTATATAGACTCTGCGGTATAATTTTCGGAATCATTTTTTTTCTTTATCGAGGTTTTCCTTGCACAGTACTACTGTGCGAAAAGTAGAAGTGTTAGTAGTACTGCAACTAGATGAAAGTAGATGTAACTGTTTTGATATTAAAGTAGTATTACAGTGCTAGTACAAGTAGATAGGTACGTACTCTAATGTGTAATTTGTAATTGGAAAACAATTATTAGATAATAGATTTAATAATTATTAACGAGTATTGGGATTAACCATGTTGGTCGCTTCTTCAAAGCTAATTGAATACTGAAGACCTACCGAGAAAATCTCCCTTATATACCTAAATTTACACCTCACTGCGCACATCTGGAGCTGCCGCTCCCATGTGCTTTTCCACCTGACCGCGTTAGGATCGTTTTCCAGACCCTACTAATGTCAGTCTTCATACTAAGAATTTGAAGGTTAATAACTTAATAAACACAACAAAACAGTACAAAATAGGATAAAGCAAACTGTATTAAAAATTGTTCTTCACTGCACTACACCTATTGTAAATTAATTACTGCTACAACATTTGTCGTCAATATTTTCTTGTGATTTTATTTCTATTATGTTTTACCGTATCAAATTCATAAAATAATATATGGCATGTCCAGTTTAAATACGCACATATACGGATTTAAAATGGAAACAATACATGTCGTTTTTGAGTTATATGAGATAACATGTTTGGGTCTGTTATGTTGTGAGAAAATCGTGAAAAAAGTTTTATTTTTAAAGACCAGTGGTAGAGGAATATTGTGTATTGAAACGGTACATATGCTATTCATGCTGTTTTCCGTTCGATGCATTCGTTTTAAGTCGTGATAGTAGAGGCAACCTATTTTACCATTTTTTCCATAAAAACTTTCGAAATTTGATCATACTTCAAGCTGAAACGGTCGTTTTTTAGTGGTATGACCCTAATACGCATGTTTTGAACTCGCATTCGCATTCCGCATAAACACATTTATCGAAAACGCCTAACCAGTTTCTATTCACAAACTTACTATTGTCTCTCCTCAACAAGAATACAATTTAAACCAGTGAACTGTGTATGCGAGTAGGTGCTTTCGAAGTATTTTCTTGTCTCGAATATGAATCCGATTGGCTTTAAGCAACCAATTTCCAAGAACTGCATATACAAGTACAAAGTTTAAGGTTTTTTTCGGATGATTTTTAAGAAGCTAGGTCATCGGGGTTATTTGCTATACGTGATCCAAAACGGAAAAATATACGTACATAACGGCATTTACAACATACAAGATGCATTGAACATAAAGTTGTCAATATCTCGATAACCGTAACCATTTGTATATAGCTAAATATGGTTAAATATGTTCTAAATTACCTCTACTATCACGGTATCAAGAAATTGCACCAAATTACATATAAGCCGGTACATCAATTTTTGGATTTTCCTTTACAACGTATTAGAAATAAAATCACAAAACCCGCATCCGCACCTATCCGCAGCAGATTTTCCAGTAGTTGTAATGTCAAATATGTATACTATAACTTGAACCACTTTCAAAAGCTTAACAAAGCTAAACACTAAACTAAAACACTCAAGTTCCGCATAAAACTTTTTATAGCAGCGAATGTTCTCGGCCCTGCAATAAACTAAATTGTGGGTAAATTTTAATAAAAATAAAGTCGAACGAAAGTTGAGTTCTAAAGAATGTATAACAAAAAAGTCACATTTAACGTTAAAATACAAAATTGCAACCGTTTTTAAGAGCGTTAATTTTATACGATACTGTATACTTTTTAGCTCCCTACAGAATATAATAACGTAATAATAATATAATATTATATTACCAGAATATATTTTATAATTAATTCGCCAATTAGGTAAGCGTATATAAGGGTGTGTGTTATTGTTACGCCCTGGGGCGGTGTGTGTGTGTGCTCGACCGGAAAAATAAAACACGATCGCGTATCACGCAGGAAGCGGGTGGTAACCACCTGTCTCCGAGCCCCCGAACATAACCCATCCAATCTACCCTATCGAAGTTAGTTCCTACGAAAAAATCAATATCTACTCACCTAATTAGTTCAACGACGGCTTCAACTCGGTCGTGGGTCCCACAGTAGTCACCTGAGGTAGGCTTTCACGCACACACGACGATAGGATAAGTAAGCCAATACTTATACAGGTTTCGATGTAAGGTTTTTTTGCTTACTGCTAGTTTTATATCGGTGTAATTATTTAATACGTATTTTATTGGACATGTCAAACACAATGTCAGTAGGTTTATATTAATGCAGACACGACCGATCTCGATCAAATGGAATTTGCTCATTCAGCTAAACTATTATTTTTACCAAGAAATGTTATAGACCACATAAATTATGCAAAATTTCCTCTACTTTAATTAGTTAAATTACTATTTTGACAAAACTACAGAAATAGCGGTTCTTTTCCTTGAAAATGCTTAGAGTAAACATCTAAACATCATCAAAACTTTTCAGCTCTAAATTTGGCCACGAAACCTCTAAATAAATAGTTTCGTTCCAATACCTTTCGTAGTTTCTCTGGAACCATCGCTATTCGCCACAAAACGGGTACTCATCACACATACACACTAAAATCTATTTTTTTGCGGTTAGTTCAGCTATTTCCCCCCAGAAAAAGGCGACGCCGCCGTTCCAAAACTTTTTTTGCGGTTAGTTCAGCTATTTTCCAACAGAGGAAAGGCGACGCCGCCGTCGTAAAATTTTTTTTCGGACGCCAAGCGTCCATCGGCATCTCCGCTGGTTAGTAGCGTCGAAAGGCGTCTGTCAACACACCTGAATCTTTGCTCACCTAGTCGAACGCACAGGAATAACAAAGTTCAAGCGTGCGGACGTGACACTCCGTCATCTCCGCTGCCGACTGTCACTTGTTGGTCGCACCCGTCGGTCGTTGTTTTTGTTTTGACTCGCCCGAAGTCCGCTCCGGGAATGTGTGAACGTTGCGTTTTGGAACTGCGGACGCCAGCGCACCCGTGCGAGAGCATGGGGAACTCACTGCGTGATGAGTAGGTTTATGATAATCTATTGTGAGTCATGAGTTGTATGGTAATCTGTACACGGGTTGCGTGAGCGGAATGCCACGATGCCAGAAATGATGATGATGATGTGTAGATATGTGGTCTGGATTTGAATATGGTTTTATTATTGGATGTTTAGGCTAATGGTGGAATTGTTTGGGGGGTTATCTTGTATAAGCGATTTTTCTATTACCATCAGATGGACTCTTGGACAGTTACTAATTATTATTCTGTTGTTTGTTTACAGGATGATCTTCAAAGGCAAGCTGCTGCATGTTAGCCGCCGTAAGCGCCTGTCATCTCGAGAGAAGCTAAAATTAATATTATTTATTTTATTGTAAGATAGTATTTTTTATATTGTATTTGTAGCAATAAAGATTTTTTTAGCAAAAGTCCGATTTTTTTTATTACATATTGAGAAAATTGAATCCTCCGGCGCCACTGCCAAAATTTTGGTGGAGTCGCCGGGAAGATTTTTCACCTGGCGAGTCCACCAAAAATGGACCAAGTAAGTTCCCCGGGGCCGCTGCCAAAATTTCAATTTTTGGTGGTCGCCGGGGAGATTTTTCACCCGGCGATTCCACCAAAAATGGACCAAGTATTCCCCGGCGCCGTCGCCAAAATTTGAAATTTTAGTGGACTCGCCGGGGAAATTTTGCGCCCGGCGACTTCACCAAAAATGGACCAAGTACGGCGCCGCCACCAAAATTTGAAATTTTGGTGGAGTCGCCGGGGAGATTTTTCGCCCGGCGACTCCGCCAAAAATGGACCAAGTATTCCCCGGCGCCGCCGCCAAAATTTGAAATTTTGGTGGAGTCGCCGGGGAGATTTTTCGCCCGGCGACTCCGCCAAAAATGGACCAAGTGTTCCCCGGCGCCGCCGCCAAAATTTGAAATTTTGGTGGAGTCGCCGGGAAGATTTTTCGCCCGGCGACTCAACCAAAAATGGACCTAGTATTCCCCGGCGCCGCCGCCAAAATTTGAAATTTTGGTGGAGTCGCCGGGAATATAATCCTTTCTTTTAAGAATATAATATATAAGCCTTTCTTTTCTACGAAAGGAACGAATAAAAAAATATCAAGTCAAAGGCCATTTAACGTTTTCTATCACTTTATTAGTATTCAATGGGAATGTACAATTCAAATCAAATAACGCGACGATCAATTTCGAATAACATAAATAACATAAAAACGCATCAGAATCGATATACAACACTCGTCAGGCACACTAGCGCAAAGCGACAACCAAAAAAATCAAAAACCGCAATCTACCAAGCGTCGAAGGGCTCCCAGAGTTTCCAAAGCGCAAAGCACCCCCTCGGCTCTATCCCCACAACAACGTACCCAATTTGACGAAATTCGGCGGCTTCGAGGGCCCTCGGCCCGACGACAGGGGGCGCTTTCACACACCTGAAACTTTGCTCACCCAGACTTGATAGCAACGGGTCGGGCAAAATTTCAAGCTGGTCGAAAGACGCCCCAGATAATACTGAATCCCCGCGTTGCCGTCTGTGTCCACGTGACCCGTTTCGAACTTTGCCGAGGCTCGTACCATCTGTGGGGATGCATTTCCGGATTCTGTCTCGCTCCTTCATGGTCTCCTTTGCGTCTCCGTTGCCGACGGCTGAAACTGTAGATAGCCTTTCGATGTTCCGACACGACGACGTGCTGCAGTACCACCTGAAACGGAAGAGGAGAGATTATTTCGGACTCGGATAGACATTTTAACTAGTTTTTGCTGCCGCGATGGCTCGCGCCAGGTATTTTGACCACTTTTTATACCCGCGAAACCGCGAAGGAGATATTTTGACTAGTTTTTGCTGCCGCGATGGCTCGCGCCAGGTATTTTGACCACTTTTTATACCCGCGAAACCGCGAAGGAGATATTTTGACTAGTTTTTGCTGCCGCGATGGCTCGCGCCATGTATTTTGACCAGTTTTTATACCCGCGAAACCGCGAAGGAGATATTTTGACTAGTTTTTGCTGCCGCGATGGCTCGCGCCAGGTATTTTGACCACTTTTATACCCGCGAAACCGCGAAGGAGATATTTTGACTAGTTTTTGCTGCCGCGATGGCTCGCGCCATGTATTTTGACAAGTTTTTATACCCGCGAAACCGCGAAGGAGATATTTTGACTAGTTTTTGCTGCCGCGATGGCTCGCGCCAGGTATTTTGACCAGTTTTTATACCCGCGAAACCGCGAAGGAGATATTTTGACTAGTTTTTGCTGCCGCGATGGCTCGCGCCATGTATTTTGACCACTTTTTATACCCGCGAAACGCGAAGGAGATATTTTGACTAGTTTTTGCTGCCGCGATGGCTCGCGCCAGGTATTTTGACCACTTTTTATACCCGCGAAACCGCGAAGGAGATATTTAGACTAGTTTTTGCTGCCGCGATGGCTCGCGCCAGGTATTTTGACCACTTTTTATACCCGCGAAACCGCGAAGGAGATATTTTGACTAGTTTTTGCTGCCGCGATGGCTCGCGCCAGGTATTTTGACCACTTTTTATACCCGCGAAACCGCGAAGGAGATATTTAGACTAGTTTTTGCTGCCGCGATGGCTCGCGCCAGGTATTTTGACCACTTTTTATACCCGCGAAACCGCGAAGGAGATATTTTGACTAGTTTTTGCTGCCGCGATGGCTCGCGCCAGGTATTTTGACCACTTTTTATACCCGCGAAACCGCGAAGGAGATATTTTGACTAGTTTTTGCTGCCGCGATGGCTCGCGCCAGGTATTTTGACCAGTTTTTATACCCGCGAAACCGCGAAGGAGATATTTTGACTAGTTTTTGCTGCCGCGATGGCTCGCGCCAGGTATTTTGACCACTTTTTATACCCGCGAAACCGCGAAGGAGATATTTTGACTAGTTTTTGCTGCCGCGATGGCTCGCGCCATGTATTTTGACCAGTTTTTATACCTGCGAAGGCGCGAGAGAGACATTTTGACTAGTTTTTGCTGCCGCGATGGCTCGCGCCATGTATTTTGACCAGTTTTTATACCCGCGAAGGCGCGAGAGAGACATTTTGACTAGTTTTTGCTGCCGCGATGGCTCGCGCCATGTATTTTGACCAGTTTTTATACCCGCGAAGGCGCGAGACAGACATTTTTACTAGCTTTTGCAGCCGCGATGGCTCGCGCAAGGTTTTTCGACCAGTTTTTATGTCCGCGAAGGCGCGAGACAGACATTTTTACTAGTTTTTGCTGCCGCGATGGCTCGCGCAAGGTTTTTCGACCAGTTTTTATGTCCGCGAAGGCGCGAGACAGACATTTTTACTAGTTTTTGGCACGCGCAAGGTTTTTCGACCAGTTTTTATGTCCGCGAAGGCGCGAGACAGACATTTTGACTAGTTTTTGCTGCCGCGATGGCACGCGCAAGGTTTTTCGACCAGTTTTTATGTCCGCGAAGACGCGAGACAGACATTTTGACTAGTTTTTGCTGCCGCGATGGCACGCGCAAGTTTTTCGACCAGTTTTTATGTCCGCGAAGACGCGAGACAGACATTTTGACTAGTTTTTGCTGCCGCGATGGCACGCGCAAGGTTTTTCGACCAGTTTTTATGTCCGCGAAGGCGCGAGACAGACATTTTGACTAGTTTTTGCTGCCGCGATGGCACGCGCAAGGTTTTTCGACCAGTTTTTATGTCCGCGAAGGCGCGAGACAGACATTTTGACTAGTTTTTGCTGCCGCGATGGCACGCGCAAGGTTTTTCGACCAGTTTTTATGTCCGCGAAGGACGCGAGACAGACATTTTGACTAGTTTTTGCTGCCGCGATGGCACGCGCAAGGTTTTTCGACCAGTTTTTATGTCCGCGAAGGCGCGAGACAGACATTTTGACTAGTTTTTGCTGCCGCGATGGCACGCGCAAGGTTTTTCGACCAGTTTTTATGTCCGCGAAGGCGCGAGACAGACATTTTGACTAGTTTTTGCTGCCGCGATGGCACGCGCAAGGTTTTTCGACCAGTTTTTATGTCCGCGAAGGCGCGAGACAGACATTTTGACTAGTTTTTGCTGCCGCGATGGCACGCGCAAGGTTTTTCGACCAGTTTTTATGTCCGCGAAGGCGCGAGACAGACATTTTGACTAGTTTTTGCTGCCGCGATGGCACGCGCAAGGTTTTTCGACCAGTTTTTATGTCCGCGAAGGACGCGAGACAGACATTTTGACTAGTTTTTGCTGCCGCGATGGCACGCGCAAGGTTTTTCGACCAGTTTTTATGTCCGCGAAGGCGCGAGACAGACATTTTGACTAGTTTTTGCTGCCGCGATGGCACGCGCAAGGTTTTTCGACCAGTTTTTATGTCCGCGAAGGCGCGAGACAGACATTTTGACTAGTTTTTGCTGCCGCGATGGCTCGCGCAAGGTTTTTCGACCAGTTTTTATGTCCGCGAAGGCGCGAGACAGACATTTTGACTAGTTTTTGCTGCCGCGATGGCACGCGCAAGGTTTTTCGACCAGTTTTTATGTCCGCGAAGGCGCGAGACAGACATTTTTACTAGGTTTTTGCTGCCGCGATGGCTCGCGCAAGGTTTTTCGACCAGTTTTTATGTCCGCGAAGGCGCGAGACAGACATTTTGACTAGTTTTTGCTGCCGCGATGGCACGCGCAAGGTTTTTCGACCAGTTTTTATGTCCGCGAAGGCGCGAGACAGACATTTTTACTAGTTTTTGCTGCCGCGATGGCTCGCGCAAGGTTTTTCGACCAGTTTTTATGTCCGCGAAGGCGCGAGACAGACATTTTGACTAGTTTTTGCTGCCGCGATGGCACGCGCAAGGTTTTTCGACCAGTTTTTATGTCCGCGAAGGCGCGAGACAGACATTTTGACTAGTTTTTGCTGCCGCGATGGCACGCGCAAGGTTTTTCGACCAGTTTTTATGTCCGCGAAGGCGCGAGACAGACATTTTGACTAGTTTTTGCTGCCGCGATGGCTCGCGCAAGGTTTTTCGACCAGTTTTTATGTCCGCGAAGGCGCGAGACAGACATTTTGACTAGTTTTTGCAGCCGCGATGGCTCGCGCAAGGTTTTTCGACCAGTTTTTATGTCCGCGAAGGCGCGAGACAGACATTTTTACTAGTTTTTGCTGCCGCGATGGCTCGCGCAAGGTTTTTCGACCAGTTTGTATGTCCGCGAAGGCGCGAGACAGACATTTTGGCTAGTTTTTGCTGCCGCGATGGCACGCGCAAGGTTTTTCGACCAGTTTTTATGTCCGCGAAGGCGCGAGACAGACATTTTGACTAGTTTTTGCTGCCGCGATGGCACGCGCAAGGTTTTTCGACCAGTTTTTATGTCCGCGAAGGCGCGAGACAGACGTTTTTACTAGTTTTTGCTGCCGCGATGGCTCGCGCAAGGTTTTTCGACCAGTTTTTATGTCCGCGAAGGCGCGAGACAGACATTTTTACTAGTTTTTGCTGCCGCGATGGCTCGCGCAAGGTTTTTCGACCAGTTTTTATGTCCGCGAAGGCGCGAGACAGACATTTTTACTAGTTTTTGCTGCCGCGATGGCTCGCGCAAGGTTTTTCGACCAGTTTTTATGTCCGCGAAGGCGCGAGACAGACATTTTGACTAGTTTTTGCTGCCGCGATGGCACGCGCAAGGTTTTTCGACCAGTTTTTATGTCCGCGAAGGCGCGAGACAGACATTTTGACTAGTTTTTGCTGCCGCGATGGCACGCGCAAGGTTTTTCGACCAGTTTTTATGTCCGCGAAGGCGCGAGACAGACATTTTGACTAGTTTTTGCTGCCGCGATGGCACGCGCAAGGTTTTTCGACCAGTTTTTATGTCCGCGAAGACGCGAGACAGACATTTTGACTAGTTTTTGCTGCCGCGATGGCACGCGCAAGGTTTTTCGACCAGTTTTTATGTCCGCGAAGGCGCGAGACAGACATTTTGACTAGTTTTTGCTGCCGCGATGGCACGCGCAAGGTTTTTCGACCAGTTTTTATGTCCGCGAAGACGCGAGACAGACATTTTGACTAGTTTTTGCTGCCGCGATGGCACGCGCAAGGTTTTTCGACCAGTTTTTATGTCCGCGAAGACGCGAGACAGACATTTTTACTAGTTTTTGCTGCCGCGATGGCTCGCGCAAGGTTTTTCGACCAGTTTTTATGTCCGCGAAGGCGCGAGACAGACATTTTGACTAGTTTTTGCTGCCGCGATGGCACGCGCAAGGTTTTTCGACCAGTTTTTATGTCCGCGAAGGCGCGAGACAGACATTTTGACTAGTTTTTGCTGCCGCGATGGCACGCGCAAGGTTTTTCGACCAGTTTTTATGTCCGCGAAGACGCGAGACAGACATTTTGACTAGTTTTTGCTGCCGCGATGGCACGCGCAAGGTTTTTCGACCAGTTTTTATGTCCGCGAAGGCGCGAGACAGACATTTTGACTAGTTTTTGCTGCCGCGATGGCACGCGCAAGGTTTTTCGACCAGTTTTTATGTCCGCGAAGGCGCGAGACAGACATTTTGACTAGTTTTTGCTGCCGCGATGGCACGCGCAAGGTTTTTCGACCAGTTTTTATGTCCGCGAAGGCGCGAGACAGACATTTTGACTAGTTTTTGCTGCCGCGATGGCACGCGCAAGGTTTTCGACCAGTTTTTATGTCCGCGAAGGCGCGAGACAGACATTTTGACTAGTTTTTGCTGCCGCGATGGCACGCGCAAGGTTTTTCGACCAGTTTTTATGTCCGCGAAGACGCGAGACAGACATTTTGACTAGTTTTTGCTGCCGCGATGGCACGCGCAAGGTTTTTCGACCAGTTTTTATGTCCGCGAAGGCGCGAGACAGACATTTTGACTAGTTTTTGCTGCCGCGATGGCACGCGCAAGGTTTTTCGACCAGTTTTTATGTCCGCGAAGGCGCGAGACAGACATTTTGACTAGTTTTTGCTGCCGCGATGGCACGCGCAAGGTTTTTCGACCAGTTTTTATGTCCGCGAAGGCGCGAGACAGACATTTTGACTAGTTTTTGCTGCCGCGATGGCACGCGCAAGGTTTTTCGACCAGTTTTTATGTCCGCGAAGGCGCGAGACAGACATTTTTACTAGTTTTTGCTGCCGCGATGGCTCGCGCAAGGTTTTTCGACCAGTTTGTATGTCCGCGAAGGCGCGAGACAGACATTTTGGCTAGTTTTTGCTGCCGCGATGGCACGCGCAAGGTTTTTCGACCAGTTTTTATATCCGCGAAGGCGCGAGACAGACATTTTGACTAGTTTTTGCTGCCGCGATGGCACGCGCAAGGTTTTTCGACCAGTTTTTATGTCCGCGAAGGCGCGAGACAGACATTTTGACTAGTTTTTGCTGCCGCGATGGCACGCGCAAGGTTTTTCGACCAGTTTTTATGTCCGCGAAGACGCGAGACAGACATTTTGACTAGTTTTTGCTGCCGCGATGGCACGCGCAAGGTTTTTCGACCAGTTTTTATGTCCGCGAAGACGCGAGACAGACATTTTTACTAGTTTTTGCTGCCGCGATGGCTCGCGCAAGGTTTTTCGACCAGTTTTTATGTCCGCGAAGGCGCGAGACAGACATTTTGACTAGTTTTTGCTGCCGCGATGGCACGCGCAAGGTTTTTCGACCAGTTTTTATGTCCGCGAAGGCGCGAGACAGACATTTTGACTAGTTTTTGCTGCCGCGATGGCACGCGCAAGGTTTTTCGACCAGTTTTTATGTCCGCGAAGACGCGAGACAGACATTTTGACTAGTTTTTGCTGCCGCGATGGCACGCGCAAGGTTTTTCGACCAGTTTTTATGTCCGCGAAGGCGCGAGACAGACATTTTGACTAGTTTTTGCTGCCGCGATGGCACGCGCAAGGTTTTTCGACCAGTTTTTATGTCCGCGAAGGCGCGAGACAGACATTTTGACTAGTTTTTGCTGCCGCGATGGCACGCGCAAGGTTTTTCGACCAGTTTTTATGTCCGCGAAGGCGCGAGACAGACATTTTGACTAGTTTTTGCTGCCGCGATGGCACGCGCAAGGTTTTCGACCAGTTTTTATGTCCGCGAAGGCGCGAGACAGACATTTTGACTAGTTTTTGCTGCCGCGATGGCACGCGCAAGGTTTTTCGACCAGTTTTTATGTCCGCGAAGACGCGAGACAGACATTTTGACTAGTTTTTGCTGCCGCGATGGCACGCGCAAGGTTTTTCGACCAGTTTTTATGTCCGCGAAGGCGCGAGACAGACATTTTGACTAGTTTTTGCTGCCGCGATGGCACGCGCAAGGTTTTTCGACCAGTTTTTATGTCCGCGAAGGCGCGAGACAGACATTTTGACTAGTTTTTGCTGCCGCGATGGCACGCGCAAGGTTTTTCGACCAGTTTTTATGTCCGCGAAGGCGCGAGACAGACATTTTGACTAGTTTTTGCTGCCGCGATGGCACGCGCAAGGTTTTTCGACCAGTTTTTATGTCCGCGAAGGCGCGAGACAGACATTTTTACTAGTTTTTGCTGCCGCGATGGCTCGCGCAAGGTTTTTTCGACCAGTTTGTATGTCCGCGAAGGCGCGAGACAGACATTTTGGCTAGTTTTTGCTGCCGCGATGGCACGCGCAAGGTTTTTCGACCAGTTTTTATGTCCGCGAAGGCGCGAGACAGACATTTTGACTAGTTTTTGCTGCCGCGATGGCACGCGCAAGGTTTTTCGACCAGTTTTTATGTCCGCGAAGGCGCGAGACAGACATTTTGACTAGTTTTTGCTGCCGCGATGGCACGCGCAAGGTTTTTCGACCAGTTTTTATGTCCGCGAAGGCGCGAGACAGACATTTTGACTAGTTTTTGCTGCCGCGATGGCACGCGCAAGGTTTTTCGACCAGTTTTTATGTCCGCGAAGGCGCGAGACAGACATTTTGACTAGTTTTTGCTGCCGCGATGGCACGCGCAAGGTTTTTCGACCAGTTTTTATGTCCGCGAAGGCGCGAGACAGACATTTTGACTAGTTTTTGCTGCCGCGATGGCACGCGCAAGGTTTTTCGACCAGTTTTTATGTCCGCGAAGGCGCGAGACAGACATTTTGACTAGTTTTTGCTGCCGCGATGGCACGCGCAAGGTTTTTCGACCAGTTTTGATGTCCGCGAAGGCGCGAGACAGACATTTTGACTAGTTTTTGCTGCCGCGATGGCACGCGCAAGGTTTTTCGACCAGTTTTTATGTCCGCGAAGGCGCGAGACAGACATTTTGACTAGTTTTTGCTGCCGCGATGGCACGCGCAAGGTTTTTCGACCAGTTTTTATGTCCGCGAAGGCGCGAGACAGACATTTTTACTAGTTTTTGCTGCCGCGATGGCTCGCGCAAGGTTTTTCGACCAGTTTTTATGTCCGCGAAGGCGCGAGACAGACATTTTTACTAGTTTTTGCTGCCGCGATGGCACGCGCAAGGTTTTTCGACCAGTTTTTATGTCCGCGAAGGCGCGAGACAGACATTTTTACTAGTTTTTGCTGCCGCGATGGCTCGCGCAAGGTTTTTCGACCAGTTTTTATGTCCGCGAAGGCGCGAGACAGACATTTTTACTAGTTTTTGCTGCCGCGATGGCTCGCGCAAGGTTTTTCGACCAGTTTTTATGTCCGCGAAGGCGCGAGACAGACATTTTGACTAGTTTTTGCTGCCGCGATGGCACGCGCAAGGTTTTTCGACCAGTTTTTATGTCCGCGAAGGCGCGAGACAGACATTTTGACTAGTTTTTGCTGCCGCGATGGCACGCGCAAGGTTTTTCGACCAGTTTTTATGTCCGCGAAGGCGCGAGACAGACATTTTGACTAGTTTTTGCTGCCGCGATGGCACGCGCAAGGTTTTTCGACCAGTTTTTATGTCCGCGAAGGCGCGAGACAGACATTTTGACTAGCTTTTGCTGCCGCGATGGCACGCGCAAGGTTTTTCGACCAGTTTTTATGTCCGCGAAGGCGCGAGACAGACATTTTGACTAGTTTTTGCTGCCGCGATAGCACGCGCAAGGTTTTTCGACCAGTTTTTATGTCCGCGAAGGCGCGAGACAGACATTTTGACTAGTTTTTGCTGCCGCGATGGCACGCGCAAGGTTTTTCGACCAGTTTTTATGTCCGCGAAGGCGCGAGACAGACATTTTGACTAGTTTTTGCTGCCGCGATGGCACGCGCAAGGTTTTTCGACCAGTTTTTATGTCCGCGAAGGCGCGAGACAGACATTTTGACTAGTTTTTGCTGCCGCGATGGCACGCGCAAGGTTTTTCGACCAGTTTTTATGTCCGCGAAGGCGCGAGACAGACATTTTGACTAGTTTTTGCTGCCGCGATGGCACGCGCAAGGTTTTTCGACCAGTTTTTATGTCCGCGAAGGCGCGAGACAGACATTTTGACTAGTTTTTGCTGCCGCGATGGCTCGCGCAAGGTTTTTCGACCAGTTTTTATGTCCGCGAAGGCGCGAGACAGACATTTTGACTAGTTTTTGCTGCCGCGATGGCACGCGCAATGTTTTTCGACCAGTTTTTATGTCCGCGAAGGCGCGAGACAGACATTTTGACTAGTTTTTGCTGCCGCGATGGCACGCGCAAGGTTTTTCGACCAGTTTTTATGTCCGCGAAGGCGCGAGACAGACATTTTGACTAGTTTTTGCTGCCGCGATGGCACGCGCAAGGTTTTTCGACCAGTTTTTATGTCCGCGAAGGCGCGAGACAGACATTTTGACTAGTTTTTGCTGCCGCGATGGCACGCGCAAGGTTTTTCGACCAGTTTTTATGTCCGCGAAGGCGCGAGACAGACATTTTGACTAGTTTTTGCTGCCGCGATGGCACGCGCAAGGTTTTTCGACCAGTTTTTATGTCCGCGAAGGCGCGAGACAGACATTTTGACTAGTTTTTGCTGCCGCGATGGCACGCGCAAGGTTTTTCGACCAGTTTTTATGTCCGCGAAGGCGCGAGACAGACATTTTGACTAGTTTTTGCTGCCGCGATGGCACGCGCAAGGTTTTTCGACCAGTTTTTATGTCCGCGAAGGCGCGAGACAGACATTTTGACTAGTTTTTGCTGCCGCGATGGCACGCGCAAGGTTTTTCGACCAGTTTTTATGTCCGCGAAGGCGCGAGACAGACATTTTGACTAGTTTTTGCTGCCGCGATGGCACGCGCAAGGTTTTTCGACCAGTTTTTATGTCCGCGAAGGCGCGAGACAGACATTTTGACTAGTTTTTGCTGCCGCGATGGCACGCGCAAGGTTTTTCGACCAGTTTTTATGTCCGCGAAGGCGCGAGACAGACATTTTGACTAGTTTTTGCTGCCGCGATGGCACGCGCAAGGTTTTTCGACCAGTTTTTATGTCCGCGAAGGCGCGAGACAGACATTTTGACTAGTTTTTGCTGCCGCGATGGCACGCGCAAGGTTTTTCGACCAGTTTTTATGTCCGCGAAGGCGCGAGACAGACATTTTGACTAGTTTTTGCTGCCGCGATGGCACGCGCAAGGTTTTTCGACCAGTTTTTATGTCCGCGAAGGCGCGAGACAGACATTTTGACTAGTTTTTGCTGCCGCGATGGCACGCGCAAGGTTTTTCGACCAGTTTTTATGTCCGCGAAGGCGCGAGACAGACATTTTGACTAGTTTTTGCTGCCGCGATGGCACGCGCAAGGTTTTTCGACCAGTTTTTATGTCCGCGAAGGCGCGAGACAGACATTTTGACTAGTTTTTGCTGCCGCGATGGCACGCGCAAGGTTTTTCGACCAGTTTTTATGTCCGCGAAGGCGCGAGACAGACATTTTGACTAGTTTTTGCTGCCGCGATGGCACGCGCAAGGTTTTTCGACCAGTTTTTATGTCCGCGAAGGCGCGAGACAGACATTTTGACTAGTTTTTGCTGCCGCGATGGCACGCGCAAGGTTTTTCGACCAGTTTTTATGTCCGCGAAGGCGCGAGACAGACATTTTGACTAGTTTTTGCTGCCGCGATGGCACGCGCAAGGTTTTTCGACCAGTTTTTATGTCCGCGAAGGCGCGAGACAGACATTTTGACTAGTTTTTGCTGCCGCGATGGCACGCGCAAGGTTTTTCGACCAGTTTTTATGTCCGCGAAGGCGCGAGACAGACATTTTGACTAGTTTTTGCTGCCGCGATGGCACGCGCAAGGTTTTTCGACTAGTTTTTATGTCCGCGAAGGCGCGAGACAGACATTTTGACTAGTTTTTGCTGCCGCGATGACTCGCGCAAGGTTTTTCGACCAGTTTTTATACCCGCGAAGGCGCGAGAGAGACATTTTGACTAGTTTTTGCTGCCGCGATGGCTCGCGCCATGTATTTTGACCAGTTTTTATACCCGCGAAACCGCGAAGGAGATATTTTGACTAGTTTTTGCTGCCGCGATGGCTCGCGCCAGGTATTTTGACCACTTTTTATACCCGCGAAACCGCGAAGGAGATATTTTGACTAGTTTTTGCTGCCGCGATGGCTCGCGCCAGGTATTTTGACCAGTTTTTATACCCGCGAAACCGCGAAGGAGATATTTTGACTAGTTTTTGCTGCCGCGATGGCTCGCGCCATGTATTTTGACCAGTTTTTATACCCGCGAAACTGCGAAGGAGATATGTTGACTAGTTTTTGCTGCCGCGATGGCTCGCGCCAGGTATTTTGACCACTTTTTATACCCGCGAAACCGCGAAGGAGATATTTTGACTAGTTTTTGCTGCCGCGATGCCATCGCGGCAGGTATTTTGACCAGTTTTTATACCCGCGAAACCGCGAAAGAGATATTTTGACTAGTTTTTGCTGCCGCGATGGCTCGCGGAAGGTATTTTGACCACTTTTTATACCCGCGAAACCGCGAAGGCGCGAGATAGACATTTTGACTAAGCTTTGTTTTAAAATCCTTAAGTAGTGAATAACACACTAATAACTAATATTTGTATTCTTTTTAAGGATTAATATCTATAGCTTAAAAATGTCTTTGAACAAATAATTATCGCAAAACTTAATTGACTGGAAAGTACAAGGTGGTCAAAATAAGTGTAGAAGATTATGGCTACCAGGAAAAGAGTTCAAAATAAGGCCATATGCTTTATTACCATCGCCCAAAAACATAACAAACATGTTTTTACTCCTCACATGCACACAATATGCCAGACAGAGTTTGTCTTGTTTTGATATTTTATCACTTTTGGGGCAATTGCTCATTCTTAGCTAGTTTGTGATAAAGATAAGACGTGCATTGTAATTACTAATATTGTTCTGCTATTATTATATTTCGTTCAACTTGCATACGACTCTTATTTATTTAAATTACGATCGACAACAAACGTATCTTCGATTGGCTATAAGTTGGCAGTTGGAGCTACAAATGCATGTAGGTACATATGTTGTGATTCTGCTTTTCTTTATAAATATTGCAGAAGAACGTTGCATCACTCAACTTTGACGATTCATACTGTTAAAAATGTACATACCAAGGTTAACTGGCAAAGTAGTCAAACATTTATTATGTCTATATTTAATAAATCAACCAACAAAATAATCATTTCTCATTAAAAGTATATTTTCTTTTCCAGTAATAAATAATTACACGTCTCTAAAAAGTACAAAGCAAAATAAAACAAAAAATTTCGTGAAATATCGTGCCCAAAGACGATAAACCACTACAAAAACAATTTATTAAAATCGCAGAGATGCCATCAGCAATCAGCACAAGTCAAAATCGCACGTGGGGAACCGAAGAACGCAGGAAACCCAGCGCACCATACTCTCAACTTGGTAACGTAACGACCAACTTCGGCCTATCGTGTGTGCATCAAAGTCGGCGGTGCAACAACACTCACGCCCTCGCAAACACAATAATAGGCGCTTAGAACAAAAAGAATCGCGGAGAAGAAAAAGTACACACAAAAAAGAAACGACGCGACAGCGCTGCCCTCTGCAGACGTACGCCGGCAACTAACGTACCGTAAACAATCTAGATTGCTGTGATTAGGCGGCCAGATTAAAGTGTAATAAAATGTCGGAAAATTACCTGGCCCGAGGCACCGGCACGGGGAAATAAAAAAGAAGGAAACACCAACGCGCCATTTCTAATTGTTTGTAGTTATGCACCTACGACTTTTTAATGATTTCTTGAACGGATTTTGCGTTTATGGTGTCGGTGTTATGCAATGGTGTGAAGATATGCGCAGAAGGTGTGGGTGGATATGCACACTTTGATGCATTGATGGTTGTTTATGAAGTACTATACCGTGGAAAACCAAAAGTTACTAAAAGTTTGTGATCTAGTGTTTTAATACAATAATACAATTAAAATAAAAATGGGTATTGTTCTGCTATACAGGGTCCTGCAACTAAGCTCCCGTCTTCTGTAGCTCACTTACTCATTAAGCTAAGAGTTTGACATTTTGCAAGCGTATCCTGTACTTCAAGGTACAATTCAAGAAGTTATTTTTTATTATACAGGGTGTTCCAAAAATGTGCAACGCCATGGTAATATATTTTTTTAAATTGCATGCTATACATTTTTCTACACATTTGGAAGCCTTTTATGAATGCCTACATATCACCAAAATTTTATTGAAGTCGGTTGAGTGACCGCAGCGGAAAAAAAATAAAAACAAAAACAAAATTATTTTGCATCGTAGGCTTTAAAAATCAATAAAAACCACAAAATGCACCTATTAAGTTATTAAGTTAGATGTAATAGTCTCGTTAACCAAGTGACATTGATCCAAATTATACAGGGTGACCAAAATCGAGTGTCAAACTTGTCAAACTTCAAAGCGTGTTATTGTTCTTATTTTAAATTGTAACCCATAAATTTTTTTATCTGAAATGATGCAGAATTAAAAAATAAACATTGTTTCTAAATACAACCCCATAACAATTCCCAATATTTTAAAACTTATTCGCCAAAAACTCATTATTCAACGTTTCCAACGGCAATTTTAGATAATAAATATCGTACGTGGCTTTGAAAAACAATTTATTTCATAAAAAATAATAGACGTATTTTAGATTTGAGTGTACTTAATTAAGTAGTTATTCAAATGCTAAATTTACTGCATAATTTACCTATAGCGGTAAGGACGGAAATGTGGCTATAGGTAAATTTTGCAGTAAATTTAGCAATTGAATAACTACTTAATTAAGTACAGTAAAATCTAAAATACCTCTCTGCGTTATATTTTATGTAATAAATTATTGTTCAACGCCACGTACGATATTTGTTACCTAAAATTGCCGTTGGAAACGTTGAAAAATGAGTTTTTGGCGAATAACTTTTAAAATATTGGGAATTGTGATGGGGTTGTATTCAGAAACAATATTTATTCTTTAATTCCGCATCGTTACACCTAAAAAAAAAAATATGGGTTCCAATTTAAAATAAGAACAATAGCGCGCTTTGAAGTTTGACAAGTTTGACACTCGATTTTGGTCACCCTGTATAATTTGGATCAATGTCACTTGGTTAACGAGACTATTACATCTAACTTAATAAGCACGTCGAAAAATTTTATTAACGAGATGAATTTTGTGGTTTTTATTGGTTTTTAAAACCTACGATGCAAAATCAATTTTTTTTGGTTTTTAATTTTTTCCGCTGCGGTCACTCAATCGACTTCAATAAAATTTTGGTGATATGTAAGCAACCATAAAAGGCTTCCAAATGTGTAGAAAAATGTATAGCATGCAATTTAAAAAAATAAATTACCATGGCGTTGCGCATTTTTGGAACACCCTGTATAATAAAAAATAATTTCTTGAATTGTACCTTGAAGTACAGGGTAAGCCTGCAAAATGTCAAACTCTTAGCTTAATGAGTAAGTGAGCTACAGAAGACGGGAGCTTAGTTGCAGGACCCTGTATATCTTTTTCTTTTCTGTATCTAGATATCTAGATGAATACTCACAATTTTTCAGTCACGTCCACACTTTAACCTCCATTTACCCCAAAAGAATTCAAGCAAGCCAAATACTTCAACAACCGACACTCCAAACAAACAACATCAATTTAAAATATCACCAAGAACCAGCTCACAACTGACATCACACAATTATTTAAGACCGTCATTAAACCACTTCCTCGAGAGATACATATATAACTGACGACCGCCCGGTCGTCATAACATCACCACAACAAACAAAAGACTCACAGTGAAACGCCAAAATATTTAAATACTTCCAAGAACCCAGCACAAATATGCACGATGGGCACACGAATTATAACCGACCAACCGAGCAACGATATGAATACAAAGCAGTTAAAGAGCGCCAGTTGGACATAGCTATGGCTATGTCCAGAAAAAGAAAGTGTTACTGCCAGTACTAAAGAGTTCTTCCTTTAAATGCTGCTGCCTCTCGGTGCCAGTCAGTAGGTCAGAATCTGTTCTTTGTCCCGGCCGTACGACGACCAAGTTCAAAGCGAAACGTTCACCTTTTCCTTTGTTACGGCGAGCGACACTGATGGTACTGGTACCAACTTCTCGGTATACTACACGAGCCACCCACTACAGGAGGGAACTAGACCGAAGAGGAACGCTTTTTTGCCGGGTTGGTGTTTCGACGCACGGATGATGATTATTGCCGACGAATGTGCGTCGATTATGTTGCTGTATTGGCTGTTTGATTGTTACTGCACAGATAGAAAAGATTTCTTGTTTCAAAGAAATGTATTTGTTTGAATTTATTGTTTTGGGTCAAAACATATTTCTTTGACGCCAACAATATTTACTTCATTGAATACTCTAGTTTATTTGCTTGCAGAGATTAATTTATTTGAAATATTTATTTAAGTGGAATAAATATATGTATATGGATACAAACAAAAATTACTTTCCTTTAAAGTAATATTTTAGTTTTGATTTAAAAAAAAACGTTTCTTTACACCAATGAAATATAATTTTCATTCTAACATATAAATTTGTATATAAGGAGAGATTTATTTCGCTTAAAGTAATATTTTGTCTTTGGCTTAAAAATAGGTTTACTTCCGCCAAAGAAATCATACTTTGATTAAAATAAATATATTTGTACACAAGAAGAGATTTATTTCCTTTAAAGTAATATTTTTGTTTTGGCTTTAAAATAAGTTTACTTCCACCAAAGAAAGCATATTTTGATTCAAATAAATATATTTTTAATGTCATCCAACTGTATTGTTAGATGGCGCTGTAAACTCTCTCCTCGCACTTCGTACATATCGAGAGTATAAAGCCGCGTGATCGACAGTATAGAACTTATAGAGTACAGTGCCTGCAGGTTCAAGTTACGATTCCAAATCAGAGTACACTTTACTAACTTAACCTTGACTATATGTTGGGTTGAGAAGACCAAGCACTGGTCAAGGATGTGCGGCATCTCAAAAAGGAGGTGACACATGGCGAGTCTTCCGAAAAATTCTTGTCTATTAATTCCTTCAACAAATTAATAATCTTAAGCATTTTAACTCGACCAACAATTTTGTTAATTTAAAAAAAATGTAATTCTTTCACTCAACACATTCATAATTGTTTGAAGTAAATAAATCTCATTTCTTATAATACACAAATTGCAAACTTTAACTGGAAACATAAGTTGTTTGACACAAATCAACGTTCTTTCTACCAAACAAATATTTCAAATAAATGCGTTTTTATCCGCAAATAAATATTTCTTTGTCTCTTTTGAAACAACAAATTTCTTTGAGTCAATGCATATTTATTTGAATTAAACAAAAATTTCTCTCTGCGTATATATTTTGTTTTCAGATAGAAATATTATTAAGGTGGCAAATATTGGTTAAATTATATTGTGTGTAAATAATGTTAGAAATAATTGTTACAACTTTTGTACTTGTTGTGATATAACAAAACTTGCTAACATTTTTGTCTTATTTATAATTAATTCGGATTTCTTGCCTCAGCAACCAATATATGTTTTTTTTTTATGGGACGTTATATATTTTTTTAAATTTTGTTCTTTCTAATTCTTTGAGTTGAATACGAACCAAAACTCATATATTCTATAATGTAATTTTGCCGCTTTTGTAGGTATATTTTTTGCAACATAATAAATGAATTACAAAATCTCTTTAAGGCCCTTTTACGTTAGTTATCAATATTTTAATTAATCTTCAACAGTCTTTTATTCGTTACTATTATAAAAATTTCTTAAATTAGCATTAAGACAATTAACATATCTATGAAGATATGTTCAGAAAATATAGGGGTGCCATTTAAACAGACTTGTCAATGGCGTCATAAGTCAAAAAAAATTTAAGGTCGGAAATCAAAGGTCAGTAAAAAAGAGTCCATTTGGAAGAACAAAGATTGTTTCGAAAGCAACAAAAGCGACATAATTAAGGACCAAACAAAAATGCTAAAACTTGCAGCACAATTGCTCATAGTACTTAAAAACAGTATAACAATTATTCCTTACTGTATTTATATAGTAGTTTGTACTCACCATTAGTAAATTTTTTGTAATTGAAGACCAAATTCTGCGTATCCATTCTTAAAAAAATCCTGAAAAAAAGAGAATTATAATAATTAATAATTATTACTTATAATTAATCAGATAAACATAATACATATAAGGCTTCACAAACGCAAATCATTTATATATAGTATCGATATCAAATTGGTATAAAGAAACTAAAATATGTTTGAATGTATTGAAACCAAAAGCTATGGTATTGGGAAATAGAAATTCGGTAAACCCTACACCAGACATAGTTATCGATAACACAGTTGTTGAGATAGTGGTCGAATTTAAATATCTAGGTGTCATTTACGATAATAGTTTGAAATTTACGAGTAATATGGAATATATAGTTAAAAAGGTGAGTCAATTACATTAAAAGCTAGAATATCTTTGTACCATACGATTATAGAACCATATTTTTACTATTGCAGCAGTATAATATTTTTGTGTACAGACAAAGACATTAAAAAGATTCAAGTACAACAAAATCGACCACTCAGAATTTTATTACAAAGCTCCAGGTTAACCAGTGTCGAGTCCATGCTGAGTAAATTAAATTTTTTGAATGTCAAACAAGGAACGGTATATCAGGCACTCACGTTGGTATATAAATGCATAAATAATAAACACCCAAATTATATGAGTAATTATTTAACATACAATAGTCAGCAGCATGAAGACAATACTCGGCAAAAGGACCACTTCAGATTACCAAAATATACAAAAAGCAGCACACAAAACTCATTTTATTATAAAGCACTGAAGATGTTTAATACCCTGCCGAGTGATATAAAAAACAGTAGTTCGCTAAGTTTTTTAAAACATCATGTCGGGTTCATGTATTGGCTAATTTTAAGTAGTTGATAAGTTTATTACTTAGGAAACCAAATTTATTGTGATTATTAGTTTCTTTTAACTAAATAAATATCATTATTACATTATTATATCACGAAATTATATGATCAGAATTCAGAAATCATAGAGGGAATTTGCATTTGTCTTTGACAGTACCATTCCTCTCCTGTACCACCTAAATACCTAAATAAACATATGATTCATAATTTCCATTTTGATTAGAAACCACAAGGACTAAATAACAACTTCTGGCTCCAAAGTTTGCTCACTCAAGAATTTTCAGTCAAAAACAGCGAAATTATAGCGACGCCAATGCCCTAGCAACATCAAAAGGATGTCACAATTAAAGTTTTTGCCTTATGTGACGTTACTATCATATTTGACAATAAATAATAAAATATAAAGTTATTACAAATGTGACAATTATAAATTAGGAAATTACATTCGTAGTGCAAATGTTGATGGAAATATCGTACAGTTGTTCTAGGAAAACGACCTGAAACATCGGTCGATGATATCAGTAAGTAAGTTTGCTTAACATCTTAGAGCATAACATTCAATAGTTGTTAGCATCTAATAATATAATTAATAACACCACACCTTGACACAAAACAGCAACAAACGACGATAATTATTTGTTATTCTCACAAAAACCAAAAGCATCAATTCACCATTTCTTTTGAAAAGTTTAAACCTCCAAATTCAAATATAAACAAACAATTTCAGCATACCTGTGCTGCTAACTAACCACACAGCTAAATCCTTGCGTATTTGATTACATAACATAATTTATACTCCACTATATTTAGAACGCAAAATAACCCATTGTTTTTTTTTAGATCGCTATATTCTATAAACTAGTTTTCATCGTGTAGCTCTGTTGGATTTAGCTGATCTAGTAGAGCCGGCCCATGTGCCATATGGCCTTGTTCTGCTCTGCTCGGGTGTTATTCTTTTCCTTTTGGAGCATCTTCCTGTAGCGTAGGAGAGACTTACCGGTACCGTCCGTACCCTCCTCTCCCCCCTTCGTCAAGTGCAGACACGAGAGAAACGCTAACCTTTCTAAGAGTCAGCGTAGGTGTTGAAGATGTTAGCGCTTACATGGCGTTATAAGGTATAATAATATCTCTACTATGTACACAGGACGCGGTTGTGTATACTTAATCATTTTATATAATGATGTTTTTAGAAAAATTGCTAGTTTTGTTTCTATAGTTCCGTTTCTATAGTTTTCGAACTGTGTGTTCGAATAATGTGTTTCTTCTTTAAACTCCGATAATAACTCCATAGAAAATCGCCGTTTAATTTTGAATCACTCTGTACAATATGGAAAATTCAATGTTTAATTTTTTTTCATAACACTATGTTTTTAAAGATGTTCAAATTTTATTTAAATATTCGTAAAACTGCGGAAGTTGTAGGGCCAATGTTGTTTTGAAAAGAGCGGGTATCATAGGCCTCGATAGCTTAGTGGGTAGAGTATTGTGCTAGCGACACAAAGGTTCCTGGTTCAAATCCAGGTTGTGGCTGTAATTTTTGATTTATTTAAAATTTGCATCCCGCCTGGATATCACCATCTGCCATATAATGATTATTATACATGGTTATTATACATACAGTGTATCCAACAAAGTCTGCATCATATAGAATTTTTTTATTGTCCATTTCTAAGAAGATTTTATTCTACCGAGCGATTCAGAATACATGAATTTGTGATAAGACTAAAGTACCTTTACTATCATTGTTATCGATAAACTTTATTTCGAAATATTCTTTAGAAGAAAAAGTTATATTCAAATATTGAAGTCGCTGTGACTTGCACTATCTTGATTTTTTTGTGCTTTAAAGTCTTACTTTTATAACCATTATTAGTCAATGCCAGTGGTACTAAAACGATCTTTTAAATCAATTTTTTGGAAATTTGCATACTTTTTTTTGTTTTTATTATTTTGGTATGATAATTAATGTTTATTTAGAACTAGAGCAAAATTACTCATTTTCTTGGTGCGAAGGGGATATTCCACCCTGTAGATATTAAAAAAAATTAAAATTTGTAGGTTATGTTATTGTCCAAATTTATTCCTTTCAAACTAAAGGCTATTTTAAGCGGGAGTTATTTGATTGTCGTTTCATTTTGTTCGCTTCTTAGTTCTGAACGTATAATTGTGCTTAGTAACGGCATGATTGATAATGTTGTAAAAATTAATGATCCTTCTAAGTAATATATAAATAATGTTCGAATTATCGGGGTTTGAATTGAAATTGATTGCTTAAGTCTGGTTGGGTTTGATTGTTTATTTCACCATTTCACCACCTACTGTCGAAGAATGGACAACACCTGGCAATTCTTCGACGATTTGAAAACATTCATTGCTACTGTGCCTGAAACCACAATAATACATCCAAATCCAGTATATTATATTAAAATAAATAAACAAATAAAATAAAAAATAAGTATAATGACCCTGTATCTACAGTATATTAATAATGATATATATTAATATATGACAATGACAAGGTATGTCGACGATATTTTTGCCATTTTTGACACTAAGAAGTGCAGTATTCAAGATTTTCTTCTCGTTTTGAATTCTAAATTCAACACCATTAACTTTACTGTAGAACAAGAAGTTAACGGCCAACTTCCATTTTTAGACACTCTGGTAGTCAGGAATAGCAAAAATATAATAGAAATTGACGTGTATCGGAAAGATACTTACACAATCAGGTTTATCCCTAATGATTCGCAGCATCCTTTTCAACAAAAATTGTCTTTTATTAGTTGTTTAGTAAATACGTTATTGAAATTTCCATTGTCCGCAGATAGATATCAGCAAGAATTATTGTTTATTAAGAATGTTGTCATACATAATGGGTACCCTGAGAAAATAGTCGATAGAATGATTAAGAAGCAGAATCAAAAAATGTATGTAAATCAAATATCTACTTTAAATACTTTGTCTGTAGAAAAGAAGAAATATGTTAAAATACCGTTCGATTGTGCATATACAAGGCGTTTGAGAAGTATTTTTACATCACAAAATCTCTGTATAGCATATTCGACTCATAATAGCATAAAAAACCTTCTTGGAAACCCAAAGGATAAGGTAGATGTACTTGATAAATCTGGTATATATTGTATCAAATGTCATGACTGTGAAAAAGAATACGTAGGCCAGACTAGAAGAACAATTTTAACTAGGTTCAAAGAACATGTAGCTCATTTTAAATATAATCGTTTTGAAAAATCTAGTGTGGCTCAACATATTTTAGACACAGGTCATAAAGTAGTTGTAGATGACTTAAAACTTGTAAAAGCTGTGTCAAATAATAGGGAACTAAACAGCTTGGAAAGTATCTTTATTCACTTGAATAGAGATAAATTAATAAATTCAGACAGGGGTCCTATACCTAGTTCGCCATTGTTTGACCTGCTTTAATTAAAACTTGTTTTTTACGCTTCAATGATCAAAAGTCACTGAGGTGTGAACACCAAATGGGTATATATAGGGTAATTTTTAACATGGACGTCACTTCCACTAGTGATTTGCTTGGACAATATCCAGTAAAGATACTATGAAGTGCTAATCTCTCTTTTCCTCTTTTTAGGTTCTACTGAAGATGGCAACATAGTTGCTGAAATACGTATTTAGGTTCTAAAATACTTGTTGTGGTTAGGGGTTTATAATTTTATTACTGTATAATATACTTCATATATCCAATAAATAGTTTTTAATTAAGTCATTCCCCAACCGATGCCGATAAAGTAGTAGTAGCGTTAATTTTTCGGATTTCAGGTAAACGAAAAACAATCAAACCTCTGGAATAGGCTATCAAACCCTATCAAACGACTATCAAACCATTTAAACAAAAAAAACTGTAAAAAGTCAATATGGGGGGGGCTAAGTTCACAGAGGTAGGTTTTACTTGTCTTCTATTTACCGCATTTTCATTAAATCTATGCTGTTCTTCGAGCAAACTTTCATCTTCCTAGTAAATCGCCAACCGTCATAAAACCCGATCTCTCTCCGTACATTCTAATAATAATTTATCTAATTCCTCGTGACGTAACGCGGACGCATCGGTTCTCATCGACTTCAGAAGAACAAGAAGAAGAACCGCAAGTCCAATCAACCGCTTTATCATCATTTAGCGATTTCTTCTTGTACCAAAGCGACGGCCTAATCACTCGTCCGTGCCATAAATCAAAGATGGTCTATTATCGAACGACTATTAGAAGAAGATAGCGACGTTCGAAGAGAAAGAGAGAGAGACGGCGAATGGCTGTTGCAGCTCACGCAGTGCGCGGTCAGTGATTGAGCAGTTCTCCGTGCCCAAGAAAGTCGTTTGGCGCGCTAAGTTCAGTAGTTCCCGCGTTCTAGTTACCGGACTATTGCTGGCCCGAAGATTTTTTTCCCGTTCCTTTTGAGAGGTATTGGAGCGGTAGGGTTCGTGTTGATATCAAGACGTATCTTTAATTGCCGGTTTTGTCTGTCTGTGGTGGGATCTGAGAGATTTAGGATTAAAAATGTGAATTTTCTCTGTATAGATATCTGGGTTTGTAATCTTCGCCTTTTCAATCCGGCGAAAGGGGACGGGCAACTTGTTTTTGCCGATTACGCAATCAGTTGAACGATTTCAAATAGAAGAGCAAATGTGAACTGAGCCTTTAACTCCTTTTTCGTTAATTATTATGTTAGGTTTTTAGTTTTTTTTTTAACTTTATCATACGCAGTATATAAAGTATTGTAATAGTGCCGAAAAAAAAACGGTCATTCTCTTACCAGGTCAGTCACATATACAATGATCTCAGGGAAGATATGAAAAAAGTTATCGTTAAACAGTTTTGGGGAATGGTGATGTGTTGTCTGTTTGCTTAACAGGCGGGACTTTAGGCATTGAGCGCACATCGGAGGATGTTTGACACTATCTACTGTCATTAGAATCACAATATCTGACATATCCTGACTAACTAGTTTTAATATTAGTGTGCGATCCCGATGAAATAGAATTTGCTCATGCGACTAAAATATTTTTTTACCAAAAAATTGCATAGTTATAATTTATCCAGAATTTCCGGGGTATTTGCAAAATATTTCAAAAATGCTAAGACTAAACCTCCTTGTCATACTACATATGATACAGTAAAAAGGTTATTGGTTCTGATTATTAATATATTATATTGGCTTCTAGCATACTATATTTTCGGGTTTTACCCCGTCTTCAGTGCTAACTACAAAAGTTCATAAAGAATTATGCTCAATATTCCAAATAAGTTTTAATGTTACCATACCGTCTTACAATCTTTCTTGTATTTATTCGCGAAAACATAAGAACATTGCTATCCGCAATCGAAATACACATCGACATCCAGATGTTTTAATATTGTTGCACTGTACGCGCGCGAGTGTATCTCCTCCTCATCGTATTCTCCATGCATTTGCGTGTCGAATTGACGTTTCGCAACCGCTGGCGTTCTGAATACTGTCAAAAGTTTCAAAATATCCCGGCTACCTGCTATTAATGCAGGCACGATTTCGATCAAATAGAATTTGCTCCTGCAGCTAAACTATCAATTTTACCAAAAAATGTTATAAACATAAATTATACAAAATTTCCCGTAATTTAATTTATTATTTATCTATTTTGACAAAATTACAGAAATGGCGGCTCAATTGCAAAATCGTTGAAAAATGCTAAGAGTAAATACTTTATTATACTGCGTATAATAAAATTATAAACCCCTAACCACAACAAGTATTTTAGAAACCTAAATACGTATTTCAGCAACTATGTTGCCATCTTCAGTAGAACCTGAATAGAGGAAAAGAGAGATTAGCACTTCATAGTATCTTTACTGGATATTGTCCAAGCAAAACACTAGTGGAAGTGATGTCCATGTTAAAAATTAACCTATATATACCCATTTGTTGGTCACACCTCAGTGAATTTTGATCATTGAAGCGTAAAAAACAAGTTTTAATTAAAGCAGGTCAAACAATGGCGAACTAGGTATAGGACCCCTGTCTGAATTTATTAATTTATCTCTATTGAAGTGAATAAAGATACTTTCCAAGCTGTTTAGTTCCCTATTATTTGACACAGCTTTTACAAGTTTTAAGTCATCTACAACTACTTTATGACCTGTGTCTAAAATATCTTGAGCCACACTAGATTTTTCAAAACGATTATATTTAAAATAAGCTACATGTTCTTTGAACCTAGTTAAAATTGTTCTTCTAGTCTGGCCTACGTATTCTTTTTCACAGTCATGACATTTGATACAATATATACCAGATTTATCAAGTACATCTACCTTATCCTTTGGGTTTCCAAGAAGGTTTTTTATGCTATTATGAGTCGAATATGCTATACAGAGATTTTGTGATGTAAAAATACTTCTCAAACCCCTTGTATATGCACAATCGAACGGTATTTTAACATATTTCTTCATTTCTACAGACAAAGTATTTAAAGTAGATATTTGATTTATATACATTTTTTGATTCTGCTTCTTAATCATTCTACCAACTATTTTCTCAGGGTACCCATTATGTATGACAACATTCTTAATAAACAATAATTCTTGCTGATATCTATTTGCGGACAATGGAAATTTCAATAACCTATTTACTAAACAACTAATAAAAGACAATTTTTGTTGAAAAGGATGCTGCGACACACGTCAATTTCTATTATATTTTTGCTATTCCTGACTACCAGAGTATCTAAAAATGGAAGTTGGCCGTTAACTTCTTGTTCTACAGTAAAGTTAATGGTGTTGAATTTAGAATTCAAAACGAGAAGAAAATCTTGAATACTGCACTTCTTGGTGTCAAAAATGGCAAAAATATCGTCGACAAACCTAACCCAAGTCTTAGGGAAATATGGTGCTATAGACTTTACGTTGGTTTCAAATCTGCTCATAAACAAGTTGGCAATAAAAGGTGAGAGACAGACTGCGTATGATAAAGTAAAAACACAAAAACAAAACAAATCCGGTCAAAATCTCTCGACTAGCGGAAGCGTTTAGGACCGACGAACAAGAGAACATCGCGAACTCTCGTTCGAACCCCGTGAAACTGCCTGACAAGTACCGTTAGCACGGGCCGATCTTCTCAGTCCAAATCGTCGTGACCTTTGCACCGAGGAAGTTCAACCGGCTCAGCGGTTGGGACGGACGGTCTCTCCTTCGATTCCGCTATTGCTTCTCCTCCGCGACGGAGCTCAGAGTTCGTTTCAAAAAGAAATTTTAATAGACCCGGAAGACGATCTCGGCGATCGAAGGAAGAAGAAGAAGACGAGAGGCGAAGGAGGATAGAGGGCTGTGCGATTCGCGATGCGCCGTTTTTGGTCTTATAGAGAGACGGGCGATCTTTGGAGTAGATAGCTTTGGTGCGCGGCCCGAAGTTAGCGGGAATTCCCGTATTTGGACGCGTTCTAGAATTGGAATCGTGAACTTTGAGATTTGCTCCCTTTTTTGGGCCGGTCGAGATAATTTAACGATTTAATAGAAAATGAGGAGGAGGATCGATGGGAAATGTTCACCGGAGTTGGACGAAAGCTTGACAAAAGGTAAAATCATGTGTAAAGATACAACTTTAAAAAATAATTAAGAGCTGAACTGTGGTCTAGATTTCAACGGCAAAGTTTTGCAAGTATTATGACAATTTTCAAAATAAAATGGAAATGATTTTCCTAAAACCAACTTCCATTTTTCTACATCGCACATTGGGGTATTAGACCCAGAAAGCTGGCCATAAATCAAATTTCTATATATTATATTCTATATATTCTATATACCGGGTGGTCGTTTTAACTTGAGACTCCTAAATATCTCGTAAAATATGCATGGTACGACAAAAGTGTCTTAAACAAACTTGTAGGACTCAAAGGGGGAAATGAGATGACGATATCAGTTTCATTGCAGATGGCGCTGCAATCGGTGAAAATGATGCTAACTTCATTTTTTTAAATGGGAATACCCAAATTTTTTATCAAATTATGATATTACGCTAAATAAGAAGAATCTTTTGTCAGAAACTTTTTTTCGTACGATGCATTTTTTTCGTGCGTAAACAAACCCTATGCGCATGACGGCGCAACGCCCGGGATACCAAAACGTGTCCTGGCTACGCACATACGTTCCTATGTTGTACCATGAGTGTCTACTAAGTCATCGGTTTGACTGCCAGACGGCGAGCGCATCCCATGCAGTGGCAGCTGTCGTAACTACCGCAGCCGCCACAAACTTCCATCGTCAATATCTTTTAATAGATGCATTGTACGAAAAAAATATTCAGACAAAAGATTGTTCTTATCTAGCGTAAAATCATAATTTGATAAAAAATTTGGGTATTCCCATTTAAAAAATTGAAGTTAGCCTCATTTTCACCGATTGCAGCGCCATCTGCAATGTAAATGATATCGTCATCTCATTTCCCCCTTTGAGTCCTACAAGTTTATTAAAGACACTTTTGTCGTATCATGTATATTTAACGAGATATTTAGGAGTCTCAAGTTAAAACGACCACCCGGTATATTCTATATATTTTTGTTATACATTCTTTAGAACCAAGTATGAACTATTCGACATTATTTTTATTAAAATTTACCCACAATTTTGTTTATTGCAAGGCCGAGAACATTTGCTGTTATAAAAAAACAGTTTTATGCAGAATCTGAGTGTTTTAGTTTAGTGTTTAGCTTTGTGAAACTTTTGAAAGTGGTTCAAATTATAGTATACATATTTGACATTACAGCTACTGGAAAATCTGCTGCGGATAGGTGCGGATGCGGTTTTTGTGATTTTATTTCCAATACGTTGTAAAGGAACATCCAAAAATTGATGTGCCGGCTTATATGTAATTTGGTGCAATTTCTTGATACCGTGATAGTAGAGGTAATTTAGAACATATTTAACCATATTTAGCTATATACAAATGGTTACGGTTATCGAGATATTGACAACTTTATGTTCAATGCATCTTGTATGTTGTAAATGCCGTTATGTACGTATATTTTTCCGTTTTGGATCATGTATAACAAACAACCTCGATGACCAAGACTCTTAAAAATCATCCGAAAAAAAACTTAAACTTTGTACTTGTATATGCATTTCTTGGAAATTGGTTGCTTGAAGCCAATCGATTCATATTCAAGGCAAGAAAATACTTCGAACGCACCTACTCGCATCTACAGTTCACTGGTTTAAATTGGATTCTTGTTGAGGAGAGACAATAGTACGTTTGTGAATAGAAACTGGTTAGGCGTTTTCGACAAATGTGTTTATGCGGAATGCGAATGCGGGTTCAAAACATGCGTATTAGGGTCATACCACTAAAAAACGACCGTTTCAGCTTGAATTATGATCAAATTTCGAAAGTTTTCATGGAAACAATAAGTATAAATATTAGACAATTTTGAAATAATACTAAAAATAATAGATTTTATAGTGATAAATATGATAAAATAGGTTCTTAATTGCCTCTACTATCACATCGAACGGAAAACAGCATGAATAGCATATGTACCGTTTTCAATACACAATATCGACTGGTGTAAACTTTCATTTTCTTCCTCTACCACTGGTCTTCAAAAATAAAACATTTTTCCTGATTTTCTTACAAACATAACAGACCCTAACATGTTATCTCATATAAAAAACGACCAATCCGTATATGCTGCGTATTTAAACTGGACATGCCATATATTATTTTATGAATTTGACACGCTAAAACATAATAGAAATTAAATCACACAAAAATATTGATGACAAATGTTGTAGTAGTAATTAATTTACAATAGGTGTAATAATAGTGAAGAACAATTTTTAATACAGTTTGCTTTTTCCTATTTTGTACTGTTTTATTGTGCTTATTAAGTTATTCACCTTCAAATTCTTAGTATGAAGGTTAAAATGTTATAGTTTTCTACAAATAATAAACATTCGATGTGTAAAACCAAAAAAAAAAACGCGAAAAAACAGTTGAAGACTCAGTTCTGTTTTGCTCGTCTATCTGAACTCGCTCAACTTTGTTCGGATTGCGTAACCAGCAGAAACAAGTCGCCCGTCCCCTTTCGCCAGATTGAAAAGGCGAAGATTACAAACCCAGATATCCACCGAGAAAATTCACATTTTTAATCCTAAATCTCCAAGATCCCACCGGACAGACGAAACCGGCAATTACAGATACGTCTTGATATCAAACACGAACGAACCCTCCCCCCGCTCCAATACCTCTCGAAAGGAACGGGAAAAAAATCATCGGCCCGGCAATAGTCCGGTAACTAGAACGCGGGAACTACTGAAGTTGGCGCGCCAAACGACTTTCTTGAGCACGGAGAACTGCTCAATCACTGACCGCGCACTGCGTGAGCCGCAACAGCCATTCCCCACCGTCTCTCTCTCTCTCTCTTCGAACCTCACTATCTTCTTCTAATAGTCGTTCGATAATAGACCATCTTTGATTTATGGGACGGACGAGTGATTAGGCTTGTCGCTTTGGTACAAGAAGAAAACGCTAAATGATGATAAAGCGGTTGATTGGACTTGCGGTTCTTCTTCTTGTTCTTCTGAAGTCGATGAGAACCGATGCGTTCGCGTTACGTCACGAGGGAATTAGATAAATTATTGTTAGAATGTACGGAGAGAGATCGGGTTTTGCGACGGTTGGCGATTTACTGGTAAGATGAAAGTTTGAAGTTTGCTTGAAGACAGCATAGATTTAATTAAATGCGGTAAACAGAAGAAAATTAACCCTCACAAAATTATGCACAAGCAAAAAAACACAATAAAAAAATTATTTTTGTTCAGCTATTTGTCTCTTGTATAGATTGGCGTTTTTATTTTCTTGATTTTTTATGTAATAAAGTATGTAACCGAGCTTTGTATGGGCGCTGATATCTCAGAAACGAACAATAGCAGGACAACGCAGTTAGCACAAAAACAATCCTTATTTATTGGTAAAACTCATCCATTGATGTATAATATCATTAAAGGTATTTGCCAATTTTAGGAATGAAATGAATATAATCGATTCTGTGCGCAGCATGGTTGCCTTCGGGGAAAGGGGATTACGCGCGGAAAGCGATGCGAAGCTGCGCACGACGATTTCAAGCGATTAACATTCAGGACTTTGCAATATTATTTCTGCCGAAAATCAGTTGTTGATGATGATCTTATGCAACACAAGCTTGCCATATCTCTTTTGATGAAGTGCTTCGTTGCATAAATTTAACATATCTTTAATTTTAAATGTATTGTGGCTTTTTGCAACTTTATTTTTTTACGTAAGCCTAAATTAATTCATTTACATTAAACTCGCAATGGGCTACAAGATAATTACAATAATTTTACTTGATTCATGTGATATTTTTTGCTATAAAATCTAATAAAAATACCTTATCTTAATGGTCATTTTTGATAGATACTACAGCTGTGCTATAGTTAATTGAGAAAGAAATTGCTGACATCGATAAATAGTTGTTTTACTTCCTTGGAATAACATGCTGAAGACTAGCAACAAACGCACGCACGCAACGCAGTTACTCAAGAAATTTTATTCAAGAAATTAATCAATGGAAAATTTATATAATCTTGATTTTACCCAAACTTAACCTGTTATGCATGTTATTGGGGTCTGACATAAATAGTTTCTTTTGTTATTTTGTTTGCTGCTACCTGATAATGTTAATTTTGATTGCTGCTGTTGATTCAAAATGCGTTAAAAACATTTTAGTAACCAACTAAAATGGAAAGTTCTTGAAGAAACAGTCAACAATCGATAGAGACTTCTTCGACACACATCGACTCAAGAAAATTAAACCTTTTGAATTGGTGAAGCAATGTGACAAAAGCAGAAATGTACGTAAAAATACCAATAAAAAACTACAAAACGGCATGTCTAAATGTACTCACCATTGTTATTATTTCTGGTGCTTCTGAATGTCCTGTTCTCCAGATGATATTTCCTGCAAAAAAATGATAATAACGTTAATATACTGAAAAAACACTTTAAACTAAAATTTAGTTCCATAGCATATATGGTGTAGTTAGGACCTACGTAAAATGCGTAAAATGTTGTGACATAATGACGAAACTCGTGGTTTCGTGGTTCAACAATACCTGTAGGTAATACCTGTAATAACTGCAATGTCATTTGAAAGACGCATTTGCAGTACATTGTAAAGAACCACGTAACCGTAGGAAGTGACACACTTGTAATTAATTCTAATTGAATAAAAAAAAACTCTAATGAATTTATGAGCAAAAGTTATAGGACTATTCCCTGTTATCATAAGTGAAATAGATTGTGCATTCATTTGCATAATAATTAAATCCAGCGCCTCACTAAGCAAACTGTTGTTTTAAATTTAACGCAATAGATAGATTTATCGTTTGAAGAATATATCATCGAGTGATCGTATTGAAAATATCGATTGTACGATTCTGCTTCGCTAACTGAACTAAAATAAAATATTGCTTTTGTAATTCACCACCAGATTAGAGAATTATCAAAATTATAAATCCGCACGCTCACTGGACAAAGTGCATAATCGGATTAAACTATCTTAATTTTTGTCAATTTATTTGTATTTGTACGATGGAGGAGGTAATTATTACTATCCCCATATTATTCTTACTGATTATGATAGATTTCTTACATATCTGCATGGCAGCATACAGGTATTATAAGTAATTTTCGAAAATGTGCAAGAAAATTATGGAAATATTATATTTTCTCTAACTTAGTAAATAAATTTTGCTTGTGTTTTTGTTAGATTATGAATACGAATCTGGGTTTGAAAGCTGCATATATAAGCTGCACATCATTTATAGAACAGCTGCAAGTAAATACATCAAAAACATTTATGACCAAACTTCAGGATTTCAGGTAAAAGTACAAAGTGTAATGCTTACTATGGGACTCCTTTGAGGTTTCTACATTAAGTTGAGCTGGTACAAAATTGTAAAAAAATGTTAAAAATCACGGTTATATTGTGATTAATTAATTTTATTGTTTTCTGATCATATAATTTCGTGATATAATAATATAATAATGATATTTATTTAGTTAAAAGAAACTAATAATCACAATAAATTTGGTTTCCGAAGTAATAAACTTATCAACTACTTAAAATTAGCCAATACATGAACCCGACACGATGTTTTAAAAAGACTTAGCGAACTACTGTTTTTTATATCACTTGGCAGGGTATTAAACATCTTCAGTGCTTTATAATAAAATGAATTTTGTGTGCTGCTTTTTGTATATTTTGGTAATCTGAAGTGGTCCTTTTGTCGAGTATTGTATTCATGCTGCTGACTATTGTATGTTAAATAATTACTCATATAATTTGGGAGTTTATTATTTATGCATTTATATACCAACGTGAGTGCCTGATACACCGTTCCTTGTTTAACATTCAAAAAATTTAATTTACTCAGCATGGACTCGACACTGGTTAACCTGGAGCTTTGTAATAAAATTCTGAGTACTCGATTTTGTTGTACTTGAATCTTTTCAATGTCTTTGTCTGTACACAAAAATATTATACTGCTGCAATAGTAAAAATATGGTTCTATAATCGTATGGTACAAAGATATTCTAGCTTTCAATGTAAGTTTATTACATATTCTTCCTAAGTAGCTAATCTTTCGACTCACCTTTTTAACTATATATTCCATATTACTCGTAAATTTCAAACTATTATCTAAAATGACACCTAGATATTTAAATTCGACCACTATCTCAACAACTGTGTTATCGATAACAATGTCTGGTGTAGGGTTTACCGAATTTCTATTTCCCAATACCATAGCTTTTGTTTTCAATACATTCAAACATAATTTATTTTCTTTATACCAATCTGATATCGATACTAGTTCCGAGTTTAATGTCGCGATTACATCAGGTAAGTTATCTCCTGCAATCGATATTAGTGTATCGTCTGCAAATAGGTGCATATCACAAGCTTTAACTTGTGAAGCAACATCGTTTATGCACAAATTAAATAAAACCGGTCCAAGAACAGAACCTTGTGGTACCCCTACGCTGTTTATTAATTCACTTGACTCATTTTCTCTTCGAATTTAATTTTTTTTTTACTCACCATTGAATTCTATGCAATTATGATTACTTTAATTCTTCCATATGATAACTCTAGGGATCTGTAACGGTTTGACTCATGGATATCTTTACAGTTAGCGTGATGACAGTCAAGTCAATGTGACATTCAGTGACACAGACAAACACACAAACACACAAACACACACATCCAGTGGGTGCGTCGTTTAACAACCGGTCATTTGGCGATCTAAGCAAGCCGAGTTTACGATTTCCCGTCTCATACGTTCTATCTACAATAATAGTAGCGTACTTTACACATATAATTATACCGAAATACACAGTATTATTCCTTCTATTCGTCGGTATTTATATACCCCTGGAGGAGTAAGCTATTGATCGAAATTCTGCGCGATTTCAAACCCACTTGTTCGGACGTAGTCGTGGTCGCGGTTACGAAACTAATTTGATGAGAAATAAATTCCCACACACACACGAGTTTCCGATTCGTTAATAACTCTATCCGATTTTATTATTGTATTATTAGACCGTCTGGGCGGTGCACGTTCTAATGCGCTTGTTGTTTTCAGGACGGAATGTTTACGTGGAAATGTATCTGCTGTAATCTGCTTAGATTTAGTGAAATGCGGAGAACGAAAAACAGGAGAAACGTGAAGGGAGGGCACCGAAAGGTCGTTGAAATGTCATGCAATTTGTTGTAATGCGAGGGGCTTTATACTGTTTATTGATGCATCATAAACAATCGTAGCAAGTTTCATACAAAATCATAAGTTATTTTTAGAGTTATGATTTGTTTACGATTTATATTGAAAATATAACTGTTTCGATAAATTCAAAAAATCAGTATTTCCTGTAGAGGGAGTTTTGTGTCTTGTTAGGGCCTTTACACTGTTTATTGATGCATCATAAACAATCGTAGCAAATTTCATAAAAATTGTTAGGTTATTTTTAGAGTTATGATTTGTTTACGATTTATATTGAAACTGTGGCTGTTTCGATAAATTCAAAAAAATCTGCATTTCCTTTAGAGGGAGTTTGATGTCCTGTTAGGGCCGTTATACTGTTTATTGATGCATCATAAACAATCGTAGCAAGTTTCATAAAAATTCTTAGGTTATTTTTAGAGTTATGATTTGTTTACGATTTATATTGAAAATATAGCTGTTTCGATAAATTCAAAAAATCAGCATTTCCTTTAGAGGGAGTTTTATTCTTGTTAGGGCCTTTATACTGTTTATTGATGCATCATAAACAATCGTAGCAAGTTTCATAAAAATTCTTAGGTTATTTTTAGAGTTATGATTTGTTTACGATTTATACTGAAAATATGGCTGATTCGATAAATTCAAAAAATCAGCGTTTCCTTTAGAGGGAGCTTTATGTCAGGGCCTTTATACTGTTTATTGATGCATCATAAACAATCGTAGCAAGTTTTACAAAAATTCTTAGGTTATTATTAGAGTTATGATTTGTTTACGATTTATATTGAAAATATGGCTGTTTCGATAAATTCAAAAAATCAGCATTTCCATTAGAGGGAGTTTTATGTCTTGTTAGGGCCTTTATACTGTTTATTGATGCATCACAAACAAGCGTAGCAAGTTTCATAAAAATTCTTAGGTTAATTTTAGAGTTATGATTTGTTTACGATTTATATTGAAAATATGGCTGTTTCGATAAATTCAAAAAATCAGCATTTCCTTTAGAGGGAGTTTTATGTCTTGTTACGACCTTTATACTGTTTATTGATGCATCATAAACAATCGTAGCAAGTTTCATCAAAATTCTTAGGTTATTTTTAGAGTTATGATTTGTTACGATTTATATTAAAAATATGGCTGTTTCGATAAATTCAAAAAATCAGCATTTCCTTTAGAGGGAGTTTTATGTCCTGTTAGGGCCTTTATACTGTTTATTGATGCATCATAAACAATCGTAGCAAGTTTCATAAAAATTCTTAGGTTATTCTTAGAGTTATGATTTGATTACGATTTATATTGAAACTGTGGCTGTTTCGATAAATTCAAAAAAATCTGCATTTCCTTTAGAGGGAATTTTATGTCTTGTTAGGGCCTTTATACTGTTTATTGATGCATCATAAACAACCGTAGCAACTTGCATAAAAATTCTTAGGTTATTTTTAGAGTTATGATTTGTTTACGATTTATATTGAAAATATGGCTGTTTCGATAAATACAAAAAATCAGCATTTCCTTTAGAGGGAGTTTTATGTCTTGTTATCGCCTTTATACTGTTTATTGATGCATCATAAACAATCGTAGCAAGTTTCATAAAAATTCTTAAATTATTTTTACAGTTATGATTTGTTTACGATTTATATTGAAACTATGGCTGTTTCGATAAATTCAAAAAATCAGCATTTCCTTTAGAGGGAGTTTTATGTCTTGTTAGGGCCTTAATACTGTTTATTGATGCATCATAAACAATCGTAGCAAGTTTCATACAAATTCTTAGGTAATTTTTAGAGTTATGATTTGTTTACGATTTATATTGAAAATATGGCTGTTTCGATAAATTCAAAAAATCAGCATTTCCTTTAGAGGGAGTTTTATGTCTTGTTAGGGCCTTAATACTGTTTATTGATGCATCATAAACAATCGTAGCAAGTTTCATACAAATTCTTAGGTAATTTTTAGAGTTATGATTTGTTTACGATTTATATTGAAAATATGGCTGTTTCGATAAATTCATAAAATCAGCATTTCCTTTAGAGGGAGTTTTATGTCTCGTTAGGGCCTTTATACTGTTTATTGATGCATCATAAACAATCGTAGCAAGTTTAATCAAAATTCTTAGGTTAGTTTTAGAGTTATGATTTGTTTACGATTTATATTGAAAATATGGCTGTTTCGATAAATTCAAAAAATCAGCATTTCCTTTAGAGGGAGTTTTATGTCTTGTTAGGGCCTTAATACTGTTTATTGATGCATCATAAACAATCGTAGCAAGTTTCATACAAATTCTTAGGTAATTTTTAGAGTTATGATTTGTTTACGATTTATATTGAAAATATGGCTGTTTCGATAAATTCAAAAAATCAGCATTTCCTTTAGAGGGAGTTTTATGTCTCGTTAGGGCCTTTATACTGTTTATTGATGCATCATAAACAATCGTAGCAAGTTTCATAAAAATTCTTAGGTTATTTTAAGAGTTATGATTTGTTTACGATTTATATTGAAAATATGGCTGTTTCGATAAATTCAAAAAATCAGCATTTCCTTTAGAGGGAGTTTTATGTCTTGTTAGGGCCTTAATACTGTTTATTCATGCATCATAAACAATCGTAGCAAGTTTCATAAAAATTCTTAGGTTATTTTTAGAGTTATGATTTGTTTACGATTTATATTGAAAATATGGCTGTTTCGATAAATTCAAAAAATCAGCATTTCCTTTAGAGGGAGTTTTATGTCTTGTTAGGGCCTTTATACTGTTTATTGATGCATCATAAAGAATCGGAGGCAAGATTCATACAAATTCTTAGGTTATTTTTAGAGTTATGATTTGTTTACGATTTATATCGAAAATACGGCTTCGATAAATTCAAAAAATCGTACACTCAGTCACTAAATACGTAAATAAAGAGTGGGATTCATATCTCTATAGGTAATAACGGAGTTTCTATAAAACGGAGTCAAAATTAAGACTTGCGTCGCTACAAAACTAGGTTATCGGACTATAACACAATATTATAGCAGATAACCGTAGATTTTACACAGTAAACGGCTTCCGATTTCAAATCTCACGTCGTTATCGGATTTGTTGTGTTAATCTCCATAGGAAAAGTATCCACTGATTTCTCTATTGATTATATACATCTGTCTTTTTTGGCATTTTACTACGTAATGTATCAATGTATCATATGTATTGATACATAATAAATTGTATGGCTCAAATTTGAAATTGGGGACTTGTTGCTTAATTTTAGACATCGGTCCAGTAAATAAAAATAATAGAGATCTGAAATTAGTTTTTTAATAGTTTTTATTAAAACTAACAACTAGATACGTTAAAGCAGAACTGATTTCGTAAAAACAATCTTATTCCTTTTACTAGCATACAAAATACTTATTATTGTAAAAAAATATACATAAAAGAAAAACACTGAACCCTTTTGGGGTTAAGTCCTTCAAACTTAAAGACAAACATCAGTTCTAAAGAAAGATATAGGGTATCTCATGTGTTTGTTCTTAGATCACCTTTGATCTGAAGTTTGCCAATGAGATCACCCTGTATGATCAAGACTATAAAAGTTAATTGAAATTTCGTTTTAGATAATCGATCAGTTTAACAGTAAATCATTTTCTTTATGCTAAAAGTAAAATTTCCCTTGTTGATAAAATCCCGTTTCTTTAAGTCTAGCTACACATACACACATAAAAATTTTACGGAGAGAATTTGCACGTAGTTAGTTGTACACAAAAAAGAGTGATTTGTTCTCCGAAAATCAGTTGATTGTGTGCTAAAAATTGTTGATATACGTAATATCGGAGTTAATTTAACTACACAGCACGGAGTTGAAAATAGTTTATATCCGAAATGGTGAAAATTTTCACTGGAGCTGTGAAATGAAAATTAACACCATGCAGGGTGTTGAAATAACTGACAAAATGAGAGAAAGTACACTTTTTGGAGTTGATATGACTGAACATTGTGACGGAGTGATAAAACTCCTAAATGTAAACATTAATTCCCTGTGTAATATTGATTTCTAACTCCGTTTTGGAGTGAATAATCTCCAAAAAGGTAAGATTTATACTGTAAAGGCAAAAACTTACGGTTTGACAACAACAGGCGTCAATATGTCGCCACCAAGACGGTTTGCAGTTTGCTTCGCAGTGTGTTGTGGTCGTCACTTATACTCCTAAGTTTGCGGGGTGCAGTTGAGAGTGAGTTTCATTTCCATTACTTTTAATATTTTATATGTAAGTACATTATTATTTCAAATGGAGCAGTGTATTTTCATACGAGTTAAATACGGACAAATAAAAAAATGGGTCAGAATTATCAACGATGTACTAAATTTCGACACAATTAATACTACAGGTAAGTTACTTATATTACTACATATGTATGTATGTACGTAGACATATGTATGCGTGTACATTACTTATACGTTGTGCTCACATGCTTTTATAATTTTGTAGTTTATAAAAATGTTACGCACACTACTAATGTACTATAGAAAATAACTTGTGAAGATACCGGCTAGTCAAATGCGCAGTACGTTTGTTGCCGCATTTGTGGTACCTTCATACCGAGTATGACACTGCATTGTACCTACAGAATGCATGTCAATTTTTGTGTTTTTTTTATGAAGTAGTGTGTATTCCTTTGTCCGGCAATGCATTTTTTTTATTTTTTCTATTTGCCTTACAACATACAAAAATACAACAATTTTGCACATATTTCTTTTTTTTATGTAGGTACAGTTGGCAAGCTATTTAAAATAGCTGAGACAAAATATCAAGATATCAAGTATTATGATGACGCGAGTTATGAAATCGACAGGGAGTTATTGGTAGACTTCATATGGCACACTCAACGAGGAATTACTTTGGTGATAAAGACGGGCGAAGAGGATGACGATGTCAATACAAATCCTTTAAGTAAATATTAATTTTTATAAATAATATATTATTTGTTTTGATATGAGGTACACATTCCTTATAATAAGGCGAATGATATGTATATAGTTACCAATTATATTATATGTACTTAGTTATTAATGAAAGTACTCTAGACTTTATGTAGTCTGTTATATTTGATATTAGTTATTAATTTATTATTATTAATATTAATACGGAGATTATTGTTATATTTAGGATAAACTGTATTTTATTTATTGAGTATTGTGCAAACATGTATATTCATTTACTTGTTTTTTCGAAAAATAAATTGTTAAAATGTATTTTTGATTTTTACTGGTCCCCGTCATATTCCTAATAAAGATAAGAACCGCTCTGAAAAAAAACTACTCTATTTGGTACATATTTAACTTCATTACGTACGCAAACAACTCTTTTAGGGAAAGAATAATTTCGCCAATAAAACAAAAGCACCCCACAACAGGGTAATTTTTACACTAATAAAGGAGTTACGTAACATCTCCACGGATGTATAACTACTACTACAGAAGAACTTTTGCACTCCGGAACGCGGAAGTTTGACACGCGGGGAGATTATTTTATGTCTATAAAGGAGTAAACCTGCATTTCCCTAAACATATATTTTCAACTCCGTTACAAATAATAATAACTATCAAAAGAGTGAATGAGCTCTGTAAAAATTCAACTCCGTCTGATTTAATTACATGCGCAAACGGTCGCGAGGGAGATCCATAGCGGTGTTGAATCGGTGTTAAATCCAACTCCGTATTTTTATGTGTGTATAATATATAGTAGACAAATAGTTTATTGTTTATATTATAACCATCAACATCCCGATTATTAAACATTTCCCAATATTACACAACACTACACAAGATTTTCCAACTCCAAACTGCAAACTTGGCAACGCCGCGCTATATTTTAACCAAGCAACTACGATTTACCGTATACACTTTTCTCGAACGCAATAGACGCTGCGCGGTGCGCATTTTTCCCATAAAATTAATTCAATTCGCGTCCCATAATAGTGCCCGACCACGAAACGAGTGAATAGTCAAACAGGAAGTAAGGCCGTGTAAACAAGCCGGCCAGCAAGCAGCGTTCAATAGCAGCGGATTTCGTCCATGATCCACAGAGCGATCCACGGTTTCCCCTATAGCCGTGGTCGCGCCAAACAATGGCATAGAAAAACTGTAGAGGGCGTGGCCTCTGACTCAGTGATCTGTCACCGCGTGACAGCAGCCTGTTGACGCTAGAAGTTGCTAGGTTACCACTCGGTTTTGGTTTTATTCTCACTCCAATGAGATTGTAAAGTTGAATGAAGTTTGTAAATGACTCTTCTAGGGGTCAATTTATTATTATAATAATAACAATAATAATAATAATAATGGATGGAAAACAGGTTAATAATAATAATAATAAATTAAATTGTAGTTATAAATTATTAACTAACATTTTAGGTACCAAGATTCATGAACATCTAAAAGAAAATAATGTATTGCCCTCTGAGCAGAAAGGTATTCTAAATGACAGTTAAGGTTCAAAGGAACTGTTAATAATCAACAAGAAGCTTGTTGAAAAGATCAAGAAGACTCGAGGAAACCTATCCATGGCCTGGATTGATTATAAGAAGGCGTACGATAGTATCCCGCATGAATGGATTGTAGAAACCTTGAAGATGTATAGGATAAACCAAAAAATAATTTTTTTGGTAAACTCATGTTGTCTTTATGGTCTACTAAACTATGCTTGCGGGGAGAAGACTCGTGTGTTTTCTCAGAGCCGATTAACATTAATTGTGGCATATTTCAAGGTGATAGTTTATCTCCATTGCTCTTTTGCATAGGCCTGTTTGCACTGTCTAGGGAATTGAACGAGGATAAAGTTGGTGTTCAGTTATTACCTGGCGAAAAGGTCATTCATTTTATATGGATGACTTGAAACTTTATGCCAAAAATGATGAGCAGTTGAAGAGGAGCCTCAGTATTGTTAAACAATTCTCTGACGATATTGGGATGCAATTTGGCCTAGAGAAGTGTGCCAAAATTAGTATTGTCAAAGGCAAAATTGAGAAAACCGCTGAGATATGTCTGAATGATCATACTAGTATTAATGACCTAACAGATAATCCCAGATATAAGTATCTGGGAGTGGATGAAGCCTTTGGTATTGATGATGAAGGCATGAAGGTGAAGGTTATAGGCGAATACATTAAGCGTGTGAGGAAAATTTTAAAGTCTGGTTTAAATGGAAAGTATAAAATGCAAGCGATAAATGCATATGCTATTCCTATATTTCGATACAGTGTTGGTGTTTTAAACTGGACGAAGAAGGAAATACGCGATTTGGACATTAAAACTAGAAAACAGTTAACATTAAATTTTATGTTTCATCCTAGGTCCGATGTCTGCAGGCTATACCAGCATCGTTTAGATGGAGGTCGTGGTTTGCAGCAATTGGAAAATATTTATGATTTGGAAATGTTAAATTTAGGAAATTTTATAAAGACCAACTATGAGGATAAAGTCATTAAACAATTAATTAGGGATACTTCTGGTAAGTCAATAAATAGTAAACATAAACTAATTTTAGAAAAAACAAATCAGATGGAAGAACTAGTAATTATAGAAATAAAACTTCGGCGGTGAGTTTAAAGCGAGAGATTAAGTTAAGAATGAATCGGAAAAGAATTGTGGAGGGTGATGGTATTTCAAAGTCTGGATCTTCATCTTGGCTTTGTCATGGGAACATTAAGGCTGAAACGGAATCCTCTATCGTTGCGGCGCAAGATCAGGCAATACGTACCAGATACCATGACCAGAAGATTATGAAAGTTGCTCATGATGGGAGTTGTAGACTGTGTCATCAGGCTCCGGAACATGTCTACCACCTATTGGCGGCTTGTCCAGTCTTAGCTGAATCGCATTACATTGCTAGGCATGATAGGGTGGGAACATAATACATTACAATTTACGTTCCCAACTAGGTTTAGCAATGGATGTGTCTCGGTGGTATGACCACATCCCATCTCCTATTGTGAGTAACGATCATAGTACCGTATTATGGAACATGCCTGTTGCCACTGATAGAATGCTTGATGGTAATAAGCCAGATATCGTGGTAAAGGATTTCCAGAGGAAGCACGTTCATAGAAATCTCGGTACCTGCTGATGCGAATGTTGTAAGGAAGGAGCTTGAGAAACAACTTATTTATAAGGATCTCTCTATAGAAGTTGGACGTATGAGGGGAATGAAAGTGAACATGGTTCCGGTGATTGTAGGTTCATTGGGAGCAGTTCCTCTAAATTATACTAAACATATGAAAGAGTTGCCGTGCAAAATTTCGCCCTGGGAAAATCAAGACATTGCGGTTTTGGGAATATTTTGACTTAATACTATAAAAAGTTCCCTGGTTCAAATCCAGGTTGTGGCAGTAATTTTTGATTTATTTAAAATTTACATCCCGCCTGTATATCACCATATTATTAACCTATAATATTAATTTGACAAAATAAGTCATTCAACATTTTCATTTGTCTTTCAAAGCCCTTTTTAATAATTTAAACTTCATAATTTAACAACATATGTAAACAAAACAAACACTAACATTAACTCCAAGAATTTAAATATTTTAGACCAATTATTTTAAACCATCACCCGCATATACACACTCTTCAAACAAAGAAACCTCAAAAGCAAAAGAATGTCGGACCCCACGCGCAAGCAAAACGCTGGGAAATCGAGTAGAAAGAAAACAAAGGCGTAAAGGTTGAAATGAAGAGCAGGCGCGGGGGAGAAGGGCGAGGGACTGCGTCACCTAGCGGTATCTTCCGTAACTAACTTCCGCGCCGTCACAAGTCCGTGTCTTGTTTTTGTGTTTGCGGACTTATTTCGGTACGGTGCCAGCTAGATCCGGTGGAGATAAGATGCGGTGCGTAACCGTACGCAAAGAGCGATTTTAATCTCCGAGGTCTCCCTCGTGCCGGTAAAGCAGATCCCCGCAACAGCGGCGGTCTTCAGATTTCGAGCGGAAAACCCGAGAAGTGTGACAATCGCAAAAGGAGGAAAGGGAGAAGAAAGGATTTTTAGGAAATAAAGAAGAAGAAGAAGAAGATCCGTGAAGGCGTTTGTGGGAAATTGGGAAAGAAGAATGTTGGTTTTGATGTTTGTTTTTTTAGCTGCAGGAGCAAATTCTATTTGATCAAAATCGTGTCTGCATTAATAGCAGGTAGCCAGGATATTTTGAAACTTTTGACAGTATTCAGAACGTCAGCGGTTGCGAAACGTCACTTCAACACGCAAATGCATGGAGAATGCGATGAGGAGGAGAAACACGCGCGCACGTACAGTGCAACAATATTAAAGCATCTTGGTGTCTATGTGTATTTCGATTGCGGATAGCCGTGTTCTTATGTTTTCGCGAATAAATACAAGAAAGATTGTAAGACGGTATGGTAACATTAAAACTTATTTGGAATATTGAGCATAATTCTTTATGAACTTTCGTAGTTAGCGCTGAAGACGGGGTAAAACCCGAAAATATAGTATGCTAGAAGCCAATATAATATATTAATCATCAGAACCAATAACCTTTTTACTTTATCATATGTAGTATGACAAGGAGGTTTAGTCTTAGCATTTGTGAAATATTTTGCAAATAAGCCGCTATTTCTGGAATTTCGTCGAAATGGCTAAATAATAAATTATTGTAGAGGAAATTCTAAATAATTTATGACTATGAAATTTTTTGGTAAACTAAATATTTTAGCCGCACGAGCAAATTCTATTTCATCGGGATCGCTCGTACTGCATTAAAACACTAGTATTAAAACTAGTTAGTCAGGATTTGTCAGATATTGTGATTCTAATGATAGTAGGTTGTGTCAAATGCTGATGTTATGACATTACATACTGTAAATATAATCAAAATATCTGTCTAGTTCTAGTAGTTTTATTTTAATGCAGACGTGGCCGATCTCGATCAAATAGAATCTCATGCGGCTAAACTATTAATATATGGTATGATAAAGTCATGTGTCTGGCCACATCAGATTTTTTAATAGCCAACAAAACTATGTGCTTCAAAGTACCATGGTTGTAGCTCACTGACAGTTATTATTCTATTTTCACATACTCAATGCGATGCATTGTTTTCAAATGTGCCTGCGAGTACAATTGGACCGTCTGAGAAATCTAATGACTGACTTGGAAAACTTAAACAAATGATGTAATGTTTTCGTAACTGTAACTTCTCCAGAACAATTTGTGCTCTATGTAATCTTCATTCTTCTAACTTTGTACCTCTATCTGTTGTTCCGTGCCTTGAAGCAAGTTTCTAAATGTTCTAGTAATTTCTTGCAATTTCTCTCGTTGTAAGCAGTTTCAGTTAAAATTATAGTTTAACTTGTGTAGAGGTATTCAGTTAGCTAAGCTATTTTTTTAACTTTAGTGTATTTCGTTGAACAAACACAATAAATCGGTTATGTTATTTTGTATTTTGTGATATGGATATTAATTAATATTGATATAACTACATAAATACAATTATGGAATACCTATATTAATTTTAATGTGTTCATGAACTTAAATTAATTACAAATTATGTATGCAATTATGCGGAACTAATTCTGTAAACAAATGATACAAAATATAATGAAATAGAATATATCAAATAATGCATAAATTATATTCAACTTTATTAAAATATGAGTAGGCATTGCATACATTTCAAATATGCAGGCAAAAAATATGATTACAGAATAACTCCGTAAGTTTATATTGGTAGGCCATCTGTTTTACTATACAGTAACTGAACGTAATACTGACTAAAAGAAAACGATTAATATCAAATTACATACCGTCACCCACTTGAATGAAGAAATGTTTAGATTATGAGGTTTGTAATTCAGTTAAAGTGGTTGCTTGGCAACTATAAACGTTGTCTGTTTTTGTGACTATAGATCTGTGAAGTATCAGTTGTAGGTATTTATGTATATCAATAGTATATACGCAAACAAACTAGAAACTATCCTACATGTTCATAAAATGAATTCACTACATTGTGAATGGTTTCAGGAGTTAATATCCATAGTAAAATAAACAGTCTGTATATTACAAATATATTTAAACAATAACTTGTTTAAAGCCAAAAAACTTTTGTTTAGAGAATTATTTAGGTGTTCCGGTTTTTGTGACGTTCCCTATATATAGAGAAGTAGTAAAAATGACAAAATTTCAGCAAATTGCTCTAACTTTTCTCTACTTATAGTACCCTTGCAAATCTTTGAAATTATACATTGTAATCTCATTATAGCAGCACATTAAGTCGAGATTCGAGTCGTTGGTTGCTTTCTAAGTCACTAATCAATTTCAAAACTGGACTACCAACTGTTGTACGAAGCACGCCGTATTATAATGCAATCTCCAGACAAAATCTGAATATTCATGATCATGCTGCAGTTGATCTACCGTGCTTAACAGTAACTTCTTCCGAAATGACACTGACATGAATAGAAATTACGCTTTGTCTGAGTAGAGATTCAGTACATTTCAAAACGCTACTATATTTTCCCCTTAAGGGGAGCATTTTCATTACAATATTAATCGAAGAAACAAAAACGTAAGTTATGACATTACGTCGTTGTTTTTGTCCCGTAAATTTTATTCGTTTAACTTTAGCAATTAATTACTCCGGAAATACTATATAGATTTCAGCGAAACAAAGAGTAAAATCACCTGCGGAATACTAGCTTTCAATGTGCATTTTTGTAATCATTGGATTAGTGCTTGACCCACAAAAACATATTATGTAATACCAGCAATTCCTTTATTAGAAGAGCTGGAATAATGAAATATAGACTATACGCTACCCACTAGTTCATAGGTTTAAAGCTTATTTCATAATCATTGTTTATCTTGCATTTTCCCTACAAAAGATCGAGTTGAAGCATCTTATGCTTGTTGCAATTGACGCAGGGCTCTTCGGTCTTTCGGGTGAGCGGGGGAAGGGATCGACAGCGACGCTGCAAGTAGTGGCGGATCGCACGTGCATTAGTTACTAGGAGAACAGTGTTTACGGACGCAATACATATAACGACACGGCGATTATGCCTCGCCAAAGAAATTTGCATATCCGTCGACAGATTACCGAATTAAAAAATAAAGGCAAAATGAGTCAATAAGATAACTAATTACATAAATTATTGGTTAATGAACTACATACATAAATTATATGAACTCATACACTGTACAGCTTATAATTGAATGATTGAATCAATTATTATTATTTTTATAGGTTTTACTAGTGTTTTGCATTGATTTCAGAAACAAGAAGTTACAATATGCAAATAGTAGAATTTTGGAAATCTAAAAAGGCCTATGTTCTTTGCCAAGAAAAATGCTTTCATTTTACTACTTCTCGATAAACAAAATAATGATTTAGGGGTAACAACTCCGTTGCTAACAGGCAACAGAGCGACTAGCCGATTAGTAGTGTAACAATATTAAGTATCGACAGCCAAAGAAACACAATAATATACTTTCTATGCAAGCTTTTAGATATACTACGAAAAACGCTATGGAAAAATTGTTATAACTTTTACGAAAATTAAATGTATAGGAAATGGAAAAAAATTGTTACATATCTGTGCTTCATATGACAAATTCGTAGGTAATTAATCGTTGTATTTACTCATTTACGCTGAGAAATTTTCTTTGTGGCATACAACCCCTAAATCACAGTAATTTTGTCTACTACTTACTTGAGTATTGCGGCACAAATTACATATCTTTGCAACAAAAAAATGTTTATAACTTTCACAAAAACTATTTAAATCCTTTTCTCTTAGGCCAAATTGTAGGTACCTATTGATTGGGATTATACTTTAAATGATTACATTAAAAGCTGAAAGGCCTCCACATCACGATATTATGTATGACACCAAGTGCAGGGAGTTGAATAATAACATGTTTATAACTTTTTCAAAAATTATTATACAGCTCTCCACCATATACTAAATTATAGGTAATTAGATGTGGTAGTCTTATTCATGAATGCAAATAGTTTTTCAAATTTACTTTTGTGGGAACGTCCCAATTGTTGATAATTTTGGTATATCTGATGTTCGGATTATACACAGAGAGAAATTTTTGTTTGATTCAAATAAATATGCATTGACTCAAAGAAATTTGTTGTTTCAATAGAGGCAAAGAAATATTTATTTGCGGGTAAAAACGCATTTATTTGAAATATTTGTTTGGTAGAAAGAACATTGATTTGCGTCAAACAACTTATGTTTCCAGTTAAAAAGTTTGCAATTTGTGTATTATAAGAAATGAGATTTATTTACTTCAAATAATTATGATTGTGTTGAATGAAAGAATTACATTTTTTTTAAATTAACAAAATTGTTGGTCGAGTTAAAATGCTTAAAATTATTAATTTGTTGAAGGAATTAATAGACAAGAATTTTTCGGAAGACTCGCCATGTGTCACCTCCTTTTTGGGATGTCGCACATCCTCGACCAGTGCTTGGTCTTCCCAACCCAACATATAGTCAATGTTAAGTTAGTAAAGTGTACTCTGATTTGTAATCGCAACTTGAACCTGCAGGCACTGTACTCTATAAGTTCTATACTGTCGATCACGCGGCTTTATACTCTCGATATGTACGAAGTGCGAGGAGAGAGTTTACAGCGCCATCTAACAATACAGTTGGATGACATTAAAAATATATTTATTTGAATCAAAATATGATTTCTTTGGTGGAAGGAAACCTATTTTAAAGCCAAAACAAAAATATTACTTTGAAGGAAATAAATATCTTCTTGTGTACAAATATATTTATTTTAATCAAAATATGATTTCTTTGGCGGAAGTAAACCTATTTTTAAGCCAAAGACAAAATATTACTTTAAGCGAAATAAATCTCTCCTTATATACAAATTTATATGTTAGAATCAAAATTATATTTCATTGGTGTAAAGAAACGTTTTTTTTTAAATCGAAACTAAAATATTAGTTTAAAGGAAAGTAATTTTTGTTTGTATCCATATATATTTATTCCACTTAAATAAATATTTCAAATAAATTAATCTCTGCAAGCAAATAAACTAGAGTATTCAATGAAGTAAATATTGTTGGCGTCAAAGAAATATGTTTTGACCCAAAAGAATAAATTCAAACAAATACATTTCTTTGAAACAAGAAATCTTTTCTCTCTGTGTATAGAAGACGAAATACATAAGAAAACAGTTGAGAAACATAAAAAACGGACACAAAAAATATTAAAGACTAAAAAAGCCACCGCAGGGCGCAGATGGGGTGCTGACTTATTTTCAAAAGTAGGTAATTCTTGTCCCGGTTTGAAATTTCATAATTATGATAAGCCTAACGATAAGCAGCTTTGCAAAATAATCAAACTCAGAGTAATCATTAATGTTCATCTTGATTTTAAAGTTACATAATAGGAGTAGCAAATATGAGTAGCAATATACTGTCAACTTATGAGTCACTTCTGTCGAAATATGAAAATACATCGACGGATTTAGCGCAGCCAAGGAGTGAATAGGAGCGCAAAGCGTCCATAAACTATCGATATTTACGATTTTGCGGGATTATTATGGTTTCAATTATTATTATTGCATCAACCGGGGCCCTAGCTAGGGGCATTCCGGTTCTAGGTATACCGGGCAACGAGATATTTTACGGCAGTCGTAAAACAACAGAGGCTATACATGTGCAGCATATGGTCAAAGTCAGCACGAATCTTGCAAGCCGCCACCACAAAGGTGTTACTGGAGACGCCAAGAGGTTCTTACTGACTGACCTGAAGTGTTTTCAAATTTCTACAATCAATTTTTAAATACAATATATGTAGAGAAATTATACAGAAACAAACAAAGAAAATGTATGAATGACAAATTTAGAAAAAAAAGGAATTCTATTATGTATATTTAGTTGGCCAAATTCCTGCCAAATCTAGCAGAGTTCTTCTATCGGCAAAGGAATTCGAAACAAAATAAAGATATCTTGAATGCTGGCAATAGTCACTGGTCAAATATTGGAAGAAAAGAAAAGATTGTTCAGGTTTTATTTGTGTAAAATTCTCTTCGCCAAAACTATAGTTAAAGATCTGGAAGCAAACATTATGAGATCTCAATATCTTCTTCTCTAGAATCTAGATTGTGAGAAGTATTATATAAAATGGAGAGGCTTGATTTGATAATAAATCAGGAAGATATGAAGGTTTGCAAAATCACGAAATTTATGTTCACAAAATCACAGTTCTCAGAAAAATTGTTTTAACGTACATTATTGTGTATCGTCAAATGACATAGTAAGTAATTATGATGACTTTGTTCTTTAATATTTTAACTCCTTTGAAATTTGAGATTGAGATTTCGTCAAAACTTTTCATTTTTAGAAATTCTATATGAGAAGAATGTTTTATTACTTTACCACAAACAAATTACTCAAATAATCTTTGTAGCAAATAAATATCTGTATGAATTAGGTGGAAAAGTCAAATTACATTTTATTTAGAAAATATTACGAACTATAATTTTTAAAATAGTCACTTTTATTGTAAACTGATGGTTAACGAATTATTGACAGTTGCAGTTGCAGTTCACACCATACAAAAATATTAGCAACGATGCCATTGATGGAACCTTTTGATATATTGTTTCAGGCTAGCATTTTTTAGCGCCTTTCGGACTAATTATCACTGCTTTCCTATTTATATTATTGTTGTTCAATAGAGAAGTCAACATTGTGATACGTCAAGAACAGAAAATCTCATGTAAAGCTGTTATCCTGTCTGTAAACTTGTCTTACGTACGGACTATAGTACCATCCATATAAGATATACTGCCACAAAGAAGTTTTAAGAATAGATAGACAAAAGCAGACACATATTGTTCAAAGATGTGCAAGAAAGATCAAATCAGGATAGTAACTTTCACTCCTCCATTGTTTATGAATTAATAAACATTTACTCTAAGATAATACAAACAAATACATAATAGGAGATTGCTCAATACAATAGATATTTGTTTAGAAAACATACAAGGAGACAATAAACCGTTAAAAACAAAACTTGACCGAGATAGAATAACAAAATAAACGAAATACAATAATTTTATAGTAAATTTTATGTATAGGAAGCAAAATAAAACAATCATATGCAACAAAAAGAAAAATCTGATGTGCCCAGGCACATGACTCTATCATACAATATATATTAATAGTTTAGCTGCATGAGATTCTGTTTGATCGAGATCGGCCATGTCTGCATTAAAATAACTACTAGAACTAGACAGATATTTTGATTACATTTACAGTACGTAATGTCAAAATACCAGCATTTGACACTACCTACTGTCATTAGAATCACAACATCTGACAAATCCTGGCTAACTAGTTTTAATACTATAGTGTTTTAATGCAGTACGAGCGATCTCGATGAAATAGAATTTTCTCGTGCGGCTAAACTATTTATTTTACCAAAAATAGTCATAAATTATTCAGAATTTCCTCTACATTAATTTATTATTTATCTATTGCGACGAAATTCCCCACGTCTTCAGTGCTAACTACAAAAGATCATAAAGAATTATGGTCAATATTCCAAATAAGTTTTAAGGTTAACATACCTTCTTTAACATACAATCTTTCTTGCATTTATTCGCGAAAAGATAACAACATTGCTATCCGCACTTGAAATACACATTGACTTTGTGAACACCAAGATGTTCCAATATTATTTCGCATAGCGTACGTGCGCGCGTGTTTCTCCTCGTCATCGCATTCGCCGTATATATTTGCGTGTGGAATTGACGTTTCGCAACCGCTGACGTTCTGAATACTGTCAAAAGTTTCAATACAGCAATACACACAAATAACACAAACATTTGTTCATTATTTTCAAAGCCCACGTCGTACAAACAAGTTGAAGAAATAAAGCATACCAAACGTCACTCGAGAGAATTGAATAAAAAACAAGTGGTGGAGATATAATCGCGAAAAACGTATCAAGACATGTGTCTGGCTGTCAATTATGGAGACACATCATCGGGTAGAAAGCAAAACAAATGCTTACCGCGTGTCAACATAGATAAGATTCTTTTGCGTGTGTTGGGAATGAGGAGAAATTTACTTCAAGCGCGACACCGATCTTTCCTGGTGCTGGAAATCGATATTATTGTTGCCGGGAAGTGAATTATGTGGGTACATGTCACACCACAGAGATGTCTTAAACGTAAACTTTAGGGAAATTGTTTAGTTTCTGGCGCGTTCCGAGAAAACCTATTAACTATTTGTATCATATCCTGTTTGTGGAGAATCATTTGCAGTTTCGAGGAATTGGTTCGTAATAGTGGGGTTTTTAGGTGCCTATTGTCATGGTTGCGAGGTCATTTTGGTAGGAAGTAGTGTGTGTGTGTGTGTGTGTGTGTGTGAGTAAATTACACGGTATGTGTAGATAGAATTTGCTAAAAAATTATAATAATCAAGTAATAACAATATTTCCAAATGACACATTCCATGTCATAACAGCAGGAATTCAATCAGATTATTTCATAATTTATAATAATAAAAACTAAGTAGAACTTAGAACCCTGAGAAAATAGTTGATAGAATGATTAAGAAGCAGAATCAAAAAATGTATGTAAATCAAATATCTACTTTAAATACTTTGTCTGTAGAAAAGAAGAAATATGTTAAAATACCGTTCGATTGTGCATATACAAGGGGTTTGAGAAGTATTTTTACATCACAAAATCTCTGTATAGCATATTCGACTCATCATAGCATAAAAAGCCTTCTTGGAAACCCAAAGGATAAGGTAGATGTACTTGATAAATCTGGTATATATTGTATCAAATGTCATGACTGTGAAAAAGAATACGTAGGCCAGACTAGAAGAACAATTTTAACTAGGTTCAAAGAACATGTAGCTCATTTTAAATATAATCGTTTTGAAAAATCTAGTGTGGCTCAACATATTTTAGATACATGTCATAAAGTAGTTGTAGATGACTTAAAACTTGTAAAAGCGGTGTCAAATAATAGGGAACTAAACAGCTTGGAAAGTATCTTTATTCACTTGAATAGAGATAAATTAATAAATTCAGACAGGGGTCCTATACCTAGTTCGCCATTGTTTGACCTGCTTTAATTAAAACATGTTTTTTACGCTTCAATGATCAAAATTCACTGAGGCGTGACGAACAAATGGGTATATATAGGCTAATTTTTAACATGGACGTCACTTCCACTAGTGATTTGCTTGGACAATATCCAGTAAACATACTATGAAGTGCTAATCTCTTTTCTTTTTTTTTAGTTTCTACTGTAGATGGCAACATAGTTGCTGAAATACGTATTTAGGTTCTAAAATACTTGTTGTGGTTAGGGGTTTATAATTTTATTATTAAGTAGAACTTATTAAAAATGTATGAACAGTCAATTCCGCTTAATCGGGACAGCCCTGAAGAACGGAAACAAAACCTAGGAAATAACGCAATTTTACTCCGTCTTTTCTGGACAATATGAATTTGACAAAGGAAAAAAATAGCTTTCTTACTCATTCCCCCTATTGATAACAAGCTATTGAAATTTAAATTTTTTTCATTTTTGCGATATTTAATGTAAAAGATCTCTGATGGGACCAGGACAAAAAATCTAAAACTTTCATAATTAATTCACCTTTTTATAAGGTCTAATAATAAATAAAAACTTTCTTGTGTATTGCACCGTGTTTGGAGTAACATGCCCTCAAACATGGGGAAAAACGTTAATCTGCGCTTACTAGCAAATACGATAATTCCGTCCTGAAGTTGGAAAACCACAATTATTTAAATTTATTACATTTTATTACAATGTTATTAACTTTATTCAGCTTAAAATAATTATAATAGATTAATTACTTATTTTTACAACACACATATTTCTAAATAATCATATACATATAATATCAGTAAGAATATGTTATATTACTGCTTCTATAAAAATATAATATAAATAAATAAACAATTCCAGCAGGCTTGGATTTTTTCAATATGTTAATGTTGGCCACTACTTGTCCCCACCGCTCCCTTAGTTGTGAGTCTGTTCTAACAGGCTAACTAATGAGCTGAGCCAGAAGCCAGTTATACTGTTTTCTGAAAAATTTAACTAATTATATAAAACAAAATCTGTCAAGCATATCGAAACTTATATATTTCTCTGGTGGTGCAGCAAGTCAATACAAGAACAAAAAAAACTTTGCAAACTTATCGTATCATAAAATACATTTTGGGTTAGATGCCGAATGGCATTTTTTTGGATGTGCACATGGAAAAACGCATGATACGGTATAAGGGGGACAACGAAGCGACTAGTGGCTAAAGTCAGTCTACAAAGACCACTTAATAGCCAAATCATTAATGTAGAAGATATGTTCTCCTTTTGTAACGGACACCTACCAGGGGTAAAAAACTACATCTTAGTGGCAAAAGAAGAGGTTTCAGAACACAAAACCCCTTTTTATGATAGGGTTCAGAGATCCAAGCAGATAAAAGGAACTAGAAGTTTTCACAAATTCTCTCCTCAACCAACAGAAGGTGTAATAAGACGTTACATCATATCAACTTCAGAAACGTATGAAAATCACTTAGTTTTATAAGTCTCTTTTGTAAAAAATGACATAATTGTTATGAATAGTATGCTTTGTTTTGTATTTACTGAGAATTTTTAATTAAATTTGATTCACCGTCATGCGATTTTGCTCTCATTTTAAAGGGCTGTTATTCCAAACACTGTGCAATACACAAGAATGTTTTTATTTATTATTAAATCTTATGAAAATATGAATTAATTTTGAAAGTTTCAGTTTTTTTTACTTTACCATACGCAGTATGTAAAGTATTGTAATCGTGCCGAAAAATTTTTTTGAGATTTTAGCGGAAATAGGTCTTTATGGGTCCCCTGAACATTTTTGACCAAGGTACAAAAAAATGTCTGTGTGTGTGTGTGTATGTGTGTGTGTGTGTGTGTGTGTGTGTGTGTGTGTGTGTGTGTGTGTGTGTACCCAATTTTTGTTAATTCATTTCCGGAGAAACTACTAAAGGTATCGGCACGGAACTTCATATTTAGAAGTTTCATGACCAAACTTAGAGTTGAAAAGCTTTTGGTTCAAAAGGGTCCAAAGGAACTGGGTGTTTACTCCAACCTTTTTTCAAGGATTTTAGAAATCAGCCGCCATTTCTGTAATTTCGTCAAAATAGTTAAATAATAAATTAAAGCAGAGGAAATTTTGAATAATTTATGCCTATGACATTTTTTGGTAAAATTAATAGTTTAGCGTTTTAGTTTATTCTAAGCCTTTTTCAAGGATTTTGGAAATGAGCCGCCATTTCTGTAATTTCGACAAAATAGTTAATTAATAAATTAAAGTAGAGGAAATTTTGAATAATTTATGCCTATAACATTTTTTGGTAAAATTAATAGTTTACCTTCAAGAGCAAATTCTATTTGATCGAGATCGGTCGCAACTGCATTGATATGAAATTACATAGTAGCCAGGATTTTGACAAATATTTTTTTGTGTTGTCACATTCGAAAACAGCTGATCTCATCAGAGGTTGGAGAACCACTATGGAACGTGCCGCTGTAGTGCGCAAAATTATAAAATACAAATTTAAAATAAAATAAGATCACCAATTTGATTGTTTGTTGATAAGAAATATCAACCCGTCTTTATATCTAATTCTAAAAATGATACATTGAGAAAATTATAAATAAAGTATAGCGATGAGTGTAGTTTTATTTTAGTATGTTGGTAGGGATGTGTCATGAACAAATAGAAATCTGTCAGAATTTGAATTACCTTTTTAAGGTGCGTTTTCATTAGTGATAGTGGCAGTGGTAGCAGACGCCGTTATAGTATCTCCAATAGAAAATTGTTAGTCACTCATGTTTATGTACATGCAAACTAATATGTGTCATTATCACGATAGGTAAGAAATACTATAATTTCGTATTCTACCACCGCCATTAGCTACCATTACCTACCAATCGGAACGCACCTTTCGTCAAAGTGGTACCAACCTAGCATTTACTATACAGAATAAATGATTTCTATTTCTTTTTTTAAATACGTATTTCTTAAAAAGCAACACAAAAAACGTTGATGTCACTCGTGCCAAAAACTACATAGCGCTACTCGCTCATATGCGACGGCAACACTCCGCCTTCGGTGACGCGCCGTATCACCACTCGTCGCGCTATTCCGTACTTTCGGCATTTGTGACATAAATAACTATTATTCTAATGACGTAGTGTAGGTAGTGTCAAATGCTGATGCGTTGACAATACCTACGATTTATCTCTATAGAATAGATTCTCATGCAGCTAAACTATTAATTTTATATATTGTATGATAAAGTCATGTGTCTGGCCACATCAGATTTTTTGTCCTGGTCACATCAGATATTTGACATTAAACATCGTAAAAATAAGAAATTTTAAAATTTCAATAACTTGTCACTTGACCAGAGTTTTTATTTTCTAAATTTTGTAGTACGCGTTTGAACTTCCGCGAACGATCTTTTCGGTTGAGCTTTGAGCGGAAAGCTCAACCGGAAGTTAGAACACGTACGACTATCAAACGACACATCTAAAGAGTTGCAGTAAAGTAGAAACCCCGTACTTTAGAACACAATTTTCCCTGTTGGAGATCGCAGGACTGCCAATATAACGCGCGCAGTTATACTAAAGCAAGAAGTACCAACGGCAGCGACTTTTCCACTTACCAACCCCGTTCTGTTTATGTCTGGTCGATTATTTATAGCCCGAACGTTTAGGATTCAGTTTACTTTACGACCGGTGCGGGACATACAGCTATTCCCATACAGTCGTAAATTATTAAACATAATTATGCAACTAAATTGACTTACGCCAGCACCCCGGCCATGGCTTAAGTACGTTCGATATTTTTTCTTAACGACAACTTTAGTTCGCGCATCAATCTTACCCAAATAAAATTGTGTATGTACTATCGTGGCCATATATTATGTCCCTTCTTTTGACGTTGATTTTCTCGCAGACCTAGGGGCGAAAACATTTGAAAAAATTCTGATACTGTCCTTGATTAATATGCTACAACTCATAAAAATTAGAAAGCTGTATATGTTGGCGTTTTCCCAATTTTTCCAAATTAAGTAGAATTGGTGCTGTTTCTGCCCCGTAAATTTTATTCGTTTAACTTTAGCAATTAATTACTCCAGAAATAATCTATAGATTTCAACGAATTAAAAAGTAAAATCACCTGCGGAATGCTAGCTTTCAATGTGAATTTTTGTAAAATCATTGGATTAGTGGTGAATACTAAATTAAGTTAGCTAAACGTGAGTACCGGGTAATTTTAATTAGATAATTCATAGCTGATTACTGGTAAAATTATTATGTGATAATTAATATGTTATTAATTATTATACGTTGTTATTAATTTAATAATAAATATTCAATATTCTCATTATTTTCTACAGTAGTATTCAACTACTTCAGACTTATAAATGAAGAACATGACACCTCTTTCGCAAATTATAATACATATAGATACATTTCGGATTATATATTCAAATTAGATTTGTGAGTAACTAATAATAGGCTAATTATATGTCAAATCCCAGCTTTGGCACATTTTTTACCTAACCACCATGGAATAATTCAATTTAGTATAACTAAATAATTATTATTATCACTGTTCAGCATTTTCTATAAGGTTTTTCCTGATAATCGGCACAAAAGGGATTGTGGGTATTTTTTATTCTTAAAAATTAACTAATTTAATTTTAATGCAACCTCGATCTCGATCAAATAGAATCTCATGCAGCTAAACTAGTAATTTTATAAATAGTATGATAAAGTCATGTGCCTGGCCACATCTTTTCTTTTTCAAGCAAAACGTTTCGTTTTTTACGAAAATTTAGTTGAAATTCTTTCTGATAAAATTGGTTGCCTATTTATAACATTTTTTAGACTAAAAAAACTTATAATATAGACACGAACTTCAAAAAGATTTTAAAGAAAATCTTAAACGTTATAATTCACTGTCCATTTACAAAATCCTGTTGCAGGAGAATATTCAGGAATATTTCAGGATTTTTAATTGCAAGGTCAAAAAATTTCAAAAGATCGTTGAATTCAGAAGAAAATCATAAATATTGGAGAAAACAACTTCATTTAATGTCTTGCATGAGTACGTTAAAAAGCAAAAGCCACGCCCACGGAACATTTCAAGAAAAAAATTGTTATTTCCTGGCTGTGAACAGAACTTTAGTGGCAAACCAAAAATCGGAAATAAATACAAATACGGAGCATGTAAACATTATTCATTACGCATACATAAATAAAATGATAGAAAACATCGAGGTGAAGTGCATTCCAAACAAAACCATTTAAAAAATGTCGTGATTTTTCCTTTGTTGGAAACGACGAACCACAAAACACAATAAACTGTTAGCATAATTATACAAACAATTAGCCTGGTAATAACAGTTATTAATAGTAATTATAGTTTCTTATTAACCTACTTGATTTATTAATTTATTTATTATTGGTATTGGGAAAGAGAAATTCGGTAAACCCTACACCAGACATAGTTATCGATAACACAGTTGTTGAGATAGTGGTCGAATTTAAATATCTAGGTGTCATTTTAGATAATAGTTTGAAATTTACGAGTAATATGGAATATATAGTTAAAAAGGTGAGTCGAAAGATTACCTACTTAGGAAGAATATCTAATAAACTTACATTAAAAGCTAGAATATCTTTGTACCATACGATTATAGAACCATATTTTTACTATTGCAGCAGTATAATATTTTTGTGTACAGACAAAGACATTAAAAAGATTCAAGTACAACAAAATCGAGCACTCAGAATTTTATTACAAAGCTCCAGGTTAACCAGTGTCGAGTCCATGCTGAGTAAATTAAATTTTTTGAATGTTAAACAAGGAACGGTATATCAGGCACTCACGTTGGTATATAAATGCATAAATAATAAACTCCCAAATTATATGAGTAATTATTTAACATACAATAGTCAGCAGCATGAATACAATACTCGGCAAAAGGACCACTTCAGATTACCAAAATATACAAAAAGCAGCACACAAAATTCATTTTATTATAAAGCACTGAAGATGTTTAACACCCTACCAAGTGATATAAAAAACAGTAGTTCGCTAAGTCTTTTTAAAACATCATGTCGGGTACATGTATTGGCTAATTTTAAGTAGTTGATAAGTTTAGTACTTAGGAAACCAAATTTATTGTGATTATTAGTTTCTTTTAACTAAATAAATATCATTATTATTATTATATCGGTTATCGATAAAAAAAAAACACGAAATAAACAGGCAGAAGTATCGCTAGAGCTACACTTTGTATCCGTTAACGAAAACCGTTTTATAAATTTAGAATATTCGATCTGACCGACTAGCGACTGCTGGGTTTATTATTGGCCTTCAATTAGAACTGTTCGACCTTCGTTCGGTTTTCAAGCACTGCTCTCAAATCCGCGTAGGCCTAATAGCCAGTGATTAAAAAAAACAACTAGGAAAGTACCACGATTAGACAGACTGGAGCTGGACCCATAATTCCAACGAATCTTGACATCATTCCGCGTAAACTATATGTTTTATGAAGTTATATTTTATCCATGAGCACCACACTCTTCAATGATTATCTTACACAGAGAGAAAAGATTTCTTGTTTCAAAGAAATGTATTTGTTTGAATTTATTCTTTTGGGTCAAAACATATTTCTTTGACGCCAACAATATTTACTTCATTGAATACTCTAGTTTATTTGCTTGCAGAGATTAATTTATTTGAAATATTTATTTAAGTGGAATAAATATATATGGATACAAACAAAAATTACTTTCCTTTAAAGTAATATTTTAGTTTTGATTTTAAAAAAACGTTTCTTTACACCAATGTAATATAATTTTGATTCTAACATATAAATTTGTATATAAGGAGAGATTTATTTCGCTTAAAGTAATATTTTGTCTTTGGCTTAAAAATAGGTTTACTTCCGCCAAAGAAATCATATTTTGATTAAAATAAATATATTTGTACACAAGAAGATATTTATTTCCTTCAAAGTAATATTTTTGTTTTGGCTTTAAAATAGGTTTCCTTTCACCAAAGAAATCTAATTTTGTATCAAATAAATATATTTTTAATGTCATCCAACTGTATTGTTAGATGGCGCTGTAAACTCTCTCCTCGCACTTCGTACATATCGAGAGTATAAAGCCGCGTGATCGACAGTATAGAACTAATAGAGTACAGTGCCTGCAGGTTCAAGTTGCGATTACAAATCAGAGTACACTTTACTAACTTAACCTTGACTATATGTTGGGTTGGGAAGACCAAGCACTGGTCGAGGATGTGCGACATCCCAAAAAGGAGGCGACACATGGCGAGTCTTCCGAAAAATTCTTGTCTATTAATTCCTTCAACAAATTAATAATTTTAAGCATTTTAACTCGACCAACAATTTAGTTAATTTAAAAAAATGTAATTCTTTCACTCAACACAATCATAATTATTTGAAGTAAATAAATCTCATTTCTTATAATACACAAATTGCAAACTTTTTAACTGGAAACATAAGTTGTTTGACGCAAATCAATGTTCTTTCTACCAAACAAATATTTCAAATAAATGCGTTTTTACCCGCAAATAAATATTTCTTTGCCTCTATTGAAACAACAAATTTCTTTGAGTCAATGCATATTTATTTGAATCAAACAAAAATTTCTCTCTGTGTGCTATATTACTTTCCACACTGTATATTCAAATGATAAATTACGAACAAATTGCTTTCAAATCAATCACCGCACATCAAAATATTATTAATAGCATAATACCGATTGAATTTGCATTACACAATATGCCCATTCACACTCGCACATAATAAAAAATAATCAATCGCGTAATAAGTTTCCTACTGTATACGTGTCGCTTTTTTTTCTCACTTTATTATTGTTACATCAGCCTCGTTGTTATGTCCATCAATTCCCTCACTCTGTATTTAAGATTAATTGTCTAAGTCGGTATAAGATCATCAAGTGGGCTGGCCAACAGCTGTTACTATGTCATCAAATTGTGCAACAATCCCACCATGATATTTCACTATGGAATTTCGAACACTTTATAACGATTATGATTAATAATCGTAAGTATTAATTTAAAAGAATAATAGGTAGATAAAAGGTTATTAAATTGTTGACGTAACTGTAATTTTAAACTATAGGACACACCTGTATGTAGGTTCATTGTTACAGTTCTCTTTTTTTTTCATTTCCCTGCTTTGTATGACTTCCGGTGATTCAGGATGTTCTGTTCAAGCGGTATGATTCTCGTTTGAACTTGCTAATTGAAAGTTAAATTATTGTGTTTCTGATAGAGAGTTTGGTATATTCAGCGGTTGTTTTTATCTGTTTGAAATCAATGTTGTGTGTGGAGACAATACAATAAATTTGCATTTTGCTGTCTGTCGTAATGTATCGTTGGTTTGTTTATTCTTTATTAGAACGTTTAGTTATTTTTGGTCAATGACAATGAATTGTGAATGATAAATTTATAATAATAGCTGATGATTTGATCAAAACGATGATTCACATTTTGATTGAAACAATACCAGAAATAATTGTGTCATATTCGTATTAAACTGAATAAAATTACCTAATAGTATAATAGTAAAATTGTAGGTTAATAATATGGTGACATACAGGCGGGATGTCAATTTTAGTTTGACAAGGTATGTCGTTAAACATTTTCAATTATAGTAAAATGTTTAAAAGAGTTTTTTATATATTTTTAGCCATTATAATAAGATAATTTAGTCGTGACTGTTTCAGATTCTTTAGTCTGGGCCTAGCAGAGATATTAGGCATTAAATACATATCATGATTTTGTGTTGGGAAATAAAACTTAAGTGATATAAGAATATGACAAAGTTAAAGCAACTTTAAAGCGACAACAAATTCTGAAACTTAACATTTTACGATAAAAATAGTTATAATAAATGCACTTTTGTAGAAGATGAATAAGAAATTCTGAATAACTAATGTCGACGACATGTTTTGGTAAAATTAATTCATAGTTAGGTTTGTGACCTTTGTATGTTGTTTTATGTTCAGGACACAAAACATGTAGCGATTGCTAGAATAAAACACAAATAAGGAATCCGACCACTTTCTATTGTATTAATATATCTGTCAAATCCTGGCTAACTAGCTTTATTTTAAAGCAGATACGACCGATCTCGACCAAATAGAAACTCATTTACTATTAATTTTATAAATAGTATGATAAAGCCATGTGCCTGGCCACATTTTATGCTTAAAATTACATCAAACTAACATTTAGTCGTTTGTTTTAGTAATTTTTATATATTTTTTGTTTATATAAACATTTCTTTCTTGGACAAATTTGTAATGAATCATAGTGACAGCATTGTACCAACACAAACCTCTTGTTATTCTGTCTAAAATGTTGTCATAACTTTTTAGCAAATAATGCTAATTACATTATTAGCAAAATGGTATGTTTCGTGTTTAGTGTAAATGAATAAAATTGCAAATACCCAATACATTTATTACTACTTATTTCAATACTTCATAATATAATAATAGTTTAGCTAGTCAATGTCAGATAAACTAGGGATTCCCGTTCAATATAGTGAATCATTGTTGACACATTTTGAACTAAACTTATTGGTAGAACTACAGCGTATCAGAAACGCACATATGACTGCAACATTGTTTTCCAATAATAAATATAAACAAATCTTTAGTAGTATTAGTATTAGCGAAACTAAACAAAAAGTTACAAAGCATACAATTATGAAAACGTATTATTCAAAATCAAGTTTTTTATGTTTTACATGATCATAATGTGATATTTATATCTTAGAAAACAGGGGCAAAAACTGTTATATATCAAAATATCAAATATTTGTCATTCAAATTGTAAATTTTAAGTCATCAATTGTCAATTATTGGCGATTAGCATTATAAGTTTGACAATTAATCGTCTGTACTGTCACTCGGCAGTGTCAATTATTGGCGATTAAGGTTATAAGTTTGACAATTTGTCTGTACTGTCACTCAACCCCGAATTGTTTGTATTGTCATTCAACTCCGTAGATACGCATGTCACTTGATAACGTCAAAATATTCATTAATATTATTCAAACGGAGGAACAAACCCATTGTAGGGCATAAAAGTTTGTATTCACCTCGGGCATTACTTAATGTTTATACCCTTTGGGCGACTTACGGCCACCCTCGGGGCATAAACATCCGTGTAATGCCCTTGGTACATAAATAACTATTCAGGTCTTTTATTGATTGAACAAAAAATGTAGTTCAAACTTAGATATTTCGACCAGTTATTTACAAAAAGGGAACAATGACCAATAAAACTGTCGGTTTTACTCGATTTTAAAGACAAAACATTGCCGTTACGTTGAGTTATTACATCGAGGCATTCTACTTGTAGTTTGTGGGAACTTTTAATGTTATTTTTGTGGATATATTGTGTAATAGTTAAAGACCCACCATGACATTAGCAATGAACTATTTTGTGGTTTGGTTCTCATGGGGATGGTAGAAATATTAGATATTTCGTAACACATACAGTTCAGATGTTTTTATGCAAGATTATTAAACAATATTTCCTCAACGCAGCAAGCAGGCTTCATCCACCACACACACAATTTCTAATATAAACACAGCCTGCATAAATAAACAAATTCGCAGTTTTTCAGCAGCCCACTCTTTCAAACAGAACCTATGAGAAGCCGAGTTTGTTTATAAAACCGTAGTATAATTTTAACCTAAGTTACAAAACCGAAAAACGCACACACAAAAGACTACAAAAAACTCACCTCAAGCACGTCTACAACCACCATATAAAACGAATAATCAACAACGCGAAAAACTAAGAAAAACACTAATCTACAAACCGGGCAGTAGTTTGAATAAAAATTCAAAACCCGGTAGATAGTTCGCACCGAAGGAAGAACATAACCTCACGCGGTCTCGCGGGTGACTGAAGATCTTCGGTTATTTCGCGTTTGTGGGGCAGGCGAAACGTCGGGCGAGCTCGCGGGTTATCGGGGATTACGTCAATAGTATTCGCGTCTCTCTCTGGCGTGCGTCCACCCCCGCAATTGTACTCGCCGCGGTTACCGGTTGAAATTTCCCGCACGTTGGAACGTGTTGCACAAATTACCGTAAGCTCGCTTTGATACGCGAGCCGTACGGAGTAGAGGAAAGGAAGCAGAGCTCGCGTTGCTTGTGATGCCCGTGATGCCCGTGGCTTTGGTGGTCGAGTGGAGGTAGAGGAGGACTAGAAGAAGAAGACATAAATACTGGTTCTTCCGAGAAGTGGTTGTAAAAACGCGGCGCGGTGAACGATGGTTTCGGCATTGGAAAAGATGTTATGAATGTTGGTTTGCTGCGAGTCGCGAGCTTTGATATAGTGGCGGCGTCTATCGGTCGATTTTTGCGACGTTGGTTGTTTTTGTAATAGAAAATTGGACGTTTTCGTTTTTATTTCGTTTTGTTTTCTTATCAAATCGATTGGCAATTAGGAGACAACACTGTCATCTGTGTAGGGATTACTACAAAGTTGGAAACTAGCCCTTGAGTTTGCTCAAGTGGATTTTGGAATACTAATTTTACGATCAAACATCAAAATGTCAGTTTTAAATTTTTTTCTTGTTACAAGAATTGATGATTATGAGCTGCCATTTCTGTAATTTCGTCAAAATTGTTAAATAATAAATTAAAGTGGAGGAAATTCTGAATAATTTATGTCTATGACATTTTTTGGTAAAATTAATAGTTTAGCTGTATGAGCAAATTCTATTTGATCGAGATCGTATCTGCATTATAATGCAGATATTACTTGTGCTGGGAAACAAACCACAAAATTGTTCATCGCTAATGTCATGGTGGGTCTTTAACTATTACACAATATATCAACAAAAATAACATTAAAAATTCCCACAAACTACAATTAGAATGCCTCGATGTAATAACTCAACGTAATAGCAATGTTTTGTCTTTAAAGTCTACTAAAACCGACAGTTTTATTGGTCATTGTTCTCTTTTTGTAAATAACTGGTCGAAATATCTAAGTTTTAACAACATTTTTTTGTTCAATCAATAAAACTGAATGGTTATTTATGTACCAAGGGCATTACACAGATGTTTATGCCCCGAGGGTGACCGTAAGTCGCCCGAGGGTATAAACATCAAGTAATGCCCGAGGGGCACACAAAATTTTATGCCCTACAATGGTTTTGTTCCTCCGTTTGATTAATATTAGACAGGCACCATTGAAAATCAACATTTTGGAAAAAAAAAGTAAAAGTTTTATGGCCAAACTAGAGCTGAAAAGCATTTGGTTCAAAAGTGTCCAAAGGAACTGGATGTTTTCTCTAAGCATTTTTCAAAGATTTTGCTAATGAGCTGCCATTTCTGTAATTTCGTCAAAATAGTTAAATAGTAAATTAAAGTAGAGGAAATTTTGTGTAATTTATGTCTAAGATTTTTTTTGGTAAAATTAATAGTTTAGCTGTATGAGTAAATTCTCTTTGATGGAGATACAGACACGATCTATCTCGATCAAATAGAATCTCATGCACTGATTTTTTTTCGTTTCGTTGGTATTTTAAATTAGTGTAACTGTCGAAGGAATTGACTAAACAATTAAGTTGATACACAGAGAAAACTGTCTGTAGAGTTACAAAGTATAAAGTAAATAATTTTTAAAAAATTCTGTAAAGTTAACTGTATTATGTACTGTACAATTAATGTAAATTATAAGTAATAAAATCCAGCAAAATTCTGTAAACGAACAATTAGCAGTTATATACAGCTTCCAGCTATATTTTAAATTACAGCATGTCATAGTAAAAATGCATATATTTTTGCATTTTTACAGGAATAGTTCGGTAATTTTACAGTAGAAATGATTTTTACAATTAAACTACGTGTCTTTACAGACCATGCTGATGGTTCCTTTAAAAATATTTTCTATGTATACAACATTTGACTCCGAATGACATTTTACTTTTTAAAAACTTGTAGAATAAAAAAAACACCTTCATACTTTATAATAAGAGAAAAAATAATGAAAACTTGACAATTTCCGACAAAAATGAGAAATGCACCAAAACTACACTCTCAAATCTATACACAGAAAAATAGTTTTGGGAAAATGTTTATTGGGATTTTATCATCGAATATGAAGCATCTTTAAATGTCCCTGTAAAATGTCACGGTTGGTAAAGGTAATACCCTGTATACATCGGGTGCAGTGCTACTCCTAATGAAGCTTTGCATGAAATTTTATTAAAAGATCTAGGAACTTTATCCCAACTTTCACTCTAGAAATTATATAACAAATTTTTTGTTATTATATATTATATATTTTTTGTTGTTCAAGTTTGCGAAAAGGAAAAATAGATTATAAATGTACTCACCATTGTCATTATTGCTGGTACTTCAGTCTAAACTTCCTGAAACAAAAAAAAAGATAATTTAATTAAAAGATAATCTTTGTTTATATAAAACAAGTTGAGCACTACTTGTAAACTTTAAACGAGTGTTCTAGTATTTTTTGTGTCATAGAATCCTATTAGGTAATAGTTATTTATGTACCAAGGGCATTACACGGATGTTTATGCCCGCACGGGCATTAAGAAGCAGTTTTTGCCCCGGTATCTAACATGTAAAATGTCACTTTATGATCATGTAGGACATAAAGAGTATTTTAATCAATTTAGTTTATTTCTAAACTAAATCACAATTTTAAATTGTATACAAAAAAAGGAATAAACTGCTAAATTAGAAAAACCACAAACTACAATACGATAAACCAACCACAACCCAAAAATAAAACGAGATATCGACAAAATCACAAAACCGATAAAACGTCGAAAGAAAAAAGTCATTCGGCTTTGAATACACCCAATTACCAGTGCTACCACCTATACATTTCCCCCAATAATAGCCACCACACCTCTCACAAGCCTCCCTTTCAACATTTTCTCACCCCGTTTCCGACAGAGCACCGCACCGCCCTCGAATGGACATGTCAACGATGACACCGCCATCCGTGGTATTCCCCCGCGTTACCGATTCAAAATAACCGATCTAGGCAAGGCGCTAATGGCCGGAAATTGGTATAAAAATTGATGATGTGTCCCGTGTAATGCACCCCGCTTCGACGTCTGCAGGTTATAGCGAAAGAAGAGAAGAAAATAAAATGAGGCAAGGGGTTGGAATTGTTCGAAAGGTGAAATGTGCAGAAAGGGAACTTCTCTTATTTCAAGAGGGGTAAGGTGGGGGGTGGGGGTGGTCCTAAAGTTTGCCGTTGTCCCATGTACAGCGAAATGCGTTTGCCGAATCGATATGGGCTGTCAGTGCTGAAAGGATTTGTATTCATTACTGAACAAACTATTCGTTTCAGCTTTACTCGAAGCGCGGAGACGGGTACGGTCGATATAGTAGACTCCTGTATTAAGTATATACTGTAGATCTGCCGGATCGTATCCACAGTCCACACCAGCATAAAAGTAATGTCGGTTGAAGATTCTCACAACGTTGAAGTGGATGACGTTTAATTATCATCTTTTGAACTTTCTTCCTGCGTTTTCTGCTATTTAACAAGTTGTAGTGTGTGAAGAAAATAGATCTGGGCGACACTGCTCAATACATTCTGACCGATGAAATGCCGCAGCGCGAGAATTGTCCACCTGGTGATTTCATTTTCGCTTTCAAGTGGCAAAGTAATTGTGGATATTGCAGCAAGTACAGCCGTATGTGTTGTCAATGATGCATTATCCAGCCTTATGAAGATTATGGAGGTATTGTGTATGAGCATCGGGCCAAACTGCAATAATTTCTGCGCGAAGGCTGACGCACGGCGCATCATGTTTTCAGAGCCATCGCTGACTGATGCCGCAAAACAGGCCCGTCTGTCGTCAAAATTAAACAGAAAGAAACAAGAGGAGGAAAATATTAATTTTAAAAGATAATTATATGGTCCAGGCATCGCCGACTATAGTTAAATATAGCAATTCTATACATCAAAGTTTGTTTTTATGGCTAAGTGAAAAACTGCGTGCAGAAGAGGTTTTTTCTTTGATGTCCGCTTCAATTTTTTATTTATTTCAGTTTTTTCATTCATCATTCTTGCACAGTGTATATAAAATCTAATGTTTGACTAAAAGTGCCTTTACTAGAGCTCTTTGAGGATTAATTAAAAATTTTACTTATATTTATAAACTTTATAAACTGCATGGAAAAATAGGTCGTATGATGTTGTATTTTTATACCTAAGAATTTTCAGTCGTTGCAAAAATAAATATTCACGTTATTCTTTGCGGAACAAATATATACTTCTCGTTATCTATTCTTGCGAATGTTATCTGTACAAATGTTTAAACCAATTTACCAATCCGATATACGCGTACTAACAATATTTATTTAAAGTTTATACATCCGGAAACCGACGTATTTCTTTGTACCTATACTCGACCAAACAAGGAAATAACTGTTTCGCATATTCTTCGAATGTCTTGTGACAATCTACTTGGTGTATTTTACTTCGACATTTACATGACTCAACCCTCAAATGTATTAAAGCTGGAGTACCACAAGGTAGTATACTTGGCCCAATTCTTTACCTTCGATATACACATGATCTTCCGCAACCATATGGTGTTACCGTTGCCACGTTTGCTGATGACACTGCTATCATGGCAGTAGATACAAATGTTGAAGGAGCAACACTAAAACTGCAGAATGCTGTCAACGATATTAGTGATTGGATGCAACGATGGCTAATTACATTGAACGAAACCAAATCAGTTCACATAAGCGAATACGATACGTTCCAGTTACAATAAATATCACCACCGTACCCTACTCGAACACGGCAAAATACCTCGGTATGACGCTAGACACCAAGCTCCGCTGGAAAGCACATGTTAAAAAGAAACGAGAAGAATTGGGCATAAGATACAAAAAAATGTACTGGCTTATCGGTAGGAAGTCGTCTTTGTCGACATATAATAAACTCCTACTTTACAAGCAGATACTTAAACCTGTGTGGACCTATGGTATCCAACTGTGGGGCTGCAGTAAGCCAAGCAATATCACCATCGTTCAACGCTTCCAAAATAAGGTGGTAAGAAACATCGTTGGTGCGCCGTGGTATATACGAAACAGAGGGATCTTGAGATGGAATTAGTAACGAACGAAATTGGAAAGTTTGCAGAGAATCATCAGAACAGACTTCTCCAGAATGTCGAGGCAATCCAGCTTCTTGACAATTGTGACAGTGTACGAAGACTCAAAAGAACCAAACTTTTGAGTTGGTGAAGTGAAGTTCAAAAAGCAGAGCACAGTGTTATGAGAGTGATAGCTGATAGGTGAACAAAGCAGAGCAACGTGCAGTGTGTGAAGTTTAAAGCGTCAGCATCCAAATTAAATTTAAGTTACACCAATAAGGGAACGCTTAATATCGTTCACTTTTTATACGTAGCAAATTAGGTTAGATTAATATAGCTAGATAGTCATCAGACTAGATGTTATACACAAGTACCTGTGGAATGGTGTTAATTAATAAAAAAAAATTACATGACTTCCTTATTTTCTTTACACGTACTTTAATTTTCATTATAGATACCTCTGAGAGAAGTATGGTCCTACCATACTTTATACCGATACACACTCACTTATATCACACAAAAAAACTCTTCCCCCAGAAAGAAAACTTTCCAGAAACTTCTACATCATCCTCAAAAAAACCACGACAAAACAAAAATTCTCCCAAACTTCACGAGGCTCCCCCCGCAGGATAAATATTAAGCACGACTATGTCTTCGCCATATTTGAAAAGTTTTCAAATTTCGTCGTGCATGTTTCTCTCTCAAACATTTCCGATATCATCGAGGAGGACAACAACGAAGCGAACTCGAACGGAAGACCGAGGAGACAAGTGGATGGCTTATATTGGTTTTTCTGGTATCGCGTTCGGTTTTGCCGGTGCGCACGGTGTCGTCAAAAGGGAGGCAGGTGCTCGCCGTTCGGGGCCTGTGCCGCGGCAGACCGGCATCTGTCCGATCGCTGCCGCGACTCTCAGCTGTTTCCTCCCCGGCTGTGGCGCGCGTACTGTTGTAAACGCTCCGACGATCAGGCGGGCGTTGAACATACGCCAAGGTGACCCGATAATTTCTGTATAAACGGTCATTCTCTTACCAGGTCAGTCACATATACAATGGTCTCAGGGAAGATATGAAAAATTGTCGTTGAACAGTTTTGGGGGAAAGGTGAAGTGTTGTCTGTTTGCTCAACTTTAGGGGACTTTAGGCATTGAGCGCACATCGGAGGCTGTTTTAATTTTTATTTTTTATGGGCGTGTGCGATGTTTTGTTGAGTTGGATTTGCTGCAATTACGTGTAATTAGACTCTAGAGTATTTTTTGGTTTAATAAATAGATAAATAGATAAATAAAATAGCTTCTCATGCAGCTAAACTATTAATTATATATATTGTATGATAAAGTCATGTCTATAAAGTCAAACTTGATCATCGTTTTTAATTTTACAAGTAGAAAGCCAAAATTGACGGTTTAAAAGGTAAAAGATATCAAAGTGTGCGTATCTACATCAATAATAAACAAAATATATCCTCTATTAGATAATAACTTGCTCTTACATCTTAAATTTGTTCAAACATTTTGTATTTTTGTAAAATGTTTCAAGAATAGTCACGGCAAAAGAAATTGTTTGCTCGAGTCAAATTTTCAGTTTTCCATATGGATGCCAATAAAACATTTTGACGTATTTTTGTTCTCTTCTTCAAGATAAAATTGGATAACTTAAGAATTCATATGTCATGGATGTTTATTCATGTGAGGACGTTATTTATTGTTCAAAATTGATGAAATATTCAGTGCCACTTCTTAGAATATTAAATAGGTATTCAATTTCTCATCATGAAAAAAAAAATAATATTAGATACTTGTACATTTTTCGGTTTTCTCAAATACAGTTCAAATAGCCCAACCATATATTATTGATTTTTTTTAATCTAAGTGCCGTTTCTGACAAAACTTTTGCTGCGTGAGATTCTATTTGATCGAGATCGATCGTGTCTGCATAAAAATAAACGATTTCAATCAAATAGAATCTCATGCAGCTAAACTATAAATTTTATAAATAGTATGATAAAGTCATGTATGTGCCTGGCTACATCAGATTGTTTAGACATGCGTTCATTCTAGTAAATAATTCTAAACAGTTATTCAATATTCTTCCAAAACTTTTCAAAATATATCTGTTGATATACTCTGAAATAAACTTTCAATTTTAAATTAAAACGAAAGAATTTCGTACCTTCGTTTTAACTTAAAATAACATTCTCTATTAGGAGTTGTTGGTGTACCGGTGAATCATAATATATAATAACAATAATAGACCATAAAAATACAAATAACTACAAATTTTAGATAGTCGTCACCGAAGAAACGTCTGGGGGTACACACTAGCGGTCCAGAGTGGGCGACGCGTTGCTAAACCGCGCTGAGACCGGTCGAGTGGATGGTCTCCAATGTGATGGAGGAACCGTACCACGATCCGCTCTGTATTATGATTTACTACAATCATTGCATATTGCGATTTGGTTTCACTATATTCGTTGAAACAATTGTGTATTCGTTATAACAATTGTGTATTCAACCCTCTACATAATCGTCAAACCTTTCGAATAGATCTCGCAATCAAAACGGCAAATTTTCAACCGACAACGAACAAACGATGCCCGCTTTCGGCTAACGTGCCCAAAATTCGTACGTTTTAATTTTATACGATTACCCTCAGCTAACTTCACACTTAATTAAGCTGTTCTCGCTTTGTCCGAAACCTAGCGGAGCAATTTTAAACCACCTGTTGTGCGGGGCGCTGCTCTATCCAGCAAACGCTCGCGCGCGAGGTCTTTCGGTCCGCTCGCAACGTTTGCCTGTTGTTTGTCGAGTGCGAATTCACAGGTTTACATTTTACGGGCACTGGGTCGACCTGCATGCCCGCGCCGGAGAGGTTTCGGCCTTTCCTCGTATATATAGGTGCCCGCCCGCACACTCAAAACCACCATCGATTTTTCCGTTTCCCCCTTTAACTACGGACGCGATGGAATTGTTCAAACGTTGGTACGTTAACGTTCCTCGTTTGGAATTTTTGATGGTTGCGTGTTACTTTGAAGCGTATCATAATGCGGTGATATGGAGACCCGTATACATGTTTTTATAGGTTATGTAACTGCAGCGTACACCATAGAGATGTTGTATTTTATACCTACATCTTTCTTTAAACAGTCAAGTTCACAATGTTTTCATATTGTATTTGAATCAAGCCATGGCTTAAGACTTTCCGTCTTTCAATACAACATTCGCAGAACTGTCATATTCTGGGCATATGGTCAACAGTGTAGACACTGGAGTCCCACAGGGTAGTGTGCTGGGTCCGCTATTATTCATTACATACATCAAAGATCTTCAGTAAGCGGCTGATTTTGACCTTATTAACTTGTTTGCGGATGACAGTTTAGTCGCTATCTCCGTGGTCGCTATACAACACAAAGACCTAAATGTTGCATTGCATAAAATGAATTGAGAATTGTCGAAGTTATCCACATACTTTTATGATAATAAGCTTAAAGTGAATGTGAAGAAGTCCAATGCTATGATTGTCACAACTAATTATTGCTATAACCAACTTGACATTTCAAACATTAATATTAGTATGAACGCCGAAAGATTGGAGCTTGTTGATAAAATAAAGTATTTTGGATTTGTTGTAGATAGAAGTTTAACATTTAAACTTCACTATGACTATGTTACATGCAAAATAACAAAAAAACTGTTATTTTTTACAGAATTATACCGGGTGTTTTTATTAGTAATTACATAAAATGTTTACTATTCGTTTCTGATAAAGTTATATTCTTCATAAGTGTCTGAATTGCCTTTTACCTAAAATGCAAATATTATAATGTATGTATTTGCTTCCATGTACCAGATGTTACCAAAAGTATGACTAATACTGAAGGATAAAATACCGTTATGTTCAAAGGTATGCAAAAATATTATTTGAAAAAATATTTTTTAGAATCTTGTTACACAGTATAGTTTTACAGAAGTTTCGCATATAAGGACATTGACACTAAACTAAATAAGACATAAATAAAGTTCAAATAATACCAGCTTATAGAAATCACAATCAAATAAAAAAAAACTCACTCATTGCTAATTATGTTATTTATTTTTTATTTATTTGCTATTTATTTATTTATTTGTTATTTATTGGCTATTTATTTGTTATTTATAAGTTATTTGCTATTTATGTTATTAATTTGTTTATTATTTGCTATTTATTTGTTATTTCCTATTTATATTATCTATTTGTTACTTATTTGCTATTTATATGTTATTTATATGTTACTTGCTAATTATGTTATTTATTTGTTATTTATTTGTTATTTATAAGTAATTTGCTATTTATGTTATTTATTTGTTATTTATTTGATAATTATGTTATTTATAAGTTATTGGCTGATTATGTTATTTATTTGTTATTTATTTGCTATATATTTGCTATTTATTTTTATATATAAAAATCAAAATCTTCTTCCAATATTTATCAATATATATAGATTTTGGTCACAAAAAGATTAGACCACCGGTACCTATTATTATATCTCATAAGCCGTACATTTAGATTGTCAGTTTAAATAATTTTGCCTACAAGTTCGCTGGACACAAATAAACTTCTGTTTTTGCTATGGGTTCAGCATTTGTTTGTGAGTAATTTGCGATGCACAAGCCATATGTTTAATACAATTTAATACAATTAATACAATATGTTTAATACTCGAATAGAGATTTAATTTATTAATTTTTTCTCTGGTAGTGTTGTTGTTTTCATAGCAAATTTATTATTACACGGTTGTATCATTCTGTGTCAAATTTGTGATTATTTACATGCAAGATTTTGATTACAAAGAATTATTTGAAAATATTTTTGTATGCAATTTTTCTGGAGTCGGCGTCGGAGTCGAGAATTTTTTTATCGACTCCGCAGCCCTGGTTACCACAGGAAGTGGAAGGTCGGAACCGGCTTGGCGTTACACTCTGGACGCACCCATAATGCCGACGCCGACGTCGGTTTCGGCCGCTCCTTTTCCGCATCCAGGGGCGCTCCCATATCCATTAGCTAATATGGGGGCTGGGCCCCCAACGCGACTGCTACAAACTGGACATAACCAGCGCCAGCGGCGGTGACTCGGTTCGCTCAATATCCACCCTGCGATAATTTCGTCACCCCGTGTCGATATATGGTATGAAGAGAGGATGTAGTCGACGGAAATGATCGGGGTTTCCTATCGGTGACCCAGCGAATTTTCCTGCGGGATAGAGGGTGGGTGGGGGGGACATTAGGGAGCTGGATTAGATTACTCGGTGTGTTTTTTTTGCCGTTGATTAATCGCTGGAAGAGGAAATAAGCAAAATTGTGTGGGAGTGCTTTGGGGTTGGTTTCAAGGGTGGGTAATATGAAGGACGGGCGGTAGTTTTGTTTGTTGTCCAGTATCGAGGGAAATTGCAATGTTAACATTTTGTCTAGGTTGCTAGAGTTTTTTTTGGAGCTATTATAAAAACTGACGTATAATACAGATACAGATTCATGATATTATACAATGATATACCCATAGTGACCTCCAAAATGTTGGACGCCTGGTCACCTTAGGTATGGGATAACTTAGAAAATCATGCCTTTCTTTATTGATTCTAAGAACTATTTTAAATTTTTAAAATCAAACATTTAAATAATGTCAAATTAGTTTAATATTTATGGGTGTAGAAAAACATAAGAGATTTTCATAAGGAACAAGATTAACTAACAAGTACTTAATAAATCCTCTTTCCAAAAACGATTGGCTTATTTATTGTTTTCAATATTAACAGCCGCTTTATCGATAGCAAAGCTAATGCACATACATAAGATAACAGAACCACGAACAGGCATTTGGAAGTCCCATGGAAATTCTTGGCAATTTAAATCGGGTTTCGGGATTAGCATTTAAAGTTAATGAACGATCTGCAAAATAATCTGTGTGTCTACGAATTTACGATGCTAAATTTGTAAAAGTTTTTTGATATTTCTAAGTTTTATACGCTCAGAGCTGACGTTTGTAATATATGTAATATATCAAGAGTTGTATTTATTTTATATTGTTTGTGCATGTATTTAAATATTATTAATAAATAAACTGTTGAAACTGTTATAATACTTTGAATATTTGTATAACAAAATCGCTCCATATTGTTAGATCTATCCGCTTCCATCAAAATCTTGTTTACAACCTTATTGTATAAAACTGAAGAAAACATAAACGCCAATCGATAGAAGAGAATTCTCTCGTACCGGGTCACATATTATAATCAAAATTACGCAAAAATTAAGAATTTAATTGTTAGTTAGAATTACAACCTTGACAAGTTATCGTTCTTTTCGTGTATTGATAATAAGTTGCCTCGGTTCTCTCAGCTGTGTCGGTTCTCTCCGATGTGACAGCACCGCTAACGCCTCCCTTCCCCGCAGCACCCCAAAGACCGTAGAGCGTCGGAATTCACGCGGAGTTTCAGCACGATCTTTTGTATGAGAAATGCAAGATAAACAATGATTATGTAATAAACTTTAAACCTATAAATTATTGGTTAGCCTATAGTCTATATTTGATTATTCTAGCTGTTCTAATACCGGAATTGCTGGCATTGCATAATATAGGCTTTTGTGGGTCAAGCACTAATCCAATGATTTTACAAAAGTGCATATTGAAAACTAGTATTCCGCAGTTGATTTTACTTTTTAATTCGTTGAAATCTATAGATTATTTCTGGAGTAATTAATTGCTAAAGTTAAACAAATGAAATTTACGGGGCAAAAACAGCGGCAATTTAAATTTGGAAAAATCGGAAAAACGCCGACATATACAGCCTTCTAATTTTTATGAGTTGTAGCATATTAATCGAGGACAGCATCAGAATTTTTTCAAATTTTTTCGCCCCTAGTTCTGCGAGAAAATCAACGTCAAAAGAAGGGACATAATATATGGCCACGATAGTACAATATCAATAAGAAGTCGACATAATAAAATATTTCCAAACATCATACATGTGCATTTCCAGATATCGAGCCGAAAACATTATATTCGACAAAAAGCGTTTAAAGTTTGCGAAACGCAGAAAAATATTCGTTTCAGCTGGAGAATTTCTTCGGCAACGTACTTTAATTTGAAATTTTTTTGTTACATTTCTATAAGGTCGAATAATACTGTAAATGATGCAAAGAAAAATACATTCCTATGTCCACAAAAAAATTGTTTTCGAGCACTACGCCGTATTGAGATATTATAGTGGTAAGTTTTTGACTACATACGACTGGAATAAACAATAATAATTTGGTTTTAATGCAAAATGTATACTAATTAATATCATAGTGTGGTAAAAAGAATAAATACGCAAGTCACAACATTAAGGAATATTTTCTCAAAAACATAATATATAATATAAGTGGTCTTACTATTAACTTACTATTAACTCAATTTTGAAGTTTGAAGAATCGGTTTCAAAGACATTCTATATCATAATGCCTAGTCAACAAATTGAGTTCAAGTTTATATGACGAATGTGATACCAAGACCACAGGTAGTAACGAATTAATGTTTTCAAATAAAACTAGGTATTTGTTATTAAACAATTAGGTGTGTGTGTGTGTGAATGCAACAATAATAAAAAATCTGCACATTGATGGCTCTGTTTATCGTAACAAAATTCTGCTCTTATATAATTTTATGAATGTTTTAAAGTTTCTTGAAATTGCAGCGAGATTTTAGATAATGGCGCTTGCAGATATCTTCATGGCCTAGCCACACACAGAGAAATGTTTAAGACATTCGTTGTCTTGCCGAAATTTACTCCGAACAAATCAATAAAGTTTTCAATTTAGATGAGCTTTTTGAATCAAAACTCACAAATTTCTCCTTTGAAGCGACAACATTTTGTTTCCAAGTAAAACTACGTTGGATAATTTTAAAAGTTCTTATGAGTTCTTTTAAGAATATAGTGTGTTGCATTGAACAATTCAATATATTCCAATGAAAACAACTATTGCATTGAAACAAGATCATATATGTAAAATATGGTGTTCAAAACAAGTAAAACTAGTTGGTTGATGCAAGAGACGTTTTGTGTGAACCAAGTAACCAAATGCTTAGTTTAAAATATCGGGTGGTTTCATTGTGCGGAAAACTTAAGAGTTTGCGCGGTTTGTGGCACCAGACTGACGCGACGTAGAACGGCGACAGTTTTTAGATACGCAGTATATGAGGACTACATTCTCCAGTCTCACTCACAACCCTCACAACGTTAACTCCATGCAAATATATTGGTTATAGTGGTAAGCAGTGTCGCTTTGATATACGCTTGATTGTATCTGCAGCTTTACATGTGATAATGGACAGCGTGGATGATTTTTCAATTTCATCAGATCATCTTAAAACGATATTTGACAGTAAGTATATGCGTATATCTACTTTTTATGCGAATATTAATATACTATATGCATTCTATGTTTCCAGACCATACAATAACTGTGCAAAACATAACAAAACTTACAGAAGAAGAGATAAAAGAACTTATTCCGGCTATTGGAGATCGGATTGTTTTCCGGGAAGCGGTGAAGCTAAGAGGAGATTTAGAAACATCTAAGGTGAGAAACCGTATTATAATGGCCAGTTGCAGAAAGGCCCATCAAGTCTTGTTGACTGCTTAGCTCTTAACTGTACTAATTACTGTATCAGGATGACATTTTTTTGTATTTTTGATTGTATTTTAAATGTATTTTTTTTCTTGTATAACAAGTTATTGGGTTTATATCAGTATGACACCTACTTGTTTGAAATGTATTTTTATTTTTATAATAAATTAATGTATTGGTATATATGAACTTTTTTTACCCATTGTTTTTGCTACATGACTAAAAAAAAATAAATGTCTTACAAAATAATTGCTTAAAGAACTTTGATGTAATACCACATATTATGTTTTGATTAGATTTGTCAGCCAGAAGAATTATTCTTGCTAGTAAATATTATTAAGAAAGTAATGTGTTATTATAATCGTGTAGTTCTTTCTGCATTTGTTTTGATAGACTTATTTTTTATGTAACCTTTGCAGCAGCGGTAGATAGTTTTAACAAAACAACAAAAACATTCACTTGAAATCAATATATTATGTTGAATGTAAATTACTATTACTTGCTTTGAATTTTTAACGCACTTCGTTTAAAATGACAGTTACTTGCTTTGAGAACAAAATACTCTATTCAGAACAGTAAAGGTGTTGAACCAAAATTACAAATGTTTCTCTGAAACATTGGTTCTTCCAAGCAAAATAACCTATTACTTATTCCGATAGCTCTATTACTCTTTTTAAGACATCATATGGTTGCATTAAAACAATATTAGTTTGGTCCAAATGTTGAAATATTTGAAATAATACTACAAAGTTTCATTCAAAACAACATTATAGTCCTTTCGAGTTGATGACTATTTGGTGCAAGTCAATAGTTTACTCGTTGCAACTAATTTTATTTCGAACGAAGCACTTAACACATTTGTACTGAGAAAATATTGTCTCGGTTGAAGTGGATAGTTATTTCGTGGATATGGAAATCAACCGTTGTTTTGATGCAAAGCAATTTTATTTGAATTGAGCATTCCTTTCTCTGTGTGCAGCTATGAAGTGATAATGGTACTGATTAATCAGAAGAATTAATCAGGATATAATTGCATAGGAGAATGGCCTCTTGTATTTCCTCACTGCTTTCCACAGCGAGTAATCTGTTTCCTTATAGGGAGTCAATTTAGTTAAGAACGATTCCCATGATGCCTCTTTTAGTTTTTGAAGTTCGCGTTTAAGTTGTTGGGATTTATTAATAATTATGGTTTTTTCAGCTGGATCTCGTGACTGCTGCCATCTTCTTCTAGCTCGTCTCTTTTGTTTTTTGACCATTTCTCTAATTTCCATAGGATAATTATTACCAATAGTTCTGTGGCTGATGTCTTTAGTGTTGTTTATGAATATAATCAGAATATGTATAACTGATATACAAAACCAATTTTGTACATATATTTTTGACTTATATAAGTCAAACCAACACCACACATCATCCTTAAATCCCAAACACTGTCGCGGACGTACTCGAAGTCGAACTCCGAGGTGAATTCCTCGCGTCCAGAAAACTATGGCGCACCGTAATATCTCATTAAGTATTCGCTCTAGAGTTTTAAAGGTGACATCACATTTGCGACGCGGGTTATTTTTAGGCGCACGTTCATAGAGAGCACGCACAATTTCACGGTGTAAGCGCACTCGGTCACTTTAATGGGTTAAGTCATAGCAATTATAGAGCGAGAGAACCCATACGGCCTCCCACCGTCAGATAGAGAAGGACGCAAAGAGGCCGATGAATAACCGTCGTCGTTCTAGATGAGAAAACTCGCGAAAATGGAATTAAATTGCCGAGAATTCTGATTAATGCCTTCTGAGCTGCTTAGTTTGGCGCTCTAGTGGAACATTCTCTCTATTCTGTTCTGGAGGAGTTTGATATCTCTATTTGTTAGTATCCTATTTGTTAATTTAAAAAATTAGCACTTTTAGGTAAAAAATTAGGTTAAAAACAGTTTGATTTTGACGACAGACGGTCCTGTTTTGCAGCAGCAGTCAGCGATGGCTCTGAAAACATGATGCGCCGTGCGTCAGCCTTCGCGCAGAAATTATTGCAGTTCGGCCCGATGCTCGTACATAATACCTCCATGATCTTCATAAGGCTGGATAACGCATCATTGACAACACATATGGCTATACTTGCTGCAATATCCGCAATTACTTTGCCACTTGAAAGTGAAAATGAAATCACCAGGTGGACAATTCTCGTGCTGCGGCATTTCATCGGTCAGAATGTATTGAGCAGTGTCGCCCAGATCTATTTTCTTCACACACTACAACTTGTGAAATACCAGAAAACGCAGCAACAAAGTTCAAAAGATGATAATTAAACGTCATCCACTTCAACGTTGTAATAATCTTCAACCGACATTACTTTTTTGCAGGTGTGGACTGTGGATATGATCAGGCAGAGGCGACTCTAGTTCCAAACGATTCAATCATATTAGTTCTTTGAAAATATGCTGATTCCTTTCGACTCCTTTCGATCACGATATACTCCGGGAATATCACTAATTATTTCTGCTATTTTTTACCAACTAATCAAGAACAACACACGTTACATCAGCCAGCTATAAGATTGTGCGGTTAGCGTCAGTTCAACGAACGTACCGAGGATATTTCCACAAAATCTTTGTGTTTTATATTATTTTATGGTATGTTTCACACCGTGGATGTAATTCCTCCAAATAAGATAAGAACGTATAGGGCTCTAGGCTGTATACTCTCATGCTAAACTTTTTGCTTTTACGCTTAGCTAGACACTTGGCCGTATGTTCATCAAATAAGCAGTGAAACATTTTTTAACGCAGGCTGCGTTTCAAAATGTCAATGAAGACGTCCCTTCCGGAAAAACCGGAAGTCATACTAACCTCAAAAAATTGAATGTTTTGTCTATTAGCACTTCTCGAAATGTCTATTAAATCAAACAAATAAGCGAGGCCCCATGGCTTGAGACACCTGATATAAACTTAAGTTAGTTGCCCTTTACCAAATTAGGTACAGTCATTAATAACCCCTTTTAGTACCGTCAAGAAATAATACATTTTTGAGAAATTATAAACAACAGATCTGATAAGAACGCAGTTATTTCATTGCCATGCAGGCACATTAAAAAATACTGGTACATTTCTGTGTCTATTAAATAACAGTCGTTTTAGTAACATTTACTCAAAAAATAACGATTTGTTAGAAGACCCTACAATTTCAGCGTAAAATAGAACAAAAGGATGAGTAAAATGCACAAGAGTGACACACCCTAACATACTCTAAAAGCACAAAGGTTATTTTCTTTAGTGGTCCTAAAACACCTAGAAACTAACTGGACAGTCTAGTTACTTTAAACTAGCTCCAGTTCTTCTAATTTAATTCTAGCATCCTGACATTTTTACAACGTACTTTACCGAGGTATTTTGTATTCCCTGTTCGCTTAGAACTTCCCACCCTTTTGTCTATTTCCGTATAATTTAGGTTAACTGTATGAACTGTTCTGGAATAGATGATAATATTTAATGAAGTTATCTGTTAACTGTTTGTTTCTCTTTAACATTTCCAACAAAAATCTTCACATTTAACACTTATCATAACCTCAAAAAATAAATTCTTGAGATATAAATAGAAGATTATAACAACAATTTTGGCCGTCAATATTGGTAGGTAACTTTATCATCGAACAATAGCTAATAAATAACAACGATCCAAATATTATGTCATCTAATTTGGTAAACCCAAAAAAGTAATTAAGGGATATTTGTCGTTTGACGTATGGATATTATTTGGGCATCGAGTCGCCCTTGTCAATCCATGGGCGTGCGTGCGCCCGAAAATTGCCTTCACGTCAATTACTTCTAACAAGCCAACTGTGACACTATAAATTCTCAAATTGGCCCGCAAATATAATTGCCACTATAGAGCAATGTTTACTTTTCGGGCGCCATTTTTGGCTAGCCTCGCCGCCTCTACCACTAATTGTCTCCTAAAATAGCGAACGAAGTCGTAAATTTGTTGAAAATTTATTACGGATTGAGATAATCGACGTTATTAAACCACTAATCGGTTATAACTCGTTATATTTAACGACTACGTTAAATTATTTAGGAGTTTACGTTTTTGGAAATTAGTGGTCGGTTAAGAAAAAAATCAGCTATTGATTTGACAAAAAAAACTTCTATTTGATCGAGATCGGCCACGTCTGCATTAAAATAAAACTACTAGAACTAGACAGATATTTTGAGTATATTTACAGTATGTAATGTCAAAACATCAGCATTTGACGCGACCTACTGTCATTAGAATCACAATATCTGACAAATCCTGGCTAACTAGTTTTAATACTAGTGTTTTAATGCAGTACGAGCGATCCCGATGAAATAGAATTTGCTCACGCAGCTAAAATATTTATTTTACCAAAAAATTTCATAGTCATAAATTATTCAGAATTTCCTCTACATCAATTTATTATTTAACTATTTCGACGAAATTCCAGAAATAGCGGCTTATTTGCAAAATATTTCAAAAATGCTAAGATTAAACCTCCTTGTCATACTACATATGATAAAGTAAAAAGGTTACTGGTTCTGATGATTAATATATTATATTGGCTTCTAGCATACTATATTTTCGGGTTTTACCCCGTCTTCAGTGCTAACTACAAAAGTTCATAAAGAATTATGCTCAATATTCCAAATAAGTTTTAATGTTACCATACCGTCTTACAATCGTTCTTGTATTTATTCGCGAAAACATAAGACCATGGCTATCCGCAATCGAAATACACATTGACACCAAGACGTTTTAGTATTGTTGCACTGTACGCGCGTGCGTGTTTCTCCTGCTCATCGCATTCTCCATGCATTTGCGTGTTGAATTGACGTTTCGCAACCGCTGACGTTCTGACTTCTGTCAAAAGTTTCAAAATATCCTGGCTGCCTGCTGTTAATGCAGACACGATTTCGATCAAATAGAATTTGCTCCTGCAGCTAAACTATTAATTTTAGCAAAACAGGAAGCGAAAAATGAACAGAATAAAAAGCTGTGCCAAGAAAAACACAAACTCAAGAAGACTTTAGATTTTAGTAGTGCGATCACATCCAAATTATTATGACAATCGGCAATAACAATAACCAGCAAGCATAATTGTAATTGCGAATTACAAGGTTAGAATTTGATGGAGCATGAATATAACATGTCGTATTATGACAGATGTTCGAACAATACCAGCATCTAATCTTTATGGATAGAAACTGTTCAATATGCACTCTGTCGCATGTCTAAATTAAACACAGCTTTTGATGCATTGCATTCATATGCTCATATAAAATACTGCAAACATAATTAAATGAAGTTGTGATTAGAAAAAGAACTCACCATATTGCTGGAGGATGTTTCTGGCCATAATTCTGTAACAGAAAAAAATTATTTTATTATTAAGATTGGTCACAATGTACATTCATTTGTTATACTAATGGGTAGACATTTAGATTTTTCTTCACTATTAGTAGACGTAGATTTTCTACGGACTGTGAAAAGTGCAAGAAAATGCATAAAACTGCATAAAAGATGTGAGGCAGCAATAAAAAATAGCAATTGTTATTTATGTTGTAAATGCCGTTATGTACGTATATTTTTCCGTTTTGGATCATGTATAGCAAACAACCCCGATGACCTAGACTCTTAAAAATCATCCGAAAAAAACCTTAAACTTTGTACTTGTATACGCATTTCTTGGAAATTGGTTGCTTGAAGCCAATCGGATTCATATTCAAGGCAAGAAAAAACATCGAAAGCACCTACTCGCATACACAGTTCACTGGTTTAAATTGGATTCTTGTTGAGGAGAGACAATAGTAAGTTTGTGAATAGAAACTGGTTAGGCGTTTTCGATAAATGTATTTATGCGGAATGCGAATGCGGGTTCAAAACATGCGTATTAGGGTCATACCACTAAAATACGACCGTTTCAGCTTGAAGTATGATCAAATTTCGAAAGTTTGCATGGAAACAATAAGTATAAATATTAGACAATTTTGAAATAATACTAAAAATAATAGATTTTATAGTGATAAATATGGCAAAATAGGTTCTTAATTGCGTCTACTATCACGTCTTAAAAGGAATGCATCGAACGGAAAACAGCATGAATAGCATATGTACCGTTTCAGTACACAATATCGACTGGTGTAAACTTTCAGTTTCTTCCTCTACCACTGGTCTTTAAAAATAAAGGATTCAGGATTTTCTTACAACATAACAGACCCAAACATGTTATCTCATATAACTCAAAAACGACATGTATTGTTCAATTTTAAATCCGTATATGCCGCGTATTTAAACTGGACATGCCATATATTATTTTATGAATTTGACACGGTAAAACATAATAGAAAAAAAATCACAAAAAAATATTGATGACAAATGTTGTAGCAGTAATTAATTTACAATAGGTGTAGTGCAGTGAAGACAATTTTTAATAGAGTTTGCTTTTTCCTATTTTATACTGTTTTATTGTGTTTATTAAGTTATTAACCTTCAAATTCTTAGTATGAAGGTTAAAACGTTATACATAAATGAAACAACACATCTAAAGCCTTTTTAGGTGAAAAAGTCATTTTGGCCAGGTTTTCGGGTCAAATACCCCACTGTGCGTCGTCTCCACATAAAATAACCCAAAAAACGTCAAATTTCCACACACATCAATCTTTTTAAAGCACCAAAAACATAACCTCGACATCGCACCCCACAAACCTACATACCACGCTCCAAAAAAGCCCCCCATCATCAGCCTAACCGCCATAGCGTCGCACGTGCGCGAAAACGCACCCGGCCTTCGTCCGAAATAGAAAATTCAATTAAAAAAGTGTCGCGCGGTCAATTTCCATAGCCAATTTGACGATATACGTAACCCCGCTCGTTCCAGGAGACAAGGACGAGACGCTAGGCTACAATCTGCTATTAGAGGAGGAAGATGGCATGTTCTGAAACGTTGTTCGTTTTTTTCTATCTAATGGAACGTTTTGGAGGACGGTAATTTGCGACTATTGATATGTAATAAACGGTGTAGGTGTGGGTGTGCGGATAATAGAGGTATATAAGACGGGAGAGGCCCCGGGCATCTGTTAGAAGACTGAAGTTCGCCAGTGCCGAAAAAATATGTCATACATGATCCACGGTGAGATTATGGGCGGAGAGATCGACGATAATAACAGTGACTTGAGTGATCCGAGATTCCTAACCAAAGGTAAGACACGATTACGTACTTTAATAGTGGAATAATTGTAATACAACAGATAATGTAAAGAGCATTGGTCCCAGTATCGAGCCCTGCGGAACACCAGTCAACTCTACTGGGTTTTATGATTTAAATTTTACTGTTATTGCTGAACTAGTTGATCGCGTCTGTACGTTTCAAGTTTATGCAACAACTTGATAATAAAGTTAACTTATTATTATTATTAATTCTCGTTTTTAATTCGTTTTATAGTTTGTCCTGTAGACGTTGTTATTTATGAGCTTCAAATGTCTACAAGTGATTAAATCTGGAAATCTTGGTGGTAATTCATTAGTACAAATCCAAGAAAAGTGGTATTTGTTTGCATTTCTCCTAACTTTCAGTTTTTTAGATTGGTCTGGTCAATTGTTAGTGTCAAAAGTAACATCATTTATACTTTGGGATAATTTCCATTGTTTAAATAATAAAATTTTATTCAAATGCGCAATGGTGATATACAGGTGGTATGTAAACTTTAAAATAAATTAAAAATTATAACCACAACCTGGATTTGAACCAGGGACCCGGGACCTAAAATATTATTCGTTTTCAATATTATTTATTCGAAAAAATGGATTTGATTTAAAATCATTTTTTCGGCAAATTGGAGAGTTACATTTCTTTTAAAAATATTAATTGTTAAACAATAGGAGGAATTTTTTAATGAATAATGTCACTCTAAGATAGTAAACTGCCATTTCGAACTCAGAAAACAGAATGGAGACGGATTTTCGAGAAAAACGAATTATTTAAACAAATAAAATTTGTTTAAACAAATGGAAATTAACTGACGAATGTTTATAAACATCCCACTAGACTTAAAATAATGATTTCTATGAGAAAAGAAGAGAATTAAATAATTAGAAAGGTCAATTTTCTGCAGAATATACATGTTTTCATTTAAGGGTAGTTTTCAGGGTACTGTGGGGGTGGGTTGGGGGCATAAAATCGATATGTATGATAGGTCAAACTCTTCCTTGGAAAGTCCTCTACAAGTCGTATAACTTTAGTTAGATTTGTTCACATTATCTCTTTTCAAACATTTAAAATTTTAAACTAGAGACAATTCTAAATTACCCAAAAAAACTTTCAATTTAAATCATAATAATAATAATAATGATATTTATTTAGTTAAAAGAAACTAATAATCACAATAAATTTGGTTTCCTAAGTAATAAACTTATCAACTACTTAAAATTAGCCAATACATGAACCCGAGATGATGTTTTAAAAAGACTTAGCGACCTACTGTTTTTTATATCACTTGGCAGGGCATTAAACATCTTCAGTGCTTTATAATAAAATGAATTTTGTGTGCTGCTTTTTGTATATTTTGGTAATCTGAAGCGGTCCTTTTGCCGAGTATTGTATTCATGCTGCTGACTATTGTATGTTAAATAATTACTCATATAATTTGGGAGTTTATTATTTATGCATTTATATACCAACGTGAATGCCTGATATACCGTTCCTTGTTTAACATTCAAAAAATTTAATTTACTCGGCATGGACTCGACACTGGTTAACCTGGAGCTTTGTAATAAAATTCTGAGTGCTCGATTTTGTTGTACATACTTGAATCTTTTTAATGTCTTTGTCTGTACACAAAAATATTATACTGCTGCAATAGTAAAAATATGGTTCTATAATCGTATGGTACAAAGATATTCTAGCTTTTAATGTAAGTTTATTAGATATTCTTCCTAAGTAGCTAATCTTTCGACTCACCTTTTTAACTATATATTCCATATTACTCGTAAATTTCAAACTATTATCTAAAATGACACCTAGATATTTAAATTCGACCACTATCTCAACAACTGTGTTATCGATAACTATGTCTGGTGTAGGGTTTACCGAATTTCTATTTCCCAATACCATAGCGTTTGTTTTCAATACATTCAAACATAATTTATTTTCTTTATACCAATTTGATATCGATATAAGTTCGGTGTTTAATGTCGCGATTACATCAGGTGAGTTATCTCCTGCAATTGATATTAGTGTATCGTCTGCAAATAGGTGCATATCACAAGCTTTAACTTGTGAAGCAAGATCGTTTATGTACAAATTAAATAAAACCGGTCCAAGAACAGAACCTTGTGGTACCCCTAAGCTGTTTATTAATTCACTTGACTCATTTTCTCCAATCCTAACCTTCTGTCTCCTGTTTGTTAAATAGTTTTCAAACCATTTCAATTCTTTTCCTCTGATGCCGTAAGTTTCTAATTTTTGTAGTAACTTTCGACGACAAATTGTCTCGAATGCTCTTTTCAAGTCTACAAAAACAGCAACTATCGTTTTACCGTCTTCTAATTCTCCTTTCCAATTTGCCATTACCAAATTTAGGGCCGTCTCATTTGAACAATAAGTTTGCATAGGTTGCACAAAACTTATCTTAGTAACAAATATAATCGATCGATTTCTTAGTATTGATATAAACTATAAATATAGATATAAAATAACACCACCGAATCGAAACTAAAGGACTACCGTGGTCAACAGCGAACAAGTTACAGCTGTCTACAACATATTTCAAAACAACCAAAACAAATAATTTTGCCAATACTCATATAATTTATCTTATTACTAATATATTATAGATATAAGACATATTTATATATATTATCTTATTAGAAATGAGTTTTTTCCACCATAAAAAAGTCATTCTATTGATTGGCTCAATTCCCCTATACTCTAACCAACAAAACAACTCATTATCAGCAATACTCATACCCATAATCCACTCGCTCAATACCCATACCAATTTTTCTAACCTACGTCGCCGATATCTCAATCAAAAAGCCATAAATTTCGCATTTCCCGACCAATATAATTGGTTGCGCTACACAAACACCTACGTCGGCCCAACCACGTTATATTCGATTATTATCTTGGCCATGGGAACCGGGTAAAACAATAGATACACGTTAGCGGTTCAACCTTCACTCAATTGATTGAATTATCACGGTTATTATCGACTACCATTTCGGTCTATCCATCGTCTATCCGAGCAAAATTATCAGAGAAACGGACGCGCCGACCGACGCGACGGACAGACGTGGGAGTGCGCTTTGCACTCACCAGATGGCGCTATCCAGTTTACTTTCAAACTGGAGCCATTCAGACGTCTCCGTCTAGAAACGCCGTAATCTCGATGTGACGTCGGTATAACAGGGAACTGTCTACGAAGTTTCTAACACCGCGTGGCAGGAGACGCTATTTTTCCGCAAACTTTAAAATAAATAGATGGACTGTGTGGTATGTGGAAGCATATGGACGCCATTTGAAATATTTCCCCCCTGTTGAGCAAACGGACAACACTTCACCTTTCCCCCAAAACTGTTTAACGATAATTTTTACATATCTTCCCTGAGACCATTGTATATGTGACTGACCTGGTAAGAGAAATTTCACAATGTTAAATGTTTTTATTTTTCTTTGCATACATTATTGCTAATGGATTACTGACATGTCCCTTTGCCATTAATGAACTAATTTCAAATTAAACAATTACAAATTGTACAAAATATTTAATGTAACTGACTCATTTTTATATTTTTTGCAGAAATTATTGGAATACTGGCATTTTTGTCATTTATTAACTAATTTGCAAGTCTAAACAAAAATATACAATGTTACGGACAAATTTTTACTATTTTTTGCTGAAATTATTATTTAATTAATGGATTTTTTGCCATTTATTAACTAATTTGCAATTGTTTAAAGAAATTTTGTTTAAACAATAATGTACAATGTCACGGACACAATTTTGTATTTGTTTCAGAAATTATTATTATATGAAACACTGGATTTCACAGTTTTTTTTTATAATAATGTCTGTATTTGCTTCCTACAAATAATAATGAATAAGTAAATAATAACTCTATTAATAATAAATAATATTTCCGATAATTTGGTTTAATTCAAAAAATATGCATTGACTCAAAGAAATTTGTTGTTTCAATAGAGGCAAAGAAATATTTATTTGCGGATAAGAACGCATTTATTTGAAATATTTGTTTGGTAGCAAGAACGTTGATTTGTGTCGAACAACTTATGTTTCCAGTTAAAGTTTGCAATTTGTGTATTATAAGAAATGAGATTTATTTACTTCAAATAACTATGATTGTGTTGAGTGAAAGAATTACATTTTTTTAAATTAATAAAATTGTTGGTCGAGTTAAAATTATTAATTTGTTTAAGGAATTAATAGACAAGAATTTTTCGGAAGACTCGCCATGTGTCACCTCCTTTTTGGGATGTTGCACATCCTCGACCAGTGCTTGGTCTTCCCAACCCAACATATAGTCAAGGTTAAGTTAGTAAAGTGTACTCTGATTTGGAATCGCAACTTGAACCTGCAGGCACTGTAATCTATAAGTTCTATACTGTCGATCACGCGGCTTTATACTCTCGATATGTACGAAGTGCGAGGAGAGAGTTTACAGCGCCATCTAACAATACAGTTGGATGCCATTAAAAATATATTTATTTTAATCAAAATATGATTTCTTTGGCGGAAGTAAACCTATTTTTAAGCCAAAGACAAAATATTACTTTAAGCGAAATAAATCTCTCCTTATATACAAATTTATATGTTAGAATCAAAATTATATTTCATTGGTGTAAAGAAACGTTTTTTAAAAATCAAAACTAAAATATTACTTTAAAGGAAAGTAATTTTTGTTTGTATCCATATATATTTATTCCACTTAAATAAATATTTCAAATAAATTAATCTCTGCAAGCAAATAAACTAGAGTATTCAATGAAGTAAATATTGTTGGCGTCAAAGAAATATGTTTTGACCCAAAAGAATAAATTCAAAAAAATACATTTTTTTAAAACAAGAAATCTTTTCTATCTGTGTACTCAAATATATGGTTTTACGCAATTCTTTAGAACCTAACATTCTCAATGATGCAATGTGCAAACACACAAGTCGAAACAGCTAACAACGAAATCAAAATACCGTAAGCAGTACAACCTAAGCAATGTAAGACTAGGACTGTTCGAGTTATCAAAAAATTCAAGTCTCGAATTTCAAGTCGAGTACAGCTAGTTTCTTTCGGAACCGAACCAAACACGATTATTTGAGTTGTCTCGCATTTATTCGAGTCTCGATATCAAAGTCGAGAGCTTTTTTTATATGGAATGTTCGTAAAATGAATAGAAAAATATGTACGTAACTTTGTATATCATTGTTTAAACGAATAGTATGTTTAACCAAGTGCAAATTAGTTAATAAATAATAAAAATATACGAATAATCTAATATTAATTTCTGCAAGAAAATAGAAAAATATGTCAGTGACATCGTATATTTTTGTTTAAACAAATGGTATTTGTTTATACAATGCAAATTATTTAATAAATGACAAAAAATGCTAATAATCTAATAATTTCTGAAAAAAAAAATATAAAAATGTGTTGGTGACATATATGTTGGCCATATTGGCCATATTGGCCATATATGTTTAATATATGTTTCACGAGATTTTCTTTTTATTTCAGGAGCTTTTCTACTAACACCTTCACACGACTTGTCCCTAGACAAGGCTGCCAACATCTGCGACAAACTGAACTTCAAAGGAAGCTTCAGTCTGACGAAAACAGCAACGGGAATCTTGTTCAAATTTTCCGAACCGGAAGATTATCAACAGGTGTACCGTAAGGGATTTCATAAGGTAACATTCCATTTTGTACCCAGTCCAACATTTAGCCAATCAAAGAAAACTTTAGTCTACCCAAGTTACGTATCGACTGAGGCAATATTTTTCCGTAAATAGTTATTTGGGTAAAGTAAAAAAATACGGCTCATATTTTTTGTTTTGGAACCGAAGTAATTGTAGTAATTATCTTTGTAGATGAATGTGTTAAGTTCAGTGGAAATTCAGTTAGTAAAAAAGACACTCCAACCCCACACCCTTATCATAGCTGTCTCTGATCACAACAATAACAATAAACCCTGTATAACGGAACTAAAAGTATGTAATTCATGTTATAAACTTATAAAGTAGTGCATCCTAGATTATTATCCTTCAAAACGTCAATATTATAGAAAAATGCATAAACAATTAACGTGTTGTTTTCTATAATATATGGTTTTGAAGCTATGTCACATACACATTATTACACAGTAGAAACTAGGTCCCCAATGACGTAAAAAAATAAATTTATTAAATATGCACTAACCAATCGGCACCAGGAACTAATGTTATAGTGAAAAACAGTTTTCCTACTACTTTACGCAGGTGACCGGTGGAAGACTATATAGAAAAGTGGCGATCCCTTGCCGACCGCAGAAGACATTCTCATTGCTTGTCAATGAGGTGCCTCTGGATCTCCCTGAGGAAGACATCAGGGCCAGTCTGTTCCGATATTCCTCAGTTGTAAGTATATTTTACTTCCCTAGATAATATTGTTCTGAAGCTACATATAAAATTTCAAGTGATTTGCCGGAGATCGGTCGAAGTTATCTTTCCGGCCAGTTTGAAAAATGCGGTTTGGAGAAAACACGGTTTGAAGCATTGTGTAACTTTGATTTATAGAATTGTTATATTTTACTATAGTCGGCGATGCCTGGACCATATAATTATCTTTTGTAATTAACATTATCCTCCTCTTATTTCTTTCTGTTTGATTTTGACGACAGACGGGCCTGTTTTGCAGCATCAGTCAGCGATGGTTCTGAAAACATGATGCGCCGTGCGTCAGCCTTCGCGCAGAAATTATTGCAGTTTGGCCCGATGCTCATACACAATATCTTCGTAATCTTCATAAGGCTGGATAATGCATCATTGACAACACATATGGCTATACTTGCTGCAATATCCGCAATTACGTTGCCACTTGAAAGTGAAAATGAAATCACCAGGTGGACAATTCTCGTGCTGCGGCATTTCATCGGTCAGAATGTATTGAGCAGTGTCGCCCAGATCTATTTTCTTCACACACTACAACTTGTGGAATAGGAGAAAACACAGCAACAAAGTTCAAAAGGTGTTAATTAAACGTCATCCAGTTCAACGTTGTAATAATCTTCAACCGACATTATATTTTGCTGGTGTGGACTGTGGATACGATCAGGCAGAGGCGACTCTAGTTCCAAACGATTCAATCATATTAGTTCTTTGAAAATGTGCTGCTTCCTTCCGACTCCTTTCGATCACGATATACTCCGGGAATGTCACTAATTATTTCTGCTATTTTTTACCAACTAATCAAGAACAACACACGTTACATCAGACAGCTATAACATTGTGCGGTTAGCGTCAGTTCAACGAACGTACCGAGGATATTTCCACAAAATCTTCGTGTTTTATATTATTTTATGTTATATTTCGCACCATGGATGTAATTCCTCCAAATGAGATAAGAGTGTATAGGTCTCTAGGCTGTAAATTCTCACAAGTTGGTGAAAATATGACTTGAACCAATGACCAAGTTTCTAAATTGAAACTTAGAGGTTACAAACGAAAATATTAATTGATGGTATTTTCAGGTTGAAGTCAGCAGAGTGCCACCGAAGATAGATCAAGTACCAGGAAGTCCAAATCCTATACGAGTGACCCTAGCCTCCATTGATGAATACAACAACCTCATACAGCAGGGATTAGACTTCTATGGCGCCACATTCTTCCCAACAGAAGCACTAAAGAAAGATTCGCTGAAAGGAAGCAGGGAAGTCATGCCAGTGTTCGATGCTGCAGGATTCACAAGAATACCTCCACCAGCAAGTCGCTTGTTGAAGCCACGTTCACAATAATGTGGTTTTCAAGAAGAAAAAAGCGTTATTGTTCTAGGAAATAAGTTTTTTCAAGAAAAATAACATCTAAACAATCGCTTTGTTTTAACAATATTCTGTTCGACCAAATCGACAAAAACCTTTAACAAAGTTCAGAACTATGACCAAATTTATAAAAATATAATCAATACTGATCAAAACTGGAAATGCAAAATCGATTTTTATTTACAATAACTTTGTATCAGCTAGTAGCTTGTAAACACTGCTTAAAAATGTTAAGGTCAACAATAGGTCAATAACAATTTTCATTAATGTTTGTTTAAGTATGAATAGCTAAGTTGATTCCTTCAATCAAAAATTCGGTTTCTCAAATGATTAGTAAAGTTCATTAAACTGCAATCTAACAAAAAACAAGACAATTTGCAGTATATTATTTAATGAGCGTGTTGACAATCACTACTATTACTCAATAGAGCATAAAAAACGGCCAGAATACCTCATAAAGGCTCTTTATAGCGCATAAGCACGCGATTTCAATAATAAATGCAGTATACATAACCTCAATTAGACAGGAGGACTTGTTTTTAGTTTTACACCAAAAAACTACCATAAGTTGGCGCGGAATACGTTCACAAATCAGCCGATAGTGGGAGATTGCATGATTCGAAGAGACTTTATTTCAAATTTACCTATGGTTCAGTTATAAAGTTTATTATATATACAGGGTGTCGCACTTCTTTCCCCTTCAAATTTTTTTCTAGACAGTCAATGTCGCATTGGGCAATAAGTTTCATATAGACTTACTTTTTTAATTATTCCTTATAAAATTCTCTAACTTCTTTACCCGGAATATGACATTTACTAGTAGAGAAACAAATGACCAAAAAGTTTCATATCTATGTTGTTTCTTCCTTCATTTGTTTATTTAGTTTATTTTCGATATTTTGAATTTTTACTAAGAATAAAATTGTTGCAATCAGGACAAGTTTGTAGGTTGACAGACACTGTCAAAGTTTAGACTTCACAGATTAACAAGAACTTATATATAGAGCTATTTTCTTACATTTTGAAGAAAAAAATAACAATTAAAAATGATTATTTTTCAGAGAATTATTTAATTGGGAATACTTACTGATCATATTCCTCTTATAAGACATGCATTTATATGCTTAGGCTACAATGAACTGGTTTCTTTCCATACATTTTTTATTTCATTATCAGTTCTTTGATTGGTTGACATGTCGGGCCATTTTACATCATTAAAAAACCCAAAATTGGAACATAGCTAGGGGGAATTACTAAGTTCAACATCAGGTATCACAGACAAAAAACAAAATTAAAAAAAAAAACGTTTCTTTAGCCTTCGATCATTTGCTCAATTATTTATTGGACACAAACTTGGACCAAAAAAGCTCAAAACAGATCTTAGATGCATTCTGGAAACCAAATTTTTTACTATTTTCTCACATATACCGTTTAGATTGACATTCCCATTCCAAGTAGTTTTTCTACTGTTACACAAAATTCAAAATAAAAATCGATTTTACCACTGTTCCAAAAAACGCGCCAAAAAGCATGTACGTTAGGGTGGTTCAAATTGGCTATTTTATTTAGAAAGCAACGATCTCCCCAAATCGTTTCCAAATCCAAAAATTGAGGACACGTATTGTTTCGAAATTTTGATTCTTAATGGTGCCTGTCGAGGACTCAAATTTACATAAGAAAAATGCATGGGAAAAAGACATTTTTTGGCATTTTTCGAATAATTGTTCGGGGTTCGGGAAAACTTGAGACTAATTTTTTTTTTTTTGAGAAATTAACTTACAAATTTCATTTTCGAGGTATATCGATAGATATTGACAACAAATAATATTTTACTTAATAATGATTTGAAACAGGTTCCAGGTCCCTGGTTCAAATCCAGGTTCTAGCTACAATTTTTAATTTATTTTAAAATTTACATACCACTGTATATCACCAGAATTGCAAAAAAATTGTTTAAACAGATGGAATTTAAAAAAAAAAACGTGTCCACTTTTTTTGGATTTGGAAACGTTTTGTAGGGGGATCGTTTGGTTTCTATGATCACAAAAAAAATTGCAATGCATGTTTGAACCACCCTAACGTACATTAATCAAATTTTACACATAAAACATAAAAACAAAATACCCAGTGTTCATTTAAACTATCCAACCGATCGCTCAACCCGAAAAACCTCACCATGAATTCATCCTCATTATCATCACAACACAATAATCATCATCATCTTCGCTCAGAGTCGTCGTCAAACAACTGCAAACTCCAAACTAAACAGTAGACCGAAATTCCCTACCGCCCTTCCTCTAATTCCGTGTTGGTTTCGCGAAAAGTTGAACGTAAGCGCAAAATAAATATACATTTAGAATTTAATACGGAGAGGGGATTATTTTTGGGGGTGCGCCGGGCGAGTCCGCTTATTTTTTGTTTTCTCCGGTCCCCGACTTTTCCCTTCTCCCAACCAGTATTACCAACTTTATCAATTAACTGTACTAAAGGGCTCTACGAGAAAGACGAAGAGAGCATCCACGGCGAGTTGCCTTCTTCTGATTCTCAAGGCTTACCATTAACGACATTTAAAATTAGACATAAAGTATCATTATCACTTGAGAGTTGAAAACGAGAGAGAAATGTACCTTCCTACACGCAAACAATTTACAAATAAAAAATGTTAAATAAATAACTAGATGAGTAAAGTTGTCGTTTTATTTTGTGTACCCCAGGAAGTTTAGAGCTTTCACTGCAAATTTACAAAAAAAACTTACTTTGCTACATAAGTAACAAAATAAAATCCACATAAAACTTGTTACAGATTTTCTGCTAAAAACTAAATGTCATTCAGAGTAAAAAGGTTCATATTGGCTTATTGGTTTTCTCAATTCCTTAACAAGTTGTAGCCGTATAAAATACGGTTTTATTGATATTTTTATCAGCGCTAACTTTTTACCGAATTGAAAAAATGAATACTCGAATGAAGTTTATTTGCGGCGAAAATCATTCGTCTGATACAGAAAAGAAAAAGATATATTTCTGTATAAATTTCGAACATAACCGGAATTTTGTAATTTACTTCTACAAACCAACTCTTGAATGTTTGAGGGAAAAACCACTCTCGATGTACCGAATTGCTTCCGAAGTTTTCTTTTTGCCCGTATTCACATAATTCCACATTTTGTGTGTGTGTGTATGTTTTGATTTTCTGGCCCCACAAAATTTTGTTCGTGAACTATCACCTGGTGGTTATAAATGCCGCCACCTATTTGGTATATTGTGATAGTTCCTCCAAGCATCTGACATGTTCGCGGCAATATAAATGTAAATATAATAAAACTTTCAAAACCTTCTTAGTTTGTCAAATAATTAGTTAATTTGGCTAGATTCTTTATATTAGCAGTTACGTACCACCTACTCAAGTAGTTTTGATAAGCTCATTTTTAATACAACTTTATACTAATCTAAGGCTTAATAAATCCGCACATAACATGTGGATGATATGTAGATGACGGCAAAAATATATATTATCAAAACATCATATTTATTATCTTTATTTTAGGAAATATATTTCAAAATGTTTACATATTTTCAGAACTTTTTATGTGGCATGTGTAGCAGAGCTATACCCATTTTTATTTTAATTGTATTATGTTCTAAATTCTTTATTTATTTTATTCATATTTAATACTATTTGAAAATTGTAAACGTTGTTTTCTCTTTTGCGTTCGTTATAAACTCATAACGAAACCGCTTTCTGTGTCATTATGAAAACACTAGATCACAAACTTTTAGTAACTTTTGGTGTTACAAGATTTATGATATTGACGTCAAGTGTCAAATAAGGCTGACATCTCAATCGCTATTGGTTCGAGTCAGTCGTAGTTGTGAATTTTACAGTAACTACCAACTGTTGAATATAAAATTACTTTCAATTCTATGGTAACAACCGCATTTTTCGAAATTTATGTAAAATTAATGTTGCAGGGTAGAAAAAATGTTCGAAAATCTTTTTCTGAAGAAGCATTAAACCTATAATTGAGAGAACAAAACTAATTCCAACTCGCTAATTTGATTTTAGAGAACAGCATTCAACTATAGATCAAGTTAATAGAATAACGAATACAACAATAAAAGCATTACAAGATTATTTTCCCAACAAACTTTCCCGATGTGACACAAGCAAGGTTTGGCACGAAGGATTCATACACAAACTAAAGGGTACCTATCCTACCCTTACAATACTCTGATCCTATATAATATCATAAAGACTATTCAGAATAAAACAGATACAATACTCGGACCTAAAAGAAGTAAAAGCAGGGGTACCCCAAGGTAATGTCTTGGGACCAATTGTCCCGTGAGACGACACACTGCATACTATGTACAATAGGAGTTTTTAACAAGCTAGTAATAAAATACATCAATAGACCAAGAAATGGTGAGCAACCTCAACGGGCTGAAGTATTTGGGTATGACCCTGGATACAAAGCTAAGTTGGGAAGAACATGTTAAGAAGATTAGACCAGAAGTTGACCTCAAATACTAAGAACTGTACTTGCTTGTGGGAGGACACTCTCAAGTTTACAACTTTACAACCGATTTGGGGTTGTGCCAAAGGAACAATTATCCAAGAGATCCAGCCTTTCCAATACAAAGAACTAAGGAATATGGTTAAGACTCCTTGGCACATATGGTGACCTATACATATGGTGACATATGGTGACACACACACAGTGACCAGCACTATCTTGGTGTCCCACAAGTTGTTCAACTGAACAACCAGAATCCTTTATCTCACAGGTGTTCTCCAAATTTACACGCTCCCTATCAAAACAGCCACATAATAAAAAACAACTTTATTACTATTTCCCGAAAAAATGAAACACTAAATCTACGATTATACATCCACCGCAGACGAACATTATCGATACTATGTTGATGGCGGTTGTCGCTTGACGCGCCAGATTCGTCTCGTTCTTAAAGTCCAACGCGATGGCACCGGCAGAAAACGTAAAGATCAATTCCACCAGAAGGAAGAGCATCTCCGTTGCTCGCTCCGACATTCTCGCAACGCTCACCATAAGCAAGATGAGCGTCGTGTAGGTGGTGCTGATGATTGCAGTCGTCAAAATGTCTCTTCTCGGCAACGCAGACTCCTTAATCTCCAGCGGTTCCAAATAGAACGCTATCATCCCTCCAACTGATAAGCACAACTCGAATATCTTCAGTACTAGGTGAACGTCTCTAAACATGGTGTTATACTAGAGATGTGAAGGCTACGTCAAGTTGATGGAACTGACAGATTGTACTTGACGGACGAAGATATGACAGACAGGGTGATCGGGCAACTTGACGGGTTTTCAACACATGTAAAAGAAGACATGGTTGGTGTTGGAGCACTTTTTAGCAGAGTCCATGCAAAGTCAAAACATGGCTGCTGTGGATTAGCAGTTCTTGGTCATTTTTAGAACAACTATGGACCTACTGGACAACCTCTTGAGATTCCAACTGGAGGAAGTAATTGAAGAATCCATCAATCGATCAAAAGATCGAGTTAAAGCATCTCATGATTGCTGCAATTGACGCGGCGCTCTTCGGTCTTTCGGGCGAGCGGGGGAAGGGATCGACAGCGACGCTGCAAGTAGTGGCGGATCGCACGTGCGTTAGTTACTAGGAGAACAGTGTTTACGGACGCAGTACATATAACGACACGGCGATTATGCCTCGCCAAAGAAATTTGGATATCCGGCGACAGATTACCGAATTAGAAAATAATGGCAAAATGAGTCAATAAGATAACAGAACCACGAACAGGCATTTGGAAGTCCCATGGAAATTCTTGGCGATTTAAATCGGGTTTCGGGATTAGCATTTAAAATTAATGAACGATCTGCAAAATAATCTATGTGTCTACAAATTTACGATGTTAAATTTGTAAAAGTAAAAGTATACTTTTTAAATATTTTTTGGGTTTATCAAACAAACTTAATTTAGTATTCACCACTAATCGGAAAATCTGCTAACTCCATATTATTAGATCTACCCGCTTCCATCAAACTCTTGTTTACAACCATATTGTATAAAACTGAAGAAAACATAAACGCCAATCGACAGAAGAGATTTCTCTCGTACCGGGTCACATATTATAATCAGAATTACGCAAAAATTAAGAATTTAATTCTTAGTTAAAACTACTACCTTGACAAGTTATCGTTCTTTTTGTGTATTGATAATAAGCTGCCCCGGTTCTCTCAGCTGTGTCGGTTCTCTCCGACATGGCAGCTAACGCCTCCCTTCCCCGCAGCACCCCAAAGACCGTAGAGCGTCGGAATTCACGCGGAGTTTCCGCACGATCTTTTGTATGAAAAATGCAAGATAAACAACGATTATGTAATAAACTTTAAACCTGTGAATTATTGGGTAGCCTATAGTCTATATTTCATTACTCTAGCTCTTCTAATAACGGAATTGCTGGCAAATACAGCCACGGCAAATTTAAAATTCATGTCCTATCTTTTATCTATCAGGATGACTTATTCAACTAACTTCAAGAACGGTTGTAAGTGCCACTCGAAGACCTGCGAGCAAACTGGGGCCCAGTCTGGTTCAATGCTTCCACGTACAACCCCCATATCTTGCGGTCCAATCGAACAAAACACCAACCCCCCGCCGCCGCCCCCCGGCTTTGTACCCGACGGCCCCTCCGAAGATAACCTCAAAATCGATGATGAATGCACGTCGCAGATTACATCGATCTCAATTGAGGGAATAAACCAAACAAAGGGATGAAAGGTCGCATTCTTATTGGTTGTGATTTTAAGGAATCTGTTGAAGATCCCAGTAATATATTATAGTTAGATCATTGTCTGTTGCTAAAGGACAATAATAACATTTCTCATTTTGTTGTTATTTTACTCTGTCATTAAACAGAAGGTTAATGGTCAAATTCAGTTTCATGTCAGCAAAAAACTGTTTTAATTGGGATATTTCCTACAAATAAATATATAAATTTGACTCACAAAAGGACAGAAGAGGCTTGATTTGGCCTGGAACTAGTGGTAGAAGATTGGACAAGATCTGGAATCTGAAAAAAAAAGAATAAGTTATATTCTAAGAATTTTGATAAAATTTTACAGAATTGATACAAGGAAACTAGTAATCAATATAAAGTACGTAACTCACATCAGTCACTTGTGACGTCGGTACGATTCTTTAAATTAAACAATAACTGTAAAAATTGCACTAAACATAGTCATAGATTCACAACTCCGGAAATATCGTAAGAATTTTGATAAAACTTTCCAGAATTGATAAAAGGAAACTAATAATCAATATAAAGAACGTAGTAACTCACATCAGTCACTTGTGAAGTCGGTACTATTCTTCAAATTAAACAATAACTGTAAAAATTGCACTAAACATAGTCATAGATTCACAACTCAGGAGACATCCTAAGAATTTTGATAAAACTTTCCAGAATTGGTAAAAGGAAACTAATAATCAATATAAAGAACATAGTAACTCACATCAGTCACTCGTGAAGTCGGTACGATTCTTTAAATTAAACAGTAACTGTAAAAATTTCACTAAACATAGTCATAGATTCACAACTCCGGAAATATCCTAAAAATTTTGATATAAAACTTTCCAGAATTGATAAAAGGAAACTGATAATCAATATACAGAACGTAGTAACTCGCATTAGTCGCTTGTGAAGTCGGTACGATTTTTTTAATTAAGCAATAACTGTAAAAATTGCGTTAAACATAGTCATAGATGCACAACTCCGGAAATATCCTAAGAAATTTGATAAAACTTTCCAGAATTGATAAAAGGAAACTAATAATCGATATAAAGAACGTAGTAACTCACATCAGTCGCTTGTGAAGTCGGTACGATTCCTTAAATTAAACAATAACTGTAAAAATTGCACTAAACATAGTCATAGATACACAACTCAGGAAATATCCTAAGAATTTTGATAAAACTTTCCAGAATTGATAAAAGGAAACTAATAGTCAATATAAAGAACGTAGTAATCCACATCAGTCACTTGTGAAGTCGGTACGATTCTTTAAATTAAACAATAACTGTAAAAATTGCACTAAACATAGTCATAGATTCACAACTCCGGAAATATCCTAAGAATTTAGATAAAGCTTTCCAGAATTGATAAAAGGAAACTAATCATCAATATAAAGAACGTAGTAACTCACATCAGCCACTCGTGAAGTCGGTACGATTCTTTAAATTAGACAATAACTGTAAAAATTGCACTAAACATAGTCATAGATTCACAACTCAGGAAATATCCTGAGAAATTTGATAAAACTTTCCAGAATTGATAAAAGGAAACTAATAATCAATATAAAGAACGTAGTAACTCACATCAGTCACTTGTGAAGTCGGTACATACTATAATAAATACAACAATAAGTTAAAGCATGATTTAATTAATTTAAGATAGTTCCGACATGGTTCCCACAGACAACTCTCTACTTGTACAAATCAAGCCTCAGCATTAATACACAACCCCTTCAACAACGAACCATAACCACTACCTCAAATCAGGTTCCCCACTAATGCCCCTTTTAACCCTCAACAGCATTCTAGTAAACCACATATCCAGAAACTGTATTGCATCAAACTCCTTAACAGCAACAGTGAAGGCATCGACATTCTGATCCTCGAGGCATTCCATGATCTTCTTCACAAACCTACACTCTCTAGAATCACTAAAGGCCGGGTACAACTTCTCATACTTCATCAAGTTTTGCTTAGCATTCAACGAGTCAACGCATAACGAACAAAGCAAGGCTTTAAAATAGTATTCCTTCGCACTGTACTTCAACAAAGTTGTCTCCAGAGCAGCCAGGGCAACTTGCTCATAAATAATCACAGCTTTTTCGTAGTTTTCAGCATCCGCTGAGTGATGAGCAACTTTCAGCAAGCACTTGTTAGCAGACGAGTTGCTCTCTTCACCTCTATAGTAGTCAGAGGCTTGCTCGTAATGCTGGATGACTTTCTTGGCTTGCGTAGCGTCACCTTCATACAACCTAGCAATGGTCTCGTGGTGTTTCGCAGCCATGGTGAATCTCCCTAAATCTGTATAGATTACGATGGATTTCAACAAGCAATTCTCTGCTTCTTCCAGGTTGGTCTTCTTGTAACACGTAGCCGCTTGTTCGTAGTCCAGAGCTGCTTGGTGTTTGCAGTTTTGGTTGCAGGATAGGTTGGCGGCCTTGCAGAATGCGTTGCCTGCGTTTTCCCAATTCTTGGTCATCTTGTAGAGGATTGCTGCGCGCTTGTAACAGTCAATGGCGTCGTCGATCTTCCTGGTGCCGCCGAAGATGAACTTGAGGAAGCCATTGGTCGAGACGAGCTTCTTCTCCGCTTCGGTTATTAGTCGATCGGCTTCACTGGGGTTTAGATTGATCATGTTGTTGATTAGGACTGGTGATCTGTCATCCTGACGTTGCTTGGTTGGGTTGTTGGTGGATTGTGGTGGATTTTGTTTAGTTGGTAGTACTGAAATGACCCTGAAGGATACCTGAAGGGGTTGGTTGAATGGAACCATCACTTTCAATATTATTGTAGATTGGCTTTGTCGTGAATTAAGATAGATCGAAATGAATAATATTGCTTTGAAAAGTATGTATTAAGGAAAATGGCTACATATCTGTTGGACCTTTGCAACGAAACCATTTCGCAAGCACGATAAATCCAATTGTGTACTTGGCTTATAGTTAGTTGGTAGAGAAATAATTGCCTACTTTTGGCTTTTCTTGTACATGACTGATTTTACACTGTTAGTCACATTTCTTCAGTTTATTTTTCATACCCACTCATCAGTTTGGATTCAGAAACAAACATTCCACAATTGATCAGGTGCACAGAATAACAATGATCATAGAAAGAACTTTAGAAGAAGAAAAAGTATGCTCCTCCATATTCCTAGATGTGGCAAAAGCCTTCGACAAAGTTTGGCACGAAGGTCTACTCTATAACCTCGATCGGCTACTACCCTTCGAGTATAGCAAACTATTACAGGCAAATAAAGATTATTATTATTATTATTATTATTATTATTAGGATCATATCTTTCTGACAGATACTTCCGAATTAAGCAAGATAATGAGTACTCAACCCTCAAATGTATTAAAGCTGGAGTACCACAAGGTAGTGTACTTGGCCCAATTCTTTACCTTCTCCATACACATGATCTTCCGCAACCAGATGGTGTTACCGTTGCCACGTTTGCCGATGACACTGCTATCATGGCAGTAGATACAAATGTTGAAGGATCAACAATAAAACTGCAGAATGCTGTCAACGATATTAGTGATTGGATGCAACGGTGGCTAATTACATTGAACGAAACCAAATCAGTTCACATAAGCGAATACGATACGTTCCAGTTACAATAAATTTCACCACCGTACCCTACTCGAACACGGCAAAATACCTCGGTATGACGCTAGACACCAAGCTCCGCTGGAAAGCACGTGTTAAAAAGAAACGAGAAGAATTGGGCATAAGCTACAAAAAAATGTACTGGCTTATTGGTAGGAAGTCGGCTTTGTCAACATATAATAAACTCCTACTTTACAAGCAGATACTTAAACCTGTGTGGACCTATGGTATCCAACTGTGGGGCTGCACTAAGCCAAGCAATATCACCATCATTCAACGCTTCCAAAATAAGGTGCTAAGAAACATCGTGGGTGCACCGTGGTATATACGAAACAGAAATCTCCACAGGGATCTTGAGATGGAATTAGTAACGAACGAAATTGGAAAGTTTGCAGAGAATCATCAGAACAGACTTCTCCAGAATGTCGAGGCAATCCAGCTTCTTGACAATTGTGACAGTGTGCGAAGACTCAAAAGAACCAAACGTTTCGAGTTGGTGAAGTGATGTTAAAAAAGCAGAGCACAGTGTTATGTGTGTGAAGTTTAAAGTGTCAGCATCCAAATTAAATTTAAGTTACACCAATGGGGAACACTTAGTATAGAACTCTTTTTATACGTAGCAAGTTAGGTTAGATTAATATAGCTAGACCAATAAAACAATTTTGAATTTCCCGCGTGTTTTACCCGTCACTTAACCACCAATACACCCCATACAAACAAACAAAAAAACCTAACCCAACTTTTCACGAAACGCCGAGTTGATTGCATCAGAATCAATCCGAACCGAAGTACCTTGCAATCTCGCCAAAATCCGTGCACCAATTATTTCGCAAGCGAGGGACTTTGCCCTAGACTCGTACTCGGGAGCTTTCAAAATCGATCGCCGGAACTGCAAAGTGCCGCAAAGCATCCGATTCGGGCGAGAGATCGCGGACGGCGAGCTGCTGTCAACAGGTCTCGAGCTAAACGGGCTCGAACGAGAGAGCGAGACAGCCAGAGGAGAGACTAGCAAACTTGCGAATAGAATTCTGACAGATCAGCGTGGAAGTCAGTCGTAGGAGCCGTCAGAGAAATGTCGCGGAAGTCAGCGTCACAGTGCGAGGAACGCTTGTAGATCTGCACGGTAATCAAAAAATAATAGCCTAAATTTCAATAGACGGAGAATCATGTTCCATTTCGCAAGGATCGTACGGAATGCCATGGGGGCCCGCTTGCGTGCGGCCGTCATTTTCGACAGGGATTTCTTCAATCTGTTCAAATTGCCGAGGAATCTCACTATCGCCATGTTTCACGGACGGGGTAAGTGCAAACTAGACCAATTTTGACCAACTCTTTACCGATAGGTGTATAGGTTATGATCTCGGTTAAGACCAACGTGGTGGATCTTCTAGTTACGCAATTGTGTGCAATAATTATGGTAATAGGTAGAGTTTATGATATGTCCGTATGTGTAAAGTGAGTTCCTCAAATCAAGGGTTTAGACACCAACACCATCATACAAATATGAAGATGAACAAAGCTTAATTTCCAAGAACCTTAGGAGGAACTGTCAGAATCTATTTCTAATTCCACGTATACATTTTTCTGATAGACGATAAAACTTAGAAATGTAATCCAAGGATATTGCTGGCAATTTGGTTTGTTTTATTATGTAATTTGCAAATAAGAATTCATAAGCAATGCTTTGGTAGAGGTTAGGTTATGATAGTCATTGCATGGCCTAGCAAACCTACTATTTTGAAGAACTTTTAAGGCTTTAGTTTTCACCAGATATAATATGGTTGTTGTGTACAAAAAGCCCGACATCTGAAACATTTAAGCTACGATTGCTTCTAAAAACTATTTGTCAAACAGATACGAATTTTTTTAATCACTATTACAATTTAGAGCTATTTATTAAAATTTATATTTTAATTAAAGAATTTAATAAATCATCTTTTTTACTGAAAAAAAAAATAGCAGCAGTCACATTTTTTGGAAGAAATCCCCTTTCAATCCTACCTTTAATTATATTTAGAACAACTATTTTCGCCAGAAGAAGAAAATATACTTTTCTCATGAACAATTTCTTGCGACAAGGTTTAGAGAAAAAAACAGCCGGAATGAACCGGAAGTAGGCACAATTGAACTCATCACCATTTTAAATAAGAACTTAGGTCGTATGTAGTGTCATTGGATATGTTAAATATTACCTAACGTTTAATAGATTGCTGATTATTGAAGGTAAATGATTAAATTGCTTCTATTCTAGTTATCTATTAATCTTAGCAAATTGGTATGTGAGATTAACATTTTGAAAATAAGTCAGATACGCGTGAAAATATGTAGAATATAAACATATAATTTCGATTCCACAACACATTGCATATGTGGATATGCAAACACGTTTCAAGTTCTCGAAACGCTGGCTGGTTGGACAAAAAAGGGTCGTTTTCTGGCCGTGAAATAACTTCTGCGCCGCATTTTGTTAAGAATATTTGACGAAAGCGTATTAATTCCGCCTCAATGCTCCGGATAAAAATACCTTTTTCTACTGGCAAGAAATTATTTTCGGGATTTCGTAATATGTTTTAGTTTCGACAAGAAAAAATGAATTCATGGTATGTACTAGAGTATGTCTTGCAAAATATAATAAATACATGTGTTCTAACATTCAGAGGCCGACTTCTTTATCTGAATTCAATGTCGTTTGTACGATATAAAATTAGTAAAGAAGTAATATAATACAGGGCGAATAAACAATCATTGGTGAAAAATATAAATTAAACGAATGCATTAATTCCCAACAAATAAATTTTAGCTTAAGTCTAGAAAAAACTAAGCCATTTCTTCGAATGGAATTGATGAATTGAATTTGTTGAATGGAATCTAAAGCAATTAGGAATAAAGAAAGAAAAGTATCGTAAATTCATTATTAGATTTCGAAAATATCAATTGGTAAAATTTAAATCACCTTTCATATTGGCAAATCTCCCACCCACAGAAGGTGCAGCAGAACAACACTGTTACAGGGCATATTATCAGCTTCAAACTTGGCTGGGTAACGAACTGACAGCAACAGATTGGGGCTGGAAGCAACATCAACGTGGCATTATGCCCAAATTTACAGAAAATGAATTAGCTCCGGAAATATTGCTCAAAAATATTTGCTGCAGCTGTGAAACTGGATGTTACAGTTTAAAATGTGGTTGCCGAAAACATGGTTTTCAAATGCACACAAATTTATGCTCAAATTGTCATTGTTCTGGAAAATGCTCCAATGAAGATGCCAAGAATCACCAACCGAGAAAAATAATTTCAAGAAATTAGTTTTGTCGTTTGTGGTCATCATTTATACAAACTTTTCAAGGTGAAAAGTCGTCAATTTTACCAAGATTAAACAAATAGCCAGTTCATATCGCCATTCCTTTAAGATTGTTGGTTCTGAAACGATATTTTTTAACATAGTCATCACCATTTACAAGATACGATCATCACAACCAAAAATAATCGTTCTAGGTGCTCATTCCGGCCCAAGGATACGCCAGCCCCTCCAGTCGTCACAGCAGCAGCAGCAACAGCAACGCCAACAGCAACAATCGCCCACGAAGAAGCCAGCGCACCAGTCTGAACCGCCTCCAACCAGCACACAGCAAAGATCGCAAGCACCGCAACCGCCCAAGCTGCCACCGCTCAAGATGGACGGCACGTTCTCCCAGAAGCCTCAGCAACATCCCCACCAGCGCGCCCGAACCGAGCCCATCAAATTCGACCCGAAATTCAAACCCTTACCCAAACTGAACCAGCCGAAGTTCCAACCGCCCAAACTGGAGACGAAGATGGAAGAGGTCATCCTCGATACCAACGCTGAAGGTGCGTCCAAAGCTAAAGTCGGCGCAACGATAATTTCGACGGTGACGCAGACCGGAACCGGGAAGAAGACTGGAGACGAAGGAAGGAGGAGTGAACAGGAGAATTCCTGGCAGACCATGAAGTTTACCTTCACGCTGTTCGGGGTGAGCTTCACCGGAATCGGTCTGTTTCTTCTGATGGAGCTGGGGAAGCCGAAGATCAACGAGGAAGGTGTCGTGGTCGAGGACGAGTATACCGGGTTGCCTGTGGTGCAGCAGTACGTGTATCGGATGATGAGCCAGCTGGATTACTATAAACGAGTGAGTGTTTTTGGGTTTTGAGTTTGGTGGTGGTGGTGTTTATTTTGGGTGGTTTCCAGATGATAAACGAGCCGTCCAGGGAGAAGCTGTTGCCCGACGAGCTGAAGTACCCGTATCACCAGCCGCCGTACACGCTCGTCCTCGAGCTGAAGGATATTCTGGTGCACCCCGATTGGACCTACAATACCGGCTGGAGGTTCAAAAAACGGCCAGGTATGTTGAAATATTGCAAGCAACTCTTAGCGTAACTCTTAGCAAGTCATCAATAGGATAGGACATATCGTAATCAGTGAAGACTTTGCTTGCAATTATCCAAGGTCTTTCCTATGTGGGATTGCTTAGAAATCAGAGATTGTTGTACTCGGTGTACATTTGTGTACAATGCTTGGCATCTAAGAATGGCTACTGATCATTCTCTTCAAATGCTATTGTATTTGATGCTTCTGGTGGGTGCAAATTTAATCATTCCAAGCTGAACAATTCACTTATACAGTTGATAACTTTGATAACTATACATTTGTGACTTTGTACTTTTACTCTACTGAGAGGAACTGGATGTTGTGCGCGAAAATATCAGAGACAGCATCCTCAGTTTCTTCATGTGTGAAATTGATGTTTAAATGGAAATACCACAAAACATGCATTTTATGTAATCTACATGTGACTCTTGTGTTCTGGCCTTCTTCTTCTCCTTTATGACAAAGGGAATTTTATGGGATGTGGTTGTTCTTGTTGTGCACTGATGCAATTAATAATTTAAAATGAAATCAACTTTGTATTAAAAAAGTACATTTGTATGGTAGGATGATCACCATTATATTTAATTATCTGCTTGCTACAATAAAATTCGTAACATAAACAATAGAAAAATTATCATATAATATCTGAATGTAAATGTGGGAGCAATACAGCAGATTTCGGAGATGCGGCTGATACTGGTTGATTTTTTACCTGAAAATCGGAATTTCACAAAATGTCACAAAAAAACTCGTTGTTTTTTTATGTTTGAAATTGACATTAAGAATTGTACTGATTCTGTTATTCAGTTTTGTAGTATGAAGTTCATTGTAGATATAAAGAAAAAATGTTAATACCTCAATTTGGCATTTCATTATAAAAAAGAAAAACACTGATGAAGCTAGACGAATGAACTTTTGACGAATGCCAATAGAGAAATAATGCCATTTTGTGGAATATTCTTGAGGCTAGTATGACTTCCATTATTTTACTTTCTCATACATATATACATAGTATGATAAAGTATTGTAATCGTGTCGAAAAGGAGTTTTGAGAGTTTAGTGGAAATATGTCATTTTGGGTCCCCTGAACCATTTTGACCAAGGTACAAAAAAGTGTCTAGGTGTGAGTGTTTATGTCTGTGTGTACCCGTTCTTTTTTTTGTGGCGACGATTCCGGGATCTACTAAAGGCATCGAGACGAAACTTCATATTTAGAAGTTTCATGACTTAACTTAAAGTTGAAAAGGGTTTTGTTCAAAAGGGTCTAAAGGAACTAGATGTTTACTCTAAGCATTTTGCAAGGATTGACCTGCAATTTCTGTAATTTCGTCAAAATAGTTCAATAATAAATTAAAGTAGAGGCAATTTTATGTAATTTATGGCCACAACAGTTTTTTTTTCGGAAATAACGACATATAAAAATTTTATATAGCAACCTTTATCAGGATGACATTCTAAACACAAAAACATATCGATTGTCAATTTTTATCACCATGGGAACAAGAAAGTCACGGTAATGTTTATTAATATGAAATGACAAATCAAACATGAAAACTGAAAAATTATTTACAAATTTTTTGGCTCGATGATTTTGATTATTTGATTGATGATTTCACGGGAATGTTCATAGGTATTAGGGGCTTCCTTACTTTGTTAATCCTCGAGTTAAAATTGCAGTTCAAACAACAATAATCGCATAAATTTGATAGATGACGTCATTTCCGGAAAAAAATTGCAGTCAAACTAACCCAAAGAATTGAAAAAAAATGCATTTTTTGTCTGTTAGCACTCCACCAGATTTTATTCGTCTAGTCTCACAAATAAACAATAAACAGGAGTACCAAGGGCGTGGATTACCCAGTATCCTCTTGAAAAGGTTGAAAAATATTCTAAATATGAATACTAAGAAATTTGGAAGTAAATGGGTACATACTTATTTGAATACTTCATGAAAAAAATGACAAATTTGCTTTGTTTCCTACTCAAGTGCTAAATTTAATTAAAAATGACAAAAATGTTCAAAATATTATTAATATATTCGAGAGCATGAGTGCATAGGTACTTATAACGCCTTATTTGGGTAAAATTTGATCTAAGTACGCATTTTAGTAGCGCGTCTTATATCTGCCATTAGAAACTAATTATAGAATGGCTTAAACTTATTCTTCTTTTAATAGTTGTTGATAATGGATGTACACGACTTTAAACCACGAAAACATTCTTACGCGACACGTTTTTCTACTCATTCAGAAACCACTTATTCACATGCGTTTTATTGAGACACATAAAGTTATTGAGACTCAAAAACCACTATTTCCAGAATAAATAATATATCGCGACATATATTCACCGCAACCAAAAACGAGGTCACATCCAATTTCTAATTAAATAGAATCGATAACATTCCATTTCCATCGTATTGACGAAGTAAAATGCGTGCCAGTATGTGTGTTAATTTGCTCCTGGGTTAACCGCGCCACATGTAATCTGATAGTAAAACGAAAACGTTTCTGTTCGCTGCGTGCGCGCCCTCAGGTATAGATCAGTTCCTCGAGAGCCTGAACGGCGTGTACGAGATCGTCATATACACGGCCGAATTGGGCATGACCGTGTTCCCGATACTGGAGGCGCTGGATCCGAACAATCTGATCACCTACAAGCTGGTTCGGGACGCGACCAACTTCGTCGAGGGCAGGCACGTCAAGGATCTGGACAAATTGAACAGGCCGCTGCAGAAGGTAAGGCAAAACCTCTAACGATTAATAGAATTTAAAATTGAACAGAACATGTCGTTTTTTAATGATATGAGATAACATGTTTGGGTATGTTATGTTGTAAGAAAATCCCGAAAAAAGTTTTATTTTTAAGGACCAGTGGCAGAGGAAGAAAATGAAAGTTTACACCAGTCGATATTGTGCGTTGAAACGGTACATATGCTATTCATGCTGTTTTCCGTTCGATGCATTCCTTTTAAGACGTGATAGTAGAGGCAGTTACGAACCTATTTTACCATTTTTATCGCTATAAAATCTATTATTTTTAGTATTATTTCAAAATTGTCTAATATTTATACTTATTGTTTCCATGAAAACTTTCGAAATTTGATCATACTTCAAGCTGAAACGGTCGTTTTTTAGTGGTATGACCCTAATACGCATGTTTTGAACCCGCATTCGCATTCCGCATAAACACATTTATCGAAAACGCCTAACCAGTTTCTATTCACAGACTTACTATTGTCTCTCCTCAACATGAATCCAATTTAAACCAGTGAACTGTGTATTGCGAGTAGGTGCTTTCGATGTATTTTCTTGCCTTGAATATGAATCCGATTGGCTACAAGCAACCAATTTCCAAGAAATGCATATACAAGTACAAAGTTTAAGGTTCTTTCGGATGATTCTTAAGAGTCTCGGTCATCGAGGTTGTTTGCTATACATGATCCAAAACGGAAAAATATACGTACATAACGGCATTTACAACATACAAGATGCATTGAACATAAAGTTGTCAATATCTCGATAACCGTAACCATTTGTATATAGCTAAATATGGTTAAATATGTTCTAAATTACCTCTACTATCACGGTATCAAGAAATTGCACCAAATTACATGTAAGCCGGTACATCAATTTTTGGATTTTCCTTTACATCGTATTAGAAATAAAATCACAAAAACCGCGGACGCACCTATCCGCAGCAGATTTTCCAGTAGTTGTAATGTCAAATATGTATACTATAATTTGAACCACTTTCAAAAGCTTAACAAAGCTAAACACTAAACTAAAACACTCAAGTTCTGCGTAAAACTGTTTTTTTTTTATAACAGCGAATGTTCTCGGCCCTGCAATAAACAACATTGTGGGCAAATTTTAATAAACATAATGTCGAATGAAAGTTCATACTTGGTTCTAAAGAACGTATAACAAAAAAGTCACATTTATCGTTAAAATAGAAAATTGCAACCGTTTTTAAGAGCGTCAACTTATGTGCATCTATGTTCAGCCCTAGTAAAATATAACTTTTGGCTGAGAAGGACACGTGGCTCAGGGCTCAGGTGAAAAAATATTGCCGCCTTTTAATACATCGGTCTTTTACCTATCCCAGAAACTGGTTTACTTTTTGGAATTCAACAATTTAGAAATTTGATTTATGGCCAGCTTTTTGGGCCTAATACCCCAATGTGCGGCAATAGAAAGTTCGTAGGTTCGAATCCTGGTTAAGCTACTTTTTCTTTTTGTAAGTTACGAATGGCAATATCTATTTTAACTTTTGCTGTCATTATTATGCTGGAGGTTTTTTGTTGGTGAGGAAGTGGTTTCAATAAGTCTTTTATTTGAATGATTGTAGGTAATTCTGGTTGACTGGGACCGAGATGCTATAGAGAATAACAAGGACAACGTTTTGACGATACCAAGATGGGATGGTGACGATGAGGATGGAGCACTTTTGGATTTAGCAAATTTACTAAGAGGTAACACCCAAACACCCAAACAATTCTCCAATAAATTCTCCATTTTTTTAAACAAGCTCTGTTTAAATATACTTTTAATATACAGGTGTTTATTTTAAGATGGAAGTACCTGTAAGTTAAAAATATATTTTAATGATAGCTTGTTTAATGTCAAAAAGCATTTGTTTGAATGTTTTTTGAAATTTTTTACGGTTGGAGAGTTATGTAGGTGTTCTGGTAATTTTGACTGATCTTAATTAATTGTTTAAAACTCAAAAATGATGCAATAAGAAGCTTTTCTCGCTGCTAAAGTATAGCGTATAGCGACTCCATCTTCCTCCATGAAAATTTCATACCGTTGAAGAATTATTTAGGTGTTCCGGTAATTTTGGCTAACCCCCTGTATATAATAAACCTTTTGTTTTCAGTGATAGCAATCTCGGAGATAAACGATGTGAGGGATGTGCTGCGTTACTACAAGAACTACGATGATCCTCTGTGCGCGTTCAGAGAGAGACAGCGAGAACTGGAACGTACAATGTACAGCAAAACTAACCCAAAATAATAAAAATATATTTTTTGTCGTTTAGCCCCCCCCCCCCGTATTATGTAAGCGTTAAAAATTTTGTAAATGCCGATGTTTTGTAATTTGTTATTTAAGAGGAAAAGTCTCTCGACCTGTGTTTTTGTTCGTTTTGTTGCTGTTCGTTGATGATTTTTCTCTCGCTCTCTCCTTTCTTTTCTCTCTGTTTCGTGATGTAATTAATAAAGATAGTAAATTCGCTTGTATATATTATGTTATTCAGGTGGTGGAGGAATTAAAAGTTGAACTTTTTCGTTGGGTGCAGTTCTAAGAGATGGCGGTTAGTAATTAAAAAGTTGGATGGCGCAAAACGATAATTTTACTGGGAGGTAATTTGAAAAAGTTCGTGTAAAAGATATTTCTGTAACTGTGGTAATTTATAAATGAGATGAAAATGAATAAATTAAAACGGAAAGGAATTAAATGAGCAAGCTTTAATTGTGTAAGGATAAGAATATATAATCCTGTGTTAATTCATATTTATTATTTCTTTTTCATATTTGTTACCAAAAGAAAATTAGAAAACAAATTAATTCAGCCAAAAAATAAGTACAAGCTAACTACAAATTATTACTTAATAAATTTACCACTTACATTACAATACAACAGAACTTTATACTTGCATTAGATTCATTCATACATTGGGTAATTAATTCTAAAAAGTACAGCCCTCTATCTATTTTAGTTTGTTCAGGAGGATTTTTGAAACTTAGATTTTACGTTGTTTATCGGTGGTTGAATGTTATTATTTCGCTTCATGTGCGATTACGAGGAAAGTAGTTGGGATACAAATTATTATTATACACGTTTATGGATCTGATACATTGGGTAATTAATTCTAAAAAGTACAGCCCTCTATCTATTTTAGTTTGTTCAGGAGGATTTTTGAAACTTAGATTTTACGTTGTTTATCGGTGGTTGAATGTTATTATTTCACTTCATGTGCGATTACGAGCAAAGTAGTTGGGATACAAATTATTATTATACACGTTTATGGATCAGATACATTGGGTAATTAATTCTAAAAAGTATAGCCCTCTATCTATTTTAGTTTGTTCAGGAGGATTTTTGAAACTTAGATTTTATGTTGTTTATCGGTGGTTGAATGTTATTATTTCGCTTCATGTGCGATTACGAGCAAAGTAGTTGGGATACAAATTATTATTATACACGTTTATGGATCAGATACATTGGGTAATTAATTCTAAAAAGTACAGCCCTCTATCTATTTTAGTTTGTTCAGGAGGATTTTTGAAACTTAGATTTTACGTTGTTTATCGGTGGTTGAATGTTATTATTTCGCTTCATGTGCGATTACGAGCAAAGTAGTTGGGATACAAATTATTATTATACACGTTTATGGATCAGATACATTGGGTAATTAATTCTAAAAAGTACAGCCCTCTATCTATTTTAGTTTGTTCAGGAGGATTTTTGAGACTTAGATTTTACGTTGTTTATCGGTGGTTGAATGTTATTATTTCGCTTCATGTGCGATTACGAGCAAAGTAGTTGGGATACAAATTATTATTATACACGTTTATGGATCTGATACATTGGGTAATTAATTCTAAAAAGTACAGCCCTCTATCTATTTTAGTTTGTTCAGGAGGATTTTTGAAACTTAGATTTTACGTTGTTTATCGGTGGTTGAATGTTATTATTTCGCTTCATGTGCGATTACGAGCAAAGTAGTTGGGATACAAATTATTATTATACAGGTTTATGGATCAGATACATTGGGTAATTAATTCTAAAAAGTACAGCCCTCTATCTATTTTAGTTTGTTCAGGAGGATTTTTGAAACTTAGATTTTACGTTGTTTATCGGTGGTTGAATGTTATTATTTCGCTTCATGTGCGATTACGAGCAAAGTAGTTGGGATACAAATTATTATTATACACGTTTATGAATCTGATACATTGGGTAATTAATTCTAAAAAGTACAGCCCTCTATCTATTTTAGTTTGTTCAGGAGGATTTTTGAAACTTAGATTTTACGTTGTTTATCGGTGGTTGAATGTTATTATTTCGCTTCATGTGCGATTACGAGCAAAGTAGTTGGGATACAAATTATTATTATACACGTTTATGGATCAGATACATTGGGTAATTAATTCCTAAAAGTACAGCCATCTATTTTAGTTTGTTCAGGAGGATTTTTGAAACTTAGATTTTACGTTGTTTATCGGTGGTTGAATGTTATTATTTCGCTTCATGTGCGATTACGAGCAAAGTAGCTGAGATACAAATTATTATTATACACGTTTATGGATCAGATACATTGGGTAATTAATTCTAAAAAGTACAGCCCTCTATCTATTTTAGTTTGTTCAGGAGGATTTTTGAAACTTAGATTTTATGTTGTTTATCGGTGGTTGAATGTTATTATTTCGCTTCATGTGCGCTTACGAGCAAAGTAGTTGGGATACAAATTATTATTATACACGTTTATGGATCAGATACATTGGGTAATTAATTCCTAAAAGTACAGCCCTCTATCTATTTTAGTTTGTTCAGGAGGATTTTTGAAACTTAGATTTTACGTTGTTTATCGGTGGTTGAATGTTATTATTTCGCTGCATGTGCGATTACGAGCAAAGTAGTTGGGATACAAATTATTATTATACACGTTTATGGATCAGATATATTGGGTAATTAATTCTAAAAAGTACAGCCCTCTATCTATTTTAGTTTGTTCAGGAGGATTTTTGAAACTTAGATTTTACGTTGTTTATCGATGGTTGAATGTTATTATTTCGCTTCATGTGCGATTACGAGCAAAGTAGTTGGGATATCGTTCAATTTCTTTTCTGGTTTAGTTTTCTAGATATTTTGGCTTCATTGACCCGACTATTAAAATAGTTACGAACCACAATAACATTACGAAATGGAGACAACCCATACTCACTGGTACCAATATAAAAAGCGCCACTTTAGAACGCTCTTAAGTCGACTTCACGAAACACAAATAGGTATGCAAACATTTCCATTCTTCCACCCAAGAAAATGTCGATGTAAAGCAGCGTTTTTCCTTTTTAATCTTACCGGAAAAAATAATAAAACTGACGCACTTCTCTCATCGTCTTCATGTAGGAACACCGGCTGCCGTTATACAATTATGTCGATTTGCATTCCCGATACGAATCACCTCCATAAATTATTCACATTTCCCCATGTATAGCTGCGGAGACGTTCTTAAAAAATGGCGCTGTCAAGAAGGCCTAGATCGCCTACCGCGATACTCCCGACCGTACAACAGCTTTTCCGAGCGGTTGCTACGTTCACCGTTCATCGGGTATTCCTTTTTTTGTAATTATAAACTGGTCGGAGGTCCTCAGTCTATTTTGGCGTTGTTGGGAAAATCCAATAACGTCGGAAAAACCCAGCTGACGCGTCCGCGATTTCCGCGCGATTCCGTTGTCGTCGGAGTTTTGCTTGTTAGCATGTTTTTATCCGGGTTACCCAGATGGCGCCACTGTATTTATCGAGAACGTTACTTTAATTCGCATTGTCGTCATCAGGTTATGCGTTTCGTTTAGATTGTTTTTGTACCCGATTGTTATGTAATGGAATTAATTGTTCGAGTGGAGATTGTTTTTTTTTGTTGGTAATGGTGATAATAGTTACATTTCACAGGAATATGTGATTTTTGTTCGTTGAAATCTCTACTTTCTGATGGTGTAAAAAAAAAAATATACATTACTATGGTAAACGTTCTCAAAAAATGCAAAGTAACGAAAAAATCCCAAATCCGATTTTTTTAATCATTGTGTACAATTTTGAGCTATTTATTAAAATTTATACTTACTAATTAATTTACTAATTAAAATACTAATTACTCGTAAAAAGTAAGATTCCATGCTACATTGATAGACAAAAAAATTACAAATCCATAAAACATGAAGATTGATTCTGTTTTAATGATGTTATTGGATATGTTAAATATTACCTAACGTTTAATAGATTGTTGATTATTGAAGTAAATAATTAAATTGCTTCTATATTAGTTATCTATTAATCTTAGCAAATTGGAACGTGAGATTAACATTTTGAAAATAAATCAAATACGCGTGAAAATACGTAAATTATAATTATTTAATTTCGCTTCCGCAACACATTGCATATGTGGATATGCAAACACGTTTCAAGTTCTCGAAACGCTGGCTGGTTGGACAAAAAAGGGTTGTTTTCTGGCCGTGAAGTAACTTCTACGCCGCATTTTGTTAAGAATATTTGACGAATGCATATTAATTCCGCCTCAATGCTCCGGATAAAAACACCTTTTTCTACTGGCAAGAAATTATTTTCGTGATTTCGTAATACGTTTCAGTTTCGACAAGAAAATCAATCCATGGTACGTAGTATGTCTTACAAAATATAATAAATACATGTGTTCAGTAATATTCAGAGGCCGACTTCTTTATCTGAATTCAATGATGTTTGTACGATATAAAATTAGTAAATAAGTAATAAAATACAGGGCGAATAAACAAATTATTGGTGAAAAATATAAATTAAACAATTCCAGACCAAAAATTCCTAAGAATTTTTATGAAACTTGCTACAATTGTTTATGATGCGTCAATAAACAGTATAAAGGCCCTAACAAGATATAAAACTCCCTCTAAAGGAAATCCTGATTTTTGTAAATTTATCGAAACAGCCATATTTTCAATATAAATCGTAAACAAATCAGAACTCTAAAAATATCCTAAGAATTTCTATGAAACTTGCTACGATTGTTTATGATGCATCAATAAACAGTATAAAGGCCCTAACAAGATATAAAACTCCCTCTAAAGGAAATCCTGATTTTTTGAATTTATCGAAACAGCCATATTTTCAACATAAATCGTAAACACATCATAACTCTAAAAATATCCTAAGAATTTCTATGAAACTTACTACGATTGTTTATGATGCATCAATAAACAGTATAAAGGCCCTAAAAAGATATAAAACTCTCTCTAAAGGAAATACTCATTTTTTGAATTTATCGAAACAGCCATATTTTCAATATAAATCGTAAACAAATCAGAACTCTAAAAATAACCTAAGAATTTTTATGAAACTTGCTACGATTGTTTATGATGCATCAATAAACAGTATAAAGGCCCTAACAAGAGATACAACTCCCTCTAAAGGAAATCCTGATTTTTTGAATTTATCGAAACAGCCATATTTTCAATATAAATCGTAAACAAATCATAACTCTAAAAATAACTAAGAATTTTTATGAAATTTGCTACGATTGCTTATGATGCATCAATAAACAGTATAAAGGCCCTAACAAGAGATACAACTCTCTCTAAAGGAAATCCTGATTTTTTGAATTTATCGAAACAGCCATATTTTCAATATAAATCGTAAACAAATCATAACTCTAAAAATAACTAAGAATTTTTATGAAATTTGCTACGATTGGTTATGATGCATCAATAAACAGTATAAAAGCCCTAAGAAGATATAAAACTCCCTCTAAAGGAAATCCTGATTTTTTGAATTTATCGAAACAGTAATATTTTCAATATAAATCGTAAACAAATCATAACTCTAAAAATAACCTAAGAATTTCTATGAAACTTGCTACGATTGCTTATGATGCATCAATAAACAGTATAAAGGCCCTAACAAGACATAAAACTCACTCTAAACGAAATCCTGATTTTTTAAATTTATCGAAACAGCCATATTTTCAATATAAATCGTAAACAAATCAGAACTCTAAAAATATCCTAAGAATTTCTATGAAACTTGCTACGATTGTTTATGATGCATCAATAAACAGTATAAAGGCCCTAACAAGATATAAAACGCCCTCTAAAGGAAATCCTGATTTTTTGAATTTATCGAAACAACCATATTTTCAATATAAATCGTAAACAAATCATAACTCTAAAAATATCCTAAGAATTTCTATGAAACTTGCTACGATTGTTTATGATGCATTAATAAACAGTATAAAGGCCCTAACAAGATATAAAACGCCCTCTAAAGGAAATCCTGATTTTTTGAATTTATCGAAACAGCCATATTTTCAATATAAATCGTAAACAAATCATAACTCTAAAAATAACCTAAGAACTTTTATGAAACTTGCTACGATTGTTTATGATGCATCAATAAACAGTATAAAGGCCCTAAAAAGATATAAAACTCCCTCCAATTGGATGCCAATGTACATTTTGACTGTTGACTAGTGTAATAGGTCTATCTGAAAAACGCTCTATGTTGACACGTAAAAAAAAACTAGACAATCCGCTGTTTTTGTACCAAACCTATTAATTTCAAAACAATATTAAAACCAAACCGCCCGCATAAAAGCTATTGACACCGATATTTCCCCATTTCCCACTCGAAATCGCGCGCGCGAGCATCCTTTGTTTTTAGTCGCGAAAACATCGCTATAATTAACAACCCAACTATCAGGGAACAATCAATCATTTCGCGCGCAGACCGCGAATTCACAACACAAATTACGTGTTTGGAATAACAAAAACGGCGTCTAGTTTCATTTGTTCTGCCTCAAAATATACGTATATATATATATATATATACGTTACGCCGAATGGATGGAAATCGGAGAGCACTGAGGTTGCTAACCGAAATAACCGCACGAAACGGTGGCGGCGCTGCTAGAGCTCCAACCGCCCCAAACAAAAGCGAAACCGAGACCCACTAATGAAATCCCAAGGCGGCCATGAATGGCTACAATATGCCCACTCTTAACCCATGATTTCTGGTGTACGGTTCCGCGAGAGCAGTGGATCAAGTTTTTGATGATCGGCTTGCACCACGAACAAGAGAATTGCTCGGGTAACATGCTTTGTTTTTGTCTTGGAAAAGTTAGAAAAACAATATTGCTTAAGAGGTAATGCCACTCTATATTTTTTTTAAACCGAAAATTATTTTTTTATGCTTAAATGGTGTTTTGAGATCTTAGAACTAAGGTACAATACTTATCTTGTTTGGTGCCCTTTGATATGAATGACTTTTCTTCTGTTCTACACGCATGTCTATGAGAGGGGCTATGCACTAAATAGCAGTACCCGTAAAATTTTTTGGAGGAGCTCCAATCAACAGTAGATCACATACTTAATAAAGTGTCATTATAAATGTTTGTAGTCGAGGTAGGCCATACCCACGTTAGTATATTTCTGCCGCTTAGCACAAACAAATATCAAACTTACATTAGGTTATGGAACCAATTTAACAGTTGTGCAAAGAACAATAGTATCATAGTAGTATTCAGTTCTTATGAAGCGGCAAACACAAATGTTTACATTGGATGTCAACGCCGTACTTTGACTACAAGCATTTATAATGATGTATTTTAGATGTATAGGGGTAAACAGCCAATACCTAGTTTCTTGGAATATAAACGTTGTCAAAAAAGATTTAACTTGTTTAAAATGCACCATACGCTCTATTTGGCTGTTACCACTTATCTTATAGCGTCCACAAAATTGTGCTCTGGTGTGCTCGAGTTTTACCAAAAGAAAACGCTATTAGCATTTTTCCTTCGGCATTTTTCCTACTACACTCTAAAGCGTTGTAGTTAGATGGTTAAAATTATTTATTTTTATTTATTTATTGGCACTGTTATCATTTATTCATTATTATTATTAGTTAATTCTATTAATTAAATGATTATTGTTAAGTTTAAAACAATTTTGCAAATGGTAAAACAACAATTTTAAAACAATTTAACGCGGAAATTTTTTCTTGATAGCTGCCTCTTTTTACTTTATCATACGCAGTATGATGAAGTATTGTAATCGTGCCGAAAAAAAATGAGATTTTAGCGGAAATAGGTCTTTATGGGTCCCCTGAACATTTTTGACCAAGGTACAAAAAAATGTCTGTGTGTGTATGTATGTATGTGTAAACGATTTTTGTGGCGACGATTCCGCAGAAACTACTAAAGGTATCGGAACGAAAGTTCATATTTAGAAGTTTTGTAACCAAACTTAGAGCTGAAAAGCTTTTGGTTGAAAAGGGTCCAAAGGAACTGGTAGTTTATTCTAAGTCTTTTTGAAGGATTTTGCAAATGAGACGCCATTTCTGTAATTTCGACAAAATAGTTAATTAATAAATTAAAGTAAAGGGAATTTTGAATAATTTATGCCTATGACATTTTTTGGTACAATTAATAGTTTAGCTTCAAGAGCAAATTCTATTTGATCGAGATCGGTCGCATCTGCATTGATATGAAATTACATAGTAGCCAGGATTTTGACAAATATTTTTTGTGTTGTCCCATTCGAAAACAGCTAATCTCATCAGAGGTTGGAGAACCACTATGGAATGTTGCCGCTGTAGTGCGGCAAATTATAAAATACAAATTTCAAATAAAATAAGATCACCAATTTGATTGTTTGTTGATAAGAAATATCAACCCGTCTTTATATCTAATTGTGAAAACGATAAATTGAGAAAATTATAAATAAAGTATAGCGATGAGTGTAGTTTTATTTTAGTATGTTGGTAGGGATGTGTCATGAACAAATATAAATCTGTCAGAATTTGAATTACCTTTTTAAGGTGCGTTTTCATTAGTGATAATGGCAGTGGTAGCAGACGCCGTTATAGTATTTCCAATAGAAAATTGCTAGTGACTCATATTTATGTACATGCAAACTAATATGTGTCATTATCACGATATGTAAGAAATACTATAATTTCGTATTCTACCACCGCCATTAGCTACCATTACCTACCAATCGGAACGCACCTTTAAACTTGACGTTTCGTCAAAGTGGTACCAGCCTAGCATTTACTATTTACGTATTTCTTAAAAAGCAACACAATAAACGTTGATGTCGCTCTGCCAAAAACTAAATAGCGCGACTTGCTCACATGCGACGGCGACACTCCGCCTTCGGTGACGCGCCGCATCACCGCTCGTCGCGCTATTCCGTACTTTCGGCATTTGTGACATAAATAACTATTATTCTAATGATGTAGTGTAGGTAGTGTCAAATGCTGATGCTTTGACAATACCTACGATTTATCTTAATAGAATAGATTCTCATGCAGCTAAACTATTAATTTTATATATTGTATGATAAAGTCATGTGTCTGGCCACATCAGATTTTTTTACTCCTATCCATAAATTTGCACTACCTACTTATTCTGGTACTTAGATAACAACAAAAAATAATCAATTAAGCTTTTCAGTGTAGATACCATACAATATTACAGGTTTCCACTTACTTAATTTCTTCAGATTACTAAATTTTGTTTGCACTGGTTTTCTCAAAAAGTCGACTAAATTCACACATTTTTCAAAGCAAAAATTGCAAATACAGTCTAGTTATTAAGAAAAAAAATATGTTTTCGAAGGCAGTTGACAATTTTTGCCTTCAAATTCTCTGAAAAAGAAGTATACCAGAATATAAAGTTGTCAGATTTTTGGTAGTCAGTTTCACACTGCATTATGTTAAAGAAAAAATTAAAATTGCACAAACTTCATAGCCAAACTAGGTCACATAATAGCACTTTCGAACCCAAATAAGTTTCGTACTTTTGAAGTAAAACCGTCTATTGTGAAAGCGGTTGCTAACGTAACAAACTAAGCAAACGTCCGGTTGCTAAGATAAGCACATCCCAAAGGGCCAAATCTTAACTGAGTACAAGAATACGTTATGGATTCTGATGCATCTCCACCACTACAATTTACTCGATTATAGATCTGAATACACTGCATCACAATATACCAACACCAAAAAAGCTTGAATGCTAAAAAACATCAAACGAAATTAACCATCGACCACGCCAATTAAAAAATCATGACCGGCCGCCACAATTCCTTCAAGCCGGCCGAAGACTAGGCCTACCCGTTGGCAAGGCTCGTCTGATTAAGGGTGTTCCCCTGGGCTCATGGCGTCTTTAATTATATAGATAGGGGCAATAATGCAACGGCACCGCGCGCGATGGTCGGGCGCCCTCTATGAAGAATAGATGTCATTACTCGTTCGTCTGTAATTTGGTCACGCGAACTTTGCTCGCCAACACCCAAAGCATCGTGGACGCTCTATATAAGCGAAAGGAGGTGTCCCGGGCTTTGTACTAAAAACGAACGGACGTCAGAACTGTTAGGGCCAGGCAGGATTTGAATTTTTAATTAAAACGCACCTACAACGTTTGATTTATTACCCAGGGGCTTGGTTTTGGGTGGAGACGTGGAGGGTTTACCACGATATGGTGTGGAAAAAAGCATGGCGTAGTTATACTAGTTGGAGTTAAGCATAATCCAAGAGGAAGAAGAATATATAATAAAATAAATAGAAGTTCAAAGAAAAGAAGTAAATGATGGGTGTCCTGAAGACAGTGCTGACTTTATGCAAACTTGGTAGCACTCTTTTGACATATGCTGATAAAGTCATTATTCTGAGATTGTGTTGTATGGATAATGAATACAGGTACAGAGAACAATACTATATTTGCAATGTGTATACCCAGTTGAGAAAATTGTATCCATTCAGATCTATGATGGTTTTTTTTATCGTTTCATTTCTTACTTAACATGCTTCCACTGTTATTGTATAACTATAGACGCTTTTTATTTGACTAATAAACCCAAAATAGTTAATTATGTACCAAGGGCACTACACGGATGTTTATGCCCCGAGGGTATAAACATCAAGTAATGCCCGAGGTGCAGACAAAAGTTTTATGTCCTACAATGGTTTTGTTCCTCCGTTTGAATAATATTAATAAATATTTTGACGCAGTATGATAAAGTATTGTAATCGTGCCGAAAAAAAATGAGATTTTAGCGGAAATAGGTGTTTTTGGGTCAACTGATTATTTTTTACCAACGTACAAAAAAAAATTATAAACAAATAAAATTTGTTTAAAAAATGTGGGTGTATTAGATAATATAGGCAAAATATCTCGAACATGAAATTTATAAGTTAATTTCACATAAAAAAACGCTGAATTTTCTACCATAATTAGGAAAAACGTTGGAAATAAATAATAATTGATTGTTTAAATAATAGGAAGATTCAGATTTTTACTTTATCATACGCAGTATGTAAAGTATTGTAATCGTGCCGAAAAAAAAATTGGGATTTTAGCGGCAATAGGTCTTTATGGGTCCCCTGAACATTTTTGACCAAGGTACAAAAAAATGTCTGTGTGTGTGTGTGTGTGTATGTGTGTGTGTGTGTGTGTGTGTGTGTGTGTGTGTGTGTGTGTGTGTGTGTGTGTGTGTGTGTGTGTGTGTGTGTGTGTGTGTGTGTGTGTGTGTGTGTGTGTGTGTGTGTGTGTGTGTGTGTGTGTGTGTGTGTGTGTGTGTGTGTGTGTGTGTGTGTGTGTGTGTGTGTGTGTGTGTGTGTGTGTGTGTGTGTGTGTGTGTGTGTGTGTGTGTGTGTGTGTGTGTGTGTGTGTGTGTGTGTGTGTGTGTGTGTGTGTGTGTGTGTGTGTGTGTGTGTGTGTGTGTGTGTGTGTGTGTGTGTGTGTGTGTGTGTGTGTGTGTGTGTGTGTGTGTGTGTGTGTGTGTGTGTGTGTGTGTGTGTGTGTGTGTGTGTGTGTGTACCCAATTTTTGTTAATTCATTTCCGGAGAAACTTCTAAAGGTATCGGCACGGAACTTCATATTTAGAAGTTTCATTACCAAACTTAGAGTTGAAAAGCTTTTGGTTCAAAAGGGTCCAAAGGAACTGGGTGTTTACTCTAAGCCTTTTTAAAGGATTTTAGAAATCAGCGGCCATTTCTGTAATTTCGTCAACATAGTTAAATAATAACTTAAAGCAGAGGAAATTTTGAATAACTTATGCCTATGACATTTTTTGGTAAAATTAATAGTTTAGCTTTTTAGTTTATTCTAAGCCTTTTTCAAGGATTTTGGAAATGAGCCGCCATTTCTGTAATTTCGACAAAATAGTTAATTAATAAATTAAAGTAGAGGAAATTTTGAATAATTTATGCCTATAACATTTTTTGGTAAAATTAATAGTTTACCTTCAAGAGCAAATTCTATTTGATCGAGATCGGTCGCATCTGCATTGATATGAAATTACATAGTAGCCAGGATTTTGACAAATATTTTTTTGTGTTGTCACATTCGAAAACAGCTGATCTCATCAGACGTTGGAGAACCACTATGGAACGTGCCGCTGTAGTGCGCAAAATTATAAAATACAAATTTCAAATAAAATAAGATCACCAATTTGATTGTTTGTTGATAAGAAATATCAACCCGTCTTTATATCTAATTCTAAAAATGATACATTGAGAAAATTATAAATAAAGTATAGCGATGAGTGTAGTTTTATTTTAGTATGTTGGTAGGGATGTGTCATGAACAAATTTAAATCTGTCAGAATTTGAATTACCTTTTTAAGGTGCGTTTTCATTAGTGATAATGGCAGTGGTAGCAGACGCCGTTATAGTATTTCCAATAAAAATTGCTAGTGACTCATGTTTATGTACATGCAAACTAATATGTGTCATTATCACGATATGTAAGAAATACTATAATTTCGTATTCTACCACCGCCATTAGCTACCATTACCTACCAATCGGAACGCACCTTTCGTCAAAGTGGTACCAACCTAGCATTTACTATACAGAAATCATTTATTTTTTTTAAATACGTATTTCTTAAAAAGCAACGCAATAAACGTTGATGTCGCTCTTACCAAAAACTAGATAGCGCGACTCGCTCATATGCGACGGCGACACTCCGCCTTCGGTGACGCGCCGTATCACCGCTCGTCGCGCTATTCCGTACTTTCGGCATTTGTGACATAAATAACTATTATTCTAATGACGTAGTGTAGGTAGTGTCAAATGCTGATGCTTTGACAATACCTACGATTTATCTCTATAGAATAGATTCTCATGCAGCTAAACTATTAATTTTATATTTTGTATGATAAAGTCATGTGCCTGGCCACATCAGATTTTTTAATGGATAATGTCACTCTAGTCTAAGATAATAATTTGCCATTTCAAACACAATTCAAACGGATTTTCGAGGAAACGATTTCATGTGCCTGCCCAAACCAGATTTTTATTTTTTTTAAATAATTAATAATGATATAATAAAAAATGGTCAAAAAAATGATTCCGGAGAAACTACTTAAGATATCGGGACGAAGCTTAATATTTAGTAGTTTTCTGACCAAAAAAAAAGAGCTGAAAAGCTTGGTTCAAAAGGGTCCAAAGGAACTGGCTATTTACTCTTAGCATTTTTCAACGATTTTGCAAATGAGCCGTCATTTCTGTAATTTCATCAAAATAGATAAATAATAAATTAAAGTAGAGGAAATTTTTTATAATTTATGTCTATAACAATTTTTGGTAAAATTAATAGTTTAGCGGCAGGAGCAAATTCGATTTGATCAAAATCGTGTCTGCATTAATAGTAGGTAGCCAGGATATTTTGAAACTTTTGACAGTATTCAGAACGTCAGCGGTTGCGAAACGTCAATTCAACATGCAAATGCATGGAGAATGCGATGAGGAGGAGAAACGCGCGCGCACGTACGCTATGTGAAACACTATTGAAACAGCTTGGTGTTTCCATGGTGTTTACAAAGTCAATGTGTATTTCAAGTGCGGATTGCGGATAGGTGTTATGCATTTTTCAAGGATTTGGCAAATAAGCCGCCATTTCTGTAATTTCGTCAAAATAGTTAAATAATAAATTAAAGTAGAGGAAATTTTGTATAATTTATGTCTACGACATTTTTTGGTAAAATTAATAGCTTAGCTGTAGGAGCAAATTCTATTTGATCGAGATCGTGTCTGCATTAATATAGGATTTGCCAGATATTTTTATTCTAATGACAGTAGGTAGTGTTAAAGGCTGATTTTTGACAATACCTACTGTCAATATCTGCCAAATCCTGGCTAATTCGTTTTATTTTAATGCAAACACGATCGATCTCGATAGAATCTCATGCAGCTAAACTAATAATTTTATGTATTGTATGATGAAGTCATGTGCCTGGCCACATCTAATTTTTTTACTCTGTTTTACCGATCACCACGTCGGTACTTAGACTAAGAACTAACACTTTCTGCGTGACGAATTATATGCGTTCGAAAATGTTCATAACCTCTTAACCAAATCACATTTCATCTTCAATCCGCCAATCCGCTCTGAAGAAAACTTAACATTTATTGCCCTAGGCGTAAGCGTCATTCGCGCTTTACCGCACACACAGAAGAAGGAAGCAAAAGCTGCACAAATGTGTCGAATTACAAAAGGCACACACACACACACACAAGTACAAAGACATAAGCGCGCTAGCGCGAGTTTTCGGCTTTACTGCCTTCTAAAATTACTTTTCGGTATTCTCTTCAATAGGACAGTCATTAAACGGAATCATAAACTCAGCGCCACGTTCTTACATAACCGTAGAAAATCTCTTCAGCGTATTGCCATTGTTCTACGTTATTACTCAAATTACCCACAAGGGGTCACAAACCGAATTCGCTAGCAGGCCGAGGAATGAATGAATATAGTAAAGAGATATGCGGTAACTGCCGCATAAACTATTTGTATTGTTCGGTTTTGTTAATTGCTTACTAATTGTTTGTAGATTATACGACCGAGCTAGAAGTGCATTGGTCCCAAGTTTGTACCTTGGGGGACTGATTTTTTTTTAATCGCTTGCTGTCGCATAAACTGATAAATATCAATATTGTAACCTAAAAATATTCTAACTAAATATTTATTTAGTTAAAAGAAACTAATAATCACAATAAATTTAGTTTGCTAAGTAATAAACTTATCAACTACTTAAAATTAGCCAATACATGAACCCGACATGATGTTTTAAAAAGCGAACTACTGTTTTTTATATCACTTGGTAGGGTGTTAAACATCTTCAGCGCTTTATAATAAAATGAATTTTGTGGTACTGCTGTTTGTATATTTTGGTAATCTGAAGTGGCCCTTTTGCCGAGTATTGTATTCATGCTGCTGACTATTGTATGTTAAATAATTACTCATATAATTTGGGAGTTTATTATTTATGCATTTATATACCAACGTGAGTGCCTGATATACCGTTCCTTGTTTAACATTAAAAAAATTTAATTTACTCAACATGGACTCGATACTGGTTAACCTGGAGCTTTGTAATAAAATCCTGAGTGCTCGATTTTGTTGTACTTGAATCTTTTTAATGTCTTTGTCTGTACACAAAAATAATATACTGCTGGAATAGTAAAAATATGGTTTTATAATCGTATGGTACAAAGATATTCTAGGTTTTAATGTAAGTTTATTAGATATTGTTCCTAAGTAGCTAATCTTTCGACTCACCTTTTTAACTATATATTCCATATTATTTTATTATTATTTTTTTATTATTCCATATTATTTATTATATTACCCGTAAATTTCAAACTATTATCTAAAATGACACCTAGATATTGAAATTCGTCCACTATCTCAACAACTGTGTTATCGATAACTATGTCTGGTGTGGGGTTTACCGAATTTCTATTTCCCAATACCATAGCTTTTGTTTTCAATACATTCAAACATAATTTATTTTCTTTATACCAATTTGATATCGATACTAGTTCGGAGTTTAATGTCGCGATTACATCAGGTAAGTTATCTCCTGCAATTGATATTAGTGTATCGTCTGCAAATAAGTGCATATCACAAGGTTTAACTTGTGAAGCAACATCGTTTATGTACAAATGAAATAAAACTGGAGCAAGAACAGAACCTTGTGTTATTTTTGAAAATTTTGTTAATTTGTAACGGAGTTAAACAAACTTTCACGATATCAGATGAAAACTACTTGAAACCCTTGAAGTTTGTAGGGCATGGCGTTCAACCGTCATATATTCACAAAAATTGCCAAAATCACAATGAAAGGAAACTTTTGAGTCCAGATGCGTATTCAGCACAAACAAATCTATGGAAAACGTCTAATAGTTATCAATAATAAATAATTTTAAAATTTTCCAGCTAAAAAATATGCTATTACATATGAAAAACTTCACTTCTATAGAGAACATTATTTAAATATTGATCTTCACTTGTAGATTATTATTGTAGATTATTATTGTAGATTTATTTTCAAATATTGTCTCTTTATACGTGGTTACTACGCCAGATGTCAATATTTATTAGTTTCCGAATTTTAGATTAATTTCATGGTTATTTTTGTAGTTAATTTTAAAAAGACAGTATGTATCTTGAAGATCTTTCTATTGAAGAAACAGTTTCATATTTCTCTTAGCACGCATTTCGATTATGATGACAGTTCGGTGTTTTATTGTGACAGCTCGATGTTTTATGATGATAAAACACAGAACTGTTATCCACGGAAATTTACAACAATAATTTTTAAGAAATGGAATTTGTCCTAAGTAGTCCTAGGACGGAACGTCGTATTTGAGTGTTTTTCAGGAAAACATTAATACTGTCAGCAGTTTATTATAATAAAGTAATCAGTTTCTTTGTAGACACGATATAAATTGGTTATTCAAAGAAAGACTAAACATTTTTACTAAAAACTCCTCTGCAGGAAAGAAAAAGAATCCTCGTACCACTTTGGAGTAGTAAATCAATACTTAATCCATTCAAAACTATTTTACACTTTTCCCAAAAAAAAGTTACCCGTTCTTGTGACAGTGCTCAAGCAGCACAGTCACAAAATATCAATTTCCTGAAAAACCTGAAAAATCCTGAAAATCAACTTTTTCAGGAAAACGCAAATTTTCAGCTGTTCTTTCAGGAACCGTCCACCAACGCACAATCGAAACTTAGCAAGTAGTAAGAAGAAGGCTGACTTACCCCGGTGTAGATGAAGCCTGGTTTGAGCAAGTTCCCATCTAGCTGGAGGCACTGGTGAACTGAAGACTTGTGGAGACAGGAGGATCAGGACTGTCAGGACGAAGTCAGCTGAGTGCGGTGGCCTACTTGATTTTCTGGACGAATAAAGCCGTTGGCAGTAGGACATGCCGATGTCGCGCATGCGCCCTGAAACACATGCAACAGGCAATCAATACAGTTCTCTCCTTACATAGGGTGTCCTGAAACGGGGGAACTACGTAACTACGCGCTCCGAAAGAGCAGCGTACCAGGTGGGAGTTGAAGGGTAAATAAGTCGTGGGTTGTGGTGGGGGAAACAGGTTTCAGGTAACTCTAGAGTTAATTAAGTGTTCAAAGTTCATTTCTTCAGGAACGTCGGTATTTTTCAGATTTAGTTTCTTAAATTTAAACAATGGTGACGAAGATGTTTAAATCAGTCATTTGTTTTAGTTTAAAATATTCCCAGAATTTCATACAAATTAAAGATTAGTAATATCATTTGTATTGTTGTATTCTTTTCATTTCTTAGAAAAATAGATTGTCTTCAGCAGAGAAGGCATAAGCCATCATAATGTTATAATGTCTGTTTAAAATTCTAATTGCTTAATCGAAAATTAAAAAAAAAAACAATTTCGTACAAATTGGATTTTACTTATATAATATAATGTATATGGTCGGGACATCTTCAACTTGGGAGGTCGTCAGGCCTGACATTTTAAGTGCTTACGTCACTTTGAACTGAAGCTCTAAAAAGATATACATTACTAATAATTATCTGTGTCAATTCCACAATTATGATGAGTATTATTATTAATAAAAATGTGAAATATGTGTTATAAAATTTTAGCCAGTCGGCAAAAACCCAACTACCTTCAAACAAATTAAGGTTGTGGTTCTTGATACAATTTTGGACGCTGATTACGCCGGTATAATTAGATTTTACTTATTTCGAACGGTTCGGCAGTTATTACGTTCCCAATTACCAAAAATGATGCTAAAAACACCCATTTGACTATATCAGAAACTTTGAACGCAAACTGTGTCCGATCCAATCGACCGATGTTGACGGTTCAAACGGTATCGGATGGGAAATTGGCCGAGGAATTCATTTCTGAAAGTCGCGTAGCTCTAAGATTCGCGGTTCGCGAGAAAACCGCGAGAAACCGCGGAAACTATTGTTTTCCACTTTCTGGCCAAACGGTACGCGTTACGGAAAAACCGAGGCCACCGTTGAATTCAGCACATCCCAATGCATAAGCATGACTACATTAGAACGCTCTATCTCTCAAAAACTTATAATTATTTTTTCGGTCTAAATTTAGCACTTTTTGATAGAAAAAAATTGAACTTTGGAACAGTTGCCGATAGGAAGGTTTACCCACTGCCAAATGATACCTCTCGTTGAGTCTATCAAAAATATGTATACTTTTATATGCCTAAGATTTACCATTTTCAAGTTATGTGGTCTATTTCGCTTATTTTTGTATTATTTGAAAAACCTTAATTTCAGCACAACTCGGTAACCAGTAGAGACAGAGCCTTTTCCTATGTAAATTTGTAATCAGCGCACCCATTTTAGTAAGATAGCGAAGGTTTCATGTTGATCCGGGCCCTAGTTTTTGAGATAGCCGAGCCACTACAAAATTATAGTTAAAAATATGTGATTTCTTAAAAAATTTTAGCCAGTCGGCAAAAACCCAACTACCTTCAATCAAATTAAGGTTGTGGTTCTTGATACAATTTTGGACGCTGATTACGCCGGTATTATTAGATTTTACTTATTTCGAACGGTTCGGCAGTTATTACGTTCCCAATTATCAAAAATGATGCTAAAAACACCCATTTCACTATATTAGAAACTTTGAACGCAAACTGTGTCCGATCCAATCGCCCGATGTTGACGGTTCAAACGGTATCGGATGGGAAATTGGCCGAGGAACTCATTTCTGAAAGTCGCGTAGCTCTAAGATTCGCGGTTCGCGAGAAAACCGCGAGAAACCGCGGAAACTATTGTTTTCCACTTTCTGGCCAAACGGTACGCGTTACGGAAAAACCGAGCTCACCGTTGAATTCAGCACATCCCAATGCATAAGCATGACTACATTAGAACGCTCTATCTCTCAAAAACTTATAATTATTTTTTCGGTCTAAATTTAGCACTTTTAGATAGAAAAAAATTGAACTTTGGAACAGTTGGCGATAGAAAGGTTTACCCACTGCCAAATGATAGCTCTCGTTGAGTCTATCAAAAATATGTATACTTTTATATGCCTAAGATTTACCATTTTCAAGTTATGTGGTCTATTTCGCTTATTTTTGTATTATTTGAAAAACCTTAATTTCAGCACAACTCGGTAACCAGTAGAGACAGAGACTTTTCCTATGTATATTTGTAATCAGCGCACCCATTTTAGTAAGATAGCGAAGGTTTCATGTAGATCCGGGTCCTAGTTTTTGAGATAGCCGAGCCACTACAAAATTATAGTTAAAAATATGTGATTTCTTAAAAAATTTTAGCCAGTCGGCAAAAACCCAACTACCTTCAATCAAATTAAGGTTGTGGTTCTTGATACAATTTTGGACGCTGATTACGCCGGTATTATTAGATTTTACTTATTTCGAACGGTTCGGCAGTTATTACGTTCCCAATTATCAAAAATGATGCTAAAAACACCCATTTCACTATATTAGAAACTTTGAACGCAAACTGTGTCCGATCCAATCGACCGATGTTGACGGTTCAAACGGTATCGGATGGGAAATTGGCCGAGGAATTCATTTCTGAAAGTCGCGTAGCTCTAAGATTCGCGGTTCGCGAGAAAACCGCGAGAAACCGCGGAAACTATTGTTTTCCACTTTCTGGCCAAACGGTACGCGTTACGGAAAAACCGAGCTCACCGTTGAATTCAGCACATCCCAATGCATAAGCATGACTACATTAGAACGCTCTATCTCTCAAAAACTTATAATTATTTTTTCGGTCTAAATTTAGCACTTTTAGATAGAAAAAAATTGAACTTTGGAACAGTTGGCGATAGAAAGGTTTACCCACTGCCAAATGATAGCTCTCGTGGAGTCTATCAAAAATATGTATACTTTTATATGCCTAAGATTTACCATTTTCAAGTTATGTGGTCTATTTCGCTTATTTTTGTATTATTTGAAAAACCTTAATTTCAGCACAACTCGGTAACCAGTAGAGACAGAGACTTTTCCTATGTATATTTGTAATCAGCGCACCCATTTTAGTAAGATAGCGAAGGTTTCATGTAGATCCGGGTCCTAGTTTTTGAGATAGCCGAGCCACTACAAAATTATAGTTAAAAATATGTGATTTCTTAAAAAATTTTAGCCAGTCGGCAAAAACCCAACTACCTTCAATCAAATTAAGGTTGTGGTTCTTGATACAATTTTGGACGCTGATTACGCCGGTATTATTAGATTTTACTTATTTCGAACGGTTCGGCAGTTATTACGTTCCCAATTATCAAAAATGATGCTAAAAACACCCATTTCACTATATTAGAAACTTTGAACGCAAACTGTGTCCGATCCAATCGACCGATGTTGACGGTTCAAACGGTATCGGATGGGAAATTGGCCGAGGAATTCATTTCTGAAAGTCGCGTAGCTCTAAGATTCGCGGTTCGCGAGAAAACCGCGAGAAACCGCGGAAACTATTGTTTTCCACTTTCTGGCCAAACGGTACGCGTTACGGAAAAACCGAGCTCACCGTTGAATTCAGCACATCCCAATGCATAAGCATGACTACATTAGAACGCTCTATCTCTCAAAAACTTATAATTATTTTTTCGGTCTAAATTTAGCACTTTTAGATAGAAAAAAATTGAACTTTGGAACAGTTGGCGATAGAAAGGTTTACCCACTGCCAAATGATAGCTCTCGTTGAGTCTATCAAAAATATGTATACTTTTATATGCCTAAGATTTACCATTTTCAAGTTATGTGGTCTATTTCGCTTATTTTTGTATTATTTGAAAAACCTTAATTTCGGCACAACTCGGTAACCAGTAGAGACAGAGACTTTTCCTATGTAAATTTGTAATCAGCGCACCCATCTTAGTAAGATAGCGAAGGTTTCATGTTGATCCGGGCCCTAGTTTTTGAGATAGCCGAGCCACTACAAAATTATAGTTAAAAATATGTGATTTCTTAAAAAATTTTAGCCAGTCGGCAAAAACCCAACTACCTTCAATCAAATTAAGGTTGTGGTTCTTGATACAATTTTGGACGCTGATTACGCCGGTATAATTAGATTTTACTTATTTCGAACGGTTCGGCAGTTATTACGTTCCCAATTATCAAAAATGATGCTAAAAACACCCATTTCACTATATTAGAAACTTTGAACGCAAACTGTGTCCGATCCAATCGCCCGATGTTGACGGTTCAAACGGTATCGGATGGGAAATTGGCCGAGGAATTCATTTCTGAAAGTCGCGTAGCTCTAAGATTCGCGGTTCGCGAGAAAACCGCGAGAAACCGCGGAAACTATTGTTTTCCACTTTCTGGCCAAACGGTACGCGTTACGGAAAAACCGAGCTCACCGTTGAATTCAGCACATACCAATGCATAAGCATGACTACATTAGAACGCTCTATCTCTCAAAAACTTATAATTATTTTTTCGGTCTAAATTTAGCACTTTTAGATAGAAAAAAATTGAACTTTGGAACAGTTGGCGATAGAAAGGTTTACCCACTGCCAAATGATAGCTCTCGTTGAGTCTATCAAAAATATGTATACTTTTATATGCCTAAGATTTACCATTTTCAAGTTATGTGGTCTATTTCGCTTATTTTTGTATTATTTGAAAAACCTTAATTTCGGCACAACTCGGTAACCAGTAGAGACAGAGACTTTTCCTATGTAAATTTGTAATCAGCGCACCCATTTTAGTAAGATAGCGAAGGTTTCATGTTGATCCGGGTCCTAGTTTTTGAGATAGCCGAGCCACTACAAAATTATAGTTAAAAATATGTGATTTCTTAAAAAATTTTAGCCAGTCGGCAAAAACCCAACTACCTTCAATCAAATTAAGGTTGTGGTTCTTGATACAATTTTGGACGCTGATTACGCCGGTATTATTAGATTTTACTTATTTCGAACGGTTCGGCAGTTATTACGTTCCCAATTATCAAAAATGATGCTAAAAACACCCATTTCACTATATTAGAAACTTTGAACGCAAACTGTGTCCGATCCAATCGCCCGATGTTGACGGTTCAAACGGTATCGGATGGGAAATTGGCCGAGGAATTCATTTCTGAAAGTCGCGTAGCTCTAAGATTCGCGGTTCGCGAGAAAACCGCGAGAAACCGCGGAAACTATTGTTTTCCACTTTCTGGCCAAACGGTACGCGTTACGGAAAAACCGAGCTCACCGTTGAATTCAGCACATCCCAATGCATAAGCATGACTACATTAGAACGCTCTATCTCTCAAAAACTTATAATTATTTTTTCGGTCTAAATTTAGCACTTTTAGATAGAAAAAAATTGAACTTTGGAACAGTTGGGGATAGAAAGGTTTACCCACTGCCAAATGATAGCTCTCGTTGAGTCTATCAAAAATATGTATACTTTTATATGCCTAAGATTTACCATTTTCAAGTTATGTGGTCTATTTCGCTTATTTTTGTATTATTTGAAAAACCTTAATTTCAGCACAACTCGGTAACCAGTAGAGACAGAGACTTTTCCTATGTATATTTGTAATCAGCGCACCCATTTTAGTCAGATAGCGAAGGTTTCATGTAGATCCGGGTCCTAGTTTTTGAGATAGCCGAGCCACTTCAAAATTATAGTTTAAAATATGTGATTTCTTAAAAAATTTTAGCCAGTCGGCAAAAACCCAACTACCTTCAATCAAATTAAGGTTGTGGTTCTTGATACAATTTTGGACGCTGATTACGCCGGTATTATTAGATTTTACTTATTTCGAACGGTTCGGCAGTTATTACGTTCCCAATTATCAAAAATGATGCTAAAAACACCCATTTTACTATATTAGAAACTTTGAACGCAAACTGTGTCCGATCCAATCGACCGATGTTGACGGTTCAAACGGTATCGGATGGGAAATTGGCCGAGGAATTCATTTCTGAAAGTCGCGTAGCTCTAAGATTCGCGGTTCGCGAGAAAACCGCGAGAAACCGCGGAAACTATTGTTTTCCACTTTCTGGCCAAACGGTACGCGTTACGGAAAAACCGAGCTCACCGTTGAATTCAGCACATCCCAATGCATAAGCATGACTACATTAGAACGCTCTATCTCTCAAAAACTTATAATTATTTTTTCGGTCTAAATTTAGCACTTTTAGATAGAAAAAAATTGAACTTTGGAACAGTTGGGGATAGAAAGGTTTACCCACTGCCAAATGATAGCTCTCGCTGAGTCTATCAAAAATATGTATACTTTTATATGCCTAAGATTTACCATTTTCAAGTTATGTGGTCTATTTCGCTTATTTTTGTATTATTTGAAAAACCTTAATTTCCGCACAACTCGGTAACCAGTAGAGACAGAGACCTTTCCTATGTAAATTTGTAATCAGCGCACCCATTTTAGTAAGATAGCGAAGGTTTCTTGTTGATCCGGGTCCTAGTTTTTGAGATAGCCGAGCCACTTCAAAATTATAGTTTAAAATATGTGATTTCTTAAAAAAATTTAGCCAGTCGGCAAAAACCCAACTACCTTCAATCAAATTAAGGTTGTGGTTCTTGATACAATTTTGGACGCTGATTACGCCGGTAGTATTAGATTTTACTTATTTCGAACGGTTCGGCAGTTATTACGTTCCCAATTATCAAAAATGATGCTAAAAACACCCATTTCACTATATTAGAAACTTTGAACGCAAACTGTGTCCGATCCAATCGACCGATGTTGACGATTCAAACGGTATCGGATGGGAAATTGGCCGAGGAATTCATTTCTGAAAGTCGCGTAGCTCTAAGATTCGCGGTTCGCGAGAAAACCGCGAGAAACCGCGGAAACTATTGTTTTCCACTTTCTGGCCAAACGGTACGCGTTACGGAAAAACCGAGCTCACCGTTGAATTCAGCACATCCCAATGCATAAGCATGACTACATTAGAACGCTCTATCTCTCAAAAACTTATAATTATTTTTTCGGTCTAAATTTAGCACTTTTAGATAGAAAAAAATTGAACTTTGGAACAGTTGGCGATAGAAAGGTTTACCCACTGCCAAATGATAGCTCTCGGTGAGTCTATCAAAAATATGTATACTTTTATATGCCTAAGATTTACCATTTTCAAGTTATGTGGTCTATTTCGCTTATTTTTGTATTATTTGAAAAACCTTAGTTTCGGCACAACTCGGTAACCAGTAGAGACAGAGACTTTTCCTATGTAAATTTGTAATCAGCGCACCCATTTTAGTAAGATAGCGAAGGTTTCATGTTGATCCGGGTCCTAGTTTTTGAGATAGCCGAGCCACTTCAAAATTATAGTTTAAAATATGTGATTTCTTAAAAAATTTTAGCCAGTCGGCAAAAACCCAACTACCTTCAATCAAATTAAGGTTGTGGTTCTTGATACAATTTTGGACGCTGATTACGCCGGTATTATTAGATTTTACTCATTTCGAACGGTTCGGCAGTTATTACGTTCCCAATTATCAAAAATGATGCTAAAAACACCCATTTCACTATATTAGAAACTTTGAACGCAAACTGTGTCCGATCCAATCGACCGATGTTGACGATTCAAACGGTATCGGATGGGAAATTGGCCGAGGAATTCATTTCTGAAAGTCGCGTAGCTCTAAGATTCGCGGTTCGCGAGAAAACCGCGAGAAACCGCGGAAACTATTGTTTTCCACTTTCTGGCCAAACTGTACGCGTTACGGAAAAACCGAGCTCACCGTTGAATTCAGCACATCCCAATGCATAAGCATGACTACATTAGAACGCTCTATCTCTCAAAAACTTATAATTATTTTTTCGGTCTAAATTTAGCACTTTTAGATAGAAAAAAATTGAACTTTGGAACAGTAGGCGATAGAAAGGTTTACCCACTGCCAAATGATAGCTCTCGGTGAGTCTATCAAAAATATGTATACTTTTATATGCCTAAGATTTACCATGTTCAAGTTATGTGGTCTATTTCGCTTATTTTTGTATTATTTGAAAAACCTTAATTTCCGCACAACTCGGTAACCAGTAGAGACAGAGACTTTTCCTATGTATATTTGTAATCAGCGCACCCATTTTAGTCAGATAGCGAAGGTTTCATGTAGATCCGGGTCCTAGTTTTTGAGATAGCCGAGCCACTTCAAAATTATAGTTTAAAATATGTGATTTCTTAAAAAATTTTAGCCAGTCGGCAAAAACCCAACTACCTTCAATCAAATTAAGGTTGTGGTTCTTGATACAATTTTGGACGCTGATTACGCCGGTATTATTAGATTTTACTTATTTCGAACGGTTCGGCAGTTATTACGTTCCCAATTATCAAAAATGATGCTAAAAACACCCATTTTACTATATTAGAAACTTTGAACGCAAACTGTGTCCGATCCAATCGACCGATGTTGACGGTTCAAACGGTATCGGATGGGAAATTGGCCGAGGAATTCATTTCTGAAAGTCGCGTAGCTCTAAGATTCGCGGTTCGCGAGAAAACCGCGAGAAACCGCGGAAACTATTGTTTTCCACTTTCTGGCCAAACGGTACGCGTTACGGAAAAACCGAGCTCACCGTTGAATTCAGCACATCCCAATGCATAAGCATGACTATATTAGAACGCTCTATCTCTCAAAAACTTATAATTATTTTTTCGGTCTAAATTTAGCACTTTTAGATAGAAAAAAATTGAACTTTGGAACAGTAGGCGATAGAAAGGTTTACCCACTGCCAAATGATAGCTCTCGGTGAGTCTATCAAAAATATGTATACTTTTATATGCCTAAGATTTACCATTTTCAAGTTATGTGGTCTATTTCGCTTATTTTTGTATTATTTGAAAAACCTTAATTTCCGCACAACTCGGTAACCAGTAGAGACAGAGACCTTTCCTATGTAAATTTGTAATCAGCGCACCCATTTTAGTAAGATAGCGAAGGTTTCATGTTGATCCGGGTCCTAGTTTTTGAGATAGCCGAGCCACTTCAAAATTATAGTTTAAAATATGTGATTTCTTAAAAAAATTTAGCCAGTCGGCAAAAACCCAACTACCTTCAATCAAATTAAGGTTGTGGTTCTTGATACAATTTTGGACGCTGATTACGCCGGTAGTATTAGATTTTACTTATTTCGAACGGTTCGGCAGTTATTACGTTCCCAATTATCAAAAATGATGCTAAAAACACCCATTTCACTATATTAGAAACTTTGAACGCAAACTGTGTCCGATCCAATCGACCGATGTTGACGATTCAAACGGTATCGGATGGGAAATTGGCCGAGGAATTCATTTCTGAAAGTCGCGTAGCTCTAAGATTCGCGGTTCGCGAGAAAACCGCGAGAAACCGCGGAAACTATTGTTTTCCACTTTCTGGCCAAACGGTACGCGTTACGGAAAAACCGAGCTCACCGTTGAATTCAGCACATCCCAATGCATAAGCATGACTACATTAGAACGCTCTATCTCTCAAAAACTTATAATTATTTTTTCGGTCTAAATTTAGCACTTTTAGATAGAAAAAAATTGAACTTTGGAACAGTTGGCGATAGAAAGGTTTACCCACTGCCAAATGATAGCTCTCGGTGAGTCTATCAAAAATATGTATACTTTTATATGCCTAAGATTTACCATTTTCAAGTTATGTGGTCTATTTCGCTTATTTTTGTATTATTTGAAAAACCTTAGTTTCGGCACAACTCGGTAACCAGTAGAGACAGAGACTTTTCCTATGTAAATTTGTAATCAGCGCACCCATTTTAGTAAGATAGCGAAGGTTTCATGTTGATCCGGGTCCTAGTTTTTGAGATAGCCGAGCCACTTCAAAATTATAGTTTAAAATATGTGATTTCTTAAAAAATTTTAGCCAGTCGGCAAAAACCCAACTACCTTCAATCAAATTAAGGTTGTGGTTCTTGATACAATTTTGGACGCTGATTACGCCGGTATTATTAGATTTTACTCATTTCGAACGGTTCGGCAGTTATTACGTTCCCAATTATCAAAAATGATGCTAAAAACACCCATTTCACTATATTAGAAACTTTGAACGCAAACTGTGTCCGATCCAATCGACCGATGTTGACGATTCAAACGGAATCGGATGGGAAATTGGCCGAGGAATTCATTTCTGAAAGTCGCGTAGCTCTAAGATTCGCGGTTCGCGAGAAAACCGCGAGAAACCGCGGAAACTATTGTTTTCCACTTTCTGGCCAAACTGTACGCGTTACGGAAAAACCGAGCTCACCGTTGAATTCAGCACATCCCAATGCATAAGCATGACTACATTAGAACGCTCTATCTCTCAAAAACTTATAATTATTTTTTCGGTCTAAATTTAGCACTTTTAGATAGAAAAAAATTGAACTTTGGAACAGTAGGCGATAGAAAGGTTTACCCACTGCCAAATGATAGCTCTCGGTGAGTCTATCAAAAATATGTATACTTTTATATGCCTAAGATTTACCATGTTCAAGTTATGTGGTCTATTTCGCTTATTTTTGTATTATTTGAAAAACCTTAATTTCCGCACAACTCGGTAACCAGTAGAGACAGAGACTTTTCCTATGTAAATTTGTAATCAGCGCACCCATTTTAGTAAGATAGCGAAGGTTTCATGTTGATCCGGGTCCTAGTTTTTGAGATAGCCGAGCCACTTCAAAATTATAGTTTAAAATATGTGATTTCTTAAAAAATTTTAGCCAGTCGGCAAAAACCCAACTACCTTCAATCAAATTAAGGTTGTGGTTCTTGATACAATTTTGGACGCTGATTACGCCGGTATTATTAGATTTTACTTATTTCGAACGGTTCGGCAGTTATTACGTTCCCAATTATCAAAAATGATGCTAAAAACACCCATTTCACTATATTAGAAACTTTGAACGCAAACTGTGTCCGATCCAATCGACCGATGTTGACGATTCAAACGGTATCGGATGGGAAATTGGCCGAGGAACTCATTTCTGAAAGTCGCGTAGCTCTAAGATTCGCGGTTCGCGAGAAAACCGCGAGAAACCGCGGAAACTATTGTTTTCCACTTTCTGGCCAAACTGTACGCGTTACGGAAAAACCGAGCTCACCGTTGAATTCAGCACATCCCAATGCATAAGCATGACTACATTAGAACGCTCTATCTCTCAAAAACTTATAATTATTTTTTCGGTCTAAATTTAGCACTTTTAGATAGAAAAAAATTGAACTTTGGAACAGTTGGGGATAGAAAGGTTTACCCACTGCCAAATGATAGCTCTCGTTGAGTCTATCAAAAATATGTATACTTTTATATGCCTAAGATTTACCATTTTCAAGTTATGTGGTCTATTTCGCTTATTTTTGTATTATTTGAAAAACCTTAATTTCAGCACAACTCGGTAACCAGTAGAGACAGAGACTTTTCCTATGTATATTTGTAATCAGCGCACCCATTTTAGTCAGATAGCGAAGGTTTCATGTAGATCCGGGTCCTAGTTTTTGAGATAGCCGAGCCACTTCAAAATTATAGTTTAAAATATGTGATTTCTTAAAAAAATGTAGCCAGTCGGCAAAAACCCAACTACCTTCAATCAAATTAAGGTTGTGGTTCTTGATACAATTTTGGACGCTGATTACGCCGGTAGTATTAGATTTTACTTATTTCGAACGGTTCGGCAGTTATTACGTTCCCAATTATCAAAAATGATGCTAAAAACACCCATTTCACTATATTAGAAACTTTGAACGCAAACTGTGTCCGATCCAATCGACCGATGTTGACGATTCAAACGGTATCGGATGGGAAATTGGCCGAGGAATTCATTTCTGAAAGTCGCGTAGCTCTAAGATTCGCGGTTCGCGAGAAAACCGCGAGAAACCGCGGAAACTATTGTTTTCCACTTTCTGGCCAAACGGTACGCGTTACGGAAAAACCGAGCTCACCGTTGAATTCAGCACATCCCAATGCATAAGCATGACTACATTAGAACGCTCTATCTCTCAAAAACTTATAATTATTTTTTCGGTCTAAATTTAGCACTTTTAGATAGAAAAAAATTGAACTTTGGAACAGTTGGCGATAGAAAGGTTTACCCACTGCCAAATGATAGCTCTCGGTGAGTCTATCAAAAATATGTATACTTTTATATGCCTAAGATTTACCATTTTCAAGTTATGTGGTCTATTTCGCTTATTTTTGTATTATTTGAGAAACCTTAGTTTCGGCACAACTCGGTAACCAGTAGAGACAGAGACTTTTCCTATGTAAATTTGTAATCAGCGCACCCATTTTAGTAAGATAGCGAAGGTTTCATGTTGATCCGGGTCCTAGTTTTTGAGATAGCCGAGCCACTTCAAAATTATAGTTTAAAATATGTGATTTCTTAAAAAATTTTAGCCTGTCGGCAAAAACCCAACTACCTTCAATCAAATTAAGGTTGTGGTTCTTGATACAATTTTGGACGCTGATTACGCCGGTATTATTAGATTTTACTCATTTCGAACGGTTCGGCAGTTATTACGTTCCCAATTATCAAAAATGATGCTAAAAACACCCATTTCACTATATTAGAAACTTTGAACGCAAACTGTGTCCGATCCAATCGACCGATGTTGACGATTCAAACGGTATCGGATGGGAAATTGGCCGAGGAATTCATTTCTGAAAGTCGCGTAGCTCTAAGATTCGCGGTTCGCGAGAAAACCGCGAGAAACCGCGGAAACTATTGTTTTCCACTTTCTGGCCAAACTGTACGCGTTACGGAAAAACCGAGCTCACCGTTGAATTCAGCACATCCCAATGCATAAGCATGACTACATTAGAACGCTCTATCTCTCAAAAACTTATAATTATTTTTTCGGTCTAAATTTAGCACTTTTAGATAGAAAAAAATTGAACTTTGGAACAGTAGGCGATAGAAAGGTTTACCCACTGCCAAATGATAGCTCTCGGTGAGTCTATCAAAAATATGTATACTTTTATATGCCTAAGATTTACCATGTTCAAGTTATGTGGTCTATTTCGCTTATTTTTGTATTATTTGAAAAACCTTAATTTCCGCACAACTCGGTAACCAGTAGAGACAGAGACTTTTCCTATGTATATTTGTAATCAGCGCACCCATTTTAGTCAGATAGCGAAGGTTTCATGTAGATCCGGGTCCTAGTTTTTGAGATAGCCGAGCCACTTCAAAATTATAGTTTAAAATATGTGATTTCTTAAAAAATTTTAGCCAGTCGGCAAAAACCCAACTACCTTCAATCAAATTAAGGTTGTGGTTCTTGATACAATTTTGGACGCTGATTACGCCGGTATTATTAGATTTTACTTATTTCGAACGGTTCGGCAGTTATTACGTTCCCAATTATCAAAAATGATGCTAAAAACACCCATTTTACTATATTAGAAACTTTGAACGCAAACTGTGTCCGATCCAATCGACCGATGTTGACGGTTCAAACGGTATCGGATGGGAAATTGGCCGAGGAATTCATTTCTGAAAGTCGCGTAGCTCTAAGATTCGCGGTTCGCGAGAAAACCGCGAGAAACCGCGGAAACTATTGTTTTCCACTTTCTGGCCAAACGGTACGCGTTACGGAAAAACCGAGCTCACCGTTGAATTCAGCACATCCCAATGCATAAGCATGACTATATTAGAACGCTCTATCTCTCAAAAACTTATAATTATTTTTTCGGTCTAAATTTAGCACTTTTAGATAGAAAAAAATTGAACTTTGGAACAGTAGGCGATAGAAAGGTTTACCCACTGCCAAATGATAGCTCTCGGTGAGTCTATCAAAAATATGTATACTTTTATATGCCTAAGATTTACCATTTTCAAGTTATGTGGTCTATTTCGCTTATTTTTGTATTATTTGAAAAACCTTAATTTCCGCACAACTCGGTAACCAGTAGAGACAGAGACCTTTCCTATGTAAATTTGTAATCAGCGCACCCATTTTAGTAAGATAGCGAAGGTTTCATGTTGATCCGGGTCCTAGTTTTTGAGATAGCCGAGCCACTTCAAAATTATAGTTTAAAATATGTGATTTCTTAAAAAAATTTAGCCAGTCGGCAAAAACCCAACTACCTTCAATCAAATTAAGGTTGTGGTTCTTGATACAATTTTGGACGCTGATTACGCCGGTAGTATTAGATTTTACTTATTTCGAACGGTTCGGCAGTTATTACGTTCCCAATTACCAAAAATGATGCTAAAAACACCCATTTCACTATATTAGAAACTTTGAACGCAAACTGTGTCCGATCCAATCGACCGATGTTGACGATTCAAACGGTATCGGATGGGAAATTGGCCGAGGAATTCATTTCTGAAAGTCGCGTAGCTCTAAGATTCGCGGTTCGCGAGAAAACCGCGAGAAACCGCGGAAACTATTGTTTTCCACTTTCTGGCCAAACGGTACGCGTTACGGAAAAACCGAGCTCACCGTTGAATTCAGCACATCCCAATGCATAAGCATGACTACATTAGAACGCTCTATCTCTCAAAAACTTATAATTATTTTTTCGGTCTAAATTTAGCACTTTTAGATAGAAAAAAATTGAACTTTGGAACAGTTGGGGATAGAAAGGTTTACCCACTGCCAAATGATAGCTCTCGTTGAGTCTATCAAAAATATGTATACTTTTATATGCCTAAGATTTACCATTTTCAAGTTATGTGGTCTATTTCGCTTATTTTTGTATTATTTGAAAAACCTTAATTTCAGCACAACTCGGTAACCAGTAGAGACAGAGACTTTTCCTATGTATATTTGTAATCAGCGCACCCATTTTAGTCAGATAGCGAAGGTTTCATGTAGATCCGGGTCCTAGTTTTTGAGATAGCCGAGCCACTTCAAAATTATAGTTTAAAATATGTGATTTCTTAAAAAATTTTAGCCAGTCGGCAAAAACCCAACTACCTTCAATCAAATTAAGGTTGTGGTTCTTGATACAATTTTGGACGCTGATTACGCCGGTATTATTAGATTTTACTTATCGGCAGTTCGGCAGTTATTACGTTCCCAATTATCAAAAATGATGCTAAAAACACCCATTTCACTATATTAGAAACTTTGAACGCAAACTGTGTCCGATCCAATCGACCGATGTTGACGATTCAAACGGTATCGGATGGGAAATTGGCCGAGGAATTCATTTCTGAAAGTCGCGTAGCTCTAAGATTCGCGGTTCGCGAGAAAACCGCGAGAAACCGCGGAAACTATTGTTTTCCACTTTCTGGCCAAACTGTACGCGTTACGGAAAAACCGAGCTCACCGTTGAATTCAGCACATCCCAATGCATAAGCATGACTACATTAGAACGCTCTATCTCTCAAAAACTTATAATTATTTTTTCGGTCTAAATTTAGCACTTTTAGATAGAAAAAAATTGAACTTTGGAACAGTTGGGGATAGAAAGGTTTACCCACTGCCAAATGATAGCTCTCGTTGAGTCTATCAAAAATATGTATACTTTTATATGCCTAAGATTTACCATTTTCAAGTTATGTGGTCTATTTCGCTTATTTTTGTATTATTTGAAAAACCTTAATTTCAGCACAACTCGGTAACCAGTAGAGACAGAGACTTTTCCTATGTATATTTGTAATCAGCGCACCCATTTTAGTCAGATAGCGAAGGTTTCATGTAGATCCGGGTCCTAGTTTTTGAGATAGCCGAGCCACTTCAAAATTATAGTTTAAAATATGTGATTTCTTAAAAAATTTTAGCCAGTCGGCAAAAACCCAACTACCTTCAATCAAATTAAGGTTGTGGTTCTTGATACAATTTTGGACGCTGATTACGCCGGTATTATTAGATTTTACTTATCGGCAGTTCGGCAGTTATTACGTTCCCAATTATCAAAAATGATGCTAAAAACACCCATTTCACTATATTAGAAACTTTGAACGCAAACTGTGTCCGATCCAATCGACCGATGTTGACGATTCAAACGGTATCGGATGGGAAATTGGCCGAGGAATTCATTTCTGAAAGTCGCGTAGCTCTAAGATTCGCGGTTCGCGAGAAAACCGCGAGAAACCGCGGAAACTATTGTTTTCCACTTTCTGGCCAAACTGTACGCGTTACGGAAAAACCGAGCTCACCGTTGAATTCAGCACATCCCAATGCATAAGCATGACTACATTAGAACGCTCTATCTCTCAAAAACTTATAATTATTTTTTCGGTCTAAATTTAGCACTTTTAGATAGAAAAAAATTGAACTTTGGAACAGTAGGCGATAGAAAGGTTTACCCACTGCCAAATGATAGCTCTCGGTGAGTCTATCAAAAATATGTATACTTTTATATGCCTAAGATTTACCATGTTCAAGTTATGTGGTCTATTTCGCTTATTTTTGTATTATTTGAAAAACCTTAATTTCCGCACAACTCGGTAACCAGTAGAGACAGAGACTTTTCCTATGTATATTTGTAATCAGCGCACCCATTTTAGTCAGATAGCGAAGGTTTCATGTAGATCCGGGTCCTAGTTTTTGAGATAGCCGAGCCACTTCAAAATTATAGTTTAAAATATGTGATTTCTTAAAAAATTTTAGCCAGTCGGCAAAAACCCAACTACCTTCAATCAAATTAAGGTTGTGGTTCTTGATACAATTTTGGACGCTGATTACGCCGGTATTATTAGATTTTACTTATTTCGAACGGTTCGGCAGTTATTACGTTCCCAATTATCAAAAATGATGCTAAAAACACCCATTTTACTATATTAGAAACTTTGAACGCAAACTGTGTCCGATCCAATCGACCGATGTTGACGGTTCAAACGGTATCGGATGGGAAATTGGCCGAGGAATTCATTTCTGAAAGTCGCGTAGCTCTAAGATTCGCGGTTCGCGAGAAAACCGCGAGAAACCGCGGAAACTATTGTTTTCCACTTTCTGGCCAAACGGTACGCGTTACGGAAAAACCGAGCTCACCGTTGAATTCAGCACATCCCAATGCATAAGCATGACTATATTAGAACGCTCTATCTCTCAAAAACTTATAATTATTTTTTCGGTCTAAATTTAGCACTTTTAGATAGAAAAAAATTGAACTTTGGAACAGTAGGCGATAGAAAGGTTTACCCACTGCCAAATGATAGCTCTCGGTGAGTCTATCAAAAATATGTATACTTTTATATGCCTAAGATTTACCATTTTCAAGTTATGTGGTCTATTTCGCTTATTTTTGTATTATTTGAAAAACCTTAATTTCCGCACAACTCGGTAACCAGTAGAGACAGAGACCTTTCCTATGTAAATTTGTAATCAGCGCACCCATTTTAGTAAGATAGCGAAGGTTTCATGTTGATCCGGGTCCTAGTTTTTGAGATAGCCGAGCCACTTCAAAATTATAGTTTAAAATATGTGATTTCTTAAAAAAATTTAGCCAGTCGGCAAAAACCCAACTACCTTCAATCAAATTAAGGTTGTGGTTCTTGATACAATTTTGGACGCTGATTACGCCGGTAGTATTAGATTTTACTTATTTCGAACGGTTCGGCAGTTATTACGTTCCCAATTATCAAAAATGATGCTAAAAACACCCATTTCACTATATTAGAAACTTTGAACGCAAACTGTGTCCGATCCAATCGACCGATGTTGACGATTCAAACGGTATCGGATGGGAAATTGGCCGAGGAATTCATTTCTGAAAGTCGCGTAGCTCTAAGATTCGCGGTTCGCGAGAAAACCGCGAGAAACCGCGGAAACTATTGTTTTCCACTTTCTGGCCAAACGGTACGCGTTACGGAAAAACCGAGCTCACCGTTGAATTCAGCACATCCCAATGCATAAGCATGACTACATTAGAACGCTCTATCTCTCAAAAACTTATAATTATTTTTTCGGTCTAAATTTAGCACTTTTAGATAGAAAAAAATTGAACTTTGGAACAGTTGGGGATAGAAAGGTTTACCCACTGCCAAATGATAGCTCTCGTTGAGTCTATCAAAAATATGTATACTTTTATATGCCTAAGATTTACCATTTTCAAGTTATGTGGTCTATTTCGCTTATTTTTGTATTATTTGAAAAACCTTAATTTCAGCACAACTCGGTAACCAGTAGAGACAGAGACTTTTCCTATGTATATTTGTAATCAGCGCACCCATTTTAGTAAGATAGCGAAGGTTTCATGTAGATCCGGGTCCTAGTTTTTGAGATAGCCGAGCCACTACAAAATTATAGTTAAAAATATGTGATTTCTTAAAAAATTTTAGCCAGTCGGCAAAAACCCAACTACCTTCAATCAAATTAAGGTTGTGGTTCTTGATACAATTTTGGACGCTGATTACGCCGGTATTATTAGATTTTACTTATTTCGAACGGTTCGGCAGTTATTACGTTCCCAATTATCAAAAATGATGCTAAAAACACCCATTTCACTATATTAGAAACTTTGAACGCAAACTGTGTCCGATCCAATCGACCGATGTTGACGATTCAAACGGTATCGGATGGGAAATTGGCCGAGGAACTCATTTCTGAAAGTCGCGTAGCTCTAAGATTCGCGGTTCGCGAGAAAACCGCGAGAAACCGCGGAAACTATTGTTTTCCACTTTCTGGCCAAACGGTACGCGTTACGGAAAAACCGAGCTCACCGTTGAATTCAGCACATCCCAATGCATAAGCATGACTACATTAGAACGCTCTATCTCTCAAAAACTTATAATTATTTTTTCGGTCTAAATTTAGCACTTTTAGATAGAAAAAAATTGAACTTTGGAACAGTTGGCGATAGAAAGGTTTACCCACTGCCAAATGATAGCTCTTGGTGAGTCTATCAAAAATATGTATACTTTTATATGCCTAAGATTTACCATTTTCAAGTTATGTGGTCTATTTCGCTTATTTTTGTATTATTTGAAAAACCTTAATTTCAGCACAACTCGGTAACCAGTAGAGACAGAGACTTTTCCTATGTAAATTTGTAATCAGCGCACCCATTTTAGTAAGATAGCGAAGGTTTCATGTTGATCCGGGTCCTAGTTTTTGAGATAGCCGAGCCACTTCAAAATTATAGTTTAAAATATGTGATTTCTTAAAAAATTTTAGCCAGTCGGCAAAAACCCAACTACCTTCAATCAAATTAAGGTTGTGGTTCTTGATACAATTTTGGACGCTGATTACGCCGGTATTATTAGATTTTACTTATTTCGAACGGTTCGGCAGTTATTACGTTCCCAATTATCAAAAATGATGCTAAAAACACCCATTTCACTATATTAGAAACTTTGAACGCAAACTGTGTCCGATCCAATCGACCGATCTTGACGGTTCAAACGGTATCGGATGGGAAATTGGCCGAGGAATTCATTTCTGAAAGCCGCGTTTCTCTAAAGTGCACGGTTCGCGAGAAAACCGCGGGAAACCGCGGAAACTATTGTTTTCCACTTTCTGGCCAAACGGTACGCGTTACGGAAAAACGGAGCTCACCGTTGAATTCAGCACATCCCAATGCATAAGCATGACTACATTAGAACGCTCTATCTCTCAAAAACTTATAATTATTTTTTCGGTCTAAATTTAGCACTTTTAGATAGAAAAAAATTGAACTTTGGAACAGTTGGCGATAGAAAGGTTTACCCACCGCCAAATGATAGCTCTCGTTGAGTCTATCAAAAATATGTATACTTTTATATGCCTAAGATTTACCATTTTCAAGTTATGTGGTGCATTTCGCTTATTTTTGTATTATTTGAAAAACCGTAATTTCAGCACAACTCGGTAACCAGTAGAGACAGAGACTTTTCCTATGTAAATTTGTAATCAGCGCACCCATTTTAGTAAGATAGCAAAGATTTCATGTTGATCCGGGCCCTAGTTTTTGAGATACCCGAGCCACTTCAAAATTATAGTTTAAAATATGTGATTTCTTAAAAAATTTTAGCCAGTCGGCAAAAACCCAACTACCTTCAATCAAATTAAGGTTGTGGTTCTTGATACAATTCTTGACGCTGACTACGCCGGTATAATTAGATTTTACTTATTTGGAACGGTTCGGCAGTTATTACGTTCCCAATTATCAAAAATGATGCTAAAAACACCCATTTTACTATATTAGAAACTTTGAACGCAAACTGTGTCCGATCCAATCGACCGATGTTGACGATTTAAACGGTATCGGATGGGAAATTGGCCGAGGAATTCATTTCTGAAAGTCGCGTAGCTCTAAGATTCGCGGTTCGCGAGAAAACCGCGAGAAACCGCGGAAACTATTGTTTTCCACTTTCTGGCCAAACGGTACGCGTTACGGAAAAACCGAGCTCACCGTTGAATTCAGCACATCCCAATGCATAAGCATGACTACATTAGAACGCTCTATCTCTCAAAAACTTATAATTATTTTTTCGGTCTAAATTTAGCACTTTTAGATAGAAAAAAATTGAACTTTGGAACAGTTGGCGATAGAAAGGTTTACCCACTGCCAAATGATAGCTCTCGTTGAGTCTATCAAAAATATGTATACTTGTATATGCCTAAGATTTACCATTTTCAAGTTATGTGGTCTATTTCGCTTATTTTTGTATTATTTGAAAAACCTTAATTTCGGCACAACTCGGTAACCAGTAGAGACAGAGACTTTTCCTATGTAAATTTGTAATCAGCGCACCCATTTTAGTAAGATAGCAAAGGTTTCATGTTGATCCGGGCCCTAGTTTTTGAGATAGCCGAGCCACTTCAAAATTATAGTTTAAAATATGTGATTTCTTAAAAAATTTTAGCCGGTCGGCAAAAACCCAACTACCTTCAATCAAATTAAGGTTGTGGTTCTTGATACAATTCTTGACGCTGACTACGCCGGTATAATTAGATTTTACTTATTTCGAACGGTTCGGCAGTTATTACGTTCCCAATTATCAAAAATGATGCTAAAAACACCCATTTTACTATATTAGAAACTTTGAACGCAAACTGTGTCCGATCCAATCGACCGATGTTGACGGTTCAAACGGTATCGGATGGGAAATCGGCCGAGGAATTCATTCCAGAAAGCCGCGTAGCTCTAAGGTGCACGGTTCGCGAGAAAACCGCGAGAAACCACCAAAAAACTACCAACATAATCATTACTGCCCAACAAACCAATAAAAAAACCGACGGACCCCGTCCCGTCCAATCAATTGTTTATCGAGCCGATGACATTATCTACCCCCGAAGAACCTTAAACGCCCCACCACTCCTCCACCCCCTCGCTTTCCATCGGGAAACTTTATTAATCCAGTCCTTTATCCGATGGACGATACAGCTAATTTAATTAAAAAAGACGTAGGGTCATCACAAGCGAGGGGGGTGGCCTCCACCCCCCTAGACCACCGCTCCTTCCCTCCAATGGTAACCTTCGGTTTACGTGCGATTGAAAGGCGACAGGGGGTGCTTGTATTGACCCCATAAAACTTGATCTATAGACTAGCTAAGGTGAGAGACGTATTTTGAACGGAACGGCACCGTAGCAAATATGTACATAAGTACAGAGTTTGTCGGTGAAATTGAGCCATTTGGTGGGGGTTGTGCAATGAAAATGTGGGTTGGGGTGGGGTGGTGGAGTTTTTAAGGGTGGTGGTGGTATATGACGATTTTACGATATTTACTGGAGGTTTTGTGGGTTTTGTAGCGTGGAGAATTAAGGTTATAGCTGGGGTGGTAAAGGTGATTAAAGGTTTTAATGAAGTTTATGTCAAATGTTTGTGTTGGGTAATGGTGTTCTTATTACTAATTTAATACTCAGTTTAAAAAGTTTCTATGCAAGTAAGAATTATACTTACACTTACTGTAATTTCCAAAAGTACAGAATCTAATACATTCAAATTACTTAACTATTTGTTAATTCAATACTAATGTTTTTTTGGCAATTAACAGTTTGGGCATAATTCCATAGTTTTTATTCCTTTTCACCACCATATAAGTTACTTTCAGTTTGTGGTGTGATATTGATTGGCACGTTTAGGATATTATTTATAATATGAAATCAGCTGTATGCAAAAATTCAGCATGCTTCTAACTTTTTCTTTATTTTGGTTTTAATTCTTACTGATTTTTTTATGGCTTCAATTGATTATAGAGGTTGTTTATAGAGATATTTTAAAACTGATTTCCTTTGATCTAGTTTTGATTATTTTTGAATATACAGGCTGTTCCATAAGATGACAACCCATACTTATATTTTTACTTTATCATACGCAGTATGCTAAAGTATTGTAATCATGCCGAAAAAAAAAATTGAGATTTTAGCGGAAATAGGTCTTTATGGGTCCCCTGAACATTTTTGACCAAGGTAGAAAAAAATGTCTGTGTGTGTGTGTGTGCGTGCGTGCGTGTGTGTGTAAACGATTTTTGTGGCGATGATTCCGGAAAAACTACTAAAGGTATCGGGACGAAAGTTCATAAATAGAAGTTTCATGACCAAACTTAGAGCTGAAAAGCTTTTGGTTAAAAAGGGTCCAAAGGAACTGGTAGTTTATTCTAAGCCTTTTTCAAGGATTTTGCAAATGAGCCGCTATTTCTCTAATTTCGTCAAAATAGTTAAATAATAAATTAAAGTAGAGGAAATTCTGAATAATTTATGCCTATGTAATATTTTGGTAAAATTAATAGTTTAGCTTTTTAGGTTATTCTAAGCCTTTTTGAAGGATTTTGGAAATGAGCCGCCATTTCTGTAATTTCGACAAAATAGTTCATTAATAAATTAAAGTAGAGGAAATTTCCAATAATTTATGCCTATGAAATTTTTTGGTAAAATTAATAGTTTAGCTTCAAGAGCAAATTCTATTTGATCGAGATCGGTCGCATCTGCATTGATATGAAATTACATAGTAGCCAGGATTTTGACAAATATTTTTTTGTGTTGTCACATTCAAAAACAGCTGATCTCATCAGAGGTTGGAGAACCACTATGGAACGTTGCCGCTGTAGTGCGGCAAATTTTAAAATACAAATTTCAAATAAAGTAAGATCACCAATTTGATTATTTGTTGATAAGAAATATCAACCCGTCTTTATATCTAATTCCAAAAACGATACATTGAGAAAATTATAAATAAAGTATAGCGATGAGTGTAGTTTTATTTTGGTATTTTGGTAGGGATGTGTCATGAATAAATATCAATCTGTCAGAATTTTAATTACCTTTTTAAGGTGCGTTTTCATTAGTGATAATGGCAGTGGTAGCAGACGCCGTTATAGTATTTCCAATAGAAAGTTGATAGTCTCATGTTTATGCACATGCAAACTAATATGTGTCATTATCACGATATGTAAGAAACACTATAATTTCGTATTCTACCACCGCCATTAGCTACCATTACCTACTAATCGGAACGCACCTTTAAAGTTGACGTTTCGTCAAAGTGGTACCAACCTAGCATTTACTATACAGAAATCATTTATTTTTTTTTAAATACGTATTTCTTAAAAAGCAACACAATAAACGTTGATGTCGCTCCTGGCAAAAACTAGATAGCCGACTCGCTCATATGCGACGGGGACACTCCGCCTTCGGTGACGCGCCGCATCACCGCTCGTCGCGCTATTCCGTACTTTCGGCATTTGTGACATAAATAACTATTATTCTAATGACGTAGTGTAGGTAGTGTCAAATGCTGATGATTTGACAATACGTACGATTTATCTCAATAGAATAGATTCTCATGCAGCTAAACTATTAATTTTATATATTGTATGATAAAGTCATGTGCCTGGCCACATCAGATTTTTCTTTAATGGAACAGCGAGTATTTTGGCTAAATTTTTATTCTTTACCCGCGCGGGCGTTAAGGGTTGCCATGGTTATATCTCAAATATATCAAATATTTGTCATTCTAATTGTAAATTTTAAGTCATCAATATCAATTATTGGCGATTAAGGTTAGAAGTTTGACAATTAATTGTCTGTATTGTCACTCAACTCCGAATTGTTTGTATTGCTATTCAACTCCGTAGATACGCATGTCACTTGATAACGTCAAAATATTTATTAATATTATTCAAACTATGATTCAAACGGAGGAACAAAACCATTGTATGACATAACATTTTGTATACTTACATAAATAACTATTCCGTACTATATAATTTTTTTTCGTACTACGAATGATTATATATTATGATAACAGAATATCGAGAATGCCTTACACTCATGTCTAACAGGTTTATGATAGAATAAAACTGTGAGAAAATGCTTACAAAATTGGCAAACTAATAATTTCACATAATTCACTAATAATTTCCATTTGTCATATTATGAAAGTTATTCATGACCACAGAAATTGACAATATTTATATTTTCTGTCATATCTAGATAAATATAGATGATCAATCAAATATGAATCCGAAAACCTTCTGTTACTGCGTGTTGATGTTCATTCATACATATATTTTAAGCCATTTAGGAGGCTAGTCGTAACCAAGGAAAAAAGGTTCAAGTTGATATAGTAACACACATATATATAAAAAAAAAACAATTTATACAGTCCACTTTTTCATAACGTCATAACGTCCTCCTCTCTTCTCATTATCTTGAATACCAGCGTTTTATTTCCACAATACTCTTCCCCATTTTGGCACGTCGAGCCGGATGTCAGGACGCTTAGGTTTACCTAAGGCTATACATTAGAGAAGACATTTGAGATACGTGGATGCGATCTTTGGACAAGTAATTCTCCTATTTACCAAGCCAACTAGCGATCGAATAAGACAGCAGTCCTGCGAGAGGAGTGCGAATAGGGAATAAGACAGCAGTCCTACAAGAGGAGTGCGAACAAGGAATAATACAGCAGTCCTACGAGAGGAGTCCGAACGAGGAATAAGAGCAGACCGGAGTGCAAACGAGGAGGAAGACAGCAGTTTACGAGCGGAGTGCGATCTAGGAAAAAGGCAGCAGATCTACGACATCGACAGGACTGTGACAAAGAAATTCAGCATTCCCACGAAAGGATTGTGAACGAGAAGGTCAGCAATCCAATCAAGGAGGGTGTGCACGGTTGATCCAGAAGTACAGCGTTGGGGTATTGAGGTAACAGAATCGCTTCAAAATGAGCCAGAAAGAACAAAAGGAAAAGTTGAGACGCGAAACGTCACTTAGACAATGTAAACTTAAATTAAACTTGTTTGAAGCTTTTTTGAATACTTTTACAGTTGATCAAATTGAAATTTTGCGCATGAATTTAGACTCTTGTGAGCCCTGCTTGAAAGAAGTAGAAGAGAATTTGCTGGAACTCGAACTTCTTGATAGTAGTGAAGAAAATAAAGCCAGAATAGATAACGAATTAAGTAATTTTAGTCAACAATACCGTTTAGTCATATCAAAGGCAAAAGCCTTATTACCTAAGCTAACTTCAACATCTGTTTCACATGCATTTAATCAGTTTTCTACATCTGAGTCGTTTATTAGGTTGCCGACTCTAAGCTTACCTTCGTTTTCCGGAACATACGAAACCTGGGCCGAGTTTAGAGATACGTTTTCTTTTCTAGTGCACAACAATCAGAATTTGACAGATATACAGAAGTTTCATTATTTAAAGTCTTGCCTCAAAAACGATGCATCAAAGGTAATTCAAAGTCTAGAAGCCAGTGAACAGAATTATAAGGTTGCTTGGGAATTGCTAAAGAATAGATACGAAAATCTAACTCTTTCAGTCAATATTCATATTAAAGCCATATTTGATATTCCTGTAATCTTAAAGGAAAATTATTCATATTTGCGCAATATGACTGACACATTATTAAAAAGTATTCGTTGTCTTGATTCTTTAAAAATTCCTGTGCATCAATGGGATACAATTTTGATTTATGTGATTACCGCAAAATTAGATGCCACCACGAAACGTGATTGGGAAGCCATGCACCCAATAAACAAATTACCTACACTAGATGAATTGATAAAGTTTTTAATTCAACGGGCAAATTTGTTAGAGTCAATACAAAACAAAGATTTAAATGATTTGCAAAACGCAAAACGTAACAAAGATAAAACTACCTCTTTTGCATCAACGGAAAATAAGTATTACAAATGTTATATTTGCAATAAGAATCATAGCGTTTTCTATTGTGACGATTTTAAACAGCTATCTGTAGGTCAAAGAATTGAAATTGTAAAGCAGAAAAATTTATGCTATAATTGCCTTCGTTTAGGACATAGCAGCTATGACTGTAAAGCCAAAACTTGTCAGAAATGTCATAAAAAGCATCATACATTACTGCATAGAGAAGGTACATTCAAACAAACAGTCAGTAGCAACATCGTAAATGATTGTGATGTTAACACAAACAATAACATTGTTTCTTGTGCTAGTCAAGTGGGCGCAACTTCATCCAGTCAAACTCTCTTGTCAACGGTATGTGTTCAAGTTCGTGGTAAGACAGAGAAGAGTCTAGTGTTACGTGCTTTATTAGACAATGGTTCTCAGAGTAATTTTATTACAAAAAGGGCATGCGAATTTTTGAAATTAAAGTCTAGAAAAATAGAATCATGTGTAAATGGTTTGGGGGCAAAGGAAACTAAGATTTATTCAGTCGTTACCTTGACAATACATTCTTTGTACTCCAACTATGAACAAACAATAGAATGTTTAGTTCTTGACAAAATAACGGACAACATACCAATCATAGAAATCGATTTAAAGAGTCTAAAATTGCCTACGGGAATTCAACTAGCCGATGTTGAATTTCACCGAAGTAAACCAATCGACTTATTGTTAGGATCATCGGTTTTCTGGGCAATTTTACAAACAGGAAAATTTCTTTTAGGAAGGGGAATGCCTGTTTTGCAACGTACGCACCTTGGTTTTATTTTAGGGGGTTGCATTAGAGGAAAAGAAGAACAAAGGACACATTCCTTTTGCGCACTATCTGATCAGTTGACAAGATTTTGGGATCAAGAAGAAATTGGTGAAGAAAACACGAATTCGGTTCTTGAAAACGAATGTGAACAAATTTTTATTAAAACTACAACAAAGGACAACGATGGTCGATTTGTGGTCGACATACCTTTCAACCAACATAAGACAGAACTTGGAGAATCACGTTCTTGTGCGTTGAAAAGATTTATCACTATGGAGAAAAGACTTGCACATGACCAAAAGCTCGCAGAACGATATAAGGAATTCATGAAGGAATATGAATCGTTAGGACACATGACTCAAACAAAAGAAACAGAATCATCTCACAAACAAGGATATTATCTACCACATCATGCGGTTCTGAAGGAATCAAGCACAACGACAAAACTAAGAACAGTTTTCGATGGTTCAGCAGCAACAAGCTCTGGATTGAGTTTGAATGATGTACAATTAAAAGGACCGATAGTACAAAGTAACCTCTTTGACATTTTACTTCGATTTCGCAAATACAATTGCGTCTTCAGTGCCGACATCGAAAAAATGTACAGGCAAATACTCATCAATCCCGAAGATAGAAAATACCAACGAATCTTGTGGAGAAGTAATGATAAAGAACCTATCAAATGCTTTGAACTTAATACTATCACTTATGGACTTACTTCATCACCATTTTTGGCAACTCGTTGCTTAAAACAATTAGCCATTGAAAACCAATTAGAATTCCCGGAAGCCTCTAGAATTATAGATGAAGATTTTTATATTGACGATTTACTCTCAGGAACAAATTCAGTAGACGAAGCGAGAATATTGATAAAGGAAATTACAGAAATAATGGAAAAGGCGAAGCTCAACTTAAGAAAATGGATTTCTAACAAGAACGAAGTGTTAGAAATGGAGAACTCAGATCCAAACACATTCAAGGTAATTAGTCTTGACAGCAACGAATCCAATAAAACACTCGGTTTATTCTGGCAACCACAGCAAGACTACTTACATTATATTCCAACAAGGTGCAAGCAAGACAATAACGTGACCAAAAGAGAAGTATTGTCCGTTATAAGCAAAATTTATGATCCATTAAATCTATTAGGACCGATGCATATTAAAGCAAAGCTATTCATGCAAGCCCTTTGGAAGAAACATATGAATTGGGACGACTATTTAGAAAAGGATTTATTGAAATTTTGGATAGAGTATATTTCACAGATAGAATTGATTCAAGAAATAAAAATACCAAGAAAGGTTTTACTTAATTCTCCAGTGCGTGTAGAATTGCATGGTTTTTGCGACGCATCGCAAAAGGCATACGCAGCGTGTGTTTATGTAAAATCTTGGAACTCTCATGATGATATTCAAGTGCATTTATTGTGTGCAAAATCGCGTGTTGCGCCATTACGTTCGGTATCATTACCTCGCTTAGAGCTGTGTGGTGCTGTATTGCTAGCGAAATTGGTAAATAAAGTGCATGAATCTTTTAGAATTCAAATTCACAAATCTTACTATTGGTGCGATTCAACTATTGTTTTATGTTGGATAAAGGGGGAACATCGAAAATGGAAAACCTATGTTGCAAACAGGGTATCACAGGTACATGCATTGACCAATATGAATAATTGGAATCATGTTCTTACCAACGATAATGCTGCAGATATTTTAACTCGAGGGTGTAACGTAGACTACTTGAAAACATGTGATTTATGGTGGCACGGACCTAAATGGTTAAAAGACAATTTGATTCCAATTACAAATGATACGTCATACTCCGAAGATGAATTTCTATCAGAGTTGAGACATGAAAAGAAACTTTGCTTAGTTGAAACTAAAAATGATTTTTTGATCAACTTTGATAAACTTTCAACATTTGGAATTTTACGCCGAGTAACTGCTTATGTTTTAAGATTCATCCATAATTCAAAATTTTCGACACAGAAATGGGTAGGATTTTTGACTATTGGAGAATTAAATAATGCAACCAAAACATTAATTAAATTATGTCAACAACAATCATTTAAAACTGAAATTCAATTGATTACAAAGGGTGATATGCCAAAAAACTTAAACTTATTGCAACCATTTCTAGATAAAGATAATTTAATTCGTGTTGGTGGTCGTTTAAAAAATGCCAATGTTAATTTTGAACTGAAACATCAATTAATTTTGCCTAAGAACCATCGTCTATCGGAAATGATCGCGAGAGAAGTTCATATAAATCATTTACATTGCGGTTCACAATTATTGCTATCTCTACTTAGACAACGATATTGGATAATTTCAGGTAGAAATCTCACTAAACAGATTGTTCGAAATTGTGTGAAATGCTTTAGAGCTAAACCAAGAGCAATCGATCCTATTATGGGTAATTTGCCTTCCGAAAGAATAAACTCATCTTTTGCGTTCCAGCATGTTGGTGTAGATTACGGTGGTCCATTTATGATCAATGACAAACGTACTCGTGGATGCAAAAAAATAAAGGCTTACATTTGTGTGTTCGTATGTTTTTCGACTAAGGCGGTGCACTTAGAGTTGGCAACAGATTTGACGTCAAATTGTTTTATCGCGGTATTGAGACGGTTTATCTCAAGACGCGGAAAACCCAATACAATCCTTTCTGATAATGCCAGTAATTTTATTGGTGCAAAACATAAGTTGGAACAGTTGATGAAGTTCGCTCCACATGATTTAGAAAAAGTAAATAATTTCTTATCACAAGAAGAAATTACGTGGAAAACTATACCCCCTAGGTCACCTCATTTTGGAGGATTATGGGAATCGGCAATAAAATCCATAAAATATCATTTAATTCGAGTTGCAGGAAATGCAAATTTAGTTTTCGAAGAATTTTATACTTTGTTAACACAAATTGAAGCGATTCTTAATTCTCGCCCAATTTCGCCTATGAGTTGTGATCCTAACGACCTTTCGCCACTCACTCCTGGCCACTTTCTTATTGGAAGACCCCTAACAGCAATTTTTGAAGAAGAACTGGCCAACATCAATCCCAATCGTCTTATTCGATATCAAAGAGTTCAGCAAATTGTCCAACATTTTTGGAACAGATGGAGAAAAGAATATTTGGCTGAACTTCAAACACGAAAAAAATGGAACCATTCTCGTTCAAACTGTCTCAAACAAGGCGATCTTGTAGTGATTCAAGAAGACAATTTACCTCCTTGCAAGTGGTCATTGGGTAGAGTAGTGCGTTTGATTCCGGGAAGTGACAATATAGTGCGAGTAGCAGAAATAAAAACAAATTCGGGTATCATTAAACGCGCTACTAGACAATTAAGTGTTCTACCAATTGAAAACTAATTTCCGTTAATTTCTTTAAAAGATTGAATAATGTTATTGGTATTTATACGAAGTTCATTTATGACCATTCTCTGTACTTTCGTTCATTCAATATTGAAATAAATATTTCAATAGGGGGGGAGGATGTTACTGCGTGTTGATGTTCATTCATACATATATTTTAAGCCATTTAGGAGGCTAGTCGTAACCAAGGAAAAAAGGTTCAAGTTGATATAGTAACACACATATATATAAAAAAAAAACAATTTATACAGTCCACTTTTTCATAACGTCATAACGTCCTCCTCTCTTCTCATTATCTTGAATACCAGCGTTTTATTTCCACAATACTCTTCCCCACCTTCCTGAGAAGTGTTTATATTTAGGGAACTTTTGTACTGTTTAACCGTCTTTATATCTCTTACAGTTACCAAAATCCCCATGTAGATACATCGTGGTCCGTGAGACACCCAGTATGAGTGCATTTTTGAAATCTACATATGTACGTACTTCTTTTTACAGAAGGAACACCAAGCATAACTATGTGTGTGAATATCTCAATGACTAGTGGTAATTACTTATCTTTTGTGAAAATACCCGAAACAAAAAGTCCTAATCTCGCCACCACATGTCCTATTACGCATTTTATGAATTAATTAGTTTCCAAGCCTTAATATTACATTAAGAGAAATCCTTTAAAATCCCAACTAAGTTGACAATAAACAAACAAAAAGGCAACCAATTTTTATCTCACCAACCCTCCACTCAAATATCTTTACAATACCAACTAGTCCCCCCCCCACAGAAATCGCCACCATCCAATACAACAAATCCTAATCAAGCCAGCGCAGCGCGGCGCTCCTCGAAAAAAAAAGGGCCGAGCGACAGCGCGACACCGGCGGCGCCCACCGACATTTCCGCAAATACCGGAAGTCTCATCATCGTCTCTCAGCCCGTTAATAGAATCGGTGCAGCCGTCGTGCCGGCGCCCTCCCCACCCCTCCGAACCACCGAGCCGCCCCTTTCGAGCGACTTTCCCGCACCCTCATTACAACAAGCGAGAGCCGCGGCGGCTCGCCTACTATGACATATTCGGATCATAAAGTTTCGCCAGTCCGAGCGCTTCTTCCGGCATCGCCGAACTGTCCGAAGTGTGACCGACGGCGCACAGTAGTCGATAATGCGAATCTAGATGTTTAAAGTTATTTTTGCGATATGGTCAAATTTAAGCGAAAGTTACATAAGTATCTTAGATAAAAAAAAAATAATTAAAACCGGTAGGTTTGCCACCCTGGAAAAATTAGACAACGTACAGTAAGGGGCTAAAGTCTCCGATGTAGATTGGTGTACTAATTTTTAAGTTCCGCGTTAATTCACAAAAATGTTTTGTTGAACTTGTTACCAAGATTTTATTTATATTAAATATTCGAAATTTAATTCGGCTTACAGTTTTTTGCAATAATTAGAATAGGGTTGCCAATGTTGTACCTATGGTGACCAGGAGAAAAATAGTTATATATTGTAGAAGATAAGTTTGAATTAATAACAACCGCCACAAAAATGTTCGGGGTTCGACACATACTTTTTAGTAACGCTCTCTCTGATGTGAAAAATTGATATAGGGAGTGTAGAAAACGATGAGATCGAGATGCTAATTACTAATTACTCTTATGGTCGATTGTTTACAACCCAACCAACATGAGACAAAGTGTCGATATTACCACCTTTACTGAGAGCATTTTTTTAAAGAATCATGTGTTTTGCTTGAAGTAATTATCCACGCGTTCCCTAACTAATTTAAAATTTTCAGTTTATTGTATCATTATTGAATGTTGATATCTGACAAGCAAAATTCCTACCTTTATAAAATACCAGTCTTTTTGAAAGCCATTTTTGATATTAGATTTGTCTCAGTCTATGATCATCGAGGCAGGATACAATCTTCTGCATTCATCGTACCGCTACAGAATGCCTACTGTATACACTAGACATATGACAAAATCTAAAAATGATAGAATTGCTACTGTCAAAGTTTCTCATATGCTCTCAAAAAGTTAAATTAAATTTAATTAATCTCAACCCTGTCAAACACAACCCCATTGTTACCTAAATTTTTTTTTACTATTTTTCGTATATTCAATAGGTGCAGTATTAAAATACTCGCTGGGTTTCGGAACTTTAATATAAAAATTGGTACATAAACCGCCCTCAAAACCTACCCCATAAGTGTCTAGGTGTTGTTTTTTAGTATTTTTCCTGTATTTGCAGATACATACAGTGACCACGTAAACTATGGAAACATGAAAGAGATGGTTTGTTATTTTAGCAAATCCTCGAACACGTAGATTTTGATGGATAATTTAAGTGTTTAAATGGCAAATATTTTATGGCCTTACATCATAAAATTTTCGAGAAAAAGATAACTGAAAAGTGCAAAATATTGATAACTTTAGGGAAAATAGCTTTTGTGAATTCAATATCAAATTGCATTGTGGGTAGAATTAATTGCCCCGAAAACGAACCTGGGCTTCAAAATTTTCTATCGAACAAGTTTTTCGAAAAGGGTGGGGTTAACGAGTAAAAAACGCTATTTTGATAATTTTGATAAGTTTATAGCAAGAACCCATTGTCCTAGAGATCTCAAAATAGTCTAATAGTAACCCCTAATCTTTGCACTTTTACCTGAAATCCCAAAATTTGTTCCCACATGTTTTTGAACAATTTACAGAGGGTCTTTAAGTGGGGTGTTGACTGCTCCATAAAAAAAAACTCAAAAACGCAATACCCAGCTGTAGTATGCAACTTTTGAGCTCAAATTCGCATTCAGCGCATATAAATCGATTGAAAACGCCTATTAGCTTTCCATAAACAAACAAAATTTGTCAATATTTCCCTAACTTTCAAATCCTTTTTTTTTTCGAAAATTTCCTTATGTCAGGGGGTACACGTTGTTATATCTTTCAGAGAATTAACAGATCTATCAATATCACTACAAAAAAGGAGGAATTTTTTTAAATGACAAACCGTTTCGGAGGATTTGTTTTGTTTCCATAGTTAACATATGTTGGACATATTACGTTTCAACCCCCTTAAAAGATCCCCTACACAGAGAGAAAAGATTTCTTGTTTTAAAGAAATGTATTTGTTTGAATTTATTCTTTTGGGTCAAAACATATTTCTTTGACGCCAACAATATTTACTTCGTTGAATACTCTAGTTTATTTGCTTGCAGAGATTAATTTATTTGAAATATTTATTTAAGTGGAATAAATATATATGGATACAAACAAAAATTACTTTCCTTTAAAGTAATATTTTAGTTTTGATTTAAAAAAAAAAAAAACGTTTCTTTACACCAATGAAATATAATTTTGATTCTAACATATAATTTTGTATATAAGGAGAGGTTTATTTTGCTTAAAGTAATATTTTATCTTTGGCTTAAAAATAGGTTTACTTCCGCCAAAGAAATCATATTTTGATTAAAATAAATATATTTGTACACAAGAAGAGATTTATTTTCTTTAAAGTAATATTTTTGTTTTGGCTTTAAAATAGGTTTACTTCCAACAAAGAAATCATATTTTGATTCAAATAAATATATTTTTAATGTCATCCAACTGTATTGTTAGATGGCGCTGTAAACTCTCTCCTCGCACTTCGTACATATCGAGAGTATAAAGCCGCGTGATCGACAATATAGAACTTATAGAGTACAGTGCCTGCAGGTTCAAGTTGCGATTCCAAATCAGAGTACACTTTACTAACTTTAACCTTGACTATATGTTGGGTTGGGAAGACCAAGCACTGGTCGAGGATGTGCGACACCCCAAAAAGGAGGTGACACATGGCGAGTCTTCCGAAAAATTCTTCTCTACTAATTCCTTCAACAAATTAATAATTTTAAGCATTTTAACTCGACCAACAATTTTGTTAATTTAAAAAAATGTAATTCTTTCACTAAACACAATCATAATTATTTGACGTAAATAAATCTCATTTCTTATAATACACAAATTGCAAACTTTTTAACTGGAAACATAAGTTGTTTGACACAAATCAACATTCTTTCCACCAAACAAATATTTCAAATAAATGCGTTTTTATCCTCAAATAAATATTTCTTTGCCTCTATTGAAACAACAAATTTCTTTGAGTCAATGCATATTTATTTGAATCAAACAAAAATTTCTCTCTGTGTATAATGCTGCTATAATGAAAATCGACTACTGTACGGCGCACCCCTGTTCTAATAACCCCCTGGTGGCGGCGACGTCTACGGCGGCGGCGGCCTGGTATTTCACATGCCGGTGGCGGTCTAACGGTGCGTGCCGATGACATTTCCATCTGGGAAAGGTCAACGGGAACAAGTATTCGGCGCGGAGGACAATGGCGTAGCGGGAACACGGAGAGAAAAACAACGGCGATGTCGGATCGGTTATTATGTATGCGATGGGATGGGTGATGTTTTTATAGGGGGGTGTATGGAGTCCGTTAAATGTCAATTGAGCGGAGTTTGAGGGGAAAATGGGTCGGTTGTATCATAGGTCGGCTCGGGTTATAAGATGAGTGCGGGTTAACATCCGGTTTGCTAATTACGAAATAAATTAATGAAGTATTGAGGTAAAGTTTTCCTTTTTCATTGTTTTTTTTGTAATATTAGAATAAATAATTATTTTACATAGAACATGGTGACAACATATAATATGTATATAGCTGTTTTTGTAGACTTGAAAAGAGCTTTCGAGACAATTTGTCGTCAAAAGTTACCACAAAAATTGGAAACTTACGGAATCAGAGGAAAAGAATTGAAATGGTTTGAAAACTATTTAACAAACAGGAGACAGAAGGTTAGGATTGGAGAAAATGAGTCAAGTGAATTAATAAACAGCTTAGGGGTACCACAAGGTTCTGTTCTTGGACCAGTCTTATTTAATTTGTACATAAACGATGTTGCTTCACAAGTTAAAGCTTGTGATATGCACCTATTTGCAGACGATACAGTAATATCAATTGCAGGAGATAACTTATCTGATGTAATCGCGACATTAAACACCGAACTAGTATCGATATCAAATTGGTATAAAGAAAATAAATTATGTTTGAATGTATTGAAAACAAAAGCTATGGTATTGGGAAATAGAAATTCGGTAAACCCTACACCAGACATAGTTATCGATAACACAGTTGTTGAGATAGTGGTCGAATTTAAATATCTAGGTGTCATTTTAGATAATAGTTTGAAATTTACGAGTAATATGGAATATATAGTTAAAAAGGTGAGTCGAAAGATTAGCTACTTAGGAAGAATATCTAATAAACTTACATTAAAAGCTAGAATATCTTTGTACCATACGATTATAGAACCATATTTTTACTATTGCAGCAGTATAATATTTTTGTGTACAGACAAAGACATTAAAAAGATTCAAGTACAACAAAATCGAGCACTCAGGATTTTATTACAAAGCTACAGGTTAACCAGTGTCGAGTCCATGCTGAGTAAATTAAATTTTTTGAATGTTAAACAAGGAACGGTATATCAGGCACTCACGTTGGTAGGGAGGAAGAATATTGATCAAAATTTGTTGCACAGAGAAACCAAAACTTCACTGTGGACTTTACAAACTACGATATTATTTATTAATTAATTATTTAACCAGACAATTACCGTATTATCCCCAAACTTGTACCACATAACCAACTTTTTTAATCTACATTTTATATTATTCCAAAACTCCGTTGTTGCATACAACACACATATGTACTTAAACCAGCACATAGGGCAAGTTAGCGAGGATGCGACAAATCCTCCGGAGTCGTATTCGCCCAAAATCGAATTCCCCGCGTTAGCAACGAACAAATAGTGATAGTTGGCGCTGGAAAGTCTCGCTGTAAACTGCTGGTAAAAATTTATCGACGCCGTAGAAGCTCATCCGGCCATATTTCCACGTTAAATATTCATTGGCGCACCATCCAGTATCTAGGATGCTGCGCCCCGTAGCCCGCCTGCAGGATTCCGGATGTCGGTCCTGAAACCGGCGTCGACCTGTTCCATACCGGCATACTGGTTTTCGCTTTAAAATTGATCAGGATTTAAGAGGAACCTTACATAGTTCAGCCCTTACCATAAGGTCTTTAAGGTGCGTTCTGATTAGTGGTAATGGCAGTGGTAGTAGACGGCGTTATAGTATTTCTGATAAAAGTTGCTAATGACTCATGTTTATGTACATGCAAACTAATATGTGTCACTATCACAACTGGTGGGAAATATGGCAACCTTTAATGCCCGCGCGGGCGTTAAGAAGCAGTTTTTGCCCCGGTATCTAAGATGTAAAATGTCACTTTATGATAATGTAAGACATTTAATTAAATTTCCGAATTTTTATTTATGAATATTTAATATAAAATCTTACTTAAATGGTTACTTAAACGTTCCAGGGCAACAAGGTATTTGGTTTTATGGTAATCTGAGAGTATGGTAATGCCTCTTTGGATTAAATTGGACCACACAGAAATCTGGCAAACGGTTAAATAAAAAACGCCTAAAATGCCTAAAATGTTCCATAAGCAAATAAAAACGTTTTTTTGTTGTAAAATGATAATATAGACTGTATTAATAATTTTAATTAAATTTAGAAATTACAGAAATTTAGAAAAACACCCACTATGAAACCGAAAACAGTGTAACAATAAGTTAATTATGAAACCAAAGTAGAGAATGCGATTTTGGCCCAATTTTCAAAGCATATTGAGTTCGATTTGGTCATCCGATGTTGACTATTCAACATTGCCATTTTTCTGTTGCTTTTGATAGACGAAATAAGACAAACAGCAAACAAAATTGGAGCCCCCTCCACTTTGAAACCGGCCCTACAAGAAATGAAGCCAGTTTCGCAATTTTCGTTCGATAATAGTTTCACTTAAATTCTTTGCTTTTTTGTTCGCAATGATGCTGATTAAGTCTTGTATTCCTCGAGTTATTTTCAATACTTCATCTGGGCATATTATATATTAATTTTAACGTTCTTTATCTGATAGAGCTTGAGATATACCCGAATTTATGTCTTGATCGTCAGTGCTCTCCCCCTCGAGAAATGTCACACGACATTTGCGTCAACGCTCTCAAAATTTACGACACTCTCAAATTGAAACGTACAAACCGTATAACGGAATGATTATACGGCACTCTTGATAATTTAGGTGCTACGGCGTTAGTTTATTGATGCGGGGAGGGAAGTTTTTATGAAATTGACGGCATAGTTCGACTCTCCCTCACTATATTTGATTCAATAAAACAGGATGATAATAATGAGAATAATAATGAGAAATGTGTGCGGTTTCAAAGTCGAAAGAAATTGAGGGATTTTCTTTTTATATTTTTCTCTAAACTTTTATTAATAATAATAATGATATTTATTTAGTTAAAAGAAACTAATAATCACAATAAATTTGGTTTCCTAAGTAATAAACTTATCAACTACTTAAAATTAGCCAATACATGAACCCGACATGATGTTTTAGAAAGACTTAGCGAACTACTGTTTTTTATATCACTTGGCAGGGTATTAAACATCTTCAGTGCTTTATAATAAAATGAACTTTGTGTGCTGCTTTTTGTATATTTTGGTAATCTGAAGTGGTCCTTTTGCCGAGTATTGTATTTATGCTGCTGACTATTGTATGTTAAATAATTACTCATATAATTTGGGAGTTTACTATTTATGCATTTATATACCAACGTGAGTGCCTGATATACCGTTCCTTGTTTAACATTCAAAAAATGTAATTTACTTAGCATGGTCTCAACACTGGTTAACCTGGAGCGTTGTAATAAAATCCTGAGTGCTCGATTTTGTTGTACTGGAATCTTTTTAATGTCTTTGTCTGTACACAAAAATATTATACTGCTGCAATAGTAAAAATATGGTTCTATAATCGTATGGTACAAAGATATTCTAGCTTTTAATGTAAGTTTATTAGATATTCTTCCTAAGTAGCTAATCTTTCGACTCACCTTTTTAACTATATATTCCATATTACTCGTAAATTTCAAACTATTATCTAAAATGACACCTAGATATTTAAATTCGACCACTATCTCAACAACTGTGTTATCGATAACTATGTCTGGTATAGGGTTTACCGAATTTCTATTTCCCAATACCATAGCTTTTGTTTTCAATACATTCAAACATAATTTATTTTCTTTATACAAATTTGATATCGATACTAGTTCGGTGTTTAATGTCGCGATTACATCAGGTAAGTTATCTCCTGCAATTGATATTAGTGTATCGTCTGCAAATAGGTGCATATCACAAGCTTTAGCTTGTGAAGGAACATCGTTTATATACAAATTAAATAAAACTGGTCCAAGAACAGAACCTTGTGGTACCCCTAAGCTGTTTATTAATTCACTTGACTCATTTTCTCCAATCCTAACCTTCTGTCTCCTGTTTGTTAAATAGTTTTCAAACCATTTCAATTCTTTTCCTCTGATTCCGTAAGTTTCTAATTTTTGTAGTAACTTTTGACGACAAATTGTCTCGAGAGCTCTTTTCAAGTCTACAAAAACAGCAACTATCGTTTTACCGTCTTCTAATTCTCCTTTCCAGTTTGCCAATACCAAATATAGGGCCGTCTCGCATGAATGCTGAGCACGAAAACCTGACTGTTGGTCAGTAATAAATTGATTTTATTTGCATTTAGATTGTACAAAAAGTTCGTAATGGACCTTTGACGTATGTATATATTAGTTATAAATGTTTCTTTGTTTAAATTAATTACTTTTTTTATTAAATGTAGTCACAAAATGTTGAATTTTTCGATTATAATGACCCTACTGTATATGGAACAACTTATTTTGAACGGTGTTGTCATGAGTTAATCAATTTCTAGAAGAAGTTAGGACATATTAGGTTACCTTTCCTTATTCCTACATTCCCAAATTATTTTTGGACATGTTATCCATTTTCTTTGTTTCACGTTTCATAATTACGCTCCACAAAACCATTGCGTAAAAGAAAAAACTCACGCTAATTATGTTGTTATTCAAAGCCTTGCCGTGTGTGTTATTGTTGTATCGGTTATCACTTCGATCTGTCAACGTGATAATAATATAGAGGGAGCCACGAGTTTCTCCAACGCAAATCTATAACCCTCCTGAGCTTTCCATGGCTAACGAGATGCCGTGGGTTTCGTCTTGTTACATCTTATTAGAAGAGCGTGAAATATCGACACTGACGCTTCGTACGAAAAATTGATGTCACTATTTGTCAGGCAGTCTGTAGTAAGAGACGATTTACACTACTACACACCATTAGGTGTAGTATTTTCTATGTTTTTCGTAAAATTTTCTACATAAATAGTGAAAAATAATAAATGGTAAATTTATATAGTATGTTCTTAATCTGTTTGTATTTTAAACATAATTAGCTACGACTGAAAAGTATACTTTAGGCTTAGATTAGTTCAAAAATTAATGACGCACATGTCAACTCTCGATGAAAAGACAGTAGTAGTAAAATATCATTTGTGTATCATCATTTGCGTATTGGACCTGCTATTAATCATTGCTAAATGACCAACGGTAATTTACATTCTAAATGACTGTGCCGAAGTTAAAAAGTCGCAAATTACAATTAGTTACAGTAATTGATTCGTTAATTGAGTTGATGATTTACGATGTTTCATCTGTGCTAGTAATTGATAGTTTTAGATCAGAACTCCTCATCTTAAGCTGTATGTAATAAAGTACCCGCTTTTTTTTATCTTTTTCAATTTAGTTTTCTCTCATATATCAAGTTAACCCGCGATAAAATTGATGACTTATTGTGGATAAACTCGTTAAAACGCGTGTTATAAATAGATGAATACTTTGTCTTAAGTTTTACTAACAGTTTTCTTGCACTAGTAATATTTACAGCAAGGTGCAACAGCATTTAAACATGCAGGTTTTACTTGAAGTAACGAGTGTATCTCTACAAATATTTAGATACTGAATCAAAGAACAAAATGTTCAGAATGGACTTGAGTATCCAATCAAAGTCCTTCATTGCTTCTTCGACAGGGTATCTTAAAGTTAGTCCACAAAACAATACCGATTACGAATCAAAGTCAAACGAGCACCTCCACCCTTACAAAAAAGACAAAAAATACTAATAAAAGTAGCCGGAAAGCCTGACAGCGACACGGTCAGATATCCAGTAGACCATTAAGGAAATACACGTCAAAATGGAGGCGAATAACTGAAAATATAGCTCTGATTACACAACGTAGGCAGGCGGGCAGGGTGCGGCAGGATAGACAGGATCGCGTGCCAACTCATGGTGGAGAGAGCGGCGCGGCAAAAGCCAGGCGGGGCCCGCTGAGATGTCCATTAGCTAATAGAAGTCATGCTCGTACCGAAACAAATGCACCCAGAATTACGCCACTTTTTATTTACTATATATGAAAATAATAATAATTTAAAGCGACTGTGGTCACTGAACAGCTACCCAACCCCGAATGTCTGTTGGTCATGATTTATTTTATATTTGTGTGAATTATTGGAGTATGTGTATTGTGGTTAAATTTGATCCTTATCTTATATTGTTAAAGGCATGTTTTTGATGATTAAATTATCATTTATTTTGGATTGGTTTTCCATATTCTTGATTTTTTCAAGTACCTAGATTTGAGTTGAAAACATATAGGGATACATACATATATGGATCAAACACTGTTACCATCATGGAAGAAATAAAGCGATCTTGGCTAAAGTGATCTTGGCTATTTTATTTTGCTTATAACTTATGCTATTTTCTTGCTATAGCCTCCAACTTTTTCATAAATGCAATAGTATATTCTTTTCTATGAAATTTATTAGAGAATCATTTTTTTGAATTGAACGGTATTCAAACTTTACGCTCTTACAAAAAGAAGATCGAGAAAAATATACAAGAAAGAGAATTCTTGTCACCAGATACTGTTTTACAGTTTATTTATTTTATTCACTGATTGATTTTGTATTTGTACATATTATTTTGTAAATATCATTCGTAGTAAAATGTTTCATTTGAAATTATTTATATTGTCAATGTCTTAAAAAATACAGTCGTAAAAATATAACCAAATCACATTATAAATAACAAACTTCTTAAGGATATCACAAGGCCCATATAAAATGTTAAACCCAGAATAAATAATGTTTCTTAATTTTGGTATTCATTTTATTTATATAATGGATGTTAGATTATTAATGAATTTTGTTTTCTTTTTCCTTCGTTTGGATATATTTAAAACGAATATAACTTTTTAGAAAATTGAAAAAATACACAAATAAATTTATTTGTGCTAAGGAGAAATTTCTGCAAAGTTATAGAAAATGAGTGTAATAAATCTACAGCAAAAATGCTGTAAAAGAGCATTATACAGGGTTAGCCAAAATTACCGGAACACCTAAATAATTCTCCAACGGTAAGATATTTTGTATACTTCTTTTTAATGGAATTTTGTAATTTTAGGACTAATTCTAAACATTTTTTTATTAAAACAATCTTTTTATAAAATGCATCATTTTTTAGTTTTAAGCAATTAATTAAAATCAGTCATAATTAAGAGAACACCTACATAACTCTCCAACCGTAAAAAAATTCAAAAAACATTCAAACAAACGTTTTTTTGTCATTAAACAAGCTATCATGAAAATATATTTTAATATACAGGATGTTCATTTTATTATGAAAATTTGGTAAGCTTTTCTCTTTCAAATGGAATACCCTGTATAACATTTTCTTATTTTGCAAGCGATATCGCCAATAGTGCAAAACTGAAAGTTACAAAAACTGTTTGCAATAAATTGATTTTATCAGAACACTGATAAAGTAGAGGTAGTTTGTTATTTTTTCTTGAGATTGTTATTATTTATCCATTCGGTCAAAATAAATATTTTGGAGTTTTGATTAATTGCTAATAACTAAACACTGATGCAGATGATGCGATGTACAGGATGTTTGAAGAGAAAAAGGAAAAGCTTTCCATACTTCCATAATAAAATAAACACCTCTATATTAAAAGTTTAATTAAGAAGAGCTTGTTTAAAAAAATATGTCTTTTACGATTGGAGAATTATGTAGGTGTTCCGGTAATTATGAGTAATTTTAATTAATTGCTTATACTCAAAAATAATGCAAGAAATAATGCATTCTACAAGAAAATTATATCAATAAAAAATGTTTTGAATTAGTCTTAGCATTACAAAACGTAAAAATATACAAGGTGCAACACCCTGTATATTCCAAATATGTTTGAACGATAGCTTGTTTAAAGTCAAAAAACTTTTGCTTGAATGGTTTTTTGAAATTTGTTGAGGTTGGAGAGTTATGGAGGTGTTCTGGTAATTTTGACTAATTTTCATTAATTGCTACTAAATCGCAAAAATGATGCATTTTATATTGTATATATTTATAATTTATATGGTATGTATATATATATTTATATATTGTATAGTAAAAATATGTTTGAACGATGGATTGTTTAAGGTAAAAAATCTTTTGTTTGAATTTCTTTTTGAAATTTCTTACGTTTGGAGAGTTATTTGAGTGTTCCGGTAATTTTGGCTAACCCTGTATAAGTTTACGTCTATACTACGAGGTGGAAGAATTATTTTCGTAAAAGAAGAATTCGCAGTTATTTGCGTTCATTTTTTACATCCTTGATTATTTGGCCTACATGTCTGTAAAATTACAGCATTATCACAGTAATTTTACAGGACGTTTTTGTAATTTCACAGGAAAAGTAGAGCAATATCACAGTAGCAGTAATCTATAAGGGATTGCGTTTTTTACAGGCATTTTGTTGATTACTTGATAAATAATTTACTAGATATAGCATTAGAGAGGATACTGTATAATACTTTTTGTTGGGGTTCCTCCAAATAACCAACCCAATTGCAAGGGTTCCGCAAATATACATTTTGTAATGTCTGGACAATTAAAAAAAATGGTTTCAATTCAACGCCTTTTTTAGAATCGTCGTAATTTGCTTGGATCTAAAATAAAATTGCGAAAATTCTCTATGTCGGCGTTACTTAAAGAAAAATAGGGAAATTGTGTCTGCGTACATTTTGTAATCGTAGTATTTTTTTCTTTATCCCAAAGAAAAATCTTTTTTCTCGGACCTGGTTAAGGGTTTAGCTTAAATTTCGCGCCTTAAATTTTACGTAAAGTTGGTATTGCAAACTTTACGTAAAATTTAAGGCGCGTTTACAATTACAACGAAGGTAGCTAAACCCCTCAACCGGGTCCGCGTCTTGAGGCGAACCTAGTCAAGGGTTACCGCGCGACGCTCCACCATCCAGAGATGATTCTCGCCGCCGCCGGCGCTGAAGGGGCCGCTCCGGGCGAGGGTGGCGGCTAGCGACCGCCAGAGAGCTACGGGACACTGTTGATTCAATCATTAGGCTGTGTTTGCTGAATTAATGGCGTCTAGGCGCCGGCAGGCGCCGACGCTGGCGTCAGAGTCGGCGCCCGGTCCCCCGGAATACAATATTCGCGTCGCGGATCCAAGTGTACGCCCCTGTATGTGTGTCTGTGTGTGTGTAGGAGTAAATAGTACGCAACCAGTTCCAGTTCTCGCAGACGCACAGTGGGGTATTTGACATGAAAACCTGGCCAAAATTATTTTTTCACCTAAAAAGGCTTTAGATGTATTGTTTTATTTATGTATAACATTTTAACCTTCATACTAAAAATTTGAAGGTTAATAACTTAATAAACACAATAAAACAGTACAAAATAGGAAAAAGCAAACCGTATTAAAAATTGTTCTTCACTGCACTACACCTATTGTAAATTAATTACTGCTACAACATTTGTCATCAATATTTTTTTGTGATTTTATTTCTATTATATTCTATTATGTTTTACCGTGTCAAATTCATAAAATAATATATGGCATGTCCGGCTTAAACACGCAGCATATACGGATTTAAAATTGAACAGAACATGTCGTTTTTGAGTTATATGAGATAACATGTTTGGGTCTGTTATGTTGTAAGAAAATCCTGAAAAATGTTTTATTTTTAAGACCAGTGGTAGAGGAAGAAAATGAAAGTTTACACCAGTCGATATTGTGTATTGAAACGGTACATATACTATTCATGCTGTTTTCCGTTCAATGCATTCCTTTTAAGACGTGATAGTAGAGGCAATTAAGAACCTATTTTACCATTTGTATCACTATAAAATCTATTATTTTTAGTATTATTTCAAAATTGTCTAATATTTATACTTATTGTATCCATGAAAACTTTCGAAATTTGATCATACTTCAAGCTGAAACGGTCGTTTTTTAGTGGTATGACCCTAATACGCATGTTTTGAACCCGCATTCGCATTCCGCATAAACACATTTATCGAAAACGCCTAACCAGTCTCAATTCACAAACTTACTATTGTCTCTCCTCAACATGAATCCAATTTAAACCAGTGAACTGCGTATTACGAGTAGGTGCTTTCGAAGTATTTTCTTGCCTTGAATATGAATCCGATTGGCTACAAGCAACCAATTTCCAAGAAATGCCTATACAAGTACAAAGTTTAAGGATTTTTCGGATGATTTTTAAGAGTCTCGGTCATCGGGGTTGTTTGCTATACATGATCCAAAAGGGAAAAATATACGTACATAACGGCATTTACAACATACAAGATGCATTGAACATAAAGTTGTCAATATCTCGATAACCGTAACCATTTGTATATAGCTAAATATCACGGTATCAAGAAATTGCACCAAATTACATATAAGCCGGTACACCAATTTTTGGATTTTCCTTTACAACGTATTAAAAATAAAATCACAAAAACCGCATCCGCACCTATCCGCAGCAGATTTTCCAGTAGTTGTAATGTCAAATATGTATACTATAATTTGAACCACTTTCAAAAGCTTAACAAAGCTAAACAATAAACTAAAACACTCAAGTTCTGCATAAAACTGTTTTTTTTTATAACAGTGAATGTTCTCGGCCCTGCAATAAACAAAATTGTGGGCAAATTTTAATAAAAATAATGTCGAACGAAAGTTCATACTTATTTCTAAAGAACGTATAACAAAAAAGTCACATTTATCGTTAAAATACAAAATTGCAACCGTTTTTAAGAGCGTCAACTTATGTGCATCTATGTTCAGCCTTAGTAAAATATAACTTTTGGCTGAGAAGGACACGTGGCTCAGGGCTCAGGTGAAAAAATATTGCCGCCTTTTAATACATCGGTCTTTTACCTATCCCAGAAACTGGTGTACTTTTTGGAATTTAACAATTTAGAAATTTGATTTATGGCCAGCCTTTTCGGCCTAATACCCCACTGTGAGACGTAGACGTCGCCAACTGGATGGGAGAATCGCGAACGGCCGAGTTCTTACGAAGGAACGGCGGACGGACCTCTGGCTCGAGTTGGGAATCGCAGGGAATGTGGGACAAGCCGAGCAATTCGACATTCCGTCGGTGACAAATGGGAAAAAATATGTTTAAAATGCGCCGGTTGGGGAAGTAGGTACTCGAGGTGGGGGTAAATTTGAGCCCGATTTAACTGATCAAAATTAGTTAAGTGTTGTTGAAAGCAGGGAAATAGAAGAAAAATATTGGGGTAATGGTCAAAATTAACGATTTACACTTCTCAACTTATCACCCAGAACAATTCCATTTGATAAATGTCTATCATACCTCAAATTGTCGGTAATTAAGAGACCTAATATACCTATAACGTTCAGAGTTTGCAACCCCTCTAAATCGCGATAGTTTTCGTTCCTATAGCTAACGTATTTCAATCAGTTTCCACAGAAAAATGTTTATAACTTCCGCAAAAATGTTTGCAGAAATTTCTATCATACCTCAAATTGTGGGTAATTAAGAGACCTAATATACCTATAACGTTCAGGGTTTGCCACCCCCCCTAAATCGCGATAGTGTTCGTTCCTATAGCTAACGTATTTCAATCAGTTTCCACAGAAAAATGTTTATAACTTCCGCAAAAATGTTTGCAGAAATTTCTATCATACCTCAAATTGTGGGTAATTAAGAGACCTAATATACCTATAACGTTCAGGGTTTGCCACCCCCCCTAAATCGCGATAGTGTTCGTTCCTATAGCTAACGTATTTCAATCAGTTTCCACAGAAAAATGTTTATAACTTCCGCAAAAATGTTTGCATAAATTTCTATCATACCTCAAATTGTAGGTAATTAAGAGACCTAAAATACCTATAACGTTCAGAGTTTGCCACCCCCCCCTAAATCGCGATAGTGTTCGTTCCTATAGCCAACGTATTTCAATCAGTTTCCACAGAAAAATGTTTATAACTTCTGCAAAAATGTTTGCATAAATTTCTATCATACATCAAATTGTAGGTAATTAAGAGACCTAATATCCCAATGACGTTCCGAGTTTTGCTTACAGAAATAGCAAGCCGTTTCATTACCTACAGAAAAACACCGGCTGTAAACCACGTCAAAGAGATAAAACCGCGCCTTATTCTCATTTTCCCTCGTGGAAAACTATAAAATAGACATTACATGAAAACCTTCAGTATTTTATCTAGACCATTTATTTATACGAGGCAGTCTCAAACCACTAAAGGATATTGATATTGACTTTATTTTAAAACAAGTAGGTATAATATGTATAACGGATCCTTATTTTACCAAAAAAAATACAATAAATTGGTGTAGGGCCACCCCTGCAAAATGTTATATGACCTAAAATACAATTACGGTATACTGATGTTGCGTAAACCCGATTAAGAGGGTTGAAATATTTCAAAATAAATGGAGTTTCGAAATATTTCAAATAAAAACAATAAGAACAAACACGGAATGAGTAGAGTGACTATTATAATGTCAATAATTATATTTATTTGGTAAGAAAATATGTTTATGTGAGTCAATAAAATATTATTTTACTCCAAACAAATGTTTTCACCAAATGCATTTGCAGTGTACTTAAAGATGTACTTACATTTGCAGTTGTTCCTTCTATACGTGCTCATTTTCCACCATTTCACGATGATGAGTTGATGAAGATAAGGCCTGATCACAACGTGGTTGAGAATCTGTAATTGGAAATTAATAGATGTTTACTAAATAATATTTTCATTATCAACTAAGTTAAAAACTGCAATTCAAGACGTGTGGGACAATATGGACCTTGCAATAAAGACAGTTTTGGTAGAAAATATGCCTAAATGTTCACAAGCGATTTATTTGGCTTAAACAATATTTCTACCAGTGTTGACTATAGACCTTCGATTGTAGTGATTTTGTGCGAGTACGAGCTAAGTAGTTGCGATAAAAACTAGTGTCATATACGGCTTAACTATAGATAAACAAGCATTAATTATAATACCTTGGTGTTGACCATCGCTCTTCGACAAGCATGGACAGTTCCGTCGACACACGTTAGCACCAGATAACATTTCCACAGAATATGCCATCAAAATTCGGTATTTGAATCAAATCTACCTTTTGGAAGGTGTCGCGGGGTCTCAGGTTGCTCTTTGATAACGACTAGCTCGTTATCGGCTATAACGGCTAGATGGTAACTCTTTCCCCTGTTCCGCTCACCCATCCGCAAGCACGACGGCTAATACTACTTTTTACCGCTTTCCTTTCGGCGTCTCATGGAAGCGGAGGTTGTAAGTCCGTCTTAGGTCCATGCCCAGGAAGGGTTAATCCATAGCATATCCGTGTAGGAAGAAGTCGGCAACCCCTTTTATACCGGCGAACCGGGACCAGCCAAATTGAATGCAATATTTTGAGAGCAACAATGGAAATATTACCGTGGTCGCGCACAAACACGGTTTCCCGACACTATAGTTCACTGCACACGAAGCCCCGATACCTTATGGTAGTTAAATTAGCGATCATTAGCGGTAAATTAAGAAGGAACAGTGCACCGATCTAATACGTATTCGGCTAGGTGCGTATTTTGGAAAACTGCGTGCCGCGTCTTGGTTTGGGACCGGTTTTTCTGCACTCTCGGCCCGCTCGATGACGTGGTGGGGCGTGCAGGTAACCGTACCACCTATAGAGACTTATTTCCCGCTACATACTACGTATTTACGATATTTTGAAATTCTAAAAATACCCGACAATTATGCTGGAATGTAATTTAATTTTAGCAATTAATTTTCCAGTGATGTTAATTGATAATTACAATGGTATTACTTAGGTGGATTTGAAATCGCTAATTAAGAATAAGTAAGATTTGTTCAGGACATTTTATTATCATTTAAGGGCTGTTAGACACGAAGAAACAAAATCCGTGCCTCTAAGGGCAGCTAAGGTTTTTCAAAAATGCTTGCAAATGTTAGAAACCTTGATATAATCTCAAGAAGGGTTTGCAATTTTAAAAAATTCTCGAACGCGTCGATTGGTTGTCGATGACAAAATATACAGGCTGTTCTATTAGTTATTAGTTCTATTAGTTCATAACCTTCAATTGTCTTTTTCTTGAAAATTTTCTGATGTAAGGCCATACAAATATTATACGCCATACAAATATTATACTACCATTAATACAATTAAAAGATCTGTCAAATTAATTTACAAAATAGGGGGTTAAACAAATGGAATTTGATTAAATAAATGGACATTACCTGACAAATGTTTTCAGGGCACTTTCTTCTATTGTTTTTCTTATGTAAATTTGATAGTAAAAATCGAAAAAAACCGAAAAAATCTAAATTTAGTATGTATAGGGTACTTCAAATAAAGAAAATTGACCAGGACTATTCTTTTTATAAATTATTATACCGATTTAGTTGAACATAGAATGAATCAAGATGAAATAAACCAACAAGAAATAATAAATTATTAGTTTAGAACAGCAGTATTGCCATATAGACAGGTAATACGGCCACGTATGTCGTATACCTACTAACACGATCGGAAACACATTCGCCAACGAACAAACATTTGACCGGATTTTGCGACACATCACAACAGATCTAGTCGTAAATGTCACGCGCGTACACAAGGCCGTAACGGAAAAGTGTTGTTTATACTGCCCGTAGACAATGTCCGATGTTACGACACACGTTCCCCTACGGGGAACTAAAACGAGAGACGTTTGATGACCGATTTGTTGCAATTTTTACTGTCTGCGTCTAGCAATTTACGAAATAAACCTATGCTAGTGGCTTTCAAAAATCCTCCTGAACAAACTAAAATAGATAGAGGGCTGTACTTTTTAGAATTAATTACCCAATGTATCTGATCTATAAACGTGTATAATAATAATTTGTATCCCAACTACTTTGCTCGTAATCGCACATGAAGCGAAATAATAACATTCAGCCACCGATAAACAACGTAAAATCTAAGTTTCAAAAATCCTCCTGAACAAACTAAAATAGATAGAGGGCTGTACTTTTTAGAATTAATTACCCAATGTATCTGACCCATAAACGTGTATAATAATAATTTGTATCCCAACTACTTTGCTCGTAATCGCACATGAAGCGAAATAATAACATTCAACCACCGATAAACAACGTAAAATCTGAGTTTCAAAAATCCTCCTGAACAAACTAAAATAGATAGAGGGTTGTACTTTTTAGAATTAGTTACCCAATGTATCTGACCCATAAACGTGTATAATAATAATTTGTATCCCAACTACTTTGCTCGTAATCGCACATGAAGCGAAATAATAACATTCAACCACCGATAAACAACGTAAAATCTAAGTTTCAAAAATCCTCCTGAACAAACTAAAATAGATAGAGGGCTGTACTTTTTAGAATTAATTACCCAATGTATCTGATCTATAAACGTGTATAATAATAATTTGTATCCCAACTACTTTGCTCGTAATCGCACATGAAGCGGAATAATAACATTCAACCACCGATAAACAACGTACAATCTAAGTTTCAAAAATCCTCCTGAACAAACTAAAATAGATAGAGGGCTGTACTTTTTAGAATTAATTACCCAATGTATCTGATCCATAAACGTGTATAATAATAATTTGTATCCCAACTACTTTGCTCGTAATCGCACATGAAGCGAAATAATAACATTCAACCACCGATAAACAACGTAAAATCTAAGTTTCAAAAATCCTCCTGAACAAACTAAAATAGATAGAGGGCTGTACTTTTTAGAATTAATTACCCAATGTATCTGACCCATAAACGTGTATAATAATAATTTGTATCCCAACTACTTTGCTCGTAATCGCACATGAAGCGAAATAATAACATTCAACCACCGACAAACAACGTAAAATCGAAGTTTCAAAAATCCTCCTGAACAAACTAAAATAGATAGAGGGCTGTACTTTTTAGAATTAATTACCCAATGTATCTGACCCATAAACGTGTATAATAATAATTTGTATCCCAACTACTTTGCTCGTAATCGCACATGAAGCGAAATAATAACATTAAACCACCGATAAACAACGTAAAATCTAAGTTTCAATAATCCTCCTGAACAAACTAAAATAGATAGAGGGCTGTACTTTTTAGAATTAGTTACCCAATGTATCTGATCCATAAACGTGTATAATAATAATTTGTATCCCAACTACTTTGCTCGTAATCGCACATGAAGCGAAATAATAACATTCAACCACCGATAAACAACGTAAAATCTAAGTTTCAAAAATCCTCCTGAACAAACTAAAATAGATAGAGGGCTGTACATTTTAGAATTAATTACCCAATGTATCTGATCCATAAACGTGTATAATAATAATTTGTATCCCAACTACTTTGCTCGTAATCGCACATGAAGCGAAATAATAACATTCAACCGCCGATAAACCACGTAAAATCTAAGTTTCAAAAATCCTCCTGAACAAACTAAAATAGATAGAGGGCTGTACTTTTTAGAATTAATTACCCAATGTATCTGATCTATAAACGTGTATAATAATAATTTGTATCCCAACTACTTTGCTCGTAATCGCACATGAAGCGGAATAATAACATTCAACCACCGATAAACAACGTACAATCTAAGTTTCAAAAATCCTCCTGAACAAACTAAAATAGATAGAGGGCTGTACTTTTTAGAATTAATTACCCAATGTATCTGATCCATAAACGTGTATAATAATAATTTGTATCCCAACTACTTTGCTCGTAATCGCACATGAAGCGAAATAATAACATTCAACCACCGATAAACAACGTAAAATCTAAGTTTCAAAAATCCTCCTGAACAAACTAAAATAGATAGAGGGCTGTACTTTTTAGAATTAATTACCCAATGTATCTGACCCATAAACGTGTATAATAATAATTTGTATCCCAACTACTTTGCTCGTAATCGCACATGAAGCGAAATAATAACATTCAACCACCGACAAACAACGTAAAATCGAAGTTTCAAAAATCCTCCTGAACAAACTAAAATAGATAGAGGGCTGTACTTTTTAGAATTAATTACCCAATGTATCTGACCCATAAACGTGTATAATAATAATTTGTATCCCAACTACTTTGCTCGTAATCGCACATGAAGCGAAATAATAACATTAAACCACCGATAAACAACGTAAAATCTAAGTTTCAAAAATCCTCCTGAACAAACTAAAATAGATAGAGGACTGTACTTTTTAGAATTAATTACCCAATGTATCTGACCTATAAACGTGTATAATAATAATTTGTATCCCGACTACTTTGCTCGTAATCGCACATGAAGCGAAATAATAACATTCAACCACCTATAAACAACGTAAAATCTAAGTTTCAAAAATCCTCCTGAACAAACTAAAATAGATAGAGGGCTGTACTTTTTAGAATTAATTACCCAATGTATCTGACCTATAAACGTGTATAATAATCATTTGTATCCCAACTACTTTGCTCGTAATCGCACATGAAGCGAAACAATAACATTCAACCACCAAAAAATAATCAAATACGAAACGTGTCCATCGCACACCTAGATATCCTAATCTCTCTCTGCATCAACATTACCCATTACCGATATCCCATATCCGTTTTATTACCAATAATAATATTTAACAGCGCTCAAAATAAGACCGCCAGATTAGGCACGTATTAGGCCTTTTACATAACATCAACAGAAGAAACAAGTTTTCTAGAGTACTCGAAGTACCGAATGGAAAGTAGCCATCGCCTGGTTAGGCCGTGAGAACCATCGTTTTCCTCTCACTCCCTGTCCCTCGCAGTCATATATCAGAGTGTGCCACGTTCAACTTGCACAAATTATTGTGGACCGACAATAAAAAATTCTGCAGCCCATCCCGCGCATGAGAACGCCTAGAGAGACTAGAGCAGAAGAGATATAGGAGGGAAGAACATACGGATAGGTGTGTTCGCTGATTTTATGCAACTGTGCTAAAGGGCAAAGATCTGTTTCACAATAACCCGACCAGCGATCCAGTGACCTATGATAGACAGGAGAGAAGTATCTGTTTGTCTTTGGTGTTCTTGATTGGTGCAGTTTGGATTTGTTTGGAAAATTTTGAAGAAGAAAACAAATACGTGGCCACTTTTTTTGGATTTGGAAACTATTTGGGGGGATGGTTGCTTTCTAAATAAAAATTGCCAATTTGAACCACCCTAATACATACAGTAGGGTGTATCGAAAGACGTTGCTTTTTTTTCGGAATTCAGAATTTCAAGTTGATAAAAACTTGTCCATATGGACGAACATATACCACAAAAAGATTTTTTTCAAAAGGAAGGTTAAGTGATTTTCCTTTTCAAATAGAAAAAGTTTAACATTAAGGTACGAAATTAACGTATACAAAAATATATTACTATAATGCAATATTTAGATCGCCTGCAGTTTATTTAGAAACAATAGAACTTTTAGAAGAAAGTATGCGTATAATTTAAAAAAATGTGTTTAAATGTTGATAAACGTTTATTTATCATTAAAAATTTAACTATGTGAGTTAAACATATGGACTTTGAAAAAGAAGTATACAAAAGTATACAGTGTATCCAAAAAAAGTTTGCAACATATAAAAATACAATTATTCCGAATGCTTTCTGCTGTTTCAGTTTTAACAAGAAGAACAGCAACGTGTCAATATCTGGCCTTCAAAGTTTAGAAGAAAGCAACCGAATAAAAGGTTTTGCAAAAGACTGAAGCGAGAAACTTGAATGACTTTTGAATATACAGGGTTATGTATTTGTAAGAAGCAAACCAAATTCAATTTTTTTAATATAGCATCATGTATAACTTTCTTGTTCATTTTTACTCCTTTGAAATACAAATTGTACAGTGAAAACTGTCTGTCTCTGAGATCAGTGGTGTAAATATAACAATACGATTTAATGTTAAAAGAAAGCAATTAAACAGTGTTAAAAGGATTTCTACCATGTCAACATTTCATAGCATTTCAAATTTGTAGTTTAAGCAATTAAAACTTTTATTGGAATCTTTTTCTTGTCAGCTATTTAGAAAGAAATATATGGAGTGGCTACTTAGGACTTTGAAAGTTTTACAGCATTTTGCAGATCGGAATTTTTATTTTAGAGACTCTTTTCGAGCGTTCATCTTTACAGAATAGAATTGAAAAATAGAATTCTCAAAAGTTGTGCCGACTGAAAATCTTCGAAGAACTCAAACAGTTTTTCTCTTCTAATTTAGTCAAGGCTTCCTCAATAGTCTATGGGCCCCATAGGCAAGATTACTCTAAAGTTGAATTTGATATTCTTACTACCGTAATTTATTAATTACCTAATTAATTTATAGGTTATAAAAGATTGATTTTGGTCCCCAACCAGCAGGAGAGCAAATATACTGGTAGTGAAAATACTGGTAGTTGGTAGTACATACCTACTTGTTTCCTTTTTATAATCTCAACTCACATACTGTACACTGTAGAGTGTAGGTATAATACATATTCTACGCATTTCCGCATCCATGTAAAATAAAAACAACTCAAGTTATTCCAAATTTAGGTCACTCGCTAGCAACACACCATAAACCGAAAAGGCAACTTACGTCATACCGTGAGAAACATTGCAAAAACTATTAGGATTTCGCATAACCTTATTAGAATTATTATTAAACTATTATACCAAAACGTCCACAACTGATATAATAATCATATAATCATACAGATATAAGTTCTCAAATACGTAATTATTCATAAAAACTAATAAGCAAAGAAAACGCTACACAGAAAAACATACCAAAAAATACTCACAGAAAATCCGATCTTCTGATTTTCCGCCGCCCCCGCCGAACAAAACGTGAAAAACAACACTCACAACTTCATTTTCTGACACGTTACGGCGCGCTACATTGAGTTTCGTTTAAAAATTCGTTTAAATTTGCATAATTTTTACAAATAATTCTGCCGAATTCACAACAAAGCACGTCAAGCATGCGCGCTGACTAACATCGTAGAATGGACTCGGTCGGTACAACTACCGCGACATCTGTCGCGTGATGCTCAAAGTTTCGGGACAACCTGCACGAATGACAGTTACGTCGGTATAGAAGGTATTTTTACATAAAACTAAGGTTAAGTTTATAAAACTATTAGAATTGTTATTGTTTGTTCTTTCTGCAGTTTCTCTTAATTAGGAAATAAATAATGATGATAAAGAATTTTGTATAAATTCTGACGATTTCTAGTTTCAAGGGGAAATCGCAAGATGCAAATAAGTAATGAAGTTTATGTGAATAATTAAAGAAATACGAATTGATATTGCTGGATGATTTTAGAAAGTAGCGACTTTCACACGTTTGATAAGCAAAAAGTAAGCTTAACTATAGAAAAAGAGCATTGTTTAGTTGCATGAAAGTGTTTAGAAACCGGTATAGGCAACGTTCAAAAGCCGATGCCGAAAAAACTCAAAGTTTTGACAGTAGGGTACGACAACACTCTCATAGAACACTCTAGCGAACATAACCTTTCACATTTTTAGCGAATATCCTATCAAAAAAAACCACAAACATGTTCCGCGACATTTTAGCGGTGCAAAAACGCGCTAATCGCCCATAAACTGGACACGTATTGTCCAAACACCGACGATAACCTGCGTGGAGAAGCAAAAAAAAACTGCCATGCTGTCACTTGTTGCTCTAACCATCCTGCAGAATTGATGTTAAACCCAAGACTGATACGAAAAACTAACCGAAATGAAGCTAAAATCCATAATACGAATCAAGAAGATCTACTTAAAGTTACTATTCATCCTACTATTTGCTTTAATCGTTGTGTTATTCATCAAAAACTTAGCAATCATCGTAAAACCAGAGCTCGTGATTCCAGAAGAATTTAAAGCCTACGAAGAATATTTACAATCGTACGAGCATAGTATAATTCCGTTGTTAGGTGAAGGCGGTACAGCCGCATATTTAAATGGTCCCGATAAAGAAAAAGGCGAGGAGGCGTTGAAGAAAGTTGCGTTAAATACTGTTTTAAGCGATCGGATGCCGTTAAATCGTTCGTTGGAGGATCCGAGACATAAAAAGTAAGTTCTTGCGATTATGATGTGGGTGTGTTTTGCTAGGTTTTGGGTTTTAGGTGCCGGGAGTTCGAGTATAAGACAACGTTGAATTCTTCGGTGATTGTCATATTTTATAATGAGTTGTTGAGCGTTATTCTTCGGACTATTTGGAGTGTTATACTGAAGACGCCAAAGCATCTGTTGAAGGAGATTATACTTGTTAATGATGCCAGTACAGATGGTAAGGGATAATTTGCATTTTTTTTTGTTTCACATAGCGTATTTGCGCGTTTGTTTCTCCACCTCATCGCATTCTCCATGCATTTGCGTGTTGAATTGACGTTTTGCAACCGCTGACGTTCTGAGTACCGTCAAAAGTTTCAAAATATCCTGGCTACCTACTATTAATGCAGACACGATCTCGATCAAATTTGCTCCTGCAGCTAAACTATTAATTTTACCAAAAAATGTCATAGACATAAATTATACAAAATTTCCTCTACTTTAATTTATTATTTATCTATTTTGACGTAATTACAGAAATGACGGCTCATTTGCAAAATCGTTGAAAAATGCTAAGAGTAAATAGCCAGTTCCTTTGAACCCTTTGGAATCAAAACCTTTTCAGCTCTAAGTTTGGTTATGAAACTTCTAAATATGAACTTATGATATGAACTAAATATGCTATCAGTCAAAGTTAATGATTTTTGATCTATGCTAACTGAGCGTTAGTTGGAAATCATTACTTACATTACAGCAAAAATGGTAACATCACAAAATAATTAAAGTCGTTTAAAATTTAGTACTGTTTGGTGCATTTGTTTGTCATGTGGGCAACTTTTTGTTATTTTACGTACTTAAAATACAGAACTCATGAGATGTTTTATAGAAATTAGGGTGTAAAAACAACAAACGAAGATTTTTATCAATATATAACGGAGTGTAGTTTGTGGTTTTTTTTTATGTAAATGTCTTCTTGACTAAAAAAATGTTTTATATGGACTTATCTTTTACTTCGATGCCTTGAAAAAACTGTATTTTCACATCAGATTATCGTAAAATGTATGGTTTGCGTTCTGTCATTTCTTTGCATTAAAAGTTATAGAATAATTTTTATTTATCTACTTCTTCAAAATAAAACTCACGTTGATTAAGGATTTTTGATTTCTTTTTTTCATGGGAATCAGAAAATTTTATCGTAACTGAAGTAAAACGTTGTCTTAAAATGATTTCAATTGCAGAAAAATTGAAAGGTACCCTCCAGTATTACATAGATACAAGACTGAAAAACTACGATATCAAGCTGCTCCAGCTGAAACATCGTATGGGCCTTATAAGGGCCAGACTGCACGGTGCTCGAGCCGCCACAGGCAACGTACTAATTTTTCTCGACGCTCATTGCGAAGCGACGACTGGTTGGATGGAGCCGTTACTCACGAGGATAGAGGAGGAACGAACAGCCGTCCTCGTTCCGATCATCGATGTTATCGAAGCTAACACTTTAGCTTATGCAACAAACGGTACGTTTTTTTTTTTCCGTACTATCTCTGTTTTTCTGCCTTTGTAAAAGTAAGAACTTTTTGTCTTCTGTCTGTGTTAATTCTTTTCTTTTCTACTCTGTTTATTTACAGTTGTAAACTTGTAAAATTTGTATGAATAACACTAAGAAGTCAACGTAAAATACTGAAAATTTGTATGTTTGTTGTTTTTTAATCTTCTAATTGTTTAATTTGTTTTGTTAGGGGAATCGTATCAAGTTGGTGGATTTACGTGGTCGGGGCATTTCACGTGGATCGACATCCAAGATGAAGACGACAAGGAAAAATTGACACCTGTCAAGTCTCCGACAATGGCGGGTGGGTTGTTTGCGATCGACAGGCAATACTTTTGGGAGGTCGGTTCTTACGACGAACAAATGGACGGTTGGGGTGGGGAGAACCTTGAGATGTCCTTTAGGATATGGCAATGCGGCGGTAGATTAGAAACGGTACGTATACGGGAAATTTATGGATTTTTTTTTTTTTCGAGTTTGTGAACGCAAAAAAAATAAATAAAAGAGTAAACGTAAACGGTCCAGTTTTTACATTATTATTTAAGCTCATATCTTTTTCTGTTCGAGTCCTATAGCAACTACCTTTTTTTAGAACATAAAAAGTAAAAATAACAAAAATTATGGCATAGTGGACCTCATTTATTTTCTTTATTATATTTTTGAAATGTCCTATTTCTTGAAATTGGTACACCACCCATTCGAAATAGAAAATAATCAAAAATCACTTCAAACAAATTTCTAGAGACAGAAATAATTTGGTTCTTAAGATGTATTTTTATAAGTATTTTTTTAGACAAATAACACAGAAACTGTCAGTATAGGAACGTTAGTACTATGTTGGTACTTGATGCAGTAAAATTTTGCAAAGAATTTAAAAGGATACGCTATTCAATTTAAAGAAAAAATATAGACTATTATATATAGACATTAAAAAAAAAAACTAAACTTGATCTTGTTTTCAATATAATCTGCCAAAATAGTCCATTTGACTATTATTGGTACACCGTCTTAGTGTGTTTATTACGTCACTCTATTTTGTATATGCATTATTTTTCGTAATTATTTCCTGAATAATTCATAAAAATCAGCGTTAAAAATTGAATCACGAAAAGTCCCGCCAAAACAATAGTTTCTGTTGTACGTAGATCACATGATTCTATTAGATGATGTGTTGTTTTCACAATTTCTACATAAAAATCGGTGTATAAATGGTGTCTAAATCCACAAGGCAGAAATACGTCAATAAAAACTCCGGATTAACTATTTGTAGCTGTTCCGCAAGATTTGAAACTGCGAAGAAAGTGGTCGAGACTGTCTCGTAGAAATCCAAATGAAAAAAATAGCGGCCAATACAAGTGCTTTTTGTTGTGCGTTTTGTTATAAAGTTATGCTTACATTGCACTTTTTACACGATGTTTAGTTCCGGAGCGTATAAATAAGGATTATGTTTAAAGAAGAATCCCACCACCAAAGCGTTAGCGTTCGGTAGATTACCACTAACCGCTTTAACAGCGTTGTTTTCTATTGTTTGTAAATTAACGTAGTAAATTCAAGCGGGAGATTCATAGGCGTACTAACGAATGACGTCACCGGAGACTGAGCCAATTACAGAGCGATTTCTATCATTTGATAGGACGTGAATAGAATTCCGTCCGCAAAATATTTAACACATTGCGAAAATCTCTTAACTAAAGACTCTCTTATCAATTCCAGGTCCCCTGTTCGAGAGTTGGCCACATATTCCGCGACTTCCACCCGTACAGTTTCCCCGACAACAAAGACACGCACGGGATCAACACCGCCCGTTTAGCTCACGTCTGGATGGACGACTACAAGCGTCTCTTCTTCATGCACCAACCGTCGCTCGAGGACAACCCGATGATCGGCGACCTGACCCACCGCAAGCAGCTCCGTCAGAAGTTACGCTGCAAGTCCTTCAAATGGTACCTCGACAACGTCTACCCGGAAAAATTCGTCCCGGACGAAAACGTATACGCGTACGGGCAACTCCGCGACAAGTTCAGCATGTGCCTGGACGATCTCCAGCTCGCCGACGACAAAGTGGGCCCCCTCGGTCTTTACATATGCCACGAATTCTCGGCGATGACGCAGCTTTTCTCGTTGACTTTCCGCGGCGAGTTGCGGAAAGAGAGCCAGTGCGCGGAGGCGTTTTCGAATAATAACGTGCAGCTGACGGAATGCCACAGTCGGAAACGGGAGCAGTTTTGGGTTTACCATCCGGGGAACAAGACGATGTATAATCCGTCGTTCCGGAAGTGCTTGAGCAGCGAGGGGGTGCAGAATTCCGGGGGGTTGATTGTGGATGAATGCTCGAAGTCGCCGCACCAGCGGTGGAGTTTTACGAACATGAATTTGACCGCGTTGCACGCGTGACGATTTGTTTTGAGGTTATGCCGGTTTGAGCTTTTTTAATTTCAACTAATTTTTAATTTATTAGATTTTATCTATTATAATTTTTATTTCTTTTTAACCGGAATTGATATTTTAATTAAGATATTTATTACCTCTTTTTTGGTATTTTCAATTTCCGTAAAATTCGATTTCTACTGTTGTTTCTCTCCGAAATTGTTTTCTTAATTAGGTGTAAAGAATTTGTTGTTATCGTTTTTACTTATAGAAACTTGATGGGATATTTTTAGTTACGATTTCAACCTTTAAACTAGTGTTTAATTTCTCATTATGCTTTAATTTTTTTTTATTAAGCTAACCTTTAATTTTACCTTTCTGCACTAAATTTTTGTGTGAGCTTTTATTTTTTTATTCTGGAATATAAATAATTTGTGACGCAGTCTATGAAAAATCTTAAAAGCAATACACTAAATTAAAGATAAAGACTGTATAATTTGCTCTCTAATTATGACATTTTTATAATGTCATTGGTTTTTATAAAATATATACCAAAACAAATACCTTATTCTATTAAAAAAAAGAAACATAAAGTTCGAATGTTTTATAAAATAATATGGAATGTGCTCAAAGTTTCCAGGTTTTTAACAAATTATTAAATTAAAATAATTTTTTAGAATTACTGAGGTGTTAATTTTAACAAATATCCAATCCAATTTTTACACATGAGGATTTTTATAGAAGCATGTATTAGTAATAATGTATGTATAAGAACCTTTTTACTTAAACTTTTCTTGGTTCACAAAAGTCTCCAAAACACTCAAAATAATTATGAAAATAAACAAATACTGGTTTCAATACTTTAATTATTGATACCTAAATCACATCTGTAATGAATCTCAAAATTCTGATTTAAATCTAATTATTATTAAGTCAAAGATCTTAAGAAATTCCTAATTATGAACTGCAGCAGCTTATAATGTATAAATACTTATTACGTATAGGATACTATATAACACAAACAGATTTTATTTTGAATTAAATAATCATTAATTATGTAAGTATTATAATACTAGACAAACAAAAACATCTGAAGAATGAGTGAAACTATAATCAAATAACTTCTTGCTCCTCTAATAACTCTTGTTTTTAAGTGTCTAATGTCGATTGTTATTTAATCTATTGTTTATTCTGTCAATATGTGAATAATTTGTGTGCACTTGTAACCTCAACTTGTTAGATTTGAATGTAAGCTCAATAATTGTAAATAGTTTTTAACTATATGAAAGACCAAATGATACTACTTAGTCAGATTGTCTCGTTAAGCTAGTTAGGTACTATGATTTGTGTTGCGTTGTCTCGAAGTTTCTGTAAACTATACATTATTTTTTTACCATATATTGTTACATGTATATATTGTTATAAATATATATTTTTTACTCGATTTGTGTATGATTTTTTATCACTATACCCCTATATTTACTTAAAAAATTAAAAATTAAGTGATATTATGTTCAGAGTTTTGCCCCCACTAAATTGCGATAATTTTTGTTCCTATAGCTAACGTATTTCAATCAGATTCCACAGAAAAATGTTTATAACAGAGCTTTGCCCTGTACTTTTTAGAATTAATTACCCAATGTATCTGATCTATAAAATGTGTATAATAATAATTTGTATCTCAACTACCTTGCTCGTAATCGCACATGAAGAGAAATAATAACATTCAACCACCGATAAACAACGTAAAATCTAAGTTTCAAAAATCCTCCTGAACAAACTAAAATAGATAGAGGGCTGTACTTTTTAGAATTAATTACCCAATGTATCTGATCCATAAACCTGTATAATAATAATTTGTATCCCAACTACTTTGCTCGTAATCGCACATGAAGCAAAATCATAACATTCAACCACCGATAAACAACGTAAAATCTAAGTTTCAAAAATCCTCCTGAACAAACTAAAATAGATAAAGGGCTGTACTTTTTAGAATTAATTACCCAATGTATCTGATCTATAAACGTGTATAATAATAATTTGTATCCCAACTACGTTGCTCGTAATCGCACATGAAGCGAAATAATAACATTCAACCACCGATAAACAACGTAAAATCTAAGTTTCAAAAATGCTCCTGAACAAACTAAAATAGATAGAGGGCTGTACTTTTTAGAATTAATTACCCAATGTATCTGACCCATAAACGTATATAATAATAATTTGTATCCCAACTACTTTGCTCGTAATCGCACATGAAGCGAAATAATAACATTCAACCACCGATAAACAACGTAAAACCTAAGTTTCAAAAATCCTCCTGAACAAACTAAAATAGATAGAGGGCTGTACTTTTTAGAATTAATTACCCAATGTATCTGACCCATAAACGTATATAATAATAATTTGTATCCCAACTACTTTGCTCGTAATCGCACATGAAGCGAAATAATAACATTCAACCACCGATAAACAACGTAAAACCTAAGTTTCAAAAATCCTCCTGAACAAACTAAAATAGATAAAGGGCTGTACTTTTTAGAATTAATTACCCAATGTATCTGATCTATAAACGTGTATAATAATAATTTGTATCCCAACTACGTTGCTCGTAATCGCACATGAAGCGAAATAATAACATTCAACCACCGATAAACAACGTAAAATCTAAGTTTCAAAAATGCTCCTGAACAAACTAAAATAGATAGAGGGCTGTACTTTTTAGAATTAATTACCCAATGTATCTGACCCATAAACGTATATAATAATAATTTGTATCCCAACTACTTTGCTCGTAATCGCACATGAAGCGAAATAATAACATTCAACCACCGATAAACAACGTAAAACCTAAGTTTCAAAAATCCTCCTGAACAAACTAAAATAGATAGAGGGCTGTACTTTTTAGAATTAATTACCCAATGTATCTGACCCATAAACGTGTATAATAATAATTTGTATCCCAACTACTTTGCTCGTAATCGCACATGAAGCGAAATAATAACATTCAACCACCGATAAACAACGTAAAATCTAAGTTTCAAAAATCCTCCTGAACAAACTAAAATAGATAGAGGGCTGTACTTTTTAGAATTAATTACCCAATGTATCTGATCTATAAACGTGTATAATAATAATTTGTATCTCAACTACTTTGCTCGTAATCGCACATGAAGCGAAATAATAACATTCAACCACCGATAAACAACGTAAAATCTAAGTTTCAAAAATCCTCCTGAACAAACTAAAATAGATAGAGGGCTGTACTTTTTAGAATTAATTACCCAATGTATCTGACCCATAAACGTGTATAATAATAATTTGTATCCCAACTACTTTGCTCGTAATCGCACATGAAGCGAAATAATAACATTCAACCACCGATAAACAACGTAAAATCTAAGTTTCAAAAATCCTCCTGAACAAGCTAAAATAGATAGAGGACTGTACTTTTTAGAATTAATTACCCAATGTAACTGATCTATAAACATGTATAATAATAATTTGTATCTCAACTACTTTGCTCGTAAACGCACATGAAGCGAAATAATAACATTCAACCACCGATAAACAACGTAAAATCTAAGTTTCAAAAATCCTCCTGAATAAACTAAAATAGATAGAGGGCTGTACTTTTTAGAATTAATTACCCAATGTATCTGATCTATAAACGTGTATCATAATAATTTGTATCCCAACTACTTTGCTCGTAATCGCACATGAAGCGAAATAATAACATTCAACCACCGATAAACAACGTAAAATCTGAGTTTCAAAAACCCTCCTGAACAAACTAAAATAGATAGCGGGCTGTACTTTTTAGAATTAATTACCCAATGTATCTGACCCATAAACGTGTATAATAATAATTTGTATCCCAACTACTTTGCTCGTAATCGCACATGAAGCGAAATAATAACATTCAACCACCGATAAACAACGTAAAATCTAAGTTTCAAAAATCCTCCTGAACAAACTAAAATAGATAGAGGGCTGTACTTTTTAGAATTAATTACCCAATGTATCTGATCTATAAACGTGTATAATAATAATTTGTATCCCAACTACTTTGCTCGTAATTGCACATGAAGCGAAATAATAACATTCAACCACCGATAAACAACGTAAAATCTAAGTTTCAAAAATCCTCTTGAACAAACTAAAATAGATAGACGGCTGTACTTTTTAGAATTAACTACCCAATGTATCTGACCCATAAACGTGTATAATAATAATTTGTATCCCAACTACTTTGCTCGTAATCGCACATGATGCGAAATAATAACATTCAACCACCGATAAACAACGTAAAATCTAAGTTTCAAAAATCCTCCTGAACAAACTAAAATAGATAGAGGGCTGTACTTTTTAGAATTAATTACCCAATGTATCTGATCCATAAACCTGTATAATAATAATTTGTATCCCAACTACTTTGCTCGTAATCGCACATGAAGCAAAATAATAACATTCAACCACCGATAAACAACGTAAAATCTAAGTTTCAAAAATCCTCCTGAACAAACTAAAATAGATAAAGGGCTGTACTTTTTAGAATTAATTACCCAATGTATCTGATCTATAAACGTGTATAATAATAATTTGTATCCCAACTACTTTGCTCGTAATCGCACATGAAGCGAAATAATAACATTCAACCACCGATAAACAACGTAAAATCTAAGTTTCAAAAATCCTCCTGAACAAACTAAAATAGATAGAGGGCTGTACTTTTTAGAATTAATTACCCAATGTATCTGACCCATAAACGTGTATAATAATAATTTGTATCCCAACTACTTTGCTCGTAATCGCACATGATGCGAAATAATAACATTCAACCACCGATAAACAACGTAAAATCTAAGTTTCAAAAATCCTCCTGAACAAACTAAAATAGATAGAGGGCTGTACTTTTTAGAATTAATTACCCAATGTATCTGATCTATAAATCTGTATAATAATAATTTGTATCTCAACTACTTTGCTCGTAATCGCACATGAAGCGAAATAATAACATTCAACCACCGATAAACAACGTAAAATCTAAGTTTCAAAAATCCTCCTGAACAAACTAAAATAGATAGAGGGCTGTACTTTTTAGAATTAATTACCCAATGTATCTGATCTATAAACGTGTATAATAATAATTTGTATCTCAACTACTTTGCTCGTAATCGCACATGAAGCGAAATAATAACATTCAACCACCGATAAACAACGTAAAATCTAAGTTTCAAAAATCCTCCTGAACAAACTAAAATAGATAGAGGGCTGTACTTTTTAGAATTAATTACCTAATGTATCTGACCCATAAACGTGTATAATAATAATTTGTATCCCAACTACTTTGCTCGTAATCGCACATGAAGCGAAATAATAACATTCAACCACCGATAAACAACGTAAAATCTAAGTTTCAAAAATCCTCCTGAACAAGCTAAAATAGATAGAGGACTGTACTTTTTAGAATTAATTACCCAATGTAACTGATCTATAAACATGTATAACAATAATTTGTATCTCAACTACTTTGCTCGTAATCGCACATGAAGCGAAATAATAACATTCAACCACCGATAAACAACGTAAAATCTAAGTTTCAAAAATCCTCCTGAACAAACTAAAATAGATAGAGGGCTGTACTTTTTAGAATTAATTACCCAATGTATCTGACCCATAAACGTGTATAATAATAATTTGTATCCCAACTACTTTGCTCGTAATCGCACATGAAGCGAAATAATAACATTCAACCACCGATAAACAACGTAAAATCTAAGTTTCAAAAATCCTCCTGAACAAGCTAAAATAGATAGAGGGCTGTACTTTTTAGAATTAATTACCCAATGTATCTGATCCATAAACGTGTATAATAATAATTTGTATCCCAACTACTTTGCGCGTAATCGCACATGAAGCGAAATAATAACATTCAACCACCGATAAACAACGTAAAATCTAAGTTTCAAAAATCCTCCTGAACAAACTAAAATAGATAGAGGGCTGTACTTTTTTTAGAATTAATTACCCAATGTATCTGATCCATAAACGTGTATAATAATAATTTGTATCCCAACTACTTTGCTCGTAATCGCACATGAAGCGAAATAATAACATCCAACCACCGATAAACAACGTAAAATCGAAGTTTCAAAAATCCTCCTGAACAAACTAAAATAGATAGAGGGCTGTACTTTTTAGAATTAATTACCCAATGTATCTGATCTATAAACGTGTATAATAATAATTTGTATCCCAACTACATTGCTCGTAATCGCACATGAAGCGAAATAATAACATTCAACCACCGATAAACAACGTAAAATCTAAGTTTCAAAAATCCTCCTGAACAAACTAAAATAGATAGAGGGCTGTACTTTTTAGAATTAATTACCCAATGTATCTGACCCATAAACGTGTATAATAATAATTTGTATCCCAACTACTTTGCTCGTAATCGCACATGAAGCGAAATAATAACATTCAACCACCGATAAACAAAGTAAAATCTAAGTTTCAAAAATCCTCCTGAACAAACTAAAATAGATAGAGGGCTGTACTTTTTAGAATTAATTACCCAATGTATCTGACCCATAAACGTGTATAATAATAATTTGTATCCCAACTACTTTGCTCGTAATCGCACATGAAGCGAAATAATAACATTCAACCACCGATAAACAACGTAAAATCTAAGTTTCAAAAATCCTCCTGAACAAGCTAAAATAGATAGAGGACTGTACTTTTTAGAATTAATTACCCAATGTAACTGATCTATAAACATGTATAACAATAATTTGTATCTCAACTACTTTGCTCGTAATCGCACATGAAGCGAAATAATAACATTCAACCACCGATAAACAACGTAAAATCTAAGTTTCAAAAATCCTCCTGAACAAACTAAAATAGATAGAGGGCTGTACTTTTTAGAATTAATTACCCAATGTATCTGACCCATAAACGTGTATAATAATAATTTGTATCCCAACTACTTTGCTCGTAATCGCACATGAAGCGAAATAATAACATTCAACCACCGATAAACAACGTAAAATCTAAGTTTCAAAAATCCTCCTGAACAAGCTAAAATAGATAGAGGGCTGTACTTTTTAGAATTAATTACCCAATGTATCTGATCCATAAACGTGTATAATAATAATTTGTATCCCAACTACTTTGCGCGTAATCGCACATGAAGCGAAATAATAACATTCAACCACCGATAAACAACGTAAAATCTAAGTTTCAAAAATCCTCCTGAACAAACTAAAATAGATAGAGGGCTGTACTTTTTTTAGAATTAATTACCCAATGTATCTGATCCATAAACGTGTATAATAATAATTTGTATCCCAACTACTTTGCTCGTAATCGCACATGAAGCGAAATAATAACATCCAACCACCGATAAACAACGTAAAATCGAAGTTTCAAAAATCCTCCTGAACAAACTAAAATAGATAGAGGGCTGTACTTTTTAGAATTAATTACCCAATGTATCTGATCTATAAACGTGTATAATAATAATTTGTATCCCAACTACATTGCTCGTAATCGCACATGAAGCGAAATAATAACATTCAACCACCGATAAACAACGTAAAATCTAAGTTTCAAAAATCCTCCTGAACAAACTAAAATAGATAGAGGGCTGTACTTTTTAGAATTAATTACCCAATGTATCTGACCCATAAACGTGTATAATAATAATTTGTATCCCAACTACTTTGCTCGTAATCGCACATGAAGCGAAATAATAACATTCAACCACCGATAAACAAAGTAAAATCTAAGTTTCAAAAATCCTCCTGAACAAACTAAAATAGATAGAGGGCTGTACTTTTTAGAATTAATTACCCAATGTATCTGACCCATAAACGTGTATAATAATAATTTGTATCCCAACTACTTTGCTCGTAATCGCACATGAAGCGAAATAATAACATTCAACCACCGATAAACAACGTAAAATCTAAGTTTCAAAAATCCTCCTGAACAAGCTAAAATAGATAGAGGACTGTACTTTTTAGAATTAATTACCCAATGTAACTGATCTATAAACATGTATAACAATAATTTGTATCTCAACTACTTTGCTCGTAATCGCACATGAAGCGAAATAATAACATTCAACCACCGATAAACAACGTAAAATCTAAGTTTCAAAAATCCTCCTGAACAAACTAAAATAGATAGAGGGCTGTACTTTTTAGAATTAATTACCCAATGTATCTGACCCATAAACGTGTATAATAATAATTTGTATCCCAACTACTTTGCTCGTAATCGCACATGAAGCGAAATAATAACATTCAACCACCGATAAACAACGTAAAATCTAAGTTTCAAAAATCCTCCTGAACAAGCTAAAATAGATAGAGGGCTGTACTTTTTAGAATTAATTACCCAATGTATCTGATCCATAAACGTGTATAATAATAATTTGTATCCCAACTACTTTGCGCGTAATCGCACATGAAGCGAAATAATAACATTCAACCACCGATAAACAACGTAAAATCTAAGTTTCAAAAATCCTCCTGAACAAACTAAAATAGATAGAGGGCTGTACTTTTTTTAGAATTAATTACCCAATGTATCTGATCCATAAACGTGTATAATAATAATTTGTATCCCAACTACTTTGCTCGTAATCGCACATGAAGCGAAATAATAACATCCAACCACCGATAAACAACGTAAAATCGAAGTTTCAAAAATCCTCCTGAACAAACTAAAATAGATAGAGGGCTGTACTTTTTAGAATTAATTACCCAATGTATCTGATCTATAAACGGGTATAATAATAATTTGTATCCCAAGTACTTTACTTTGAGTATGACTTTATCATACTATATATAAAAGTAATAGTTTAGCTGCATGAGATTCTATTTGATCGAGATCGGTCGTATCTGCATTAAAATAAATCGCGATAATGTTCGTTCCTATAGCTAACGTATTTCAATCAAAAATTAAAATGTTAATAACCAAAAATATTAATAACCAGATAGCCAATTTGTAATGTGACCTCATTTTTAAGCTTTAAAATTTAAATGCCTCTTATCTCTGATAAGTTATGACGTAGGTAGATACTACAAATACTCGCAAGTATCTAAGATACCCCAACAAAAATGTTATCAGTCAACGAAAAAAACGAAACGATAAGCCAACAATCCCTGATAAGCGCGCTATCAGCAATAAATAATCAGCAAAACGCAATTTCGCTATGTTTACCTAAAAACTCAAACATTAGCAATATTCCATCCATATTAACACCAGCGACAATAAGCAAAAATTACAGTCGCGCAGAAATACTCACACAAGAAAGAAATAACCGGTTTATAAATAGTTTTGTTGATTAGGTAACCAATTATTAACAAATTAAACCAAAAAAACGCAAACTATTTAGAATACAGTGAATTGCATTGTTCTACGCTTGGTTCTACCAGTTCTACGTATAAATATTAAAATAAACACAGTTCTAAAATAAATACAACAAACAGTGCTGTTTAAACTCAACTTAAAATCCGATTTACCTCCAATAACATAAAAATAAAGTACGTAATTAAAAGTCCATAACTTCCATATGAATTCGTAGATAATAGTAGTTTGGTGGTTTGCGCACAGAGGGCGGTGGAGTCAAACGTCATCGTTTAAAACCGATTTTAGGTTAGCTGGGCACTCTCCAGGGGGTAAACAACATATGTTTGCGTTGATAGCGTATAAAACAGACTGATAACAAGACAAGATGTACCAGACGTCATCGGCATAAGCCCCCTGATTGTGTCTTCGGCCTCCGCTAAGGATTAGGATGAATTTCTGCGCTATTTTATGCGTATTTCTCGCGTTTTTTGCGAGGGGTCTGGCAGACAAAAACCAAACTTCGGAACTTATAGGTGTAGTTATTGTGAGTATATTATTTAATCATTTTTTTTTAGTGATTTTAATTAATAATCTGTTTTGTTAGACGTTTAGACATGGTGCGAGAACTATCATCGAACCCTATCCGACGGATCCTTATCGTAACGAATCCTTATGGCCTGTAGGGTTCGGACAATTAACAAACGTAAGTTTTTATTATAGCCTATATTTATATTACGAACGTCACCGTTTTAATTTTAGTCATAGATTAGCGTCATATCAAAATACCAAAATAGATATAAAAGTAATAAAACGTTAAAATACTTTTTTCATTGTAATATTATTCACGGTAAACGTATTTTAATTATTTAACGATCTGTTAAGAATTGTGCAATAAATAGTTTGTTTATCGCTTTGTAGTGACGGATGATTTGCAAATTCCATGAAGTATTACGAAGCGGTACTTAATATACGAGAATATTGAATAACTGGTAATATTATGTGATAATGTAGGTAGTATTTCTTCGTTTAAGATTTTTTTTTAGTTGTTTATGGTTTTATCTATTTATCTTTGAGATTATCAGAGATTAATGATATCTACCGTCAATTTGAAATTTATGACAAAACGGGAAATACTTTCCGTTTGGTTATATTAGTCAAGTATTCTATGTAAGAAGTGAAACATAAACAAACAACTGGAATTGGGACAAATTATTCAGTGTTTTAAGAGAAAGTTTCTTTATTTAGTATCCAAGGTGACTGTGAAATGAGGTTGCAACCTCTAGTTACTTTATCTATGAAAAAGTACCACATCAGACAAAATACTGCAAATTGTTATTTTTTAAAATGTTTCAAACTTAACACTAAAAAGTTTTTACGGATTTCTAAAAGTGACGATATTTATTTAATTAAAAAGATAATTTAATTCAGTTTATTTAATAAATACCCACAATTGTTTAAATGATTTTTTTTTTATAAACAATTATCATATGAATTTAAGGACATAATGTACAAAAATCAATACCAAAAGACTAAAAGTGACTATAAGTGACTAAAAGTTTAGTAACAATGTTGATAAAAGTTCTAAACATTCCTAAAGCAGGCCCAACAAAAGTTGTTCTATGTGTCCAGGTGATAGCATACAATAAATATACAATATTGCTATTTAAGTGTTGTTTTCCTGGGAGCAAAATCTTTAGGCATTCATGTCTAATTACTCCGATTAATTACCTACAATTTGCTGTATGAAGGAAAGTTATCGAACATGTTTTGTAAAAGTTATAATAATTTTTCTGACGCAACCAACCGAAATATCAACTTTTTGGCAACTCGATGTACTACATAATATTGTCATTTAACGACTGTTCACAACCTAGCTTTGTTTAAAAGATTCCTCAATTAATTATCTACAATATGTATAAGAGAAAGATATACAATGATTTCTGTAAAACTTATAATAATGTTTCCGTAGCTGTTCTATTCACGGTAATGTATCTCAAAACCTACGTAGATAGTCGTGATACAAAAAACTAACCCTATTACATATCTACATTTTGAGATATAGAATCAGTTTTGCAAAAGTTATAAACAATTTTTTCAAATTAGTCCGGTTTACGTTAAAGAAAAAACTGTTGTTTCGGTAGCAGCCAGACAGATCGGAATGTCATTCATACATAACAATCACGGTGCACTCATTAGTAAACAATTTGTCCCGTTCGTAATTGCTTGTTTATAAAACAACATTGTTTGTTTAGAAATTGATAACTGCCATTCGCTGTACAGATGTTACGGCTTTTGTTTACTACGTATTTACTACGTTCATGTGTACCTCATTATCAAATCATATGGAGTTTATATTTAGAGATTTAAAGCGCAATATTAAATAACAATAATACGTCGAACAATAATAATTCGATTTTTATGTAATTAAGGTCAAAGATCGAACATTTGTTGACACTTTTAGTTCTAATTTTGTCCGTAAATTATTTCGTGTGGATTATTTTAAGTAACTCAGTTTGCATATTTGAATAACAAATTTATTAAATATTATTTAACTGGAGACACAATTGTTAATTGAAACGTACGGTTTCATACTTAGTATTTGCGATATCACAAGGTTTTTTTTTTTAGTTTGAATGAGGTGTAAAATAGTTTTATTTTGCTCAAGTTACTTAACCAGCGATTTATTTCGCTGTGATGCGCAAATTGCATCATTATAACTTTATTTCTATACGTATGGGCGAAAACAGGAAATAAAAAGTGTTTTGCGGCAACTATTATGAAATCCATTGGGACCTTCAAATGATAACAAATCGTTGGTCGTTGGCCACTTGTTGCGTAAGTTTCATCTGGTTTTTACTAGAGTTCATGGTTTTGTACGTTAAAATATAAATAGGAAGTAATAATGCTTCTTGATAAACTTTCTCATCAATTTGAAGCTCATTTGTGTTTTTTTTTTCTGTTATCTCTATATCTTAACTCTAAAACAAATAAATAAATTTATTTAATTATTGATTTTTAATTCTTTGTCATTATTGGAATATTCAAGAATTGGCAGATGAAAATTTATTGGATACTTTTTGAGTTATAATGCCGCAAAAACATGCAGGATGTGTACATCGTTTTTTTTTCGTTAGTGTACTGCAAAAATATACTGTAAAATTACTGTGATACTGCTGTAATTTAACAGAACTATGCAAGTAAATAACCGGCAATGTTGCAGTCGGAAAACAACTCAAATAACGGCAAATTTTTCTCTTATTGCATTTTCTCTATTGAGTTATTATAAACATTTTCCGTGACTTTGCAGACATTTCTTTCTGTGCCTAAATTTATTTGTTTAAAAAGTTACAGCAGTTTCAAATATTACCAAAAAATAAAATACATACCTATCGAACAATGCAAAAACGAAGAACACAAATTATTAAGTTAAAAAATATATCAATTATAAAAATACCTATTGATTTCCCTAAGAAGCTAACATTGCTTAAGAATTTAGTTGTTAAAAATGCGTTTTTGTTACTATTTTAAATGATTGTATTTTTTAAGAAATTGAAAACATTTACACAGAATGAAATTTTTGTTCTTAACAAAACAAGGGAAAAACGCCTAAGAACAAGATATTTTACCACCCCAATTTCCTCTATAACATTACTTCTATATTTTCTCTTAAAATTTGTGCAGTAAGAAAATGCTTGCTCATACATACACAATGTGGAGAAATTTTGATTATTTTGCGTCACAGAATGTTTAAATTTCACTTCAGTTTCCTGTCTGATTTCTTGGAAACAAAAAATTTGTTTATTGTAATTTTAATAATTGTCACTTACAAATTTTTGCAAATTACAGTATAAGTATAGGTTCATATTGTCACTAATTTGTATGGTTAGGGGAAAATATTGAAAACTATCGTAGGTTTTGACAAATAATTCTGCAAGATTATTTTCTCTTTAAAAGGAGTTCATGAGCACATTATTTATTAACTCTAAGTGACAAGATTACTTAAAATTGTCTGTTACTTAAAATATATGAATTGACAAAAAATCTCGGGGGCCAACAAAAAAACATTGCTGGTTTTGGATAACGTTCTTTTCTGTGGAACCCAATCTGAAGACAGAAATATTGAATTGACTCTATTTAACAATCGGGAACATGTCATTAGTAAATAATTTAACAAGCAGTTGCAATAATTTCATCAATTCTTCTAATAAACATCTGATGAGTGATGACGTTTCAGATTCACGCCATCTTTTCTCTGACAAGGTTCATAGTTTCATTTCATCCTACTTAGAAGATTCTATCACACCAGAATATTGTTTTGCATGGTTTCTTTCAAAGAAGCAACCCTCAGTACTCTGTCAAAAAAATCTGAACAATTTCTCTCAATTATAGATAATTATAGATAAATTATAGATAAGTTTCATAATAACTTGGTGTGATTATCTTGCTCGTTCATGGCATTGAGAATTCTCCACAATTTATTATTCACAATTATTATTTCTCCTTTTCGCAGCAAGGAAAACTCCAGCAATTAGAGTTAGGCCAATGGCTCCGGCAACGCTACGACACCTTCATGCCAAAACTATACTCCGAGAAAGACATCCACGTACAATCCACGGACGTCGATCGAACCCTCATGTCGGCCGCAGCCAACCTAGCGGGCTTCTACCCCCCGACCGGCAAGCAAGTCTGGGACCACGATATCCCATGGCAACCGATCCCTATCCACACCAAACCAGAACACGAAGACGCCGTACTATCCATGAAGAAACCGTGCAGGAAATACGATATCCTATACGAGCAGTTCATGAAGTCCGACTATATAACGAATATCAATAAGCAGAACAAAGAGTTATTCGATTATTTGAACGAGCATTCCGGAGAGACCATCCAGGACTTTGACACCATGGAGTACCTGTATAACACGCTGACCATCGAAAAGAATAACAACTTTACGTTACCCGAATGGACCGAATCGGTTTATCCCGATAAGATGAAAGGTTTGGCGGATTTTAGCTTCGCGCTTCCCTGTTTCAACAAGGATCTAGCTATTTTACGTACCGGTCCGTTCTTCCGGGAACTCCTCGAGCACTTCTTTAATATAACCGACGCGTATAAATCAAAACGCGACTACACGAAGATGCGGGTGTACTCCGGGCACGACACGACCATCGCAAACCTACTACAAACCCTCGATCTGTTCGATTATCACTCTCCGCCGTACGCGAGTACGATCATCTTCGAGTTACGCAAATCCGAGAATTACTTCGTTAATATCGTCTATAAGAACACCAGCGTCCCGCAGGAGATGAGTTTAAACGGTTGTGACTTCGACTGCCCCATCGAGGAGTTTTTGAGTATCGTCGGGCCGATGAGTATCAGTTTGAAGGAGTGGGCCGCAGAGTGTAAGCCTAGTCTGTTGGAATTGGTCGAGGAGACAAACGTGGGCACGCAGGCCGTTCTCGGGGTTTCCCTGTTCGCGGTTTTCGTCGCCATCGTTATTATCATGGTCAGGGTGGTCAAGGGAAACCGGAGCAAGAGGGATCGGGCTGTTTATTTGCGGTTACCCAACGATGACGAACAGGTTTAGGTTCGATTTGAGTGACGAGGCATTCCGTTTTTTAGAGTTTACGATGATTTCGTGTGGTTTTTTATTTAATTGTTACGAACCTGTGTTGTTAGTTTACAGTCAGGAATAAAAGATGTGTTTTCCGTTTGTCCGACTAGTTTGTAATATAGTTCGTCGTTTGGAAAGTCTCAAAAAGTCCAAGAAATTCACACCCCACTAACAATTTGTTACAAATATTTCTAAGTGGTATGTTAATTTCTTGTAGTAGTTTAGTTTTATTCCGTCAAAAATTATGCGATTAAAAATGATTTTATGGTTAAAACCAATTGACTGCGCGTCAAAAGACTTCAGTTTACTTAATTTTTTTATGATATAGGAACTGATTTTATACGTAATGTAGAACTTTTAAACATGAATTTTATAATTTGTACGGTTTCAGATGTCAACATTAACCATATCCTTAGAGTCTTTGATTAATAATTTATTTTAATCGAAGCGCTTTCTTGTTTGTTGCAAGAAAATATAAAATATTATAAAGCCTGTTGTGATTCTTATCTTGTCTATCTGTCAAAGTATACTAGGTGTTCCAGAAAGTTATACTGTGTGATTGATTTAATCGGTCGAGATTTTTTAAAGTATAACGTACAAAGCAGAACGGTTGTTTTTATATATTGTATTTATTAGAAGATATCGTGTCTATTTTTCAAAGTCGTTTTGGAAAATTATACAGAGTTTTTCTAGATGGATTTTTTCATATCCTACCAATTTTTTAAATTTCCATTTATTAAAATTACAATAGCGCAAGTCTATGTTGTACCATAATCGTAATGTGATAATTTACTGTAAATATAGAAGACTGCATCGGTCTCAGTATAAAATAAAATTATGAATCCAGAGCTTCGATCGGTTTTAGATTGTACAATTGTTCGTTAAATAGGAATTTTTACGATGAATTGTATAGTCTAGATCAGACGTAGGCATTTGATATAATTTCCTAACAGTGAAGTTACCCTTAATATAAAGAATTATTCTAAATATGTTGGAATTGCGAAGGTTGTGCTTAGTTACTGATTATATTAGGTATTAAATACGTTAGTATTAGTCTTCTGATTATAAGTTGTACATCGTGAGAATAAGCAATGTACTTAACTCTTTTTTGTTTGATACTTCTTTCTGTTTCTGTGCCAATCTAAACTAAGAAAATAAACTTTATTTGATAAACAAAATGTTTGGAATTATTTCCCACCTTTAGAGTTTCAGATTTGCACATCATACAATTTATTTTATTATTCATAAATATAATTTGTGTAAATATTAACCCCTTACCTGTGCACTGCATGGAGAACGGATGAATAAATTTACCCAATAAAACTCGTACACTTAAAATAAATAAAAACATTTAATATTTATACCAAAATAAACAACTTCCTAAAATTCAATCATTTGATATCTGTGATTTGTTCACGTTTAAAAATATCTTGTTTGATAACAAAATTGGGGTACAGATACACTTCTCAAACATTTTACAACGTAAATATTAGACTATTCTAATGTTATATCACAATTCACGTAAAAATCACTTTTTTGAAGCTAAATAATCCCGTTACGGATTGGGATGAAGGTCCGTTGTGGATGAGTAGTTTACCGAAAATTCTTCACTTTCCCTAGAAAACAACCGCTTTTTTAAAATTTTCGATTCTTAAAAGTTAGGGGAACTAATTTACTAACTCGCTTAGTTATTCTAGGTACTTACGTCAGCGATGTCGATTAGTATATTTTGTGTAATTGTGATATTATCGGATGTGCACATCGGGTTTGCTAATGCTGTGAAAATTAGTAATAAAATTTGGTTAGAGGTTAGCGATAGAAATAGGTTTCTTATTAAGCGTCTAAGCAAATTATGTGCGTTATCTATGAAGATGCCAAGAGCTAAGCATGATCTAAATCTATCATCTAATTGTGATACTTTTTATTGTATAAATACAGAAATGTATATGTATGCCAAACAAAACAAACAAATGATTTACAATAAATTAGTATTTTGCAAATATACTCTGAACAAAATCAAAAAAGTGTCTTAGTGTTCCAAACAAAATTCATGCAAAATTCCATTTCTTGTACTATCAACTTATATGTTGACTCCTACCATTGTAAGTAATTATTTTCATATCGATATGTAAGATTGATAGTTTTTTAACATAAAATATCAATAATTATTTAGTAAATTCTCTGAATTAATACCCCTCGGTCATCAATTCTTAAGTCACAACCCATTCGGTTCTGCTTTTGTTATCAAAGGATTTTTAATGCAATTTTGCGCAATATATTTCTTCATTGAGCTGAATACACATTATCAATTATAGATATCTTTGTCAAACATGCATAATTAGCAGAAAACAGAACGTAAACTCTGAGCTAAGTTCGTAAAAAAAAATTCTATGTCGTAATGATATGACGTGACAAATTTTTAACGCAATTTGTAAAATTTTCGAATTTTCTTTTCAGTTTTTTGCTAAAAACTCATGAAACTATGCACTTTTCGACGTAGACCACTATATACAAAAATAAAGTACTTTAAATTTCCTATACAAAATCACCTGCTAGTGTATATTTTTTGGTTAAATGGTTTAGCCGCTAAAGCATGCTGAAAGAACGGCAAATTTTTCTATTTTATGGAATGTGCGTGTAATTATAAAAAGGTTGGATTCTGATAAAACTACATTAAATTCAAGGCAATTCATCAACACTAAATAAAACCGACCAAAAAAACAACCACGCAACAAAACACCAAAGAAAAATTCAAAACGTCAAGCAACTGCGAAACACACAGAAAACTACCAAAGCCGAGTAAACGCCAAGACCTAAAGCACCACACCTTTTGTCCGTATACAATCGTTTCAACCCCATATCTCATTCGTCAAGCATCGTCGTGTGGCCAGCTGAAACAACAACACATCAGCAGTGCTACCGCCACAACAAAGAATCTATCGTTCAAATCCCAAAGACACGTCTATCTGTGTATCAATCTAGAAGTAAGTGAGTTTCTACAAACCGTACCACGACTACCGACGCAAAAAAAAAATTCCTACCTTGAGTATCCGAGCGGAGAGACGACGATTTCCGTATTGGGCGCGGTGACGATGTATTTCGTGACGAAGTCGTACCTCAGCAGGCTGGTATTGCCCATAAACACGGCCATGTGGATCACCAGGTAGACGCAGAAGACGAGGTATGCGATCCCGATGAGCACGATCAAGGTTAGAACGGACCAGTGCGGATCGTAAGCGTCGACGGTGTTTATAATGAAGTAGGTGTTGATTGCGATGACTACGACGCTTAGGAGGGTCGCTATAACTTGATTTGCCCTGAAAAAAACAAAAGATAAATTATAATAATAGTATATCTTGTACCTTGTTTTTATTGGAGAAGACTCTACGGCCACCTAGTGGTCAAATTGTGAAACTACTTGTGCGGCTAGGCATGTAAAGAACAACTTTTTTACTTAGCCGTGCAATTAGCTCATTTTGTGTCTCCGGACTTACGCAAAAATGACATTTTTTTGCATGGTGTAGTTTAAAAACTATCAATCGGTAGCAACAGGTAATAACATAACAAATTCTAAGTAGAGTAAACAGTGGTTTAATTAAGTACTGAGAGAATTGTGTAAATTTTATTAATAAAAAAATGTGTTGGTTCAAGTAATAAAAAAATTCTTGTTAAAAACTGGTAAACATGCCAAAAATCAAAAACCGAACATAGTAGGCAACTTTAAAGTCTGAATTTGTATTACAAGAAAAATATGGAAATTTATGTCGTAAATCGAAAATAATGGAAGGCCAGACATTAATTTTGATATAAAAATATGTAGGTTCATTATTCATATAGAAAAAATATTTACTTTAAATTTTTTCAGCGGGAGTAGGGATTTCACATATTTCCAACTATGTACCTAATTTCTTAAAAAAAAAATCTGATGTGGCCAGGCACATGACTTTATCATACAATATATAAAATTAATAGTTTTGCTGCATGATAATCTATTTTATTGAGATAAATCGTAGGTATTGTCAAAGCATCAGCATTTGAGACTACCTACACTACGACATTAGAATAATAGTTATTTATGTCACAAGTGCCGAAAGTATGGAATAGCGCGACGAGCGGTGATGCGGCGCGTCACCGAACGTGGAGCGTCGTCGTCATATGTGAGCGAGTCGCGCTATCTAGTTTTCGGCAGGAGTGACACCAACGTTACTTTATTTACAATTTTCTCAATTTATCGATTTTAGAATTAGATATAAAGACGGGTTGATATTTCTTATTAACAAACAATCAAATTGGCGATCTTATTTTATTTGAAATTTGTATTTTGTACTTTGCTGCACTAGAGCGGCAACGTTCCATAGCGGTTCTCCAACCTCTGATAAAATCAGCTGTTTTCGAGTGTGACAGCACAAAAAAATATTTGTCAAAATCCTGGCTACTATGTAGTTTCGTATCAATGCAGATGCGAGCGATCGCGATCAAATAGAATTTGCTCTTGCAGCTAAACTATTAATATTACCAAAAAATGTTATAGGCATAAATTATTCAAAATTTCCTCTGCTTTAATTTATTATTTAACTATTTTGACGAAATTACAGAAATGGCGGCTCATTTGCAAAATCCTTGAAAAAGGCTTAGAATAAACTACCAGTTCCTTTGTACCCTTTTGAACCAAAAGCTTTTCAGCTCTAAGTTAGGTCATGAAACTTCTAAATATGAACTTTCGTCCCGATACCTTCAGTAGTTTCTCCGAAATCGTTGTCACAAAAATCGTTTACACACGGACATACACACACACACACACACACACACACACACACACACACACACACACACACAGACATTTTTTTGTACCTTGGTCAAAAATGTTCAGGGGACCCAAAAAGACCTATTTCCGCTAAAATCTCAATTTTTTTTTTCGGCATGATTACAATACTTTACCATTCTGCGTATGATAAAGTAACAAACTATAGTCAAAATTTCTGTCTTCAGCTTCAGATTCGGCAGAAAAAAACATACCAGAAACTGTAGTCATTTGTTAGATTTTGTTCATAGTTCGTCAGGAAAATCACGTAGCTTAAATTAGTGCATTTTTGACAAATTAAGTACTTGAAAATGTTAAATGGTCTGATATTTGTAGGTTAATTGCAAATTTTTCTTCTATTAAATTAATAACTGTGGTATGTAAATTGAATGCAGTAAAACCAAATCAAAAAGTTTTGTTCTTATTTTTTTGTATTAAGATCTAACCTTTCGGAATCAGGAATGGATAGCAAAAGCTAGGTTCAAAAAAAAATATTTTCTATTTCGCATTGGCGATCACACACTTCATTTTTTAAAATGAATATTAAAAATTAATAACAAAGTTTGTAAATAACTTCTAAAATTCTGGTACAGTACATATTTATTCAATATTTTGACTATCAAACTAGTTTTTCCCAAACCTAAAGAGTCTCCGCTTTTTTGATATAAGATTAGGATCCAAGAAGTTAAAACTACGCCTAGTTATTGACTTTTTAGCCTGCGCTTTCATTGGGGATTCATTTCCTATCGAAAACCAGATACATACTTTTTTAATTCAATATAAAGAACATTAAAGTAAAAATTACGACAAAAAAGTACGCTACGTCATACTATAAGTTATTTAAAATACAGAAAAAAAAAATGCTTAATACGTACCATCCATTGACAAAGTCTCCCATGATAAGGGGGCAGCTAGTGAACGCTATCGTCGGTATTGTTGCAAACGGTAACTGAAGACTCATGACAGCATTTAAAACATCGTTCATTCCCGTCAAATCTTCAATTCTGCTGAAGAACGCCAGGAAAAAGGTCGGTATGATAGCGATCGATCTCGTTAGCAGTACACGACGCCATCTGGCCCACTGTAAGTTCAGGAAACCTTCCATCGTAAATTGACCAGCATACGTTCCTGAAATAATTGACCGTACAGTTAATAATAATTTAAAGAAAATTTATGAAGAGAATCCATAAACGGAACACAAAACAAGAAAATCTATAAAGTATATATTATTGTATTGTTTATTTTTAGCCGGAAAAACTGATATGAAATATCCTTACCCGTCATCGTAGAACTTTGTCCTGCGGCAAGGATTCCGACAGCCCAAATATACATGGCAGCCACGCCAAACGTGCAACCCAAGAAAATACCACCTTTATACAAATCAGCATCCACATATTCATCGTTACTCTGCAAAGAAACAAAAAAAATTAAACCCGAATTAAAAAAAATACATCAATTTTGATCACAAAACCAAAGAACTTACCGGAAAAACTGATCCGTTTATAGAAGGATACTGAGCACATTTTTCAATCTGGAACGAGAGAATTACCGATAATTATCAAACAAAATTCTTCTGCGTTTTTAACACTTACCAACTGATTGTTCGTAACTTTGTACAATCCGTGAGCGAAAACCGCGACGACAAAGACGTTGATGATGAAACTCACGAAGAGGGCTATGGCCGCTTCGATAAAGAAATACATGTTGGCTTCCGTCACTTTTTTGCGATCTCTCCTGTCTATGTCGCGGGATTTTACCAAGGCGGAGTGCAGGTACATATTATGTGGCATGATTACAGCTCCTGGAATATATAAAAGAATAATGATAAGTAACGTCTCTTCAGAGTTAGCATGTGCAACATCGATTTTCAAATAAATCTCGGACGGAAGTTTACTTTTTCATTTTCTAGATATATATTTTGTATTGGTTAACATATCAGAAGAGGAATTCATAACACACATAATAATCTAAACATGGAAACTTGACATTGGCTGATCGTGTCATGAGCAACCAGGACACTACAAGCACCGGCAGACAACCTCAATAAACTTTTTCACTTTTTTGATAGCGAATGTTGCCAGCTTTCAATAATAACAGTGTCTTTTTTTTATTAAAATTGACATTTTCAGAGATAATCACACCGAATTATGCAGTTGTTTTTGACAATTAAGATTTCTTTGTGATCAAAGAAATTTTAAAATAACAAACCTTATCTGTTTTACTGGATTTATTCCATACTTTTACTGCTCAGTGTTGGTATGATGTGTTCCATTTTATACAGGTTGAGCCAAAATTACCGGAACAGCTTAATAATTTTAAACCGTAAGAAATTTCCAAAAATTATTCAAACAAAAGTTTTTTGGGTTTAAACAAGCTTATTTCATTATAGAAAGTTGGTAACATTTTCCTTTTTTAAATAGGACACAGGAATTTTTTATACGAATCATTTTTTTATTTCATGCAATATTTTTTAATTAGAAGCTATTAATAAGGGAAGGTTTGCAAAATTCCATAATAAAACTATATTTAAACAAGAAAAAAAAAAAAAAAAAAAAAGGCCCAAAAAAACTATTACTCCAATCTTTTTTGTTTGCGGTTGGAGAATTATTTTGGTGTTCCGGTAAATTTGACTATAAATAGCTTCTAATTTAAAAAAAGACGCATTTAATTTAAAAATTTTAAAAAAATCTATAAAAAATTTGTAGAATTAATCTCAGAATTAAAAAATGTAATAATATATAAGGTGTTCTATTTAAAAAAAGAATAGGTTACCCAATTTCTATAATAAAATGAGCACTCTGTATATTGAAAATATATTTAGACGATAGCTTGTTTAAAGCCAAAATAGTATATTATTCTATGAGCAAGTAATGTAAGCAATTTCTCACGAGAACGAAGTTTGCAGCACGAGCCGTAGGCGAGTGCTGCAAAGCGTTCGAGTGAGAAATTGCCATTACTTGCGAATGGAATACTATACTTTTTCTACGACCATGCAACGAAATTTTATAAATTAATTTTTGTGCATATAGGGCCAGCTGTATGTCACTATGACGGTTTACAGGATTTTGACAGATTAAAATTGTTTGGTGCTCCTTGTCACTTAGCGACGTTGTCAATGCCTTGACAATGTCGCTAAGCAGTGTATCAACAATTTGGAAATGAAAAATCCAGAGCTGTGACTGGTTCTAAAGTCGTGAGGAATGAAATATTTCTCACTACTGGCGGGGTATGAGGAGCCAGGAATGAAATATTTGTCATGTGTGTGGGGAATGGTTAGTATTACTTATCATAAATTGCCATGATAATGAATGCATTCCTCAATAGGAGTAGAAAAAAATTATGGTTGGAGAATTATTTAGGTGTTCCGGTAATTTTGGCTAACCCTGTATAGACTTTACCATAAAAACAAAGAAAAAATGTAAAGGCATATCATAGGCAATATGATAAAATATTGTAATCGCGTAAAAAGCCTTTTGTTCAAAAGAGTCCAAAGGAACTGGATGTTTACTCTAGGCATTTTTCAAGGATTTTGCAAATGAGCCAGCATTAATGTAATTTCGTCAAAATAGTTAAATAATAAATTAAAGTAGAGGAAATTTTGTACAATTTATGTCTATGACATTTTTCGGTAAAATTGATAGTTTAGCGGCATGAGCAAATTTTATTAGATCGAGATTGGTCTGGTCTGCATTAATATAAAACTAGCTAGCCAGGATTTGACAGATATTTTCATTCTAATGACAGTGGGTAGTGTCATAGTGTCTAACACTGATGTTTTGGCTGTATCTATTGTAAATAAAATCAAAATATCTATCAAATCCCAAACATTTTTCAATTTTTTTGTACAATCAACATTATCGAGTACGTAAAAAACATACATACCAACAATTCCTACGGCCTGTAGCAAAGCCCTAGAGTCACAGCCTTCGCACCACGGGACAAACATTCCCTTCACCACAGCCAGCTGATCAGGACCGGCTATCACATATTCGTATCCAAAAGTTAAACCCATAATAGTGATGAGCGTTCCGAAAAGTAACTCCAACTTCCGGAGACCGTACTTATCTAATAGTAAAAAGGTAAACGTATCGATAATTGTAATCAGAACTCCTCCCCACAGAGGTATCCTGCAAAATTAAAAATAATAATTACAAAAAAAATAATAAAAAAAAAATGGGTTATTACAGTTTATTCGAAAGGAGATAGATGGCGATGGCGGTACCGATAACCTCTTGCATATCGGAGCCTATGATAGCTATTTCCACCATTATCCATAAGATCAGCCTCGGTAATTTCTTGTATTGCCTATAACACATTTCCGCTAAGTGAAGACCCGTTACGACACCTAAAAGAAAAAATGTGTCAGTTATGAAACAAAAGCAGAAAATGTTAGTGCTGTTTTTCAAATAATTCAAATATTGTGTACTTATAATTATAATCAAATCTCACCTAATCTTGCTGACAACCTTTGCATTAGTAAACCTAGCAGAGTTGCGCTTAATAGAACCCATAATAGACGATACTGGGCCAACGTACCGCTCTGTAGGTCGCTCTCTATATTACCGGGATCCAAGTACGCTATGGACATGAGAAAACCAGGTCCCGTGAAAGCCCATAGTTTACGAAAACTAAATTTCTGCAAATAAACAACTAATAATAAATACGCTGGTCTACAAGTTTTTGGTAACTTTAATGACCAAAATTACCGGAACACCTAAATAATACTAGAACCATAACATGTTTTGTAGCACAGATATTGCAAATGTTTACTCGAAACTGCGTTTATTCTACGAAAATGTTCACATTGGAATGCATCAAATAACAAGATAATGAGAACAGATGAATGTTTGTTACAGACGACCCTGACCAAGTTACAGGTTGGGGTATCTCCAACTTACACAACAGAACACCATTTTAGATCTCCAAGCATAATACCTAATCTGTAGTCTTTTTTTTAATTGTATTTCACCATTCCCAGGATATTCTTTACAAAGTGCCGTATAAAACATAACACGGTGGAGTTGTTCAAAAGTTTAAATCTAAGTTTAAAAATCCTCCTGAACAAACTAAAATAGATAGAGGGCTGTACTTTTTAGAATTAATTACCCAATGTATCTGACCCATAAACGTGTATAATAATAACTTGTATCCCAACTACTTTGCTCGTAATCGCACATGAAGCGAAATAATAACATTCAACCACCGATAAACAACGTAAAATCTAAGTTTCAAAAATCCTCCTGAACAAACTAAAATGGATAGAGGGCTGTACTTTTTAGAATTAATTACCCAATGTATCTGATCTATAAACGTGTATAATAATAATTTGTATCCCCACTACTTTGCTCGTGATCGCACATGAAGCGAAATAATAACATTCAACCACCGATAAACAACGTAAAATCTAAGTTTCAAAAATCCTCCTGAACAAACTAAAATAGATAGAGGGCTGTACTTTTTAGAATTAATTACCCAATGTATCTGATCTATAAACGTGTATAATAATAATTTGTATCCCAACTACTTTGCTCGTAATCGCACATGAAGCGAAATAATAACATTCAACCACCGATAAACAACGTAAAATCTAAGTTTCAAAAATCCTCCTGAACAAACTAAAATAGATAGAGGGCTGTACTTTTTAGAATTAATTACCCAATGTATCTGATCTATAAACGTGTATAATAATAACTTGTATCCCAACTACTTTGCTCGTAATCGCCCATGAAGCAAAATAATAACATTCAACCACCGATAAACAACGTAAAATCTAAGTTTCAAAAATCCTCCTGAACAAACTAAAATAGATAGAGGGCTGTACTTTTTAGAATTAATTACCCAATGTATCTGATCCATAAACGTGTATAATAATAATTTGTATCCCAACTACTTTGCTCGTAATCGCACATGAAGCGAAATAATAACATTCGACCACCGATAAACAACGTAAAATCTAAGTTTCAAAAATCCTCCCGAACAAACTAAAATAGATAGAGGGCTGTACTTTTTAGAATTAATTACCCAATGTATCTGATCTATAAAAGTGTATAATAATAACTTGTATCCCAACAACTTTGCTCGTAATCGCACATGAAGCGAAATAATAACATTCAACCACCGATAAACAACGTAAAATCTAAGTTTCAAAAATCCTCCTGAACAAACTAAAATAGATAGAGGGCTGTACTTTTTAGAATTAATTACCCAATGTATCTGATCTATAAACGTGTATAATAATAATTTGTATCCCAACTACTTTGCTCGTAATCGCACATGAAGCGAAATAATAACATTCAACCACCGATAAACAACGTAAAATCTAAGTTTCAAAAATCCTCCTGAACAAACTAAAATAGATAGAGGGCTGTACTTTTTAGAATTAATTACCCAATGTATCTGATCTATAAACGTGTATAATAATAATTTGTATCCCAACTACTTTGCTCGTAATCGCACATGAAGCGAAATAATAACATTCAACCACCGATAAACAACGTAAAATCTAAGTTTCAAAAATCCTCCTGAACAAACTAAAATAGATAGAGGGCTGTACTTTTTAGAATTAATTACCCAATGTATCTGATCCATAAACGTGTATAATAATAACTTGTATCCCAACTACTTTGCTCGTAATCGCACATGAAGCGAAATAATAACATTCAACCACCGATAAACAACGTAAAATCTAAGTTTCAAAAATCCTCCTGAACAAACTAAAATAGATAGAGGGCTGTACTTTTTAGAATTAATTACCCAATGTATCTGATCCATAAACGTGTATAATAATAATTTGTATCCCAACTACTTTGCTCGTAATCGCACATGAAGCGAAATAATAACATTCAACCACCGATAAACAACGTAAAATCTAAGTTTCAAAAATCCTCCTGAACAAACTAAAATAGATAGAGGGCTGTACTTTTTAGAATTAATTACCCAATGTATCTGATCTATAAACGCGTATAATAATAATTTGTATCCCAACTACTTTGCTCGTAATCGCACATGAAGCGAAATAATAACATTCGACCACCGATAAACAACGTAAAATCTAAGTTTCAAAAATCCTCCCGAACAAACTAAAATAGATAGAGGGCTGTACTTTTTAGAATTAATTACCCAATGTATCTGATCTATAAAAGTGTATAATAATAACTTGTATCCCAACAACTTTGCTCGTAATCGCACATGAAGCGAAATAATAACATTCAACCACCGATAAACAACGTAAAATCTAAGTTTCAAAAATCCTCCTGAACAAACTAAAATAGATAGAGGGCTGTACTTTTTAGAATTAATTACCCAATGTATCTGATCTATAAACGTGTATAATAATAATTTGTATCCCAACTACTTTGCTCGTAATCGCACATGAAGCGAAATAATAACATTCAACCACCGATAAACAACGTAAAATCTAAGTTTCAAAAATCCTCCTGAACAAACTAAAATAGATAGAGGGCTGTACTTTTTAGAATTAATTACCCAATGTATCTGATCTATAAACGTGTATAATAATAATTTGTATCCCAACTACTTTGCTCGTAATCGCACATGAAGCGAAATAATAACATTCAACCACCGATAAACAACGTAAAATCTAAGTTTCAAAAATCCTCCTGAACAAACTAAAATAGATAGAGGGCTGTACTTTTTAGAATTAATTACCCAATGTATCTGATCTATAAACGTGTATAATAATAATTTGTATCCCAACTACTTTGCTCGTAATCGCACATGAAGCGAAATAATAACATTCAACCACCGATAAACAACGTAAAATCTAAGTTTCAAAAATCCTCCTGAACAAACTAAAATAGATAGAGGGCTGTACTTTTTAGAATTAATTACCCAATGTATCTGATCTATAAACGCGTATAATAATAATTTGTATCCCAACTACTTTCCTCGTAATCGCACATGAAGCGAAATAATAACATTCAACCACCGATAAACAACGTAAAATCTAAGTTTCAAAAATCCTCCTGAACAAACTAAAATAGATAGAGGGCTGTACTTTTTAGAATTAATTACCCAATGTATCTGATCTATAAACGTGTATAATAATAATTTGTATCCCAACTACTTTGCTCGTAATCGCACATGAAGCGAAATAATAACATTCAACCACCGATAAACAACGTAAAATCTAAGTTTCAAAAATCCTCCTGAACAAACTAAAATAGATAGAGGGCTGTACTTTTGAGAATTAATTACCCAATGTATCTGACCCATAAACGTGTATAATAATAACTTGTATCCCAACTACTTTGCTCGTAATCGCACATGAAGCGAAATAATAACATTCAACCACCGATAAACAACGTAAAATCTAAGTTTCAAAAATCCTCCTGAACAAACTAAAATAGATAGAGGGCTGTACTTTTTAGAATTAATTACCCAATGTATCTGATCTATAAACGTGTATAATAATAATGTGTATCCCAACTACTTTGCTCGTAATCGCACATGAAGCGAAATAATAACATTCAACCACCGATAAACAACGTAAAATCTAAGTTTCAAAAATCCTCCTGAACAAACTAAAATAGATAGAGGGCTGTACTTTTTAGAATTAATTACCCAATGTATCTGATCTATAAACGTGTATAATAATAATTTGTATCATAACTACTTTGCTCGTAATCGCACATGAAGCGAAATAATAACATTCAACCACCGATAAACAACGTAAAATCTAAGTTTCAAAAATCCTCCTGAACAAACTAAAATAGATAGAGGGCTGTACTTTTTAGAATTAATTACCCAATGTATCTGATCTATAAACGTGTATAATAATAATTTGTATCCCAACTACTTTGCTCGTAATCGCACATGAAGCGAAATAATAACATTCAACCACCGATAAACAACGTAAAATCTAAGTTTCAAAAATCCTCCTGAACAAACTAAAATAGATAGAGGGCTGTACTTTCTAGAATTAATTACCCAATGTATCTGATCTATAAACGTGTATAATAATAATTTGTATCCCAACTACTTTGCTCGTAATCGCACATGAAGCGAAATAATAACATTCAACCACCGATAAACAACGTAAAATCTAAGTTTCAAAAATCAAACATCAATGTTTTAGTTATCTAGTAGGTGTCAGAAATTTTCTGTTCGTGTGTATACTTCTTAAAAATTTTATTATAAACAGGCACAATAAAAATTATTGAATATGAAAGTCACAGAAAAATGGGACTACTGCCAACTTTTTTTATATAAATATTCAGAATCTTCGTACAAATTATATAAAAAAAATAAAAATATTTAGTTTAAAGTTACCGACAACAATTTAAAATTCATCGAATCAAAACTCAATACTTACAGCTTCCGTTTCCGGAATTGGTATCCTCTCATCGGCAAAATAGGTTTGCGTATTCGTCAACAGAGTACTTTCACTAGGGCTGCTATGAATATTAGGTGAGTTAACGCGATTACTGTCTCCGATATCATCATTCTTGCTGTCGAGATCATCGAGGTACGCTGTATTCACCGTTCCAGACATCTGAAAAGAAAGACACAAACGTTAATAACAAATGACGCCTATTATAAACCAAATACGAAAAAAGTACTAACACGTAAATAAAAAGAAAATATTTTCTCACCTGATAGCAAAAAATGCTTTAGATAACGAAAGAAACACTCCAAGAAATATTGTGAGAAAAAACAACGTGATATAATAAGCGTAACTATTATTTATGTGTGATTTAATTGTTTTTTTTTTTTTCGGCTCAATGAACAAAAATTTTAGAAATACCAACCGCCGCGCCAGCTTATCAGAAATTTATAGTAAACCGCAAAATTAATGATAAGCCATACCGGAAATACGAAAAATATGTTAAATATGTGATAATATTACTCAACCGTAATGACAAATTGTAATAATAGTTGATAAAAACATCGATAAAAACCCGTTGCATATTTCCATAGGAATGTGAAGATAGCAATACGTTTGTGTTGATTATTTTTATTTTAATATCTGAGTTATTTAACATATGGGGTTTATATAATTCTTAGCTTGATATTCACAAATAATTAGATAAATACTATTGCAATAATATTGATGATGCAATGAATTTGTCATGCTATGACTACAACTGAAAACAATAGATTCGGAGAAATTGGTCATGAACTCGAAGTTCATACATGATATGAGCAGAAAATGAGTGTTTATCCTTCAATTGTATTACTGGTTATGCATTTTAAATTAAAATTTAAAAATATGGCGTTACGGTATTGTCATTTGGTTTTTTATTTTAAATTTAAAACATAAAATAGTGTTGCTACTGCTGTTTATTATAAAACTAAAGTAGAAAAGAGATATTATGGGAACAAACAAATTGATTATACTGAAATATTATAAGAATAATGATATGTAATGTGATATGTTTAAATTTGGCAAAGTTTTGTATTTTTCTGTTGATCAATTATCTGAAAATAAATTTAAGCTATCATTTTTCATTTTGAAGATATCCGCAAAAAACTGAAACGTTCAGATATCGTTTTTAATTTTTTATTCAGAGCCAAGAGTTGAAACAAAAACATAACAAAAACAAAGTTTGAAACAAAAACATACTTTTTAACTAGGTATGCAGTGTTATTTTTTAATTTGAAATAACATCAAAGATGGCGGCGTAACCATGACAAACTTTTGATTTTGTTATGGCCGCCATGTTTTTAAAATTTGGTTTTAAAACAATGGTGTAATAATAAAAAAAAGCTCAAGTAGCAAATTTCAGTTCTCAAAAAAAAATTGGATAGATGCTTTTGTTGAATATTTAAGTAATACAAAACTATAATTATTGACGTGTTTTGTGAGTGTAAAAATATCTCGCGTCCTCTGCGTGTACTTGCTCGTTTTTGTTTTTATTTAGCTTACTAACATTAACGACAAAATCGCAAAACAACAAAAACACAAACAAAACAATAAATATTAACCTGCGACCGCTGACAATCGACAATAAAATAAGAATTAAAATCTCCATACCTCGTCCAAATACTTCAGACGATTATATCGCATATTTATAGCAATACAGAAAACATCAACTAATTCCAAACCAAACCAGTAACATAACACTAAACGGACTAACTCCCACAAATAGCAACAAAATAAGATTATTTTTAGCGTAAAATTATTGGTATACTTCAAAATAGACATTTGTCAAATTGACATATGTACAAATATTGTTAGTTTTCTATTGAAATTAACAATTTTACGAAAACGAATGGTGACAAGTAACAAATCTATAGTTTCATAAATCACTTATTACAAAGCCCGATGTTTAAAAAAAAACAAAAAAATATATACCGTTTGGAGCGCAGTCATGTTGCGTACAATTTTTATAGGTTATGTCGCACCAAACTCGCATTTACAACTAACCGAGTAGTAAATGGCAATAACAACAACGCACGACACAATAACAATAAATTTTTATTGCTTTAGAAGTTATATAACGCATAACTAAGGCATTCTTTCCGTTAAAAGTCATGCCTTGGTTGGATATATACAGCGCATTTATAAAATTTACCTACTCACTTTGATATTTTTATCCGTTTTCGATCACTGAAACCTCAACTTTAGACACTTATAACTAGATAAACATAATTGTTTTGATGTTGAAACGCGAAAGCAATAGTTTAGAATTCGCGAATCTAGGGCAACATGCCGTCTTGAAGTTAGTAGCGCAACTGGCTAAAAAATAGAAACAAAATAAGATCGAACTCGAAGATCAATTCAAATCATAGAGCGCGAATATCTGATTCGGTGATATTCGGCACAAATAGTCGCGGGTATTGCGATTTTCTGGCGATAATTGCAAAACGTCAAGCCAACTTGATGTAATAAACCGTATTTTATATCTGAATCAATATGCGGAAAGACGATTTGCAAGGTTTGTTTTGTAATAGGATCCTCGTACCTAGGTCGATAAAAATTGTAATATGCTTGCTCAACTTGCGATAAGTTTAATTGATTTTTGTTTATTGAATATGCAGTCTGAATATATAGGCTGTCTCAGAAATTGTAAGACGTTCGTTTAATGGGACAAAAGTTGCGTCAATGTGGCCAAATTTCAGAACAGTATGTTGTACTTTTCAAAAATTTTGCATGGATTCGGTAATTGAAATTACGGAAAAAGTAATAACTGTCAATTTATTTTTTTTGTTGATTATTTTGAAATTTTGAGATTATAATATAACATTATACAAAACAATCATAATATCCACGCAATTTATCAAATCTATTGCATTCAGTTTTAAACTTTTATTACAAAGAAACCTTCAAGGATTTATTAAAAAAAATATTATTGAGATGTTTGAAACTTTGATTAGATTGCTTCTCACCGGTTGTCGCAGATAAATGGTTTTTTATAATAATAGGAATAAGCATTTTCAGTCAACAAGGTTACTATTTGAATTGGCTATTGTTCCTTGCAATTTTCTAATTCAGTCACGTATTGTTTAATTCATTACCGCTGTACTTCACAATAGTAAATATTTTCCTGGAAATTGTTCTCACATGATCGGATAACAATAGTAAGTTCACAAGTCATAAAACGCCATACAAACAAGTGTCAATCTGTTTATATCATACAGGGTGAGTCACTAGAGCCGTACCTTAATTAATATTAAAAATTATGCATTAAAAATACATGTAAACTGTTAAAAAAATAATTAATTAGCATCTATAGTTACTGGTTTTGATGGTTGTCTGACAAATAATAATAAGATAATCAAAGATAAGATAATAGTATTGAACAATTGAATATCTCAGAAACAATTTATTTTATTCAGGGTCAACCTGAAACAGTTGGAAAAACAATTTCAAAAAAATATTTGAGCAATACTTAAATGTCAATACCTAATGCCAACATGTTATACATTGCGGAAATGAGAAAAGAACACGACTATCGGAATGTATGCCAAAATTCAACATGGCGCCCATAAGAAAAACAAAAGTTGGCCATGGTTAGCCGCCATCTTTGATGTTATTTCAAATTAAAAAATAACACTGCATTCCTTGTTAAGAAGTAGCTGTAGAATAATTTTGTTTCAAATGTCTAGCTACTCTTGGTTTCGAATAAAAAATTAAAAACGATATCTGAACATTTCATTTTTTTGCGGCTATCTTCAAAATGAAAAATAATAGCTTAAATTTCTTTTCAGGTAATTGATCATTACAAAAATACGAAACTTTGCCAAATTTAAACCTCGAAATTGAATCACCCGTTATAATTTCGTTCACAGGGATACAAAATATCTCCAGATAGGTGCATTGTCGTAATTATTTTAATTGTTTATGTATTTTATTATTACATAATCATCATTACCGACACAAGCATAATAATTTTAAACAGTGAATTTTAGTAATATGGTTATAATCTTGTTTTGAATGGTTTATAATTACAACTTCAATTAAAATGTGTCTACTAACAGTTGGAATCTTTCCACTTTCAAACAATGTAATAAAACAAACATTAAAACAAACAATGTAGCAAAACAAACATATTAAAAAGGCAACAAAAATTCATCTATTTTGAACAAAAACCGTTATTGACACCACTATTTGGTGTTCTAAAGAACATGTGTAGTAAGTTCTTCGTACTAATTATTTTCCACTCTAATTTCCCTTCAAACAAAATTTCAATGCATTCTTAAAAAAACAAACACGTATATCGATTTTTAAACAGCACTATAGAAATTGAAAACATTTCGAAATCTAGGTTACGTTGAAAAACAACTGAACAACTAGACATAAACAAAAATTCATTGGGTATTTAAGTCGTTATTCCGGAAAAATATTATCGACACAGTTCTTTGAAAAGCAAATTAGTAAACTTTTAATTCCTGGTTTATAATATGACATACATTAGGACATAATAATGCAAGTACAACAATAAACAGAGAAATCGTAACGCTTCTTGTGCGATTTGACGTGGATTGTAACGATTAGAATTCGTTACGATACGCGTGGCTCGAGTTATTTGAGACGTCGGCAATTTTATAATACTTACTGCATATTCCCAGTTTTAAACAACAAAATGGGAAGGAGACAATCTAGGGATAAAAAACTGTTATAATACGTGTATATCATCTTTATTAATATACATACGTTGTACATATATAATTAACACGAATTATTTAATTTCGTACTATCTTCTGTCCACACATATGGGCTATATATCTGCTTGGTTCCCTGTATTATCCAAGAAAACAAAACACCGATGATTACACTGATTGAGAAACGGAGACAAACAACGAAACAGCCATATTACGTTATATATACACGTATATTTCCATACTTCTTCGTTTTATTTTATTTTTTTTTTTGTATTTTCTGTGAGTATTGTTTTTACCCTGTCGTTTCTACGGTTATGTAATTATTTAACCTCCATCTCAATAGTAATTAATTGCGTCGTTACAGAAAAGCTACGAAATAAATATTTTATAAGAATCAGTCTATAATAAAGTCGACGACAATAATAGTTAAAAACTTAAAACGTAATAAATGCAACGATCACGAGAAGAAAAGAATTCATATGACACAGAGAATTTGTAAATTATGGTACAAATCGACAGTTTATAACATATGTACAAGTTCTATAAAAAAGTGTGGTACGAAAGAACGGTAATAAAACGGCAGTTGATCCTCTTCGAAATAGTGGAAGTACAAATTTTGATATATCGGGTAAGGAAATCTACGAGTGGAACTAACTCACATCCCGTTTTAAAAAACTTCCAATCGTTAAAAAAGCGAATATAAAATTATTAACACTAATATCTAGTCTTCTTGGTAGTATACGTTGTTTTGGTTATACTTTTGTTACTTTAAGTTTGAGTGTACGAATATCCCACGATGCCACTATGATCTGAAAACCAAGAGAAGAACATCAATTTTATCTCAAGGTACCCGTTGTTGCCGGTTTTACAAAATATTGCGAGTACTTTTAACACTAGCTGAGTCTTGGCGTTGAAAAGTCTCATATAGGACCTCTGCTCAAGAGAAATTATGTACGTAAGTTGGCGCATAATAAAATAAATTGTTCCTAATAAAACTGGTGAGATTACGTCAAACGCCAAACCAAATTCCCTGTTTGAAATAAATTGTAAACATAACAACATTGAACGTCCTTGACTAGTTCAAAATATAAAAGTTATGATTACGTTCCTTTAAAAAAGAAAAAAACAGTAAATTTGGTATGGATTTTGATATAATGTTTCGTTAAAAGTTAAGTTGCGTAGTACCGTCAATAAGAAACTATTCTATTCTATTCTATTCTTTAACACCTCTTGAATTTAGTCAGACATTTTTTGTGTTCTAAATTTAAGATCAAATTTGAAAACTATAAAACAAGTTTCCGGGGCAAAAGGATCTAGCTCATATTTTAGGGATTTCTTATTAGAACAATTAGACTTTTTGATCCTATTTATCATCGTTTTAAATACACATTTAAAGCAATAATAAATAACCTATAAAATTGTCGATAACCTACAAACAACAATGTAAAAAAATGCTCACAATATTTACAAAACCGCATAACAACAACAATTTCACAAAAACGACCAAGTGGCAGAATAAATTTTTAATTAGCGTGACAATTTTCGATTGCGTTAAAAGTGATATATGCAACGCCGAAATGTTGAATGAAAAAAACAGAAAAACACATAGCAGAACAACGTATATAAAGGCAATGCAGCTTACCTGTCCGGTACCGTGTGTAAAAATCTTGTAAATTATATTGCACTTAATAGCATTTTATAGGTAACTTAAAACTGAAACTAAAAAACCAATTCAAAATTAGTCGAAATAAAACGGCAGCGAGAGACTACGGTGCGATCGTCGAAGAAATTCCATTTCTAGGTTATGTTAGTCCGACAATCCATCTACGCGAAGTGCAATTTCTTCGAGGCAACGCGCAAAATAAAACAACAAAATAAACAACTAGTAGGTATATAATAGTATTTATTCCATGCTGTCATGCAATAATATATCTTAATAAATAAAACGTACAATACTTCGGAAACGACAAAACATTCGTCAGTGTTAGAACGGCAATAAAAAATAATTAGAGGAAGGATAGATCGTTGTTCTCTTGGGTTCGTGACACAAAAAACAATGTGATACGCACTAGACAAAATTCTACGTATACTAAAACTATATTTACAAATGCATTTTTCCGTTATAGATATAAATCTAATATTTTCGCTTGGCTAATGATTTGATAACAATTTAAGAAACGGACCAAAATACCCTCTTAAGGTTTTCGGCCTCTTACTTGCTATAAAAAAAGGAAAAACGAATTAACTTTCTTTTTAGGTGATTTTTGATGATTAACTTTTAACGATGGAACGCAATGATGAAGTTTATAAAGTAGAATATCCTATCTTAATTTGTCATTTAATAATTAAAATCACGTAGAATAAATTTTCCTGAAACAATCAAATAATCTTCCCTCGTTTTATTCTCTATTCTATCTACGACTAATTCCGTTAAAAATTTCTAACAAAAATACCGTTAATTCTACGGGATAATAACCGAATGGCACGAACACAGGATTAAAAGCTACCAAATAATATCTACAGTCTACAGGCTACCGTAGATCTACAAATAGGATATTCTACGATATGAAAGCAAAGCACCACGATACGTGTATGGGCCGTTATATCAAAATTACACATTTCAACCCCGTAATAAAAAAAAACTAGTGGCAGACAATTTTAATAAATGCAGTGGTAATGAAAATGTGTTGAATTGTGAGGTTATGTGATTTGGTTCTTGCAGGTCTACCTATAGAAATTGAGAAAATAAATATATAAATATACTCACCAACAAAAAAATAAACGACCACCTATAATTTTGGTAAACTGTGTTGTTACCTTTTGTAATCTTTTGCCAATGTTTGTAGCAAATTATAAAAAAATATCAAAATTGTGATTAGTGATTATTGTGATAATAATACAATAATACTTATTTACAATGTGTCAAAATCATCATCGAAGTTGGTAAAGATTATAATAGTTATGGAAGAAGGTTTTACAAAATTTTAAGTGACCCTTTTTTTTGCCAGTGAGTGTAGATGTATATAAAACATCAAAATCTAATTCAATGACATTTTATTTTGAATATGACGTTAGAAAATTCTGTAGGATTCGATAACGAAACAGAAAAGGTAGAGCCACAGTAGAGAACCTTAATAAATTAAAAATTGTTCATGTAAATCGTGATGAAAATAAAAAATAAAAAACAACACACACAATGATGGTGTATCAAAAACAAGTGCAAGAATTGGAGGAAGGACAATGAAACAAAGGACTCGATTTGCCAGGATCCATATTTCTGTACTGTTCATCGTAATGTGTGAATTAACGAGCCAATATCTCGTTTAAAACACTTAATTTTCAGATAAGGTACGCGTAAACAGAATTTTATTGGATCAAAATGTCGTTTCTCTGTCTTTGTGTTATAGCTATACCAAAAAATATAGTTGAAGCTTTCTTCTTTTCATTTTGTTATACAGTGTGATCTATCAGCTCATCAACTTTGCCAGAAATATGGTGATTCTAAGAAAAATAGGATGTCATATTAACATACACAATGTTTCAAAAGGTATGGACGTAAATTTAAGGCCTTGTTCATTTGTCTTTTCATTAAGTCAAAAATATTTTTGTAAACTTCGTACAGAAATTTGTACAAAAATCACGTTTGAAGTAGGAAAACACTATTGATTTTGTTGATGTAACTTTTGAAATGCGACAGGAAAAGTAGGTTGTGTGAGGTTTATCTGAATCTTTTTAAGATTCCATACTCATCCGTCTGATGTAAATAAGTCTAATTTCTCTGAATCGACTATAAATATGAAGTTAAAATTTGACATAGTTATAATAAAACTTCTGTGTGGATTCCAATAGTTCAACCTTAAAATTGTTTGCCTTTTAGATTAAGTAAAAGTTTGACACCAAAAAAAAACTTTTAATCGCTTTTTTTACAATAAAAGAATAACAATGGAATTTAATTATTATTTATTTATTTAATTATTGACTATTAATTAAATAAAATTTTGTTTTGACTTTACCTCTGTGTCTTCCGATAAACCGGTACAATAAAGATATTATTAATATAAAATGGAATTTATGAGTCGTAGATAAAACGTCGTATTCGACTCGCACACAACGGATATAAAACGCTCGCATGTTTAAAAAGTAATAAACGTCATGCTTGCGATTCATATCTTTAGTTATGTACTTGTCAAATAATATACTATTTTAATTTAACTCTTCATTTGATTTTGACAGGTTTTAGAGGTAGTTTTTTGTACTTATTCCAAAGATGTGTCACACACAACGCTCCTTTTTTTGTTTTCGCAACGAATGCTTTGGCACTGGAATACATTCTTTTGGTTGTAACAAAATTGTGACGTTTGCTTTTTACTGATATTACGATTTTGATCACCGACAGCTTACACATCGTTAACAAAGACAAATTTTTCTTCGAATGACACCACCTTTGATCCGTCAAAGCTTGTCAATAAAAAAACATACCAAATAACTAACGAACAAATAAATAAAAGACCAAACAGTATCAGATACATCGATCCCAACATCGGCTCAAATAAAAACGGAAACAAAAATCGAACGAAACAAAAAATAATAAGAATCACGGGTAGGTAGGTACGTAGAGGGGGAGTTGGCGTGTGAAAGGGTTGTTGCGGCCAGCGTCACACTACATAACATCGACAAACATCTCGCACGGGTTCCCCATAGCTATCTTAAAAGATTGTCTACTACCAGCAATGTCTTTCGACTGGGCGGCAACCTGCGTCCCGCTGCTCTGGTCTGAGCCGTTCGACGACCCGTTCCCGTTGCCTGACGCGACGGGCAGGGCCGAGCGGGGCCCCAGCGACGTCAGGTCGCTGTCCGACGCGCTGCTGTGCGCCGCCGCCGGGTCTTTCAGGTGGTCCGAGCCGTTCGATGAGCCACCTGCAATGCGATACGTACCTTCTCGTTATCTCTTATTCTCTAATTTTTTGTTCTATTTAACTCTCTCGGGTTTTGGCGTAGACTTGCCAACGTCGGTCCGAACTGTTATACGCCAATGATAAAGAATTTTCTGGGTTTACTATGCGTTTATTTTGTATAATTTTGCAAAAAAAAAAAATTAGGAATCTCTCTATTATTTGTTATGAATTCAATGACAAAAAACAACAACAACAAATCTTTTTCCAAATTTAGTAGATGACTTTTTCTGAATCCATTGAAAATTTTCTGACTATTGAAACCTGTAAAGTATTCATTGTATAATAATATTCCAGTGAATATTAGTATAATTTTGCAAAAAAAATTAGGAATCTCTCTACTATTTGTTATGAATTCAATGAAAAAAAAAAAAAAACAACAAATCTTTTTCCAAATTTAGTAGATGACTTTTTCTGAATCCATTGAAAATTTTCTGCTTATTGAAACCTGTAAAGTATTAATTGTATAATAATATTCCAATGAATATACAATTATATGAATATATAACTATAACCCACAATATGTATTCTTAATCTATAAAGAAATTGTCAAATAATATATGTAACTTCAAAATAATTTTGAATGCAGTGATTCAACACCTTGCATATTATAATTGCAACTGCAGTTCACATAACTGTTTGAAAAGGTGTCGCTGGCAAACAAAAATAACCAAATAATAACCACCCTACTTTATATAACCAATAAAATAAGTAATGACCAATTTTCTATTTATTCCATTTCTATTCTCTAAGAGTTTACATTTTTCTATAGGGTTTACAACAGTTCGAACCTAGTTGACTTGTCTACCGTAGAGTTTTCTACAAGGATTTCTTCTCAGGATCTTCGGGTGACAGGTAACACTAACTACACACTATAAATAAACTAGCAGCGTCCCACATAAACTAGCAGGTGTGCAAACAAAAACCGAGAAACCCAGGATGTGCAGGTACAACGCCAAAGCATACGCAATTCTTTAAAGTTATTCAATTCATTTTCATTAATATTCTTTTACAAATAAGAAAAAAACATGATCGAAATTTCCGAATGAGCTACAACAAACAAAATTGCCATTTGCTTTGTGATTTCTACTTCTTGCTATTTTAAATAGTTTAAAAGGTGTTGTTTATGTTATATTAATAGTGTCTCAAGCCATGCATAAATGTAATGCCACGTCAAATCGCACAGAAATCAACTCAACCGATAGATAGAGTTTCTCAGAGTTATTAACTCATTGACCGATAATATTTTGAATTAGTTTTACGTTATAGAAATGTTGATATAATTAAATAAAAATGCAGTTTACTATCTTCAAAAACTTCGGACAGAAAAGCAGTGGGAACATAGCATCAAAACGCAACATCGCACACAATGCACAAACGACTAAAACAAAACTGCAACTCGACAGCGAGATGTGGAATATGTGCGCTCGTTAATTAAACAGAAAATGCATGCAGATTGAAAATTATAAGAAGCTTCTTCAGAGTTGTAGAGTCGAAGTGGGAGTCAAAGCTTGGGAATCAGTCGGGAGTCAAAGTTGGGAATCAGTCGGGAGTCAAACTTGGGAATCACCCGGGAATCAAACATGGGAATCCCACAACCGACTTCAAGCACTTCTTATTAGCACCATAACACCTTCCGCAGAGGTTTATTTACATAGAAAAAGCGTAAAAACAAGCAATAAAAAAAGACTTACCGCTTCCGCTCAAAACAGACTCCTCCCGGTTGTATCCGTAGACGGTATTCTCACTAGCCGTATAGAAGGGCATCGGCATATACTCGAGCGGGTTGTACGTCCCGCTGTACGGCATGAAGTTGGGCACGTTGGGAAGCGGTCCGACCGAATCGGTATCGCCCTGGATCTTCAGGTTGGACATGGCGGAGCAGAGGTCGCCGAATATATAGTAGCACTGCTCGGAGAAGGTGATCTTGTTGACGGTGTGACGTATGAATCCCGCCTTGAGCAGGTGCGAAGCGTACTTCCGCGCCTCCCGCCTGTCCTGGAAGCCGCTGATGCGCGTCAGCATCCAGTCGATCATGTCGGTGCCGATGAACGCGTTCGGTATCGTTATCTTCAGCCACATCCTGTCGCGGATCTCGAGCCCGCTGTCCGGACGCTGCATCGCCTGCGCTATCGCTACCATCGGAGAGTTTATCGTGAGCGGCTCTTCCAAATCTGCTCGGTTCAATGTTTATTTAGTTTATTTAGTAGGTTAGATTCGAAAAGGGTTTTACGACGTTGTGAGGTTAGGTTTGTGGGGTGCTTAGAACTAGGAAGCAACAAAATGCCAGCAACGTAACACAAAATATTATACGAAAATGATATGATTTTTGCGGTTATGTGGATAACAAATTTTTATTTTCCTAAACAAAACAACATAAGCTCAATTTTTTCTTAAATAAATCTGTGAATATCAAATTTTAGTTACGGAAAAAATATATTTTCTAAATTGACCGACCCACGTCAGTTGAACAACTGAATTAAAAATTAATTTTATTGTTTCCACAAAAAAAAAAACACAAATTTGTGTTATTAGAATTGGAAAATTGAAATTTTGTTAATTACTCAAAAACCATACGTATGATGTAAGTTACATAATTGAATGATTTACTTACACAGTTTCCCAAAATCATGACTAGATTTGATGTAAATGTTTTAAATATAACAGTTTTTGTTTAAAACAGTACGTAAAAAATGCATTGATATAAAGAGACAAACAAATAAACAAAAAAAAGCTTTAAGCGCACGTACCACTGTCGAGAAGACACTCACGTTCGTTAGCAGGGATAGTGCTCGTTATCGAGGCGCTAGATACCGTTGAACTGCTCGGGGGCCTCGCCATGGGGTCCCCTCGTACGGCAGTTGTGTGCGCTACCCACGCTCCTAGCAAAACAGACCAACAAAAAAGTTAGAAAACTATAAACACCAATAAACGTTAGGAAAGTTTATTCCCCCGATAAAAATTTACTAACCTGGGTCGATCGGTCTGACAGGTTCCGTCCTAGGTATTGTGAAGTAGCCCTTTGGGTTCGGGTCCCAACACTTGGCGACGACAAGTTTTATAGGCCTAGTAGAACAGAGCGATTAGAGAACATAAAAGAATCAAACAGGTATCGAAATATCGATAAATAATTGTAGATATTGTGTGTGGATGGTCGAAGTACGTACCCGGGTTTTTGGACAACTTCACGAAGGACCCGTACCGCTTCGTCGTTGGACATATTTTCAAAGTTTACATCGTTGACTTGAAGTATCATATCACCTGGTTCGATCCTGCCGTCTATAGCAACAGCACCTCTGCAAAAAAATCATATTCATAAATTAAATCCTTTCTTTCATTTATTTCACCACCACCACTGTAGTTCTGTCAGTTTAGAAAAATTAAAAAAAGTATGTTTAGTATAACCGACAATGGATATCCACTTCCTAGACACAAAAATACTGCAATGGAGCGCCCAATCCATTGCAAAACCTTTGTCAGATGTTATAAACGAGTTCTTGCGTGTAGTGGTACCTGACCAAATGAAAATTGCAAAAATAGTGCCAATATATAAAAAGCACGATCACCAAAATTGCTCAAACTATCGCCCTATTGCAATACTGCCAGTACTATCTAAGGTACTGGAGTCTGCACTCCTAAGCAGACTGTCCAACTTCCTTCAGGCGCAGAAGGTGTTGAGCTCAAACCAATTTGGCTTCAGAAAGGGCAGAAATACCATTGACGCTGTTCGCTCCCTGCTGGACTTCGTGTGGGATGCCATGGAGAACGGAGAAGAATCTCAAGCAGTCTTGTGCGATCTATCCAAAGCATTTGATTGTATACAACATAAGCAGCTTGTTAGAAAATTGGAATGGTACGGAATAAGAGGTCAACTCTTGTCTCTAATTGAATCATACGTGAGCGACAGGAGACAAGGAGTTTACACTGAGGGAGAGATGAGCTCACTACTGACTGTCAAGAGTGGAGTACCTCAGGGATCACTGATGGGTCCAGTGTTGTTCTGTCTGCTTATCAATGACCTTCCAGAGAACATGTCTGCCAGAGCTGTTCTATTTGCAGATGACACGACACTCCTTACCAGGGACGCAGATATCAACACCCTCCAGTCAAAAACTGTCTCAGCATTATCTGAAGCTAAGGAGTGAAATGAATGAAATGAAATAATAAGCTTCACAAACAAGCGGAATACGACTATCCAGGCTTCTTCCAACAAAACTGCTTGGTGTCACCCTTGACTCACGTCTCACCTGGTTGGGTCACACAAATGCTCTTACATCAGCTCTTTGTACAGCAACATATGCTATTAGAAGAGTGAGACAGATTGTCGGGAGAGATGCGGCTGTAATAACGTATCATGCACTATTCCACTCAAGACTAAGTTATGGGTTAGAATTGTGGGGAGAATCAGCCCACTCTATAAAGATATTCATCTTGCAAAAGAAAGCTGTCCGTTCTATAGAACAAGCCAGCTGGTCGACAGGCTGCAAACCACTATTCCGAAAATTCAAAATAATGCCACTGCCATCTGCATATATTTTTAAACAAATACTACATGCAAAGAGTGTTAATCAGACCACCAAGATAGAAGTGAAACAACAAGCCGAATGCTACGAAATGCAAGAGACATTACCACACCCTTCCATCGTATAAATACAACTGCCAGCCAGCGTCGGCATTTGGAGCTATTTAATATGTTACCTGCCTGAGTAAAACGCCAAGGAAACTAAAAGCAGATCTCAGAAACCTGCTGACCGACAAAATCTTCTACGACGTTGAAGAATTCAGGAAATACATGAAAAATGAGATAGACTAAACTTTTATTGTATCTTCAATGGATATATTTCCCTGTTACAAATGTATTTTGGTGAAATAAAGTTTATCTATTTATAAACTTAATGATTTTGTTTTCAATGTGGAGCAAAATTGGAGAAACCACAAAAGGAAAGATAAAACACTCACCCTTTCATAATAGAGCCCACGTAGATCCCGCCGTCGCCACCTTTATTGCTCTGCCCTACGATGGAGATCCCGAGAAAATTGACGGTGTCCATGTTTAACGTAACGGTGATGATGTTGAGGGACATCGTGGAGTCGGTTATGCTGGAGTACGAACTGGTCCGCGACATAGCCTGCATCCTTTGCTTCCTGCGACGCTGCGGACGTTTCCTATTGCCTACGTGGAGCCTGCTGACGCTCGAGCATTCCGAGAGTGCCGTGTGCCTCCCGGTCGTCTCCGACACGAAACTGGTCGTCTCCAGGTCCGAACTGACAATCGATTCCGTCTCGTATAACCTAGAAAATTTTTTTTGTTATAGTTTTATGTCTCAAACAGGTCTTGTTCAAAACTAGAGGTAATCTAACGGTAACAGTAACAGACTTTTCTTGGAAATCCATAACACCTATAATAAAACATACCGTGGTAAATGTCCGTTAATCCTAGAAGAATATTTGTGGTGTCGTCTGCCTTGCCGCGAACTGATAATACTCTCAGTATCCGTACATAGAGACTCCGGAGCCTGCGGCGGGTGCCTCTGTTCCGACGGCATCGTAACGCTGTCGGTACATTGCGATCCACCGTCCGATTGGTTGGACCCGTCGGCGGACACCAACTGAAAACGAGCACGATAGAACGACGCGTCAATCAATGTCAAGTCTGACGGCTTACCCAACTGACAACACGGCCATTGAAGCAGGGCAGATGTGCGCTATCGTCTATGATCTCTTCTTTGACGACGCTAGAACAAAAATCGTGACATTTCAAGAAACAATCACGCATCGTAAATCAAATCAAATGTCAAAAGCAGCATTGTTTTGTTCTTTAATGGCGACTGATGATAAGATTTTATTGATATTTTCGTTTGTTTCGGTGGGTGGAGACTGGAAAAACGGGTTGGCGCTGTAGGAGTTGCAAAGGGGTAAGAATATTTGAGAAAACAAACCCGAAATCGTCGTCCATCGACTTAAAGAAGAACTTGTAATTGGGCCTGTTGAGGACATTTTTAAAGTCGGCTAGGGTCACTTTTTCCGGCGAGATGGGGATTTTGACCAGATACGGGGTCTCTTCGTCGTCTATGTGATATATTACTTTCGTTTCGTCCATCTCGGCCGTCCAATTTGCGCGAAATTCACGAAAAACGGCGAAAAATAACACTACCAGAACAACATGGCCGCACAACACAAACTCGGATCATCCCCACCCAAACGGAACCATTCAGATATCAACCCGCCTCCGCAAACTATATCCCATTTTATTCTCTTAATTTACCTAATATTTAAAACAAATAACCAAATATAATGCCACAAAACTCCTCAATCTAACATCTTTTTCGTAATTACACCATGAAATAACTAAAATAAAACAATAATTTCTTTTTAATTCCCCGTTGAGTACGTTCGGATATAGCTGTCGTTGTGGTTCGTGAAACTGTCGCGTGGCGCTGCGGTCGGTAATTTAGGTCAATCTGGTTGGTGGTTGATTTTTTCCGAATAGTAAAAGAAAACATTCTTGAGTAGCGTTTGAAAGGTATCATATGGTATTGAAATCCTGGCTACCTCTAAAATTTCGTTACTTCGCCTATCGGTAGAAGCAACGTTATTGCGGAAAGGTACCCGACCGTAAAATTGCAAAGGCGAATAATCTCTGGTTATACCTCAGTGGCTAACCTAACCAAACTTTTACCATGGACGTCCACAGGTTTGGGAATATACCAGAGAATAAATTGGGCCTCAGCGGCGAAGTGAGAGAGTTGAAAATAGGGCAGAGTTTCACGAATCCCAAAGGTGTGGCCTTCCACGCTATTAAATGTACGTTAAAGAAAATATTCGGTACCGAAGTATTCACCTGTCGATTGTATAGTATTTGGTCGGTTTAAAGGGGTGGTGTTGATTTGTGTTTGTTTTGCAGATGATTTTAAACCGATGTCTGTTGACCCGAGCAAGATAGCTACTTTGGACGTTAGCAATACCAATCAAGTAACGATGACGGTACCCCATTTAGGTATGTACGATATATAGGTCGATTCTTTATTATCTGTACATCGATAGAGCCTTATTTGGTTACATTTATAAGCGCTTGTAAATTTAGAAAAGGTTGCTTATAGCACAACAAGTCTAAATAATGCTATTATGAATTTGTATATTTTTGTTTGATTTAACTTTTTAAAATGTTCTTTTAAGAGAAAAACAGTTACAGTAATTTTTGTTCATAAAATAATATGCACAATTATAAATATAATCTTTGAGCTATTCAATATAGATGTCAAAAGATAAAAAGATTTCTTCTTTTACCTCACTTCGTTAGCGAAAAAGTCAATAAATCAAGAACAAATTCTGTTTTCAACAAAAAACTTATTTTAGTATATTATAATGCAAGTTTTATAAGACAAAAATTGGCATGCGAGTTGTTTTGGAACGAGTGTGCCAATACGTCTTATAAAACGAGTCTTATATCTTATTTTTTGTACTTTGCGACATTAATTTTCTAATATTTTCTATTACAGACGGCGCAGGAACGCCCCAGACCGTCTTCAAGGGCTCGCAAAAGCCCTACAGTAAAGAATGCGTCCTGATAATCGACAAGATCACCGGCGAAGTAACCCTAGAGAAGCTAGCGACCAACATCCAAGTGAAAAAGACGCGCACCGAGAGTTTCCGAGCGGAAAACCCGCCACGACCACCGCCGACAATCGTCCCTGCCAAAGGGTCCCCGGCGGGGGGCCAACGCACCTCCAGCAAGACCCGCGTGACGAGCGGGGGCCGCCGCGCCGAACGCAACATAACCCAAATAACCCATCTCGTTCCGAAGCATTCCCCTCTGCAAGCAAGTCCGAACTATCCGTCGCCAAAACGGGAACTAATGAACATGCAAAACGACAATCCGAACGCCCTGGCGAGCCTTCCGATGATCGGAATGGACGATTATTCGGATAATTTACCTAGTTTACCTAGTTTACCGACGAGTAATACTTTGAGTCAACCGGCGCCACCTGTCGTCCAAAGTCGGCTGGAGAAATCGCCGGTGTTGTTTACGAATTCCGATCACGAGGCGAACGGGGTGGAGGAAATGAGCGATAGTTCTTCTTCGAGTAGTAGTAGCGATTCGGATTCGGATACCGAAATTACGGGGGCCGCGCTGGTTCCGAAGACAAACGGGCACTCGGCGAACGGCGTCGGGGCGACGCAAAAAGTGACGCAGGCCCATCTGTTGAACGAGGATCTGTGCCTTTCCGAATCCGGGTCGGACTCAGATTGATTACGTCGAGATTATGATGTGTTTTTATTTGATTATCTACTTGTTTACGTGTATTATAATGTATAAAAGATTTATGTATACTGTTTGTAAGGTAAATATATGAAGCTTATCGTGGTTTGGAGTTTTAATTGGTGTTTTTTATAGTATTAAAGTTAATACTGAGTGTATACGATTCCACGGAAACTACTAAAGATGTCGGAACGAAACTTAGAGCTGTAATTTTAACAAAATAGTTAAATAATAATTTAAAGTAGAGGAAATTCTGAATAATTTATGTCTATGACACTTTTTTGTAAAATTAATAGTTTAGCTGTATGAGCAAATTCTATTTGATCGAGATCGGTGGTGTCTGCATTAATATAAAGCTAGTTAACCAGGATTTGACGGATAATTCAATTCTAATGACAGTAGGTAGTGTCGAATGCTGATGTTTTGACAAGACCAGTTAATAATACCAATAAATGTATCTTATCTTATCAACACGTAAAGATATAAACTATTAACTCATATTTAGTTTTCAATATAATACAGTAAACCCCAGATATCTTATATAAAATATAACGTTTATTTATACATAATTACATACAATAAATACAAAAATTTGTTATACAAGGAACTACACAAACCACAATATCTTAAAGGCACTTAATTTGATTATTGCTCTTACAACGATACGTTCATAATAAAATTTTATAACAATTGCACTTTTTTCTTAACTCTAAATTTGAAAACTCTGGGCAGGCAGTTTATTGTCATACTTTACGACCCATCACAGAAAATTTAATAATTTTTTCGTTTCTCATTATTGAACATTATTGGAATCCAAATATTCTAATACAATTTTGGCCAGCTGCGCTTTGTTCCCCAAGAACAAGTTATTTCGTTTACCGTAGTTGTACATCTCGTCGTGGTATCTGACTATTAAAGCTGATTCAGTTGCACGCATTTTATGGATGTGATCTTCCGAATACAAGAGGAACATCTCAAACAGGTTCCCCTTGTTTTTGTGCTGTTCCTCCAGTATGCCGGTAATGTCGAGATCTAGTTTTACGATTGGTAACGTGGACTGATGTTGTTTTCGGGCTATAGCAATAAATTTAAATAATTTGATCAAGTTTTTCTTACTGAATTTTTAAGTAAACAAACCTTTTACATAATCCCTTCCATAGAACGAAATATAACCGTATTCTTCTCTATCGAACTGGCCGATGCTCTTATGCACCTCAATATGCTCGATCTTGGTCACCTTCGGATTATACTGCCGGAACGGTATCGGACAGAACACTTGATAATCAATTATCGTATTCATCCTAACCTAAAAAAATCCCCAATTTGAGGTTAGGTCATAAAATAACCTCAAAAATCCACTCACCCGATTCAAAAACTCGACGGTAACTTGCGCGTATACATCCAGAACCAACATAAGACTATCCAAACCTAATTTTTTCAACGATAAGTCAACAAATGCGAAATTTAACGAAGGATTTTGTTGAATTGTTATCGGTACGTCGGAGATTGGTAATCGAACGGAATTCCAAGCTATTTTCGTGTCTTCGCTGTGATAACGTTTCGAAATCTCTAACGCAGTTTCTTTCAGTCGCTTAAAAACATCGGTATCGCCTTTACTCGAGGAGTTATACTGGTAGATTAGGACGAACATTAAAACGATTTTATCCCGTTTATCCATTACGTTTGGTACGAAATTGGTTAGGAATTTCATTGCTTCGGATATTTCGTGCTCTTGGATCGGTAGGAGTATGAAGATTTTCGAGTTTTCCGTTGTGTATGGTTTAGTTAAGAATTCGACAAGCCCCAACGGTTTGCAAACCTCAAAACGTTTTATAACCTCTTTCCCCGTGTGCAAGTCCCGGAAAGCTAAATCTAACTGATAATCTAAACCGCGGCTTAGTTGGAACGTACGATACCCGTTTATTAGCCGACTAAATAAGAAATCGTTCGGTTTTTCTTGTAAAACCTTTTCGACAATCGAGCTAATTATTTTTTTAATATCGTCGAGATCCGCTTGACTGTGTACTCGGATATTCGTAAAATCGTCCGGAGCGAACAAGTGCGTCATATTAAAATAAAAACTATTCTGCAAATCAAACCTAGTAGCCGGGCGTGAGCCAACTTTGACCCCCGCTGGCCAAGATTCCGTCAAATCCTTCGATAAACCCCGAATTTCATCTCTCACGCGTTTCAAGTGCTCTTTCGAGAAAAACGCGTGCAATAAATAAAAATCTTTACTACCGATTATCGGATAAACGCTAACGGAATTTCTAAAATTCTCGTCTTTACTCAACGAATACAGATTTTCGGATAGCTCGAAGTGACGTACCTTAAAACTTTTAATCGTACGAGCTTGCACGTTACTCTGGCAGTTTAGCTTCGTACTATAATGCACGCAGCGCCCCAAATTCTCGCTATCGTCTTCGGAAACGGCGTTTTTCACGCACCAATCCAAGTTGCGTTTCATCGCGGCTATTACCGAGTTACTAAACAAAATCCCCGCGTCTAAATCGCAATAACTTCCGCCTTTTACCGGGGTGCCTAAATAAACGTTCAAACTAACGCTGATTTTCTCGGCGGTTTCTTTTAACGTCCTCGCGTTTAAATAATTATGATCGTGCATCAAAAAATAATAATCGTACTCATCAGGAAAAGTATCGCCGATGTATTTGATGATCTGGAACGGCCTGTACGTATGTTTGGTGTTCGTAAATCCGACAATCCCGCTCAAATTAAACTTGTTGCGTAGGTTTTGTGAGGCGGTTATAAAGAATTTGACTCTATCGACGAGATGTTCAGTTGTTTTGTTGACGTGCACCGCTTGGGTGAGGATTTTTTCTTCCGATGATAAAACTCCGACGAATAGTTTTTCTCGTATCCCCAATTCCGTGGAATAGTACCTTGGTCTGACAAGTTTACTCTCTTTTGCGGGTGTTGGTTTTCTGGTAGTGTTTTGGATTTTAGGAGCTGGTTGGCTTTCGACCGAATGAAATATGTGGTCTAAATTTTCCTCTTGAGCCCATTTGCAGGTGAAACCGTTGAAGTTTAACGATACGAACAGTCCTAAGGCGATTCCGAATATCAAGTAGCCATTATTATGCAAAATCTTGAAGATGTACTTCAAAAACATGTTTGCAAGGGAGGTTATGGTGTATAAAACTTGAGGAACTAGACGCACAATTGATTCTTTGATCACATCGGTGGATTATTCTGGCATTATTTGATATCTTATCGAAAATAATAGTTAAAAAGTCTGGTGGTTTATGAACTATTGTTTATGTTTGTAATTGACACATCTCAGCTGGTAATAGGTTAGGTTAAAAATAGTTCTCAAGGTTGGTGTATGGCGGTAGAGGGCGACACCGTTCATTTGAAATTATTCAATTCAATAATTTGAATTTTATCTATTCAATAGCTTATTATCAAATTTGGACAAGTGTGCAGTTACAAACAAACTGGATTTTGTTATGGAACATATATAGTTGTTATGCACACTACACACTTTCAAACAAATTAAATAAAATACAAAATACTTTTTATTTTTATTTGAAAAGTCAAAAAGAGACAAACCCCTTAATAATAACATAACGAAAAAAAAAACAATAAACTATTCCTGTAATGTATTGCTATGACAAAAACAAAGTTTTTAAAACTAATATCTAACACGTTTAAAAAAATATATGTTCCTTATAGTTATATAGATAGTAGCTTAATGTACATTATGTTGATAATAACTTATCAAATTTATAATATACTTGCAGTTATTATATATAATTGTAAGAATAATATATTTCCCTAATAATATTTTAACGCTAGAACACTTTAAAGTTTGGTATACATGTCACTTAACTATATTATGCAAAGTAACGATAATAAAATATGGTTTAAAAACTAACAGACTTTTCTTCCTATGAATTTTATGTGTACTCAGATGGCACACAAATGATGGGAACTCTGAAACAAATTTAAGATTACGATACCACCTAAGAAGCAATATAATATATAATATGAAATGATTTTACACAAATATGGTTACAAAAAAATATAAATGATAAAAAAATATAGAATACTTACGATATAAAGTTCCCATCAAAATTTACACCTTTTTGGGGTAATAATAAAAGACATAGGCCGGATAAAATTCATTTTCCTCAAACTTGACAATAACATCTCCGTCTGGCTTCATAGCAGTATCGGTCCCTTGATCAGGTAAGGGCATATCCTGGTAGCCTATGCACGTTTTCCCGACGAGCACATACGCCAGAATCATGACTCGAGTGCCACGTTTATCGCCAAAGTTGGTAGCAAATCCGGCGCGTGGCGTAAAATTAACTCCCTCGCCGAATCGAGTACCTTTATGTTCTCCGTGCCGACCCCAATCGAAGTTATCCTCGAAAATACCTTCCAGAGAGTCTTTAGTGGTACCGTGGAACAACTTCATGGTTTTTACAGGGCCCTTCTTCGCCATCTCTTCTCGTTTGAGCAGGAACTCTCCCAACATGAACGGATTTTGCAGTCTACGTACTCTGCTTATCGGGAACTGGCACGTCTCGCGAAATCTTGCGACCAGTTCTTTGTATTCGGCAGTGGATTTCGGAACGTTGACTTCGTACCAAGGACTTTCCCCGTAGTCTTCCGCTGACCAGTTGTAAGCTTCCGGTTGTTGTAATATTGCGTCCAGGAAATCACCTTCGACTTCTTCGTCAGATTCGATCGGATATATATCCAGTGCCGGATTTAAGGGAGGGCTGACTGGGCTGCAGCCCAGGGGCCCCCACCAAAAAGGGGCCCCCACCAAAATATAACAACACATATATATTAAAAATAAAGCTGCACAGGTGACCAAAAATAAAACCAGCACCAAAAGTATTAACACTTCTATTGAAATCATGTGTATAAAGTACAGAGTGATCTACAATGACGAAGGACAGGTTGAATTTCCAGCCACATTGATTAATTTTATTTTTATTTTATTTTATTAATATTATTTTATTTATATTATTAATTTTATCTTTCATTAATTTTATGTTGGTAATGTTTGCAAATGACAGCTATTATTTTTGTTCAGTGGCGTACGTATTCGTTCTTGTATAGGGATTCTTAGGTAATCGTATAAATTGAAACAATGAGGGTGTGGAAGTCTTTTAGCGTTGGTGAAGACATTGGACATGAATAAAACTTTAACAAAAGAGCATATTTTAAAACTACTGTGTATTTCATAAATACAATATGTATAACAAATATAATCGAATATAATAAAAATAATATACCAAATAATAAAATCCTCCCATATGTAATCAAATGAAAATAACCCGTTATTAGATACATATTTAGTCAAATAAAAATCATCTCTCATATCTTAAATCAAATAAAATAGTATTTATTACAAATTAAATGCCAAAGAGATATCATAACCTGTATGGCATACCATCTTAGTAACACTAAATACGTGGCGGGAAATTCAAACTGTTCTTCATCATTTTAGATCATCCGTTAGAGTGATCAACTCCCTATTTGAGCGGGCAGTCCTGAATTTTGATCACATGTCCCGACTGATAAAACGTCCCGAATTTTACGCTTTTACGAAAATGAGCTTCATTTATAACAACATATTAGCGTATTTAGTTGGTAGCCTAAATAGTAAAAAACTCATTAACTTTTATGTGGAAATACAAAAATATACAAAAAATGAAGAATCGACTATATATTCCTGAGAAGAACAGAACTGCTGTAAGTATATAGAAATTTAGTCAGTCACGATTGACCAAATTCTATATTAAATCTTGTTGACAATATACTGTCTTTGCGTTCATGATTGTAGGTATTACATAGAAAAAAAGGTATTTCTAGTTATAGAAATGCAGCACATGATTAATCTGTTTTCGTAATTTAGTCGAACTGATGTTAATTGATTTTAAATTTGGTAAAAAATAGTTAAAAAAAACTACTGAAAACCAGCTGCACTACTCCATATAAAACAAACTGAAAATTGTTATTATCAGGTTGCAATTCAAATAAAAACAATTATTAACTTCATTGGGTCTGAAAAATCATATTTCACTCATATTTTTAGACGTTCTTCTTAAATCTATAAAAAGATTTATGCTATGAATAAATCGTAAACAACCGAAAATCCAATGCAATTTTAGAAAAAAACGTCTGTTATTGGAAATCAGTGGAAAAAAAGGTCGGATAGAACATTTGTTTTTGTTAGTTTTTATTGGATGGAATAACTACTTAAGATGCAAATTTGTTGTTTCAACTATTCATAATATATTATATACCCCCCCCCCGGAATCGCAGCGTCCGCCCTTCGAGTATTAAAAAGTTGTCACCCCAGTGTAAAGTGGCGAAGTATATTTGACATTTTAGGTGTTTACAATCAAGTAATGTTCTTATATGTTTAAGGATCACTGGTGCATATTTTCTAGAACCCCACAGCTTTTGTACTCAAGGGCCCTCACAGCTTTTTCTGGCTAGGGCCCCCACAGCTTTTCAGCCCAGGGGCCCCCACAGTCCTAAATCCGGCACTGTATATATCCGGGTTTTGTTTGCTGCTGTACCAGGACATTTTCACGCAGAGAATGACCACTAAACTTGCGAATGATAATTTAATAATAAATTATCTGGTATATATAGTTGTAATTGTAAAGGAAGTACCTATTTCCCGATGCAGTACTATGCAGTTCATTTAATCTGTTTATGGTGAATCGCGTTGTCTAACGAACTAGGGGAATGCCATTCGGAACACACATATTACATGTTTGCCAACTGATAAAACAAAAGTTTTTAGTTCTTTGTATGTACTCCGCGCCTAGCATCTTAGAAATGAATACTCGAGTGTAGTTATGGTTGCATATCCGGTATGCAAGCCACTAATGTGACAAAAAACGTATAGATAATTAGATAATTAAACAATTACACTATTTATAGAAAGTACAACATTCCGAGGTAAAAGTTGTACAGTTTTTACAGGTTCTAACAATTCAGTGGCTATCAGGATACCATAAAATGTGGCAAAAATGGCTATAACTCGTCTATAATTTTGAATTTTTGAAACCTGTTGCTATAGGCGTTATTTATATTTAAAGACAGTACAGCTATTTTTTTAGTTATTCATCGTACAGATTGTATTCTACAGGGTGTAGGAGAATAGCTATTAGCAAACTTTTGGGGTGCCTTAATTAAAACAACCCCAAAAGTTAAAACAATTATTATTAAATATTCAATAATAGTATTCAGGGGCGCGTTATTCCATGGGAAAAATGGGCATTTCGCTGCTGTGTGTACTCGCGAATCGCGGATTTAGCGCCCATTTCTCCTAATTTTTCGCGAAAAATCGACGTACGACGATATTGCCGCTTGAATTCCATTGAAAAAAAATTTTTAAGAAATTTTTCCCGAAGATTACAAGCCTTAACTTCTCAAAGCATTCCAGGAGAAGCAACAATGGGTGCACAACCGCGGCATTTATGGCTCGAATAACTATTCTTCAATGCATAGGCGGTCCTATTTGTTTATATTTTGTCCAGTTTTCGTATTATTTTCCTTCAATTTGAGTAAATTTATGGATATCGGTTTGGGAGTGTACTACTCGGGTCGCCATGATGACGGATCATCTTTTATAAGCTATAAATTAATTAGGTAATTAATAAATTACCGTAGTAAGAATAAGAAATTTAACTTTAGAGTAGTTAAACATGTTTTTTTGCAATAAAAGAAACTATATCTAATATTGTACGAAACTAATGAGGAACCGTTGACTAAGTTAGAAGAGAAAAACTGTATGAATTCTTCGAAGATTTTCGGTCAACACATTTCCTATTTTTGAATTCTATTTTGTAAAGATGAATGCTCTAAAAGTCGCAGTTTTTAAAATATTTATTTGTTAATAATACCCTTTATTTATTCAGATAACATATTTTACTTGCAAATACATTTTGATTTTTAACCTAGTTATTAGTTATTTTGTAATTCTTAAGAATAATTAATCTGTTGTGACTAATTATGTATGTACTTATATTAAATTTTGTTGCAAAAAGGTCAATAATTTACCTATTATTTATGATTTTTGTTAATTGTTCCGAAATGTTATATTAGTATTATTAGTATATATTATTTTTGTATAAAAAAGTAATTCTTCTCAATTCAGCATTGTATATGGGGGCCAACAAGTTCAATTGCCCAGGCTTGGTGCACAACATTATATATCGTCCACAATTATTATTGTATATATTATATTATATAAATATTATATTTATTACATTAAATATTATATTAAAAATGAAAATGTTTAACGACATATATTGTCAAATTAATATTATAGGTTAATAATATGGTGATATCCAGGCGGGATGTAAATTTTTAAATAAATCAAAAATTACAGCCACAACCTGGATTTGAACCAGGGATAGGCCTTGATAGCTCAGATGGGAGAGCATTGTGCTAGAAACGCAGAGGTCCCTGGTTCAAATCCAGGTTGTGGCTGTAATTTTTGATTTATTTAATAATTTTTAAAAAGCCACATCTCCATGATTAGAGCCGAATCATTCTGTTATTTGGGAATATAGTGGACTACGTAGGACGGGTAAAACTCATCTTCTTCGAACTTTACAATGACCGCCTCGTCGTCTCTAGTTGCCGTGTCACAGCCTTCTGCAGGAAGTTTCATACATTGGTATCCGAAACATAATTCTCCAACAAGCACGAGTGCCACTATCATCACTCTGATACCATCTTTCTCCCCATAGTAGTTCGCATACAGTGGATATGGGGAAAAACTGACTCCTTGCCCGTACATCGAACCACGCCATAGCTTCCAATCAAAATTATTTTCACAAATTCCATTTAGCGCCTCTCTAGTGGTTCCGTGAAACAACATCCTGGTTTCCATCGACGGTATCTCTTCTGACATCTTCTCTCGTTTCAGCAGGAACTGCCCCAGAATGAACGGATTTTGGATTCTATCTATTTTTAATATATCAAATGGATCATCTCTGTCATACCGTCTGCGTATTTTAGCCCGGACATATTCGTATTCAGCACTGTTCTCCGGAACGGTAATTGTGTGCCATTGGTTTCTGGTATAGTCTTCTGGTGACCAGTGGGAAGCTTCCGGTTGCTGGAATATCGAAGAGACTGTTAACCACCTAACTATGGGATTTTCAAGTTATTACAGCACCACTGTTTGATCCTCTTGCTGAGTATTAATATATGAATATGTGGTTTCTTGGTGCTAAAGGTTAGGGAGTTTAGTATTCTAAATACCGGTACCTATTCAGTTAGCTCTGAAGAAGCGAGCAACATGGTTCGCGAAACGTCAGCATTTAGAAATCTTGACACACGGCATAACCGCAGGAACCAATTTATTTTCTAAATGATTCTGGCCATGAAATCCTACGTACTTAATTAAATATTTTATTTAGAAAAACTCTAAATATAACAACATCATCTGGAAGCGATGTTATATTTATGTATTGGAGCATTTATAGCAAAATATTGAATATAAAGTATTACTCATAAACAAAGTTTATGATTTTAAGAGATTCTCAAGAAATATTAATTTTCAGTAAAGTAAATTTGGTTATCTTATTCTATTGAACATGAAAACATGAATAAAAACAATATGGGGTCCACAAGAAAAATGTTTGGCGAAAAATTATATCGATAAATAATTGAAAATAAATATTTTTAACTCAGAAAATAAAAAAAAATAACATGCCCTACAAATTATAATTAATTGGTACGCTGCCAAACAAAATAGTCAACATATGGAACAAATAATGATGCAATAGACTACTTCAAGGTCGATTAAAAATAAATAAATACGAAACAAATGCTGGCCAACCTTACTGACCCACCTGTAATATTGCCTCAAGCAAACTACTACTTCCGTTATGCTCTAATTTGCATAGATACGGGTTTTGAGTTGTGTGCTCTGCCATATTTTCACAAGAACTAAATTGTGCGCTGTTGCACTGTTGACAAGTAATTTTCAACTTTGCTTTGTACATATTATGAGTCATTGTTGTCTTGTTTCCTAATGTGCGTAAATTCCCTTCCAATCAGATATCGTTGAATAAGTTGTTTTTCTACTTGCGAAATATTCTGCAAGAGTAATTATATTGCCAATGGATTATTGTTGAGCTCTAAAAAATCTTTACGATTTTGGCAAAAGATACAAATTTGCCATAAGTCAATTAAATTAAAAAAAATAATACAAAATTGTAAGACGTATTTGTGTTATTATTTTTCAAAATATCAAAATTTGTAAGAAAAATAATGCGTTGCCATTGGAAATTATTCCAATTCCAAATTAGTAAATCCACCAACTATGTACAAGGGAAAAAAGGTAACTTTGCTACAAACAACCTTCTTAAAGTTGTAAATTGATATGTAGGTCACCTTCAGCACAGAATCCTTACTGTAATCTCAAAACTCTCTTTTTTTCACAAACTATTCCGTTTTTAATTTATCATCAAGAGTTAGATTACTCTGTAATATACATATAACAGTTTTTTGCTGATACAAAAAAAAATTATAATAATAGTAACCAAGGTCAAGGACGAGAGCAAATTATACAACGATTACGCGATACACTATCTGAACGTAACACTGAAATTTCTGAATCTGTTGTAAAAGTTTATCGTCCAAAGTTATCTCGGGGCTTATTTATAACATCCGTGTAATAAGAACTCGTTCCATTCGAACAGTAATTCTTTACTAACAGAGCAAAAATGCAGGCCGTTCAATTCGATGCCGTACGAAAAATTGTGCAATTAACGCAAAGGGATATTCCTGAAATAACACAGGACAATCACATTTTGATTAAAGTTGCTTATGCTGGAATTTGTGGTACTGATCTTCATATTATACAGGTAAATAAAAATAATTTAGGAATGTTTCATTTCAGGGTTATACTGGATGACCCACGCTATAGTTAAATACTTGAGTTTAGTATGACTTCCGGTTTTTCCGGAAATGACGTCATCATTGAAATTTTACATGCCCCCCTATATTATGTCATCATAGAATGTCATCCTGATTGAAAATATAATACAAATAATATAAGATGCCTTATAAAATTTCAATTATTACGTCACTTCCGGAAAAACCGGAAGTTATTCTAACTTCAAGAGTATCTAAAAATAATCAATTTTTTGTCGATTACTACTTAAAATATCATTAACGGCTATCATTTTCAGGGAGAATTCCCTTGTAAGAATGGGACCGTCATCCTTGGGCATGAATTTTCAGGAACAGTTGTCAAAGTTGGCAGTGCGGTCAATCAAGTCAAAGTAGGGGACAATGTCGTTGTGGACCCTAACAAGTAAGTACAAGTTTAAAAATAATTTCTATTGTAGAAAATGATTGTCAAAAAATTGGTAGTTGCAGGTCTTTTTTTAAAACTACATAAATATTACTTACACTTTTGCAAATATTCTCTTAAAAAATTGGTCAAATAATAACTAAAACCATAGTTATGTACAAATCTACTCAACGTTTGTGAGTAGATTTGTATTCAGTACAAAAAACAACCAACAATATCCATGTTTTGTCATGAAAACAAAAGCAATTATTGCTTATTTCTGTTCATCAATACCGGATTTTTCACATTCAAAATGGCAGACAACTTCTAGATAGCACAAATCAAAAAACCCATATGAAACTTCTTACCCTAGTGAATGATATTTGGGCATTCCTGATTCTAAATCTGTAGTCAGGTTTTCAAAATTTAAGGTAACGGATCCATTGTGGCGTCCAAAATTTGACAAAAACCTTGAATTTCATATTTTGAGGCCTAAAAATTAATAGCACGAATTTTTTCAGTGGTTGCCAAGTGTGTGACTTTTGCCATATTGGCAACCCGCACTTCTGTGAAACTGGCAGCCTCCAGAATACCATAGGGATCTACAGGGATGGAGGTTGGGCCCAGTACTGTTTAGTACCGGACGTTCAAGTGACCAAATTGCCGGACAATATCCCGTTGGAACATGGTGATGATTTTCACAAAGAAAATCCCACAATTTTTTATTATTATGGTTTATTTTGCTTCCTGTTCCAGCCGCATTGTGCGAGCCCTTGTCTTGCTTAGCTCACGGGTGGGACAAGGTGTCCCCGTTGACTGTAGGCCAAGAAATTTTGGTGACAGGAGCTGGAATTATTGGAAATCTTTGGGTGGTGGCATTGCACCTTCAAGGGCATAGGAGAGTGACCGTGTCTGAACCAAATGAATTCAGGAGGAATCAATTGACCAAACTAGGTAGGTCTTGCAATTTTTTTTGGTGTGAGCACACCAATAATTATCTATTTTCAGAAACTGGGTATGATGCAATAACTCCAACTGAACTAGAATTAAGAAAGAACAAGGGTATCAAGTATGATGTCGTCATCGATTGCAGCGGTTATGGTCCAGCAATAGAAAACGCCATCCATTTGCTAAACCCTGGTGGAAAATTATGTATATTTGGTGTTGCTTCACCCCAAACTAAAATCAGGTCAATTTTGTTTATTTCTCAAGAACTTCTTGTGCTTTGTATGAATAGCAATTATATTAATGATTTCCTTGTAGTTTATCGCCTTATGATGTATTCTCAAGAGAATTGACCATAGTGGGCGTGAAAATTAACCCTTTTACGTTCCCGAAGGCTTTAGGATTATTGGAAGCACTTGGAAACAGGCAAGTCGACTGAAAAAATGAAACCACTTACTGGAAAGTTAATAACTTATATAATTGTTTTTAGGTATTTGGAGTATGAGAGGTTAGGTGTCAAGACTTTTGGACTGGATCAGTTTGAGGAAGCGTTAGCATGCTTGAAGACCGGCGTCATAGCTAAAGCAATGTTTAAACTGTAAACTAGAATGTACAATTTACTCAAATGTTTGACTATGAATTAATGTAACTTCATAGTATAGAAGAGTTATTAAATATATTACAATGATTTAAAGTTTACGTTTTTATACTAATATATAAGCATCAAATTTTATGTATATACTACTCAAAAAAAACACTTTTTTGAAAACGTGTAACAAAAAACACTACAATAAATTACTTTTATTTGTATATTGTTTCAATGATACGTATCATAATCTACTGTAAAATAACTTCTTATACATTTTGCATCGGGCCCATAATATTATCCGTTACCATACGTGCCGTTACGGCCCTGCCCTCCAACTGTCATCAATTTAAAATTTCCAACTCCCAAGGCCGTTTCCAGATAACATGAAAGTTAGGTTAAGATGGCATCGGAGGAGAAATTGTTCTTTCACAAAACAGTTCAGCACCTAGCCCGATCCCTCGCCTGCATCAAGAACACACCATGGGAAAAGGTAGATCAATAAAAACTATAAATCAAACACAAATTTCAACCAAAAAACTCGACTTTCATCCAACAGGAATTGCAAGGTGGTCTGACCTATATATTGACCTTTGATACACCACTTTATCGAATTGTTTTCAACAAAATTCGGGGTAAAGATTTATTAAGTCTTCTAATATGTTCCTTCTTACAGGTCAATACATTATTTACGCTATGCCCGAAGGAGACGGCGAACGGTGTGTTCCGTTTGTCGTTACGAGATCAGGATGCGATCATAGCGTTGGGGATCTATTTTTTGGAGTCGAGGCTTCAACATCAAGACAGAATTCTTCCTTATTTGCTGAGGGTTGCGAAAGGTTTAGGGAAAGTCGTATGGGGCGACGAGATCCAGCAGATTAACGGAGTCGATCGTAAGTATCGATTTTAGGTTATGGTTGGCGGTTTAATTACGCGTATCCTTGAAGACGGGTTTTTAATTATCTATTATGTCATTTTACGGCGTGCACTTGCCAATTTAGATAATTGTGATTGGCGTGTTTTGCGAGCGATCGAGTAATACGTGCCATTAAAGTTGATTGTAAAGGAATTTGCTTTTAGACTTTTGTTTTATATAGAAAAATGTTGGATTGTGATAGATATGTCAAAATGGGAAGGTATTTATGGATCTTGGAATGCAAGATCCAATCTGGATCCAATCTAATCTACGTTCTAGATAAATAGACGACATAAAATAATATTTATTATTATTTATCTATGAATTTTATTAAGTACACAATAAGTACCATCTTTGTTTTGATATATTTTATATATCATAACTTTTGCTAATTGCGTGTTCATAGTTTTGCTGCAACACGTCACTGACAACACGATCAAAAATACACAATTTTCAATTGCTCTTATTTCCAAAGATATTAAGTAAATTCAAGCATATCTTTGATAAACTAATTGCTTATATTGTGAAGATTGAAAACATACCATATTTTACATTTTACATTTTGATATTGGGTCAATTTAATGTGAAATGAAAGGTGTAATGAAATTAGTAGATAATGACGTTTGTTTGGTTTGGTCAAGAGGAACAGTAGAGATTTTATAGCATCGTAGACAGGGTGAAATTTTGAAACATCGTTTTTTTCAAATAATTCTCGTACTGTATAATATAGCTACATTTGTATATAAATTTTATCTGAAAACAAGAATTGTTTGACACAAATAAATGTCCCTTCTATTAAACAAATATGCGAAACCAATATATTTTTATCCGCAAATAAATATTTCGTTGCCTCTATTGAAACAACAGATTATTATATATTATTTAATTTATCCAGACAAAAGTAAAATATTAGCTGGCATGTGTAATTTCTTTATTTCAATTAAAAGTTAAAAGATTAGCTTCAAAATTTAAAAAAAATATAAGCGTCGATTAATTCCAGGCATTCCGATGGCCGAAAAATTCAGCTTCAGCGTTCACACGCTCCTCAGCGATATCGCTGCGCGATCGGACGGCGACAGGGAAGGAATAATCGCTGCGCAGGTCGAATGTCTCCAACATTTGACCACCACCATTCTAGATCTGAAGGATCAATCGTCCACGTCGAGTTTCTCGAAGCTGTTTCTATGCCGCGGCACGGTTCCCGTCCTGATAGGTTTGGCGAGGGCGATGGGCAGATACTCCGTTGCCGATCCACCGCTGTTCTGCAGGCTCTATCCCAAACCGGTCCCACCCGTGATACAGAATCAAGCGAATATCGACAAGAGTCACTTCAAGAAGAGTTTCAGCAATTTTCGTTCGATTATACCCAGGAGTTTGTCGGGAAATTTGTCGGCCACTCTCGATATCTTAGCTTTGACGCAGGTATGTTTAATGTAATCTAAAGGTACGTTTTCCTAGCAACGACTCCGACGATAATCGCTCAGCGATAATCGCTCAGCGATAATCGCTCAGCGATAATCGCTCAGCGATAATCGCTCAGCGATAATCGCTCAGCGATAATCGCTCAGCGATAATCGCTCAGCGATAATTGCTCAGCGATAATCGCTCAGCGATAATCGCTCAGCAATAACCAGCGATATAATTATAATTATCGCTGAACGATAATCGCTGTAGGAATCGTTTCTAGGAAAACGTACTTTTAGAAATCTCTTACAGTAGCTCTAAAGAAGTTTATTAATTATATATTATAAATATAATTATAAATGATATTCATTTTGGATCTAATAAAAATTCAAAGTTTGAACCCATGACAAGGAGTTTTTTGTCTCTTCTCTACCTCGTTATAGAGTAAATATTTTTATTCCCATGAAATCGTTTGCATTAATATCCTTACTTTCTCTTATAGGGTTACGATACGATAGACATGTCAAATTCGAAATCGAACAGCCAGACGACCGGTAACTACGACGCGACGACTTACTTCTTCACGAAATTCGGATCCAGCTTCAACCAGTTTCCGAATATGCGGTTCTGCGACTCGCCCGAGAAACGGCAACAATTGCTCTTCCCGCTCGAGCACCTGCAGGCGATTTTATCGCTGGCGAAAAAACTGCTCACCAAAGACATGTTGGGCATATTGGACGTTATGAGCATGGAGATATATTCGACCGATCGGATTGTCGTATTTCCCTATAAGACCTTCTCGGAGACCATAAATTTGGTTATGGTTACGCTGTTACGAGAGTTACTCCAGCCTCAGAAGGACCTGCCGGTTCCGTTTACCAAAGACGTGCAGGAATTCGTAAAAGGTTAGGTTATTTTACTGTAAAATCTGTAGATTAGCCGATCGATTAACATTGTGTTTGACATATGTCAATTTTTGTTGTTTGTTAACCGAAATCTATTGTTCGCTGCTAAGACTACTGTTTATTTTAATTAAAATTGCGGTTCTTGATACAATTTTTGACGCTGATTACGCCGGTGTCATTAGATATTTCCTACTTGGAACGGTTCGGAAGTTATGACGTTCCCAAGATATCAAACTTAACCTAACTTATATTTTGATGTTTAGGACTATTCTTGAACGGCCAAACGGAACTGCAGAGCAGAAACCACGATGCCAGCGAGAAAGAAGACCGGGAGAGCAACTACTCCCTCGTGAATAAATTCAAAGTTAACGTCATGGCGAACGCGGCTTGCGTAGATCTGCTCGTATGGGCTATTGGGGACGAAACGGGTAAGTTGTCGTCTCGGAATGTTGCGGTGCGTTTGTGTTGGTTAATTCGAACTATGGTCCGTTGCGATACCTGAGTTTCAATGTTAGATCGTCGCTGCGGACGTTGTATATAAAAAAATTTTTCTTTTAGTTTTTTCTCGGAATTTTTTTTCTCTACTTTTCTCTTTTATTACAGTTGAGGCCGATTATAACTATGCGAGATTGCTGCAAGCGTTAATAATAGTGCTAGGTGACTGATACCGCTGTTTGGGGTTTTTTGTTTTCCGTGTCGAAAGTTTTGACTGTTTTTTTTTTTTAGTTTAAATTTGTCTTTGGTGTTTGGTTTCGTTTGTTTTCTTTTTAACATAGATGTAGCCTGGGATTTTTAGATTAACAATTGATTGTGTCTTTTTTAATTTTTACGTGGATTAATAACTAATTTTTAATAGCAATAATATTATCTGTTATATTATACAGGATTTGTTGATTTAATATTCATGTCTATTGAAAGATATACAGTTATTAGAACAGTTATTAGAAAAATTCTCTTGAGTCAAAGTTGGTTTTTAATAACAAAAAAATTATCAAATTTGAGTTTTTTTGTTAATATCTTCAAAACTAAAAAAAAACAGCATACAATTTTTTATTTTCTTGTTACTTGTTCCTTCCAATAAAGCATACATCTTGTATATCATAACGATTTTTACAATGCTTTGTGTTTAATTTCTTATATTAGTTTTATCTTTTATTCTAACACTAACAAACAATTTATACACGTAATCCTCGTTATAAATAACGACATTTTGTTCGTAGGAGCCGACAGTTTATGCAGCAGACTAACCGAAAAGATAAACTCCAACCACGGTCACAAGCTAGTCTTGGCACATATGCCGCTCTTGATGGTCTGTCTAGAAGGCCTCGGAAAGCTGGCGCAGAAGTTTCCGAATATTGCGTCCACCTCAATCTACTACCTCCGGGATTTCCTTATTACTCCATCTCCGATTCTGTTCAAACTACATCAGCAATCCAACGATAAGAGTAGCAGTAGAGAACCTACACGAACACGTAAGTTTCATATTTTTTTTCCGGGGTAATTTTTTATCTGCGTGCTTTGAGTAATTGGTGTGTTTATTTGTCTTTTCCTTAGTATCGGGAACAGTTCTACGGCCGGACGAGGCGAGGAATTATTCCCCTTCGGAATCCGCGTTTGAGAAGTTGCGGGACGCAGCGATAGAGAATTTGTGCTATGCTCTCGACTCTGCGCATAGTTTGGACCCGGACTGCGTGAGGGCGCTGGTCGCTAGTGTGTCAAATAGGTTGTTTACGGCGGAAAAAAGTGATAGGTAAGTGTCGGGATTATATTGATAGTTATCCGCAAACTAGACATGAAAAGGATAAATACATAGTTAAGAAATAAGTTGCATAACTACTATAAATATTTGAGAAATTTGAATCATCTAATAAAACAACGTTAATTTTTTTCTAGCGAATCAACGGTTATCTCGACCAATATCGTCTACATGCTGGGACACGTCGCCGTTTCAATGAAGGGCACTCCGAAGACAACTGACACTATACTGCAGTTCTTTCAGCAGAGGTTCTGCCGTGTGCCCTCCGCATTGGATACACTGATCGTCGACCAGCTGGGTTGCATAATCATCGCGCAGTGCGAGCCGCACATATACGACGTAGTGATGAAGATGTTCACTATGATAACTGTCGAGAGTAGCAGCGGCCCGTACGGGAATCACTCCCACGATAAAGCGCAATACAGGTTAGTTTTTACTTTATCATACGCAGTATAATAAAGTATATATAATAAAGTTTCATGACTGAACTTAGAGAAACTTTATTCTTAGCATTTTTCAACGATTTTGCAATGGCGCCGCTATTTCTGTAATTTTGTCAAAATAGATAAATAATAAATTAAAGTAGAGGAAATTTTGTATAATTTATGTGTATAATATTTTTTGGTACAATGAATAATTTAGCTGCAGGAGCAAATTCTATTTGATCGAAATCGTGTCTGCATTAATAGCAGGTAGCCGGCATATTTTGAAACTTTTGACAGTATTCAGAACGTCAGCAGTTGCGAAACGTCAATTCAACACGCAAATGCATGGAGAATGCGATTTAGAGGAGAAACACGCGCGCACGTACAGTGCAACAATATTAAAATATCTTGGTGTCAATGTGTATTTCGATTGTGGATAGCCATGTTCTTATGTTTTCGCGAATAAATACAAGAAATATTGTAAGACAGTATGGTAACATTAAAACTTATTTGGAATATTGAGCATAATTCTTTATGAAGTTTTGTAGTTAGCACTGAAGATGGGGTAAAACCCGAAAATATAGTATGCTAGAAGCCAATATAATATATTAATCATCAGAACCTTTTTACTTTATCATATGTAGTATGACAAGGAGGTTTAGTCTTAGCATTTTTGAAATATTTTGCAAATAAGCCGCTATTTCTGGAATTTCGTCGAAATAGTTAAATAATAAATTAATGTAGAGGAAATTCTGAATAATTTATGACTATGAAATTTTTTGGTAAAATAAATATTTTAGCCGCATGAGTAAATTCTATTTCATCGGGATCGCTCGTACTGCATTTAAAACACTAGTATTAAAACTAGTTAGCCAGGATTTGTCAGATATTGTTATTCTAATGACAGTAGGTAGTGTCAAATGCTGATGTTTTGACATTACATACTGTGAATATAATCAAAATATCTGTCTAATTCTAGTAGTTTTATTTTAATGCAGACGTGGCCGATCTCGATCAAATAGAATCTCATGCAGCTAAACTATTAATATATTATATGATAAAATAAAGTCATGTACCTGGCCACATCAGATTTTTTCTTTTGTATGTGTTAAATAATTATTTTCTCTGCAACTTCTTATTTCTTTTTGTTATTAATTTTTTTCTTTGCTTTTTGTTTGCAGACACGTATCTACGGCTGTCATCAACGCGTTTGCAAATATAGCGGCCAATATCAAGCCAGAGTCGTTGCACAGACTGTTGGTAACACTGCTGGAGTTATTTGTCCAGTTGGGTCTAGATGGAAAAAGGGCTAGTGAAAAATCGCCAGGTAAGATTTGAGCCAGATTTTTTTTAAATATTGTCTGTTGTTTGTGAATTAGGGAAAATGTAATGTTAATTGTTTTAGGTGCTATGAAAGCTTCAAGCTCCGCTGGAAACTTGGGCGTCTTGATACCGGTAATTGCGGTATTACTGCGGAGACTTCCACAGATTCGAAACCCGAAGGCTCGCCTGCATAAATTGTTCAGGGACTTTTGGCTGTACTGCGTTATCATGGGTTTTACAGCCGAAGATATAGGTAAATTTTTTGAATAAAATTTTCCGTAATTTCATTAATTTTCCGTAATTTCCGTAATTCGTAGGACTCTGGCCGCAAGAATGGTACGAAGGCGTCAAAGAAATAGCCGTCAAAACCCCACCGCTAATATCGCCCACATCCAGCAGATCGGAAATGCGGGAACTCCAGTACACAAGCGCGGTTAGGAACGAAAGCGTTTCCGTAAACGAACTCAACGAACTCCGCATGCAAGTCTTAGAACTCCTCAAGTGTACGACCGACGTCTCCACCTACGTCAACAAGTTGTCGTTCGCGCAACTCACCTTCCTGCTAAGCGTGTACTGGGTAGAAACTTTGAGGTTAGTTTTTCGAGATTTTGCGAAATCATTAATTTCTATGATTTTATTAAAAGAAATGTTATCTTAATAACAAATAATAATATAATTTGTATCAAATTTTATAGGGTTTCAAATTCTGTCGAACCTAACCTCCAAACTATCATCGTCGATTATCTGAGCGACTCGGCCCTGCAGAAGGACAAGTCGGGCATGTGGAATTGCGTCTCGGCCGTCGGGGAGAAAGTGTTTGATCGCTTTTTGCAGGTTATGAAGAACAAACCGAGGGACGAAAATCGCGAGGCGGATCTCGAACAGCACGCCCAGTTTCTGCTGGTGAACTTCAATAATCCGCAGAAGCAGATCAGGAGGGTCGCCGATAAATATCTGTCGCTGCTCGTCGATAAATTCCCGCACTTGTTGTGGAATCGTAGGTAAGTTTGAGGTTAGATTTTTTTATTTTTAGGATACCTATATAACCAAACTTTAATTCTTTTTTTAGAGTTTTATGGACAACTTTGGACATACTTCAAGTGTTATCATATTCTCTACAACTAGATCCAAATCAAGAAACGCCTAGTTTACGAATTCCGTCAACGTCGTACTCCATACAACTCATGGACACATTGGAAGCCCGTGAGGTTAGTTTTACGATTCTTATTTCAAATTGAACCCGATTATCGCTATTTATTTCGTTTCAGAACATCGTAAAAGATTTTGCTTCCTACGCTGAACGTATCTTAAAAGAAGCGGTAACGTGGGAACCGCGTTGGACGCGATCCCACATCCAGGAATACCTAAACCAAATCCCGACGTCCTGCTGGAACCATTCCGGCCTCTCGCTGGCCCTTGAATCGGTCTTGCACTACGGTCCGAACAACGTCAAGAATCTAAGCCTGAGCAGCAGTATTTTGGACAAGAGGCCTAAGTGCATCAAAACCGATGCCTCTAGATTCGCCACGGTGTTGAATCTGCGATCGAAGTACAACGGCGAGGTATTTCCGCAAATTCTAACCTCAAATTTGAGGTTATGTAATTTTTCTCGGTGTAATTTTCAGCTGGCGGGATTGTTGGCCGTTTATTCGGAGCAGGGGGACAACACTCTGACGGAAAAGTTGATCATCAACGTCTGGAAGGCTTGCGACGAGCGGACGGATTCCGCGCATAGAGACGCGTTGTGGCGGGCGACTGCGATGCTCATTCATTCGCCGGATCTGAACAGGAAGTTGCTGCATTGCATTGCCAGCTCGCAGGTTAGTACATTTTTGCAAACGGCATTGGTAATCAAAACTATAAGTTTGTTAATCATTGTTATCATTGTTAATAAAAAGTAAACTTTGTTAATCCGTTAATAAATAAGTTAACAACAAGGTTAACTGTTAATCCGTTAACAAAACAGTTACCTTTGTTCATTAACTGTTAATAATGACGTTAAGTAAAAGTTAACTAAAGAAACAGTAAACCGTTAATCCGTTAACAATCCGTTAACTTTATTGATCCGTTAATAAAAAAAGCAAATTTTGTTATTCCGTGAAAGAAAAGGTTACCTTTGTCTGTTAACCAACATTAACAAAGAAGTACGAAGTAAGTTCGTTAAGTACCGATTAACGGATTATTGGTTTTATGTCCGGATTTTGATGTCTTGAAGGGTACTTATAATTATTGGGTTTTCTCTTAGACGCAACTTTTCACGACGGAGGCGATGCTCTCTGCGGTGGAGTGCTGGCAGTGGTTGATAACAGCGAGACCGGAACTGGAAGTGAGGTTCCTTCAGGAGATGTCGTCGGCTTGGAACTACACCGTGCAGAAACGCATGGGGCTCTTTTCCGAGTCCCCACAACAAACTAGCCCGTTAGCGAATCATGAAGGTGAGTTCACTACAGTTCTTTTGGTATTTATGTCAGAACAGTTCCGAAGAAGAACAGTTCCGAAAAAGAACAGTTCCGAAAAAGAACAGTTCCGAAAAAGAACAGTTCCGAAAAAGAACAGTTCCGAAAAAGAACGGATAGGGCTTAGTATAGTTTTACAATAATTTTGATTTTAGGTGGTCACCTAGAGCCAAACCCTCCCTACGTAAGACCGCACGGAATATGGGTATGCTTCATCGGCGAATTAGTCGAAACGGCAAAATACAACAGCTACGAAATTGTCGAGATTCTAGCGACGTTGATCCACCGTTCTCTGACGATGAACGTCGGCGCGAAGATCCCGAACCAGACTAGACACGTCTCCGCGGTCGGCGTTCGATTTAAGTACGTTTTTGTAAATATAACCTAGAAATTTTTTGAGGTTAGAATTTTTAAAATGTAGGCTGTTGCAATGCGGGTTGTCGCTGCTCCAAGGGGACATCCTCCCCAAGAGTCTGGCGAAGAACGTGCTCAGGGAACGCATCTACTGCTGTTGCCTGGATTACTTCTGTATGCCCGCTCAGTGCCCCTCTCAGGGCTACAACGATCTCCGGGATGATATCACGACCCTGGTCAGGTTCTGGCAGACGATGCATTCCGATAAGAAGTATTTGAAAGCCAGCGACGTCGGTGGTAAGTTTTTATTCTACGTTATTGATAAATTTTGTATTGGAAATAGTCCTATTGTTGTGAGGTTATGTGTTTGTCGATGTTTATTTATGTTTGGCGATGTATTTAAGAAGAATTTTAATCCAGAGTTATCCTGGTTAGCCTGCTAAAAGTTTAGCATATAGCGACTTCATCTTCCTCCATGTAAAATTCCAACAAAATATACTCATATTGTTATATTATATTGTTATTTAGTAAAGATTAGAATTCTTCGTCTATCCCTGTTAGACTGTAAGCCAAAACCGAACAATATCTACACAGAAGCACGACCACTACCACATCACGCCTCAATTTAATTTATTTTATCGTTACCCTGGCACCGTAGCATTCACAATAGCACCTCTTTTCTGATCGGCAGACCTAGATTTAGGGCCCCCCACGCCGCTCTCGGCCATAGTGAGCGTGGAGTACCTAAAGACGGATTTTGCCCGTCCCGGCGGCCAGTCGGGATGGATAAATACCGTTCCGATATCGTCGAGTCAAATCACGCTGAGCAAGAGATCGTCGAAGACGAAGAGGGTACAGATGGCCGATAACTTTGTCAAGTGCTACATCAAGAAGAGGAACCTGATTCTCGAGTTATTGGTGAGTGTTTTTGTCGGTTTGAAACTTGGAGGAGTGTGGTTGTTTTCGTGGAAATGTCGTAGGCTGTGGAGATCGATTTCTTGATCGTCTGGCATAACCCGAGCTCAAGGCCGGAGTTTATGATTCCCGGCGAGGACAATTTGGCCGCGTGGCGGGCTAAGACTATAACGGACAAGCAGTGGAGGGATTATACGCGGCTGGCGTGGGATATCTCGCCGGTCTTGGCCGTTTATTTACCTGATAGGTAGGAACAATTTTTTTGATGAGTAAATGTTAGTTTGTATCCGTTTTATGTGAACGTTAGTTAAAAAAAACAAATTCAAATCAAGTGAACCAGAAAACGTAGTTATCAAAACAAATTATCATTAATTTTAGACTGAAACAACATGACGCGATAATCAACGAGGTGAAACATCAAGTCCAGCAGAGCCCAACACCAGTTTCGCACGTTCCAGACGCCTTACAATACCTGGCAACGACGGATGTAATCCTGAATGACTCCGTAAAATTGGTGCACACGTTAACATGGGCCGAGGTATCGCCAATACAAGTAAGTCACAGAATGAACACACATTTGTTTTACCGTTTTTTTTTTAATTAAATTTTAAAGTTCTCATTTAATTTTGACTTGAAAACTAATAATAATTTGTCCTACTCTCACAGGCGCTTGCATTCTTCAGTAGGCAATACCCTCCCCATCCAATCACAGCGCAGTACGCTGTCCGAACTTTGGCCTCATATCCCGCAGAAGCTGTACTATTCTATATTCCGCAGTTGGTCCAAGCGCTTCGGCATGATACGGTACGTATAACTCAATCTCTTCGATACTCTTAGTACATTTTATCTCTCGAGAACAATTCAGTTCATAAGATTTTTCATATAAACTAAATAACGGCTATTTCAGATGGGTTACGTAACGGAGTACATCAAATACGTAGCGCAGAAGTCACAGATCGTCGCTCATCAACTAATCTGGAATATGAAGACCAACATGTACATGGACGAGGAAATGCAACAAAAAGACCGTAAATTTCCCCAAAACACCCCCGTTTTAATTACGAAACTAACACAAATTTTCCTTCCTTAATTTCACAGAAGATATATTCGACATACTGGAAGCGTTAATCAACTCGGTAACCTCGTCGTTATCCGGTCCAGCGCAGGCGTTCTACGAACGCGAGTTTGAGTTCTTTGCGAAGATAACGGACATCAGCGGGCAGATTAGGCCATATCCGAAAGGTATCGAGCGGAAGAACGCCTGCCTGGAAGCGCTTAGTAACATACAGGTGCGTACGGTCTTGTTTTGATTCATTTTTTGGGAGGTTAACTCAAGTTAATTTAAATTTGTTTCGTTTTTAGGTTACGCCAGGTTGTTATCTCCCTAGTAATCCGGAAGCGATGGTCGTCGATATTGATTACAAGAGCGGGACTCCCATGCAGAGCGCGGCTAAGGCCCCGTACCTCGCGAGGTTCAAAGTCGCCAGGTGCGGTATCAACGAATTGGAGAATATTGCCATGCAGATTTCTAACGATAAAGTGAGTTTTTGCTTGGGTTTTGTGATTTTTTAGATTGTTTGGGTCGTTTTCAGAATCACGTCATATCTTTGGGGCCTGAAAGTTGGCAGGCGGCCATTTTTAAGGTGGGCGATGACGTCAGACAAGACATGCTCGCGTTGCAAGTGATTGGAATATTCAAGAACGTATTCCAAACCGTCGGCCTCGACTTGTATTTGTTCCCGTACAGGGTGGTCGCTACAGCGCCTGGGGTACGTACGATTTTAAATTTACGAACAGTTTGGACGTTAAATTTCTTTTTACATACAGTGTGGTGTCATTGAGTGCGTTCCGAACGCCAAATCCCGAGACCAGCTTGGACGGCAGACGGATATTGGGATGTACGAGTACTTCTTGAAGAAATACGGTGACGAGATGTCGCAAGAATTCCAACAGGCGCGGAGGAATTTTGTCGTGTCAATGGCTGCATACAGCGTAATCGGTTTCTTGTTGCAAATTAAAGATCGACACAACGGTAATATTATGTTGGACACCGAAGGTCATATCATTCACATAGGTAAGAACTCTTGTCTGCTCTCTTTTGTTTATTCTTTTTTATTTTTCTATTGGTGTCCATATGGTGTATTAGAAAGTTACTAAATTTAGTAAGATAATATATAATGATATTGTTTAAAAAATAACTGTTTGTGATGATGTAAATGCGCCTAGTTCACCATAGCAACCGGGCGTTTGTTGACTTTGTTCCCTTAGCAACTGCTTTTACTCTTCGATAAGAAGTTTCAGTTCAAAATTAATTTTTCTCTTAAATTTTTTAGATTTTGGGTTCATGTTTGAGTCATCACCCGGTGGTAACTTAGGCTTTGAACCCGATATTAAGCTAACCGACGAGATGGTGATGATCATGGGGGGCAAGATTGAAGCCCCACCGTTCCGTTGGTTCTGCGAGCTGTGCGTGCAAGCCTACTTAGCAGTTCGGTAAGTAAATCAACTTTATAGTAAAATAATTTCATCCATAATTATTAAGGTTATATTAATGATAACCGTAATTAATCAATTGGATACTTCGTAATTCAAAACTGAAAATTGTAATTCTGGTTTGTTTCAGGCCGTACCGTGAAGCTATTGTCTCTTTAGTATCGTTGATGTTGGACACGGGGCTGCCATGTTTCCGGGGCCAAACGATCAAGTTACTAAGAGCGAGGTTCGCGCCGAACGTCACGGACAAGGAGGCTGCGGCGTACATGCTGTCCGTCATAAGGAACAGTTTCTTAAACTTCAGGACGCGTACTTACGATATGATACAGTATTACCAAAACCAAATTCCATATTAATCGTAATCTGTCTAGGTGGTTGAATGTTTCATTAAAGAACAAAAGAAAACATATTACAAGAAAATTTGGTGTTGTATTTAAAAATTTTTGGGTAATTATTTGGAAAAAAATGTCGGGAATCTTTATGTTTATTTATACAAAGTGTATGTATATGGCATTTACTCTTTTGATTACACTCGGGTTTTGTTTTCTGGAGATGTTTTAAAACTTCCCGATAAGTAATCTTTCCGTACGACGTAGATAACTTATACAGTATTTATAGTGCACTTGTTTTTTTCGTGTAAGGTGGATTATATGAATCTAGTCGTAGTAGGTGTATTTGTGTAAATAAGTCACAAAATTGTTGAAGGTTAGGTGTTGCCGTGGTTATGTAGACAGGTTATGTCGAGTTTACGTCTTAAATTATTAATATAGGATAATCAACTTTGAAATTCTATTTTTCTTCTATGTATGTTGGTCAATAAAAAAAATTGCAACTGAAACTTTGTTTTATTTAATTAGTTATCATTTAAAACATGTATAAAATAAGCAAATAGCTTATAAATTCTGTGGTTATAGTATTTGTAAAGTTTTAAATAACGCGCCTTAAATCCTGTCACTGTCAAACACGATAAACATAACCTAAATTTCATAACTTTCTCGGGATTACCGAAAGTGGAAACAATAACAAAATACAATAACTGTGTATAAAAATACCAAGAATAATGAGCAAAAGGAAAGCACCTTCTGAGGATAATCCAAATCACGACTTTTGCGATTTTCTCTTAGGTATAATATCTAATCGCATAACATAACCTATTACTATGATTATTATTATTTATTTATTACTTGGTAGAGTTAGCTGATTACGAAAAAAACGTCAACCGCAACGTTTACAAATACAACGCCTACAGAAAAGCCGCAAGTGTCTTAGCCGAGCACCCAACGAGAATAACATCCGCTAAAGAAGCGAAAGCACTACACGGAATTGGGGATAAAATATCAAAAAAGATAGACGAATTCCTAAAAACTGGAAAGCTACGAAAATTAGAAGCTGTAATATCCGTCAGGGTTTTTATTATGATTTTATAATCTTACTCGAAGGTTTTTAATGACGTTTTAGATACACCATGACGAATCTGCTACGGCTATAAACTTATTAACTCGCGTATCCGGAATTGGTCCGGCAAAGGCGCAGAGTTTGGTCGCTGAAGGTATAACAACAATCGAAGACCTAAAGAAGAACACCGATAAATTGACGCATCACCAAATCATCGGATTAAAGTACGAGATTTGGAGTTATAGTATTTATTTTAAAACTAAATCTCTTGCAGATATTTTGAAGATTTCGAGAAGAAGATCCCCCGATCGGAAATCGAAAAAATCGAGGAAGCCCTACGACAGGAAATCTCAAACGTAGACGAAAAATTTGAGGTTACGATATGCGGAAGCTACCGTAGAGGTAAAACGGAAAGCGGTGACATTGACACTCTGGTAACACACCCTTCGTTCACCAGCGAAAACCACGATAAGAAGCAGAAGAACGGCCTGCTGACGGATATCGTAAACGCTCTAAAAACGTGCGGGTTGGTAACGGAAACCTTGTCGTTGGGTGAAACAAAATTTATGGGTGCTTGTAAATTAGAAGGGGATGTTCCCACGCGAAGGCTGGATATACGTTTAACGCCTTACGATCAATATTACTGCAGCGTTTTGTATTTTACGGGATCGGATATGTTCAATAAGGATATGCGAGCGCATGCTTTGGAGCAAGGGTTTACGCTAAATGAGTATTCTTTGAGGCCTATGGGTAGTACAGGTGAGTTGAGAAATGCTTTGAGAAGTATGGAAAAAATAAGGTTGATTTTTGGTTGTTTATTTTCTGTAGGAGTTCCTGGGGAACCTGTGGAAATCGCTTCGGAACGAGACGTATTTGATTTTATTGATTACGATTACAAAGAACCGCACGAAAGGAGCAAATAGTTTGTAAAATTATTTATATTTAAGTTGTGTGTCATTTCTGTAAAAACAAAATGAAATAAATCTATTAGTTACATACAATTTTTAATTTAGTGTAGACGATTATATACAATAATTTGTAGTGTGTGAAATCTATACATTTGTTAAATGTATATAAGAGCCTTATTCCCTAATCCGTTACATTCTTGTAAGTTTTTATCTCGTTATTCTTATCATAATTCTCGTTTATAAAAGAACACGATTAAGTAGGGATCAACCATGGATCAACTGGATTGAAATAATGCTCACATAATTATATTTAATCGTATTATTTTCAAAACTTCTATTTTTAAATTCGTCAAGGCGCAAGAATTTGTTTCTATTCTGTGCTTATCGTCGTCATACGGGTGAGCAATATTTTACGTTTTTACACATTAAATTTTCCAAATATATGAACTATAATAAATAATTTGCCAGGTCCTGAATACAAATACGTAAAAATGGGCGATATAATTCCAATTTCGAACGAAGAAGCCCTAACCTTATGCGGGGAACCAGACCCCTCAACAAAAGTAAGGTTATCTTTTTCAAAATCACCTTCACAACTCTGATTTTCTCTCATTTATTTGCAGGATTTTATCTTCCAACAAACCATGTACCGAATTAAAGACCCCAAAGTCACCATACCATTCTACACCAAGGTTTTAGGTATGCGCTTACTGCTTAAAAGAGACTTTCCCGAAATGAAATTTACGCTGTATTTCATGGGTTACGAAGCCGCCGAAGACGTACAAGGAGAGTTAGGAACCAAGGAACGTCAAGAATGGGCGTTGTCTCGTAAAGCCACCATAGAATTAACACAGTAAATACTTTTGTTTTAGTTAGGTGTCGTATAACGTAAATCTTTTTAATTGTAGTAACTGGGGCACGGAAAACGATCCGGAATTTAAATACCATACGGGGAATTCAGAACCTAGAGGCTACGGTAATTAATATATTAAAAAATTACGATTTCGTGTTATTTTTCTATTCGTTCGGTAGGGCATATCGGGTTGATGGTACCGGACGTCGATAAGGCATGCGAGAGATTCGAAGAATTAGGCGTGAAGTTCATTAAACGCCCGCAAGACGGCAAGATGAAGACGATCGCTTTCATTACTGACCCAGACGGTTATTGGATTGAGATTTTGAACAATAAAACTTGTTAGATCATCTATACGAGTTATAATATACGAAATATATATTAATATTTTGCGATATGTTTTCGTTAGTAGTTTGATTTGATTTAATAAGTTTAGGGTAAGCAATGCCATCTAACGGTAGATCGATTAAATAAAATGGCAACCAACTTCACCTAATCTACAAAATTTAAATATCCGAAATGAAAAACTCGTTTATTATTTCTCTCTCACATAAAAAATAATCACAAAGTGCGGAATACGATCCGGAACTATACAAATAAGGCAAATCTATACATATTTCGTTCTGCTCTGTTCTTCTAGTCAAAGTCTGCATCGTAAGCAAGTGGTGGGATATACTTCATGGCGTCGTTGATGTAGCTCTTCGGTTCGTCCAAATCTTTAACGAGCATTTCCAGTTTTGTTAATAATCTTGTGTCGTCGATGTCTTTTCTTTCTACAATCTTGGAGAAGATGTCCCTCATTTGAGTCGCTGACGTTCCTTTTGCGCTTTCTGCTAGGTCGTCTAGAACCTTTTTGCTGAAACCCTGAAAATGTTACTGAGAATTATTGTCGTTGATTTCGCAAATCTAGAAGGTGGTGACTAGGGATGTGATTGTTGTCAACGACAAATCAATCTTAAGTTATACTTATTACAAGGAAGAACGTGCAAACTTACACTAAACTTATTCATCCCTAACTTCTTTGACTCCCTGTTCAAGTTATCGTACAAAGACAACAGAGTAACGTAAGCCTTAGTCGGCGGAGGCTTCTTCTTCCTCAAGAAGCTATCAGAATCGTCATAAAGATCAAGGAATTTATCAACACGCTCATCATCATCCAGATCCTCAAAATCCTCGTCTATAGCGTTCGCCTTCTTGTACAAGTCAGCGTAAACTCTTCCCAGTAGATCGAAATTTTTGTCTTCACCAGAAGCTCTTCGCTGATGCTGTCTCACGCTGTACAACCACCCTCTGTTAGTATTTGCAGCGTTGAGTTCTCCTAGTTTTAGGAAACTTGGTCCAGGTCTTCTGGTTGGGATCGCTGGTGGGTTTGGTGCGAAGATTCCGGGTCTGTGCGAGGATGTGTACGGCTTCCTGGTGGTTGTTGGTGTTTCGGTTGCTGGGATCTCGTATTTCATGAGTTCTGTAACGTGGGAAATAATCTGCATGGCTGCTGGTATGTAAGAGTCTAAGAACATTGGGTTCTTCTCGACCCTAGGTGGTCCATGCGTCTCCAAGTTTTGGGCGGTGACCTGAAACGGTTCACAAGGAATATTTTGTTGTTTATCATCATCATAGGTAGATTGTTTCCCAAATTGAAGAGGTTGCCAATATAAATTATGAAGTAAATGAATTAATTATGGGATCAATTTTATTGACGTTTGTTCCTCAAACGCAGATTTATTTTTTTCCATATTTTCCTAAACGGAAATACAGGATTAGTAATCACTACCAAAGTAGAGAATATTTATTTTAGGAACCTCTGCCCGAAAGAAGATCTGGTGATAAATTTTAAAAATTGTATGTTTAACAATTCCATTCCATGGAAGACATTTATTGGTGTCTGCACTGATGGAGCTCAGGCTTTAACAGAAAAGAATCGCTGCCCTCATTAAAAAAATAAAACAGTAGCTCCAGAAGCTCAATTCGCTCACTGAGAAATCCATCGGGATTTTCTAGTAGCAAAATCTATACCAGACAGACTAAAAACAGTTTTGGATCAAGCAGTAAAAAGATAACATTGTCTCTTCGTACTTAAATCAGAAGTTCAACTAAAACTTCTAAAACACTTTGATAGTACATGCTACAAAGTATTCATTGTATTCTTCAATCTTCCAACAAAAACATTAACAAACATCACTCTTACTTATACAGGGTCCTGCAACTAAGCTCCCGTCTTCTGTAGCTCACTTACTCATTAAGCTAAGAGTTAAGCCATTTTGCAGGCTTACCCTGTACTTCAAGGTACAATTCAAGAAATTATTTTTTATTATACAGGGTGTTCCAAAAATGTGCAACGCCATGGTAATATATTTTTTTAAATTGCATGTTATTCATTTTTCTACACATTTGGAAGCCTTTTATGGTTGCCTACATATCACCAAAATTTTATTGAAATCGGTTGAGTGACCACAGCGGAAAGAAATAAAAACAAAACAAAATTGATTTTGCATCGTAGGGCCTTAAAAATCAATAAAAACCACAAAATGCGCCTCGTTAATAAAATTTTGCGACGTGCTTATTAAGTTAGATGTAATAGTCTCGTTAACCAAGTGACATTGATCCAAATCATACAGGGTGACCAAAATCGAGTGTCAAACTTGTCAAACTTCAAAGCGCGCTATTGTTCTTATTTTAAATTGGAACCCATATTTCTTTAGGTGAAACGATGCGGAATTAAAGAATAAATATTGTTTCTGAATACAACCCCATCACAATTCCCAATATTTTAAAAGTTATTCGCCAAAAACTCATTTTTCAACGTTTCCAAAGGCAATTTTAGGTAATAAATATCGAACGTGGCGTTGAAAAACAATTTGTTACATAAAATATAACGCAGAGAGGTATTTTAGATTTTACGGTACTTAATTAAGTAGTTATTCAATTGCTAAATTTACTGCAAAATTTACCTATAGCCACATTTCCGTCCTTACCGCTATAGGTAAATTATGCAGTAAATTTAGTATCTGAATAACTACTTAATTAAGTACACTCAAATCTAAAATACGTCTATTATTTTTTATGAAATAAATTGTTTTTCAACGTCACGTACGATATTTATTATCTAAAATTGCCGTTGGAAACGTTGAAAAATGAGTTTATGGCGAATAACTTTTAAAATATTGGGAATTGTGATGGGGCTGTATATAGAAACAATGTTTATTTTTTAATTCTGCATCATTTCACATAAACAAATTTATGGGTTCCAACTTAAAATAAGAACAATAACACGCTTTGAAGTTTGACAAGTTTGACATTTGATTTTGGTCACCCTGTATAATTTGGATCAATGTCACTTGGTTAACGAGACTATTACATCCAACTTAATAAGCACGCCGCAAACTTTTATTAACGAGGTGCATTTTGTGGCTTTTATTGATTTTTAAAGCCTATGATGCAAAATCAATGTTTTTTGGTTTTTATTTTTTTCCGCTGCGGTCACTCAACCGATTTCAATAAAATTTTGGTGATATGTAGGCAACCATAAAAGGCTTCCAAATGTGTAGAAAAATGTATAGCATGCAATTTAAAAAAATATATTACCATGGCGTTGCACATTTTTGGAACAACCTGTATAATAAACAATAATTTCTTGAATTGTACCTTGAAGTACAGGGTAAGCCTGCAAAATGTCAAACTCTTAGCTTAATGAGTAAGTGAGCTACAGAAGACGGGAGCTTAGTTGCAGGACCCTGTATATTGTCTAGACAATTAATAACTTACAAGATAACGAAAAACATCACAAAATAAAACCGGTTGTTAAAAAATATTAGAGGAGATTAAAAATACCTAACAAAAAACTGGTACAATTAAATCTTCGTTGAGGAACAACACGAAAACACAAAATAAGACCTCACAAAATTAAACGTGATAACATTAATTGGCATGTCTCCATAAGAAAACAATCAAAGATTAGACTATGTGTAACTGTTCCGGCACACTCACCTGTTCATGAAGGCCAATGAAGGTCAGTAGGGCAAAAACTGGTAGCCACATATCTAGATGGTACTTCTTCTGTAACACCTGTAACACGCACACCGTCGAGGACTAGTAGACAATTGATATAGTGACCAGACAGCAGTTCAACAGTTACTAACACCAAATTCATTAAACCGCGGTTTAATCGGCAAGAACAGGTCTTCCACTTCGTATACGCATAGACTGGTCACAAATACACCATACGAACTCAAAACTATCGTTTCAAGATTATTATTAATCACCAATTGGAAATTGTTTTTTCTTCAGTAATCGAGACAAAAACGTTTTAAAAATTAGCGAACTCTGTTTTGACGAAATTACAGAAATGGTTCATTTGCAAAATCCTTGAAAAATGCATAACAACATTGCTATCCGCACTCGAAATACACATTGACTTTGTAAACACCATGGAAACACCAAGCTGTTTCAATATTGTTTCACATAGCGTACGTGCGCGCCTGTTTCTCGTCCTCATCGCATTCTCCGTGGATTTGCGTGTTGAATTGACGTTTCGCGACCACTGACGTTCTGAATACTGTCAAAAGTTTCAAAATATCCCGGCTACCTACTATTAATGCAGACACGATTTCGATCAAATAGAATTTGCTCCTGCAGCTAAACTATTAGTTTTACCAAAAAAATGTTATAGACATAAATTATACAAAATTTCCTCTACTTTAATTTATTATTTATCTATTTTGACGAAATTACAGAAATGACGGCTCATTTGCAAAATCGTTGAAAAATGCTAAGAGTAAATAGCCAGTTCCTTTGGACCCTTTTGAACCAGAAGCTTTTCAGCTCTAAGTTTGGTCATAAAACTTCTAAATATGATCTTTCGTCCAATATTTATTAATATTTTTTTAAGTAAAAATATTAAAATAAATGATGTAGGGTCAACTTGATTCTGTGATTAAAAAAGTCAGGCCGTTTCACCTCGCATGTGCCAAACCCAAACAGCTCTAAAAACTCAACTTTGCGATTTTGGCAAAGAATAGATCATAATCGCCTATGCAGTTTCCATTTCTAAAAGCCACGTTCTACAGGACTGCAGATATTTTGCGCTTTTTAATTTTGTTCCTTTGTCAATTTTCTTATACGGCTAACAAAAAACGTCCTTGAATACGTCGATTTTTTACTATAAAAATACACATTTTGACGTAATGGCAATCCCATATTTGAAAGTTATTTTAATATAACATTTAATTGTCTTAATGGTAGCGGAAGAAAATTTAAGGCTTAAAGACCAATAATTGAAATTGCAAGTATTGATAACTTTGAGTAGCATGGAGGTTGTAAATGGAATATAAAATGTACTCTGGAACTTTATTTGCCCTGAATACGAATGCGAACTCAAAATTGCGTAAGACATCCGGAAAAGTGAGGTCAAATGTCAAAACTGTAATTTTAGCAACATTAGTAAATGTATGCCATCTGAATTCAATCTCCCAGAAACCTCAAAATCTGTATAAAATAACATAATTTAACACTAATTTTCAACTATCTTTTTCTAGAAAATTTTCCTATATACGGCCATCATATTTTGCAATACAAAACCGAGTTTTTTTTAAAACAACATACCGATTTAGAGATTCTGTCATGTTTCAATACTTTGTGTTCTCACTGTGTAATAGCGATTTTACACTATTGTTAATGGCACTATACGCAATTTTTTATTGCTTAAATAGTTGTAGAACATTTTGCGTGATAAATTGCGTAGTGTAAAATAATTTGAATAATATTGAATATGTAAAATTCAACAAAGATATGTCTCTGTCTGCATATCGTCTGGTTAAAAGTAAAAGTAACTAACTAACATTTCAAATAATTACAAAAACCTGACTACAATAGAATACCAATAAATATAATGACATTTTCCAGAGAATTGACGGATTTTAAGAATTTATTGAACTTATTTTAATAACACTTATTGATCGTATTTTCGTTTAGATACGCATTTATCAGCATTTGGCCACAATTAATTCGTGCTTCAATGAAATATAAAAACAACGAAGTTCAATCTTGACTTTTTTCACTCTACTCTATTACTTATAGAAGTTACAGAAACACACACATTTGGGACACCTGTATATAAACCAATAAGCTACCAAAAGACAATCCTGGCCCGGTTGGATTTTCAGCATTTTAATAACAAAACGAGTTCGTTGTAGACGATTTTGGACCATAAGGTGTCTAGAGTGAGCATCAAAACATGCTAAGACGATTGTCGTCATAAAACACATATGGAAACCTTGAGGTGCCATTGAACTTCGCAGCCAGTTTTTTGACATTGTTCTCTTTTTGTCAACCGACCGTCAGATTCGATTTTATTTTGATTTTTCCAACCGGCAGGTATGCAAATGCTAACAGTATTTTTTTGTTGCTCGCCGAAAGTCGTAAATTTTTTAATTGGCTTATTATTTTTTGAGAAGCTGTTGTTACTTGTTGGTTTTACCGCAGTAGTTTTTGGCATTTTTGTCCCACGCAGCCTGGCGGCAATCTACATTAATGGCGTTAAGAATTCCAAATATTAGTTTTTCTATATTCAAAAGGTACTTACTGATATTGGTTATTGTTTCTGTGATATTACAAGTTAACTCAAAAACGTTTATTCTAAGTAATAACCAGGACAAGGAACAAACAAACTCATTTTGGACAGTGGAAAGATCACACTGTTTGATAGTTTTGACGTTTCGAAATCAGCATAATATTAAACATTTATATACGTAAGTTAAAATAAGCTAAAAGTGAAATTCCCTTGCATAATAAATATTATCGTATACCCTATTACAGTATTATCTTTTTTGGTACGTAAAATTATTACTAGAACATATGAGGGTTCTATCTTTGGTAGGTTATATATAAACGAAAAATTTCACCAAAAAGAGTAGCATTTTAGTATAGAACTCACACAATTAAAACTGAATATGTTTCGTGTTATATTATTAGTGGTTTCGTCAGTGTTGGTAAGTTACAAATTTACTTAATAATAGATAATTTAATAATTTATTAAAAGGCGGCAATATTTTTTCACCTGACCCCTGAGCCACGTGTCCTTGTCAGCCAAAAGTTATATTTTACTAAGGCTGAACATAGATGCACGTAAGTTGACGCTCTTAAAAACAGTTGCAATTTTGTATTTTAACAATAAATGTGACTTTTTTGTTATACGTTCTTTAGAACCAAGTATGAACTTTCATTCGACATTATTTTGATTAAAATTTGCCCACAATTTTGTTTATTGCAGGGCCGAGAACATTCGCTGTTATAAAAAAAAACAGTTTTATGCAGAACTTGAGTGTTTTAGTTTAGTGTTTAGCTTTGTTAAGCTTTTGAAAGTGGTTCAAATTATAGTATACATATTTGACATTACAACTACTGGAAAATCTGCTGCGGATAGGTGCGGATGCGGTTTTTGTGATTTTATTTCTAATACGTTGTAAAGGAAAATCCAAAAATTGATGTACCGGCTTATATGTAATTTGGTGCCATTTCTTGATACCGTGATAGTAGAGGTAATTTAAAACATATTTAACCATATTTAGCTATATACAAATGGTTACGGTTATCGAGATATTGACAACTTTATGTTCAATGCATCTTGTATGTTGTAAATGCCGTTATGTATGTATATTATTCCGTTTTGGATCATGTATAGCAAACAACCCCGATGACCGAGACTCTTAAAAATCATCCGAAAAAAACCTTAAACATTGTTCTTGTATTTGCATTTCTTGGAAATTGGTTGCTTGTAGCCAATCGAATTCATATTCAAGGCAAGAAAATACATCGAAAGCACCTACTCGCAATACACAGTTCACTGGTTTAAATTGGATTCATGTTGAGGAGAGACAATAGTAAGTTTGTGAATAGAAACTGGTTACGCGTTTTCGATAAATGTGTTTATGCGGATTGCGAATGCGGGTTCAAAACATGCGTATTAGGGTCATAACACTAAAAAACGACCGCTTTAGCTTGAAGTATGATCAAATTTCGAAAATTTTCATTGAAACAATAAGTATAAATATTAGACAATTTTGAAATAATACTAAAAATAATAGATTTTATATTGATAAAAATGGTAAAATAGGTTCTTAATTGCCTCTACTATCACGTCTTAAAAGGAATGCATCGAACGGAAAACAGCATGAATAGCGTATGTACCGTTTCAATACACAATATCGACTGGTGTAAACTTTCATTTTCTTCCTCTACCGCTGGTCTTTAAAAATAAAACTTTTTTCGGGTTTTTCTTACAACATAACAGACCCAAACATGTTATTTCATATAACTCAAAAATGACACGTTCTGTTCAATTTTAAATCCGTATATGCTGCGTATTTAAGCTGGACATGCCATATATTATTTTATGAATTTGACACGGTAAAACATAAAATATGTTTGGTTGTAGCTTTCATTAAAATACGGTACAATAGTACCCGTTAACTACAAGAAAACAACACCATTTGCTCCCTTATTTAAACAGAAAAAACATACGTTAAACCAATTTAAATTCTTGTAGCACTATTGACCTTACTTTGTACACCCAATTCTTCCCCTTGTCGAATGCCTTATTATACTGAGTTCACCCCGTGACATTTCAATATAGACAGACGACACCAAGACACATTTCCCACTAAATTATTTACATAACCTCCTTTACTCTTTTATTCCAGACCTCGGAGGCGGCACACGTTCCAAAGGCCGCGGCGACGTTTGAATCTCAAGTACCTGATAAAAATTTAAGCGCCCTGCAACAGCTGAATCCCTCTTCCGACAATTCCGGTAAAATTTTCACAGAGACACCGGCGGTCTCCGCGACAGACAAATTCAAAGCAGCCGAAGGAAGTGCAAATAATGGAGGAGGAGAGTTTTATGTCGGCGGTACTGGAACGAGACAAGTAATTCAGTCTGGTGGAGGTTCCAGGAACGACACTGCAGTAAATAATTCTGCAGCAGCGAGACCTGGAGTGAATCCTACAGGAAGTAACGTAAGGATGATGGATGCTTGCTCTTCACGGTCGAGAAAATGTCGGTTGTAAATATGGTTTATGTGTGAATGTTATAGACTATAGGCTACCCACTAATTCATAGGTTTGAAGCGTATTACATAATCATTGTTTATCTTGCATTTTCCCTACAAAAGATCGAGTTGAAGCATCTCATGATTGCTGCAATTGACGGTCTTTCGGGCGAGCGGGGGAAGGGATCGACAGCGACGCTGCAAGTAGTGGCGGATCGCACGTGCGTTAGTTACTAGAACAGTGTTTACGGACGCAATACATATAACGACACGGCGATTATGCCTCGCCAAAGAAATTTGGATATCCGGCGACAGATTACCGAATTAAAAAATAATGGCCTTTTGATATTTCTAAGTTTTATACGCTTAGAGCTGACGTTTGTAATATATGTAATATATAAAGAGGTGTATTTATTTTATATTGTTTGTGCATGTATTTAAATATTATTAATAAATAAACTGTTGAAACAGTTATAATAGTTTGAATATTTATATAAAAAAAATCGGGCATACTTTTTAAATATTTTTTGGGTTTATCAAGCAAACTTAATTTAGTATTCACCACTAATCGGAAAATCTGCTAACTCCATATTATTAGATCTATCCGGTTCCATCAAAATCTTGTTTACAACCTTATTGTATAAAACTGAAGAAAACATTAAACGCCAATCGATAGAAGAGACTTCTCTCGTACCGGGTCACATATTATAATCAAAATTATGCAAAAATTAAGAATTTAATTGTTAGTTAAAATTACTACCTCGACAAGTTATCGTTCTTTTTGTGTATTGATAATAAGCTGCCCCGGTTCTCTCAGCTGTGTCGGTTCTCTCCGACATGACAGCACCGCTAACGCCTCCCTTCCCCGCAGCACCCCAAAGACCGTAGAGCGTCGGAATTCACGCGGAGTTTCAGCACGATCTTTTGTATGAAAAAATGCAAGATAAACAATGATTATGTAATAAACTTTAAACCTATGAATTATTGGGTAGCGTATAGTCTATATTTCAATATTCTAGCTCTTCTAATAACGGAATTGTGTTTTTGTTAAATACTGTTTATTATATAACATGAAATTAATATCTCATTTCAAGGTATTGCATAAAACACAACAAACTATACAAACTTATTGCATCTGATAGCTTTTTTGCGTTAATAAATACAAAAATCAATTTCTTGTTGTGAATATTTTTACTGAAGGTTAGTTCAGAACTAATATGTATTAACATTTATTCACAAAATAGAAATAAATTAATAAAGTTAAGGTATTTTATTCAAATATTCCAAATTAATACAGAAGTTTGGTGTTGGCAGATGACTCGACAGAAAGACATTAATGATTATTGACATAACAACCTAATTTTTTAAACCAACTTTCAATCTTCTTAAGTAATTAGTTAATTAATTTTAAGTAAAATTTTAATAATTTGAGTTATAAATGAACAAAATGCTTCAGAAGTTGGAGCCGTTTAAAATAATTGTTAATGATTCAAACGGCTGCAAGTTTTTAATGAATTGAAAAAGTAATTTGCTCTCTGAAAAAATGTCTCTGAAATATATTATTGCTATAATTTTAATTATTTTGGTTGTCAAGAATCTATTAGATCTCATGAATGATAATTGAACCTGCTGTAAAGTAAATACATATATATTTCCATTGTCCTTCATACAAAATACATGCACCGTCCTAAATATAAATTTAAATTACATTTAGAGAATTTATTTACATTTAGTGAATATATTTTAATATTACAATTCTGAAATAGTCTATATTCAGTGATAATCCTTGACATCATGATGATTTGTGCATTTATTTACTTACTTACTTAAGCTTGTCATCCCACTGCTGGGCAAAGGCATTTACTTACGTAATTAATGAGAAAAAAATGAGATTTTCGTATCACATTATCAAATTTCATGTCTATTAATATTATTATAAAAGTAATTCTATATTTAATTAAAAGCACTACTCGTAAACTTAACTGTAGTGGTCATATTACATTTATTACATTGCAATGAAGGTATCCACATTAAGCAAAATATCGGACACGTTCAAAATAAACTAAATCCCGTTACATAACATCCATCCGAAAAACCACCTCGTGACGGACAAGTTTTTGCGAAGCGGCCGGGTCGAGGGAGCACAGTACTCGAATATATAACCGACATACTATTTACTTATATACTATTTATTTGAACATACTTAAGGAACATTAAAACATACTGTTGATTTTTACAATTTAACGAAAACCATAGAAGATAACATCAACTATAGAAGAGAATGATAATTAAATCCAGGTGAGGATAATGGAGGGTTCCTGGTTCAAATCCAGGCGGGTGTGTCTTTTTTTCCAAAAATGTATCCTCACCTGGATTAATTATCATTCGCTTCTTTAATGGGTCCTACATTACTGACAAACTTAAACACAACTAATAGGTCAGGACTTATTTGTTCAGAATATATCTTCCTCTGTACTTTTAGAAATTCCTCTTTTGTTTTACAGACAACCCTTAAACCTAGCTTGCACCCACCAGTGGACAACACGACCATTCCTGTAATAGAACCGATGGAAATGAAGACTACCAATGATGATATCCTCATCAGTTACCCAAGTACTTTTGGAGCAAATGTCCAGATCGCGTTGGAAGACCCAGTGACAAATACCCAAGTTGACCACTTCCATCCGTTGTGGTTTCTGAGGCCGGTGGTCAAGAAAATAACGAACGCTATAAGTTTCCTGAGCCATCCGAATACAGCCTTGACACCAGCACACATTTTCAAGAAGATACGAGATAGAACCTTGCAAACTCTAAGGGAGACCTACAAGAGGATTTGCGGGGTTGATATGGATGATGATTTCGAGAATAAAAAGAATTAAGATATATTTCTCGACTGTTTGACGTGTTAATTTACTATCTGTTGACTAAATTGTTTTGGATTTTAATTATTTATTATAATAAAGTTATTATTTTCTAATGTGAGGTTTAATTTATCTTGCAAATGTATCGGGGCCATCGGGGTGGATATTTTAAGGATATCCTTTCTGCTCATTCGAAAACTTCAAAGAATAAGAATTAGTTTATGCAACAACGCAAGCAGAAACGCTTCTATAGTTGTCTATAGTTGCGCAATAAGAAGACTACATAGGCAATTGTATAATGAATGAATAAAAGCATATACTGGGTGACTCTCGTCATATCATCATATGACGTAAGTCATCACTTTATTATTAGTTAAACTATTTTAAATCGTCTTTGTTATTTTTAATAAGAAACATTAGAGATTATCATTGTTTTTAAGACGCGATTATTATTATTGATAATATTTTCGATATCCGGGCTCAAAAGATTGATTTTATCAATCTGTTTGCATATTTATGGTGAATGAACGCAATGACTTAAAAGTCTTGGTCTCAAAAACCATTATTCTTATAATTATTTTAAACAAGGGAAACGTTCAAATGTTTAAAATTTCCGATGTTAATTAATATTAAGTTACGTTTGCGCAAACAAGCTTTTAACTTGTTAGAATATTTTATTTACTTTGTATTACTTGGATGGATCGATTTCGATAAATAAATTCAAATTGCTTACCTTAGCTCAGATCAGATGATGTCGGCATCCAGAATTGATACGATCCTTGGTTATAACCTGTAAACAGAAAATAAACATTACAAGTAATGAGCAGTATCTCAGAACAATAACAAATAACATAGATATTCAAGAACCAAAGGAAAGAGTTTCCAGAGGAAAAACAGTCGCAAAAACATGTTTAGTAGATAAAACTGGCTAAAACTGGATAAAACGTGTATAACAATAATTTGTATCCCAACTACTTTGCTCGTAATCGCACATGAAGCGAAATAATAACATTCAACCACCGATAAACAACGTAAAATCTAAGTTTCGAAAATCCTCCTGAACAAATTAAAATAGATAGAGGGCTGTACTTTTTAGAATTAATTACCCAATGTATCTGACCCATAAACGTGTATAATAATAATTTTATCCCAACTACTTTGCTCGTAATCGCACATGAAGCGAAATAATAACATTCAACCACCGATAAACAACGTAAAATCTAAGTTTCAAAAATCCTCCTGAACAAACTAAAATAGATAGAGGGCTGTACTTTTTAGAATTAATTACCCAATGTATCTGATCTATAAACGTGTATAATAACAATTTGTATCCCAACTACTTTGCTCGTAATCGCACTTGAAGCGAAATAATAACATTCAACCACCGATAAACAACGTAAAATCTAAGTTTCAAAAATCCTCCTGAACAAACTAAAATAGGTAGAGGGCTGTACTTTTTAGAATTAATTACCCAATGTATCTGACCCATAAACGTGTATAATAATAATTTGTATCCCAACTACTTTGCTCGTAATCGCACATGAAGCGAAATAATAACATTCAACCACCGATTAACAACGTAAAATCTAAGTTTCAAAAATCCTCCTGAACAAACTAAAATAGATAGAGGGCTGTACTTTTTAGAATTAATTACCCAATGTATCTGATCTATAAACGTGTATAATAATAATTTGTATCCCAACTACTTTGCTCGTAATCGCACATGAAGCGAAATAATAACATTCAACCACCGATAAACAACGTAAAATCTAAGTTTCAAAAATCCTCCTGAACAAACTAAAATAGATAGAGGGCTGTACTTTTTAGAATTAATTACCCAATGTATCTGATCTATAAACGTGTATAATAATAATTTGTATCCCAACTACTTTGCTCGTAATCGCACTTGAAGCGAAATAATAACATTCAACCACCGATAAACAACGTAAAATCTAAGTTTCAAAAATCCTCCTGAACAAACTAAAATAGGTAGAGGGCTGTACTTTTTAGAATTAATTACCCAATGTATCTGACCCATAAACGTGTATAATAATAATTTGTATCCCAACTACTTTGCTCGTAATCGCACATGAAGCGAAATAATAACATTCAACCACCGATAAACAACGTAAAATCTAAGTTTCAAAAATCCTCCTGAACAAACTAAAATAGGTAGAGGGCTGTACTTTTTAGAATTAATTACCCAATGTATCTGATCTATAAACGTGTATAATAATAATTTGTATCCCAACTACTTTGCTCGTAATCGCACATGAAGCGAAATAATAACATTCAACCACCGATTAACAACGTAAAATCTAAGTTTCAAAAATCCTCCTGAACAAACTAAAATAGATAGAGGGCTGTACTTTTTAGAATTAATTACCCAATGTATCTGATCTATAAACGTGTATAATAATAATTTGTATCCCAACTACTTTGCTCGTAATCGCACATGAAGCGAAATAATAACATTCAACCACCGATAAACAACGTAAAATCTAAGTTTCAAAAATCCTCCTGAACAAACTAAAAGAGATAGAGGGCTGTACTTTTTAGAATTAGTTACCCAATGTATCTGATCTATAAACGTGTATAATAATAATTTGTATCCCAACTACTTTGCTCGTAATCGCACTTGAAGCGAAATAATAACATTCAACCACCGATAAACAACGTAAAATCTAAGTTTCAAAAATCCTCCTGAACAAACTAAAATAGGTAGAGGGCTGTACTTTTTAGAATTAATTACCCAATGTATCTGACCCATAAACGTGTATAATAATAATTTGTATCCCAACTACTTTGCTCGTAATCGCACATGAAGCGAAATAATAACATTCAACCACCGATTAACAGCGTAAAATCTAAGTTTCAAAAATCCTCCTGAACAAACTAAAAGAGATAGAGGGCTGTACTTTTTAGAATTAATTACCCAATGTATCTGATCTATAAACGTGTATAATAATAATTTGTATCCCAACTACTTTGCTCGTAATCGCACATGAAGCGAAATAATAACATTCAACCACCGATAAACAACGTAAAATCTAAGTTTCAGAAATCCTCCTGAACAAACTAAAATAGATAGAGGGCTGTACTTTTTAGAATTAATTACCCAATGTATCTGATCTATAAACGTGTATAATAATAATTTTTATCCCAACTACTTTGCTCGTAATCGCACATGAAGCGAAATAATAACATTCAACCACCGATAAACAACGTAAAATCTAAGTTTCAAAAATCCTCCTGAACAAACTAAAATAGATAGACGGCTGTACTTTATAGAATTAATTACCCAATGTATCTGATCTATAAACGTGTATAATAATAATTTGTATCCCAACTACTTTGCTCGTAATCGCACATGAAGCGAAATAATAACATTCAACCACCGATAAACAACGTAAAATCTAAGTTTCAAAAATCCTCCTGAACAAACTAAAATAGATAGAGGGCTGTACTTTCTAGAATTAATTACCCAATGTATCTGATCTATAAACGTGTATAATAATAATTTGTATCCCAACTACTTTGCTCGTAATCGCACATGAAGCGAAATAATAACATTCAACCACCGATAAACAACGTAAAATCTAAGTTTCAAAAATCCTCCTGAACAAACTAAAATAGATAGAGGGCTGTACTTTTTAGAATTAATTACCCAATGTATCTGACCCATAAACGTGCATAATAATAATTTGTATCCCAACTACTTTGCTCGTAATCGCACATGAAGCGAAATAATAACATTCAACCACCGATAAACAACGTAAAATCTAAGTTTCAAAAATCCTCCTGAACAAACTAAAATAGATAGAGGGCGGTACGTTTTAGAATTAATTACCCAATGTATCTGATCCCCAAACGTGTATAATAATAATTTGTATCCCAACTACTTTGCTCGTAATCGCACATGAAGCGAAATAATAACATTCAACCACCGATAAACAACGTAAAATCTAAGTTTCAAAAATCCTCCTGAACAAACTAAAATAGATAGAGGGCTGTACTTTTTAGAATTAATTATCCAATGTATCTGATCTATAAACGTGTATAATAATAATTTGTATCCCAACTACTTTACTCGTAATCGCACATGAAGCGAAATAATAACATTCAACCACCGATAAACAACGTAAAATCTAAGTTTCAAAAATCCTCCTGAACAAACTAAAATAGATAGAGGGCTGCACTTTTTAGAATTAATTACCCAATGTATCTGACCCATAAACGTGTATAATAATAATTTGTATCCCAACTACTTTACTCGTAATCGCACATGAAGCGAAATAATAACATTCAACCACCGATAAACAACGTCAAATCTAAGTTTCAAAAATCCTCCCGAACAAACTAAAATAGATAGAGGCCAGCTTTTTGGGTCTGATACCCCAACGTGCGACGTTCGCTACCGCGGCTACAAAGTCCGGGCGCACGATCCGATCGCACCCGAGCGCCCGGATGAGCGTCCGGACTCTCCGGCTCCGCGCGGCGGTCCTCGCTCGCAGTCTGCTAGATCCTCGCTTCCGCTAGCCGGCTCAGTTCTGTTTGTACCGAGGCCGAGTGCAGTCGGACAAATCCTGAGAGCGGTTGACTCGCGACAAAGTGCCTTGTTTTTCTTTTTTTCTTTTCCGCGTTCTTTTCGTTTTCTCTGTTGACGGTCGGTCAGCTGGCCCCACCCTACACAACGAATAGTACTCGTAAGTAATTTACAACACCCCCACCCCCCAGCAACCCCTTGTCGTCGTAAAAAAATGGTTTGTTATGATCGGAAAATGAGAGAGAGGGTTGTGATTTTTTTTTTTGAGGTTATCTAGCCGGTAAACCGGAGTCTATCGATTGTTTATAGGACGGTGGTGTGTTTCAGGGTGGAAATGAGGAAATGCGTTGAGGAAGGCGACTGTCATCGCGAGCTTTTGTTTTGGTGGGATGTCGCAGTCGTCTTTTGTCGCTCTGGGAATTTGCCGGGTTTCCTGTGTTCGTACGTAAGAATTTCTTTATTGCGCGGGCGAAGATAAAGTCTTTTGTTGCTTTGGTTGACTTGTCATTCCGAATAATAATAATAATAAATAATAATAAATAAGAGACATTCCTGTAAAAAAATCAGTAACACTGTAAAAAGTCGAATCTACTGTAAAGTTACTGTACTTTTCCTGTAAATTTACAACATAACACAACATTTCCTGTAATTTTACAGACAGTTTTCTCTGTAAAATTGGCCAACCTTGTGCAACCAAAAGCATTTGAGGTTATGTTGTCCGGCACCTCCACAAATTTTGATGCATCGCAATATCCGGATAAATTCCAGACAAACAATGTAATCGGGATTAAAACTGAATAACATAAATTTGATCTATTCTATCCTTAAAACATTTCATGAATATTAATTTACTGAACTTCCACATCTCAGCAACAACAAACATATTTCCAGTTTGCCACAGGATGTACCTTATTTATTATTAAACGTTTTCCATCACGTCACAGCTTTGAGAAATTTTCCACAAACTATAGTAACAAATACTTTGGCAACAATATGGAAAATGCTATTTTATGCTATTTACTCTTAGCATTTTTCAACGATTTTGCAAATGAGTCGCCATTTCTGTAATTACGTCAAAATAGATAAATAATAAATTAAAGTAGAGGAAATTTTGTATAGTTTATGTCTATGACATTTTTTGGTAAACTTAATAGTTTAGCTGTAGGAGCAAATTCTATTTGATCGAGATCGTGTCTGCATTTTTTTGACAATACCTACTGTCAATATCTGCCAAATCCTGGCTAAGTCGTTTTATTTCAATGCAAACACGATCGATCTCGATAGAATCTCATGCAGCTAAACTATTAATTTTATATATTGTATGATAAAGTCATGTGCCTGGCCACAGATTTTTAATTATATATCCGACCATAAATTGTTTCTTACTTAATATATATTATAATTTTAACACAAAATTCGATTCTTTTCCCGTAAAACAGATCCTGACAAATGTCTTAGTGCGTTTTTGTGTCGCGGGATCCCAGATATCATCACTTGTCGCTGGGGCTTTATAACAGCTTCCGGTTTCCACCACGTGTTGAAAATATGTTTTCATCTAACCCCCACCACATCTCGTTTATCTCGAGACATGATTGGCGTTTTTCAATTACGAGCTTCTTTCTTGCTAGAAGGACAAAATTGTTCTTGTTGTCCCGGTGCACAAGTTGACACTCGAAATATGACGTTTACTAGAGAAGAAATTACGAACTTCTCCTTCGAAAAGACAGAGATGAAAGAGGATGAACAGAGTATGAGATATATAAACTAAAAAAAAGTTTAGAAAAGCTTTCAGTGGTGTTTTGTCGCATTTCGTTTTAAAAAAACTTTATCTCCAAAGGTGCTGGCCTAAAGGCTATTGCTATAAATTATCGTGATACATGTATAGACGGGTCATTATTCAGTATTTCACGTCGAATTCCACGGGCGTTATGTTGTACGTTATCCGACGTTCTTTTTTTTACAGAATCGTCTGTAACTTGATACTAATTTATGTCCTACAGCTGATGTTCAGTACGGTTTTTGTTCTAGTATTCGTATCACCATAAATAACGATATGTTAATGTTTAGATACACCAGAGGAAAATGTCTGTAGGCTGTTATTTTTATTGTAAATGTAATAACTGTAAACTATTAATTTTATATATTGTATGATAAAGTCATGTGCCTGGCCACAGATTTTTAATTATATATCCGACCATAAATTGTTTCTTACTTAATATATATTATAATTTTAACACAAAATTCGATTCTTTTCCCGTAAAACAGATCCTGACAAATGTCTTAGTGCGTTTTTGTGTCGCGGGATCCCAGATATCATCACTTGTCGCTGGGGCTTTATAACAGCTTCCGGTTTCCACCACGTGTTGAAAATATGTTTTCATCTAACCCCCACCACATCTCGTTTATCTCGAGACATGATTGGCGTTTTTCAATTACGAGCTTCTTTCTTGCTAGAAGGACAAAATTGTTCTTGTTGTCCCGGTGCACAAGTTGACACTCGAAATATGACGTTTACTAGAGAAGAAATTACGAACTTCTCCTTCGAAAAGACAGAGATGAAAGAGGATGAACAGAGTATGAGATATATAAACTAAAAAAAAGTTTAGAAAAGCTTTCAGTGGTGTTTTGTCGCATTTCGTTTTAAAAAAACTTTATCTCCAAAGGTGCTGGCCTAAAGGCTATTGCTATAAATTATCGTGATACATGTATAGACGGGTCATTATTCAGTATTTCACGTCGAATTCCACGGGCGTTATGTTGTACGTTATCCGACGTTCTTTTTTTTACAGAATCGTCTGTAACTTGATACTAATTTATGTCCTACAGCTGATGTTCAGTACGGTTTTTGTTCTAGTATTCGTATCACCATAAATAACGATATGTTAATGTTTAGATACACCAGAGGAAAATGTCTGTAGGCTGTTATTTTTATTGTAAATGTTAGAAGTGAACAACATATTTTCTTAAGTACGTAGGCCTTCACGGCCAGAACCATTTAGAAAATAAACTACTTCCGGGTTATGCCGTGCGTCAAGATTTGTAAATGCTGACGTTTCGCGAACCATGTTGCTCGCTTCTTCAAAGCTAATTGCATACTGGTAGTAACTTAAAAATGATGCATTTAACAAAAATTGATTGTTGATGAATTGTTTACGGTTGGAGAAGTTATTAAGTGTTCCAGTAATTTTGACTAATCCTGTATATAACTATTCTAATACATGAGTTTTCGTTTCAAATTATAAGTCTAATGCGTCTAATAGGAAAAATGTGAGCGTCATAAATATGCAATATTGGAAAGTCAAATAAAAAGGTATCTATGTAATTACTAAAGCACACAAATAAATACGAAAACAATCGGCTTTGTTTGCACGAACAATAGCCAGTTAGTTTGGTGTCAGGTGAATGTAATTATTACCAAATTAGATAAAGACTTTCGATATTTTTCGTTCTACGTTCTCTCATCAACCATAGGAGTAAAAAGAATTACTAGGTACTATTGAAAATATTTCTTCCAAAGTCATTACACTCATTACTCTATAAAACTATTGTCAAAATATTAAAAAAATGCAATTAACGTGAAAATAAATTTAGATAATTTATAATTAAATGCTTATCAGTGGAATGCATATGAGTAATACCAATAATATCGTAGTTATATTAAATAAAATGACTAGTTCTTATTATTTCTTATTAAAAAGTGATTTTATTACCGTACTCGATAAACAAGCATCAACTCATGGTCTTCTTATCTTTGCCAAAGGAAATTGTGGTTGGGCTATCATCACTATTACAGGCTCTATAAGAACATTTATATAATAGATACATCTCCAAAATGTCGGAACTATATGGGAAAAATATTTTTATCCTTTAGTCAGAAAAGTTTAACCTCATAAATGTGGAGGGCTAGTCTAAAACAAAACAAAAAAATAACTATCAAGTCTTATAATCTATGCATTATATTCTGGGTAGCTCAGAATGTATGAATTTCAGATAAGAGTAAAGTGCCTTTATTTTCGATATTCCCAAACATGTTATTTGGAAAAGGTTATTTCTAAACGCCCCACAGTGGAGTATTTAACCCGAAAACTTGGCCAAAATTATTTTTTTCCCCTAAAAAGGCTTTATATGTGTTGTTTTTTTATGTATTCACATTTTAACCTTCATACTAAGAATTTGAAGGTTAATAACATAATAAACACAATAAAATTATGTATTAAAAATTGTTCTTCACTGCACTACACCTATTGTAAATTAATTACTGCTACAACATTTGTCATCTATATTTTTTTGTGATTTTATTTCTATTATGTTTTACCGTGTCAAATTCATAAAATATTATATGGCATGTCCAGTTTAAATACGCAGCATATACGGATTTAAAATTGAACAATAGATGTCGTTTTTAAGTTATATGAGTTAACATGTTTGGGTCTGTTATGTTGTAAGAAAATCCTGAAAAGTTTTATTTTTAAAGACCAGTGGTAGAGGAAGAAAATCAAAGTTTACACCAGTCGATATTGTGTATTGTAACAGTACATATGCTATTCATGCTGTTTTCCGTTCGATGCATTCCTTTTAATACGTCATAGTAGAGGCAATTAAGAACCTATTTTACCATATTTATCACTATAAAATCTATTATTTTTAGTATTATTTCAAAATTGTTTAATATTTATACTTATTCTTACCATGAAAACTTTCGAAATTTGATAATACTTCAAGCTGAAATGGTCGTTTTTTTAGTGGTATGACCCTAATACGCATGTTTTGAACACGCATTCGCATTCCGCATAAACACATTTATCGAAAACGCCTAACCAGTTTCTGTTCACAAACTTACTATTGTCTGTCCTCAACAAGAATCCAATTTAAACCAGTGAACTGTGTATGCGAGTAGGTGCTTTCGATGTATTTTCTTGCCTTGAATATGAATCCGATTGGCTTCAAGCAACCAATTTCCAAGAAATGCATATACAAGTACATAGTTTAAGGTTTTTTTCGGATGATTTTTAAGAGCCTAGGTCATCGGGGTTGTTTGCTATACATGATCCAAAACGGAAAAATATACGTACATAACGGCATTTACAACATACAAGATGCATTGAACATAAAGTTGTCGATATCTCGATAACCATAACCATTTATATATAGTTAAATATGGTTAAGTATGTTCTAAATTACCTCTACTATCACAGTATCAAGAAATTGTACCAAATTACATATAAGCCGGTACATCAATTTTTCGATTTTCTTTTACAACGTATTAGAAATAAAATCACAAAAACCGCATCCGCACCTATCCGCAGCAGATTTTCCAGTAGTTGTAATGTCAAATATGTATACTATAATTTAAACCACTTTCAAAAGCTTAACAAAGCTAAACACTAAACTAAAACACTCAAGTTCTGCATAAAATTGCTTTTTTATAACAGCGAATGTTCTCGGCCCTGCAATAAACAAAATTGTGGGTAAATTTTAATAAACATAATGTAGAATGAAAGTTGATACTTGGTTCTAAAGAATGTACAACAAAAAAGTCACATTTATCGTTAAAGTACAAAATTACAACCATTTTTAAGAGCGTCAACTTATGTGCGTCTATGCTCAGCCATAGTAAAATATAACTTTTGGCTGACAAGGACACGTGGCTCAGGGCTTAGGTGAAAAAATATTGCCGCCTTTTAATATATCGGTATTTTACCTATCCCAGAAACTGGTTTACTTTTTGGAATTTAATAATAAAAAAAAAACATTAATTAGCACTACTATCTTGGAACAGTACAATTATTTAAACTAATTACTTAGTTAATTTATTACATACACATACCAATGTCAAAAATATCGGATTCGCAGACACAAAAATTGCCGCTATTTCTGAACAAAATAAAATAAAAAATAATTAAATTGTTTTTACACTCCCAGAACATAAGGAGTGTCATTAAAAAAATAAATTTGTCTAAAATTTCTATTGATCGACCCAAAGTTAATTCTCAAATGTCGTATCTCTTCAGTTGTTAGAAATAAAGGTACCAAACCAGATTTTATTGGATACAGAAAAGAGGTGTGGTTGAAATATGAAGAAAAATACAGGGTGTTTCCCATTAAACTTGAGGAATAATGGAACTGAAAATATATCCTCTGTGTGCATCTTACATCTTTATCTTCACGTTCAAAATTTTATTAGAATCCCCCATTCCGCTTTTACAGCATGAAGGAAAATTTACATCATTTTAAAATCACCACCATCTCCATAGTGTGCACGTCCGATTTGTTGAAATATCTATAGCAAATAACAATTAAAAAATTGCAGCATATCCTCAATTTGAATCTTCGACTATCATCAAAGCTAAAATCATGCACAAGTTATGAAGATAATTTACAGGAATTAATAATACGTATAATAACGAAAATGACTGTATGCATCCTCCATAAGGTTCATATATCATCCATCCTGCTATTATAAGCGATTGGATGATGGTTTATATCTCCGTGAACAGCTTAAATCACCAGACAGTAACTCGACGGGTTTTCTGGCCGTGAAAAGAACGCGACTCAACACTGTTTAATAACATTATTATATTGACATTGTACCAATAGCCAATTACGAGGCTGCGTGCGTTATTTTTAGTCGGGCACGACGAATTCTTTTCGCCGTCGTATGTATAAACACACCTAATTTAAATATATAAGCGATAAACTATTCGAAAATTAGCAGTTTGGTGGTCTATTTTTGTGTTATTAAGACAACCAAGGTAACCTTCGAGTACAAACATACATACAGAAAAGTTTTAGCGTCGTTTCTGTTATTCGTTGAATTTGTGCTTATCTGTGCTGGTTAATATATATCTACATAATTTGTTTCAAACTAAAGGTATCGGGAGGAATCTTCATATTTAGAAGTTTTATGACCAAACATAGAGCTGCTAATTTTTGTCCCAATTTTTTTTTCTGAAAAATAGTTCAATTCAGGTAAAGAAGTGTTAGTGAACACATGCATTTATTATATTTTGCAAGAAATACTACGTCGAAACTAAAACCTATTACGAAATCCCGAAAATAATTTCTTGCCAGTAGAAAAAGGTATTTTTGTCCGGAGCATTGAGGCGGAATTAATATGCTTTCGTCAAATATTCTTAACAAAATGCGGCGTAGAAGTTCATTTCACGGCCAGAAAACGACCCCTTTTTTGTCCAACCGGCCAGCGTTTCGAGAACTTGAAACGTGTTTGCGTATCCACATATGCAATGTGTCGTGGAATCGAAATTAAATGTTTATATTTTACATATTTTCACGCGTATCTGACTTATTTTCAAAATGTTAATCTCGCATTCCAATTTGCTAACATTAATAGATAACTTATAAAGAAGCAATTTAATCATTTACCTTCAATAATCAGCAATCTATTAAACGTTCGGTAATATTTAACATATCCAATAAAACTACATACGACCTAAGTTCTTATTTAAAATGGTGATACTGAGTTCAATTATGCCTATTTCCGGTTCATTCCGGCTGTTTTTTTCGGCTGTTTTTAATCACACTTTGTAATGGACGCTCAACACGGTACACGATTCGAGCTTATTTCCAGCTACAAGAACAACAAACAACAGATTTTATTTCCACAGTTCTAATTTAATAACACCAAATTGAATCAATTCCGAACTAGTATCGATATCAAATTGGTATAAAGAAAATAAATTATGTTTGAATGTATTGAAAACACAAGCTATGGTATTGGGAAATAGAAATTCGGTAAACCCTACACCAGACATAGCTATCGATAACACAGTTGTTGAGATAGTGGTCGAATTTAAATATCTAGGTGTCATTTTAGATAATAGTTTGAAATTTACGAGTAATATGGAATATATAGTTAAAAAGGTGAGTCGAAAGATTAGCTACTTAGGAAGAATATCTAATAAACTTACATTAAAAGCTAGAATATCTTTGTACCATACGATTATAGAACCATATTTTTACTATTGCAGCAGTATAATATTTTTGTGTACAGACAAAGACATTAAAAAGATTCAAGTACAACAAAATCGAGCACTCAGAATTTTATTACAAAGCTCCAGGTTAACCAGTGTCGAGTCCATGTTGAGTAAATTAAATTTTTTGTGTGTTAAACAGGAACGGTATATCAGGCACTCACGTTGGTATATAAATGCATAAATAATAAACTCCCAAATTATATGAGTAATTATTTAACATACAATAGTCAGCAGCATGAATACAATACTCGGCAAAAGGACCACTTCAGATTACCAAAATATACAAAAAGCAGCACACAAAATTCATTTTATTATAAAGCACTGAAGATGTTTAATACCCTGCCAAGTGATATAAAAAAACAGTAGTTCGCTAAGTCTTTTTAAAACATCATCTCGGGTTCATGTATTGGCTAATTTTAAGTAGTTGATAAGTTTATTACTTAGGAAACCAAATTTATTGTGATTATTAGTTTCTTTTAACTAAATAAATATCATTATTATTATTAAAAATTCGATCTGAAGATAACAGCTGCACGTTACGCCACACCACCTTACATACATAGACATCTGTTATTCGCAAATAAACAAACACGCAAGACCGAATATCCATTACCATTTTCTTACTGCGTCAAATTACATATAATAAATAAAAAGACCAACCAGCGTTTTTAATTACACATTCACATATGCCTCCGAGAAATACTTATACAAAAAGCGCACGTGAAATTTTTCACGTTATAATGGCAGAACCGGCTTTAGGGCATGAAGGCATAAAAGTGTTAATAATAATTTATTCCCGCACGTGAAAAAATGCTCAAAGAAACCGCAAGATGCCCGCGGGCGATTCACTTTTGTTAGCTAGGACCTATTTCGCTTTTAATTACCTAAAAATAATTTCCGAGCCGCAAAGCGCGAATGAGTAATAACGACAGTAGTAAGTAACGCCATCTATATACGGAGTTCGGAACGCGAGCTGTTAATTGTTTTTAATGGATTGAGTCGAATCGATTTGACGTCTGCTTAATTGATTTAGCCGGTGTTAAGATTGCTGGCCCGTCGGTGGTACGTGAAAAAATTGTTATTAGCATTGTAAATTGGTAGGTGTGAAAGAGATTATTGAAAAAAAAAAATACATAATAGGAAAAACCGTCGTCAAATCCAGCGCAGTTCCATCCATATAAATCCATATAAACGGTCATTCTCTTACCAGGTCAGTCACATATACAATGGTCTCAGCGAAGATATGAGTTGGATTTGCTGTAATTACGTGTAATTAGACTCTAGATTTTATTTTTGTATCTTTTTACGCAACAAAAATATTCACCAAAGCACGGGAAAGTCAAAAGACTCGTTAACCAAAGAGAAATTTCAAATAAATGAAACCATCGGTTCATATTGGGCATAATAAAATTTTTATTTTTACAGCTGACATACGCTTTTATAGTGAGAAACGCAAATTGCTGAATCGGATGGCGTACTTTTATGCAAAGTCGTAAAATTCCGTATTTATTTGCCGGGGCCGTTAGCGCTCACGCGGCCTTTCGAAATAGTTTGCCGTTATTAAATATGAAATGTTATTAATTCTATACATCGTAGTCGTAATATTTACATTTTACTGCCTCAGCATTTATCGGTTTCCGCTGATTGGATTGGTCTTAATTACGCCGGTTTCACTCGAGTAGTCATTTTATTCGACGAGATTAAGTAACGTCTCAAAATCAAAAGTTTCGCACTGGTTAAGATAAATAAAATAAATTTTAAGTAAGTACGTAGGCTTTCACGGCCAGAATCATTTAGAAAATAAACTACTTCCGGGTGTTATGCCGTGTGTCAAGATTTGTAAATGCTGACGTTTCGCGAACCATGTTGCTCGCTTCTTCAGAGCTAATTGAATACAGTATTCAATTAGGTTTGAAGATAAATATTGGTTATACATAAAAAATATAGATTTTTAAAAAGATTTTACTAAAGATTTGTTTAATAAAATTATAAACCCCTAACCACAACAAGTATTTTAGAACCTAAATACGTATTTCAGCAACTATGTTGCCATCTTCAGTAGAACCTAAAAAAAAGGGGGGAAAAAGAGATTAGCACTTCATAGTATCTTTACTGGATATTGTCCAAGCAAATCACTAGTGGAAGTGACGTCCATGTTAAAAATTACCCTATATTACCCATTTGTTGTTCACACCTCAGTGAATTTTGATCATTGAAGCGTAAGAAACAAGTTTTAATTAAAGCAGGTCAAACAATGGCGAACTAGGTATAGGACCCCTGTCTGAATTTATTAATTTATCTCTATTCAAGTGAATAAAGATACTTTCCAAGCTGTTTAGTTCCCTATTATTTGACACAGCTTTTACAAGTTTTAAGTCATCTACAACTACTTTATGACCTGTGTCTAAAATATGTTGAGCCACACTAGATTTTTCAAAACGATTATATTTAAAATGAGCTACATGTTCTTTGAACCTAGTTAAAATTGTTCTTCTAGTCTGGCCTACGTATTCTTTTTCACAGTCATGACATTTGATACAATTATACCAGATTTATCAAGTACATCTACCTTATCCTTTGGGTTTCCAAGAAGGTTTTTTATGCTATTGTGAGTCGAATATACTGTACAGAGATTTTGTGATGTAAAAATACTTCTCAAACCCCTTCTTGTATATGCACAATCGAACGGTATTTTAACATATTTCTTCTTTTCTACAGACAAAGTATTTAAAGTAGATATTTGATTTACATACATTTTTTGATTCTGCTTCTTAATCATTCTATCAACTATTTTCTCAGGGTACCCATTATGTATGACAACATTCTTAATAAACAATAATTCTTGCTGATATCTATCTGCGGACAATGGAAATTTCAATAACCTATTTAGTAAACAACTAATAAAAGACAATTTTTGTTGAAAAGGATGCTGCGAATCATTAGGGATAAACCTGATTGTGTTAGTATCTTTCCGATACACGTCAATTTCTATTATATGTTTGCTATTCCTGACTACCAGAGTATCTAAAAATGGAACTTGGCCGTTAACTTCTTGTTCTACAGTAAAGTTAATGGTGTTGAATTTAGAATTCAAAACGAGAAGAAAATCTTGAATACTGCACTTCTTGGTGTCAAAAATGGCAAAAATATCGTCGACATACCTAACCCAAGTCTTAGGGAAATATGGTGCTATAGACTTTACATTGGTTTCAAATCTGCTCATAAACAAGTTGGCAATAAAAGATGAGAGACAGTTACCCATTGCAGTTCCCTCAAGTTGTTCAAAAAACTTTCCGTTTATTTGAAAACAATTTTGAGACATACAAAGGGCAGTCAATCTTACATATTCATCTATTTCTGACGGGTCAAAGTTGTTATTGCTCAATAATTCCCTAAGAAACTCCAAAGTTTCCGGAATAGGCACACTAGGAAACAGTGAAGCAACATCAAATGAAATCAACAATTCGCCATCCTCTAATTTTACATTGTTAACCTTATTGATAAACTCCAATGAGTTATTAACTGAGAAGCTTGGTTGAGGAACAGGTAAATTGTTGAACTCATTCGATAACCATTTCGCTAACTGGTAAGTAGGTGAGTTAATACATGATACAATAGGTCTCACTGATTTACCAGGTTTGTGAATTTTGGGAAGAACATATAATCTAGGTACAGTAGGATTGGAAACTTTGAGTTTAAATCTAGTTTGGCGGGTGATAAGATTAGGACAACTGGACAGCGTACTATTTATTTGACGGACTAGTTTGGGCAGTGGGTTTTTCTTGATTTCCTTATAAGAACCATTTTCAATTAAGTTTCATTTTTCATTTTATTCATTTTTAGGTTCTACTGAAGATGGCAACATAGTTGCTGAAATACGTATTTAGGTTCTAAAATACTTGTTGTGGTTAGGGGTTTATAATTTTATTATTAAGTTCGCCACAGCCTCCAAAATATTGTCAAAGATTTGTTTGTCTAATTAAGATTATCTAAGATTAAAATGGCTCATCTTGTATACGTTATACTAATGACAATAAAAGAGCATAACATAACCATGCTTTTTATTAGTTTCCTATATATTAATATTATTATTATTAGTTTATCAAAACGATATAATGTATAGTTATTGGGATCACCAACCATAATAAGTATAGCATTGACGAATAAATACTGTAACTAATTTTTCTTTCCTTTCTCTAAAACAAAAACCCTATAAAACCACATGATTATCACCAACAACACGTACCACCTATACTTTTGACGTTCCCCAAAAAACACTTTCGCGTATTTTGCCTCATATTATTATAAGGCTTTCTCTGCGAACGCAACTGTAAAAATTAGTGTCATTTCCTTTTCACATAAGTGTTACTCTCGGACTTTTCCCGTTGGTCATAATGATAACTTTAAAGCTACTTCAGATTCGAATTTGTGTTAATTATATGTCGATGCCCACGTTGAATGTCCAGTAAGAGAAAAAAACATGACCAAACAAAACGCTTAACCACAGTGGTTGTTGATGAAAAAAAGATAATAAAAACGCGCACAGCAAAATGTCATAAGAAAGTATGTTTCGTTATCCGAAGAGATTTTTTTCAACTGTCTATTAAAGGTTTCGATCATGATGAACGATTTGTTATAGAGCCCACATAACAGTCAGTGCGTTGTTATATACATCTATGGTACATGTAGCTTCAGGTGATTTGGTATTAACATATTTGTGTGCTGAAAACCGAATACAGCCTGTGTTGGAAGGTGATATTTTTAAGTTTGATACAGTACCAAGTGAGATTCCTATGTTAATGGATATTTCTTACAAAATTGTTTGTTTTTAAATATGAATAATGGGTTGATCAACAGTGTGCCACCATAGTGTACACAGAGAGAAATTTTTGTTTGATTCAAATAAATATGCGTTGACTCAAAGAAATTTGTTGTTTCAATAGAGGCAAAGAAATATTTATTTGCGGGTAAAAACGCATTTATTTGAAATATTTGTTTGGTAGAAAGAACATTGATTTGCGTCAAACAACTTATGTTTCCAGTCAAAAAGTTTGCAATTTGTAAATTATAAGAAATGAGATTTATTTACTTCAAATAATTATGATTGTGTTGAGTGAAAGATATACATTTTTTAAATTAACAAAATGTTGGTCGAGTTCGTCGAGTTAAAATGCTTAAAATTATTATTAATTTGTTGAAGGAATTAATAGACAAGAATTTTTCGGAAGACTCGCCATGATGTGTCGCCTCCTTTTTGGGATGTCGCACATCCTCGACCAGTGCTTGGTCTTCCCAACCCAACATATAGTCAAGGTTAAGTTAGTAAAGTGTACTCTGATTTGGAATCTCAACTTGAACCTGCAGGCACTGTACTCTATAAGTTCTATACTGTCGATCACGCAGCTTTATACTCTCGATATGTACGAAGTGCGAGGAGAGAGTTTACAGCGCCATCTAACAATACAGTTGGATGACATTAAAAATATATTTATTTGAATCAAAATATGATTTCTTTGGTGGAAGTAAACCTATTTTAAAGCCAAAACAAAAATATTACTTTAAAGGAAATAAATCTCTTCTTGTGTACAAATATATTTATTTTAATCAAAATATGATTTCTTTGGCGGAAGTAAACCTATTTTTAAGCCAAAGACAAAATATTACTTTAAGCGAAATAAATTTCTCCTTATATACAAATTTACATGTTAGAATCAAAATTATATTTCATTGGTGTAAAGAAACGCTTTTTTAAAATCAAAACTAAAATATTACTTTAAAGGAAAGTAATTTTTGTTTGTATCCATATATATTTATTCCACTTAAATAAATATTTCAAATAAATTAATCTCTGCAAGCAAATAAACTAGAGTATTCAATGAAGTAAATATTGTTGGCGTCAAAGAAATATGTTTTGACCCAAAAGAATAAATTCAAACAAATACATTTCTTTGAAACAAGAAATCTATCTGTGTAGTCTCCATCCACGCAGTTGTAAAAAAATGGCTTAAAATGTGCAAAGGAGTTTAGGGTTTTATGACAATAAAAAAACAATTAGTCAACAGCTGGCTGTTTTCGATTTCTAACAAATTAAAATAATACAAATATTCTTCAAATGTGTTCACATATGCCTCACAAGTGTTTTATATAAATAACGGTATCGCATTTTATGGAATTATTCTAAAACCAGTATGTTTTACTAGCGTATAGATTTAAGAACATTCTGCATTCAATTCACCACGAACATTTTAAGAGATTGTTTCATCAGCTGTACCTATACGGTGGAATTCCGCTTCTACGTACTGCGTCGACCTCCATGCACGTTGCCAAGGTTTTCAATGTGTCAATACCGTGACTAAGACACATCTAGATTGCCTTGCTTTTCCTGTATCGCCCCAGCACTTCTAGTCGACACCGATACGTATGCAAATGCGTCAATATTACCCTAAGTAGTCACATCCTAATCGAATATATGCACGGAAACAATACCTATAGAGGAAGTTGACGTTGCCAGACCGCCGATATGTACCATATGTTATGAGTGACTTATGAGTGGCGACTTAAGTAGGCAATATCGAGGTTTGTAGCGAAAGAGCGACCAATATTGTATTTTATATAAGAATTTACGACTCTACAATGCTGTATGTTGAGTATAAAACGTTGAGTTTTTGTTAAACGCACTTGCTGTTTTGGAGTTACACTGTTTATTTAATATTTTATATTCTTACTACATTTACTCCATGAATTTACTTTTATATGATCAGTGATACTAAGAAATCATCCTAAATTTTGACGATTTCATAAAGAAAGCAACACAAATTATACACACAAGTAATTTCAATAAACAGAGAATAGTGTTCTGACTTGTTAAATTCCAAAAAGTAAACCAGTTTCTGGGATAGGTAAAAGACCGATGTATTAAAAGGCGGCAATATTTTTTCAACTGAGCCCTGAGCCACGTGTCCTTGTCAGCCAAAAGTTATATTTTACTATAGCTGAACATAGACGCACATAAGTTGACGCTCTTAATTTGTTGCAATTTTGTATTTTAACGATAAATGTGACTTTTTTGTTATACATTCTTTAGAACCAAGTATGGACTTTCATTCGACATTATTTTTATTAAAATTTACCCACAATTATGTTTATTGCAGGGCCGAAAACATTCGCTGTTATAAAAAAAAAACAGTTTTATGCAGAACTTGAGTGTTTTAGTTTAGTGCTTAGCTTTGTTAAGCTTTTGAAAGTGGTTCAAATTATAGTATACATATTTGACATTACAACTACTGGAAAATCTGCTGCGGATGCGGTTTTTGTGATTTTATTTCTAATACGTTGTAAAGGAAAATCCAAAAATTGATGTACCGGCTTATATGTAATTTGGTGCAATTTCTTGATACCGTGCTAGTAGAGGTAATTTAGAACATGTTTAACGATATTTAGCTATATACAAATGGTTACGGTTATCGAGATATTGACAACTTTATGTTCAATGCATCTTGTATGTTGTAAATGCCGTTATGAATGTATATTCTTCCGTTTTGGATCATGTATAGCAAACAACCCCGATGACCTAGACTCTTAAAAATCATCCGAAAAAAACCTTAAACTTTGTACTTGTATATGCATTTCTTGGAAATTGGGTGCTTGAAGCCGATCGGATTCATATTCAAGGCAAGAAAGTACATCGAAAGCACCTACTCGCATACACAGTTCACTGGTTTAAATTGGATTCTTGTTGAGGAGAGACAATAGTAAGTTTGTGAATAGAAACTGGTTAGGCGTTTTCGATAAATGTGTTTATAGGGAATGCGAATGTGGGTTCAAAACATGCGTATTAGGGTCATACCACTAAAAAACGACCGTTTCAGCTTGAAGTATGATCAAATTTTGAAAGTTTTCATGGAAACAATAAATATAAATATTAGACAATTTTAAAATAATACTAAAAATAATAGCTTTTATAGTGATAAATACGGTAAAATAGGTTCTTAATTGCCTCTACTATCACGTCTTAAAAGGAATGCATCGAACGGAAAACAGCATGAATAGCATATGTACCGTTTCAATGCACAATATCGACTGGTGTAAACTTTCATTTTCTTCCTCTACCACTGGTCTTTAAAAATAAAACTTTTTTCAGGATTTTCTTGCAACATAACAGACCCAAAAACGACAAGTATTGTTCAATTTTAAATCCGTCTATGCTGCGTATTTAAACTGGACATGCCATATATTATTTTATGAATTTGACACGGTAAAACATAATAGAAATAAAATCACAAAAAAATATTGATGACAAATGTTGTAGCAGTAATTTAATTTACAACAGGTGTAGTGCAGTGAAGAACAATTTTTAATACAGTTTGCTTTTTCCTATTTTGTACTATTGTATTGTGTTTATTAAGTTATTAACCTTCAAATTCTTAGTATGAAGGTTAAAATGTTATACATAAATAAAACAACACATCTAAAGCCTTTTTTAGGTGAAGAAATAATTTTGGCCAGGTTTTCAGGTTAAATACCCCACTGTGCACCGTAGCAAATATATTAGAGCCATACAAATGTAACAGAACACTTCTACATATATAGAAATCCCTCTGTAGTTTTACAAGCTGTTTTCTTTTTCATAATGATAGTTACGAAGGACACCAACAATGATGAAATCTAAGTAGGTACTTCTAATTACTTCTAATTACTTTAACTTCATGAAGGAGTTTGGTGTTTGTTTTGCGTACCTCGCCATAGTTCTCAAGTGCCGGCACTTGGCACCAGATCGCGTGTATAACTGTTGCAAAACGAACATTTGCATACCTAACATGAAGTTACAACGTATATTATCATTAAATACCTATGTATAAATGGCGCAACACGTCAGTTTCTTCAATTGACCCACAAACTGTTCAGAACTACGTACAGGTGAACCTGAAAATAACTTTTGCGCATACACACGAGGAAATTAAATAAATTTACTGATTCTAAAATAGACGATTAGATTTCAAACACTGAACGAGGATATACATGTGTTTTAAAAAGGATGTTGTATAAAATAAGAATGTATAATTGAAAATAATAAATATAATACTGACATTTGATATAAAATAGAACAAGATTTTAACAAAAGGATTTTGTGTTGAACATTTGGGTAATATTTGTAATATTTATGTGGCCAGGCACATGCTTTTATCATACAATATATAAAATTAATAGTTTAGCTGCATGAGATTCTATTTGATCGAGATCGATCGTGTCTGCATTAAAATAAAACAAGTTAGCCACGATTTGAGAGATATTTGATACTACCTACTGCCAGAATGAAAATAATTGTCAAATCCTGGCTAACTAAGTTTTAATGCAGACACGATATCGATCAAAAAGAGTTTGCTCATACAGCTAAATAAACTATTAGTTAAAAGTAGAAAACAATAAGTTAATATAAATAAATAGATAAGAATATTATGTTGACCTTTACAAATTTTTAATACTTCCAACGTGGTTCTCTTTTAAAACAGCTCGGTTGTTATTTTTTTATTGTTATTACGAATTTATTGATATCGAACCACGAAACCTGATTTAAAAATATTCCATTATTATTTCATTCCTTCTGTAAACATAGCAATTAAAGTAAAAACACTCATATTAATATATTCTAAATATTCCATCAAATAAAAATAGAATACAATTCCAACGATGTAACATATATATTATTATTATACAGGGTGATTCACATTGAAGGGATAATATTGAAATCGTATACACAGAAGGGTTACGTAAGGAAAGTTGTCATGTGAGGTATCATATTATACCTAATTACTAAATTTGCAAGAAACGATACAAAAAATACTAAACTTTGACAGTCATTAAATCTCTTCAAAGCTGCTAAATAGAAAACATGCCTATGCCAAACTGAGATATTGTCCTGCAATAAAGAATAAATAATACTTTCCATAACAACTATTGAAGTTTATCTATTAGCTAGTTTAACCTGGTTTGTAAACGCATACTTTAGGTCAAACTGGTATAGACTAGGCCAAACTGATTAAATCGATTAACGGTATTGAAATATACTATTATACCGGGTGATCCACGCTGTTATTTGTGGAACTAGACGAATGAAATTTGGATAGCTATAATAGATTAAACATTTAAATTTTTGGGATATACTTGATGTTTGTCTTTTTTTTCCGGAATAGACGTTATCTTTAAATAGGGATGATATTCTAAAAATTAAACACATCAAATGACTTTTCTTTCTTCTTCCGGTTTTTCCGGAAATGACCTGGCCTGGAAACCTGGTCAAAATTATTTTTTCACCTAAAAAGGCTTTAGATGTGTTGATTTATTTATGTATAACATTTTAACCTTCATACTAAAAATTTGAAGGTTAATAACTTAATAAACACAGTAAAACAGTACAAAATAGGAAAAAGCAAACTGTATTAAAAATTGTTCTTCGCTGCACTACACCTATTGTAAATTAATTACTGCTACAACATTTGTCATCAATATTTTGTTGTGATTTTATTTCTATTATGTTTTACCGTGTGTAATTCATAAAATAATATATGGCATGTCAAGTTTAAATACGCAGCATATATGGAGTTTTTGAGTTATATGAGATAACATGTTTGGGTCTGTTATGTTGTAAGAAAATCCGGAAAAAAGTTTTATTTTTAAAGACCACTGGTAGAGGAAGAAAATGAAAGTTTACACCAGTCGATATTGTGTATTGAAACGGTGCATATGCTATTCATGCTGTTTTCCGTTCGATGCATTCCTTTTAAGACGTGATAGTAGAGGCAATTAAGAACCTATTTTACCATTTTTATCACTACAAAATCTATTATTTTTAGTATTATTTCAAAATTGTCTAATATTTATGCTTATTGTTTCCATGAAAACTTTCGAAATTTGATCATACTTCAAGCTGAAAAGGTCGTTTTTTAGTGGTATCACCCTAATACGCATGTTTTGAACCCGCATTCGCATTCCACATAAACACATTTATCGAAAAACGCCTAACCAGTTTCTATTCACAAACTTACTATTGTCTCTCCTCAACAAGAATCCAATTTAAACCAGTGAACTGTGTATGCGAGTAGGTGCTTTCGATATTTTCTTGCCTTGAATATGAATCCGATTGGCTTCAAGCAACCAATTTCCAAGAAATGCACATACAAGTACAAAGTTTAAGGTTTTTTTCGGATGATTTTTAAGAGTCTCGGTCCTCGGGGTTGTTTGCTATACATGATCCAAAACGGAAAAATATACGTACATAACGGCATTTACAACATATAAGATGCATTGAACATAAAGTTGTCAATATCGCGATAACCGTAACCATTTGTATATAGCTAAATATGGTTAAATATGTTCTAAATTACCTCTACTATCACGGTATCAAGAAATTGCACCAAATTACATATAAACCGGTACATCAAGCAGATTTTCCAGTAGTTGTAATGTCCAATATGTATACTATAATTTGAACCACTTTCAAAAGCTTAACAAAGCTAAACACTAAACTAAAACACTCAAGTCAACACACGCAAAACACTCGTCAGCAAATAACAAGTCGTCAATATTTCTAACGGTCTCAATTATCGATTTGGTTCTTTCCGATACAATCGATGATAACAACAACTCTAATACAGAATAAAATGGTTTGATTTTGACCGGCTGTTGCCGAGCAATGATTAGGTGGAACAAAAATTGAAACGTCAATCGTCAACTGGAAATTTAATAAGCGTCTTTTCGATATATTCAGTGCGGAGCGGCATTATACATAAGTAGAACAATGGTAACCGCGGAAGATACCATCTCACGAAGAGATCGAAACGAGAGATCCTGTCCGCGAAACAAAACACAACCGCCGAATCGTTTGTCTCTTAATCGTCGTCTTTTGTTTCGTCGGCTGTATCGCGATCGTGTTTACCTATGTTACCTTTTGAATGTCAAGATCATATCGGATTTTATTTGTTTACTGGTGCACGACGACCATAGCGCTTTACGTTGTCTGATGGCATAGCCGAGAGTCGAGGCTAATTAAAATTTTATGACTATGGGAAACTCGTGTTGTTTGCTGGTGCTGGATTTCGCCGCTGAAAGGTACTATGCTACCAATTGTGATTGGTTTCTATGGAAACTTTGTTGGATTCTTTACTTTGTTAAAGAAAGCTAAAGGAAACATGATAATTTTATTATTATTAGAGATATAAAGTCGGTTAAAAGGACAATGTAGTGCGGATTTGTGTGGTCTCTACTGAAATCTGTTGAAAAACAATTGAATTCCTAATGGTTTCAGAGATATTTAGAAATTACAGGACGTTTTTGGCAATGAATTCTCTGGTAACATATGAAACAGTGATTTGATATGGTACAAGGATCTTTTTGAGTAACGCCATATTTGTAGTCATGTTCAGAAAGCGTCTTACCACATTTTATATACAATTTATTGAATTAAGTACTTTTCGATTCAATTCAATGGAAAATCAGAATTACATAGTGCAAAGTTCGCTTATATGTCATAAAATAGGTAAATACAAAAGCCGGCTATTAAAAAAGCTGAATCGAATTAAAAATATCTAAAAAACCGGTAAACAAAGCTAAATTTGAGAAATATAATTTAAAGCAAAACATAAAATATCCTATAAACGATTACTAACTATTGTCTTTGTTCTAGGAAAAGCTAAATAATAATAATGATATTTATTTAGTTAAAAGAAACTAATAATCACAATAAATTTGGTTTCCTAAGTAATAAACTTATCAACTACTTAAAATTAGCCAATACATGAACCCGAGATGATGTTTTAAAAAGACTTAGCGAACTACTGTTTTTTATATCACTTGGCAGGGCATTAAACATCTTCAGTGCTTTATAATAAAATGAATTTTGTGTGCTGCTTTTTGTATATTTTGGTAATCTGAAGTGGTCCTTTTGCCGAGTATTGTATTCATGCTGCTGACTATTGTATGTTAAATAATTACTCATATAATTTGGGAGTTTATTATTTATGCATTTATATACCAACGTGAGTGCCTGATATACCGTTCCTTGTTTAACATTCAAAAAATTTAATTTACTCAGCATGGACTCGACACTGGTTAACCTGGACCTTTGTAATAAAATTCTGAGTGCTCGATTTTGTTGTACTTGAATCTTTTTAATGTCTTTGTCTGTACACAAAAATATTATACTGCTGCAATAGTAAAAATATGGTTCTATAATCGTATGGTAGAAAGATATTCTAGCTTTTAATGTAAGTTTATTAGATATTCTTCCTAAGTAGCTAATCTTTCGACTCACCATTTTAACTATATATTCCATATTACTCGTAAATTTCAAACTATTATCAAAAATGACACCTAAATATTTAAATTTGTCCACTATCTCAACAACTGTGTTATCGATAACTATGTCTGGTGTAGGGTTTACCGAATTTCTATTTCCCAATACATTCAAACATAATTTATTTTCTTTATACCAATTTGATATCGATACTAGTTCGGACTTTAATGTCGCGATTACATCAGGTAAGTTATCTCCTGCAATTGATATTAGTGTATCGTCTGCAAATAGGTGCATATCACAAGTTTTAACTTGTGAAGCAACATCGTTTATGTACAAATTAAAGAAAACTGGTCCAAGAACAGAACCTTGTGGTACCCCTAAGCTGTTTATTAATTCACTTGACTCATTTTCTCCAATCCTAACCTTCTGTCTCCTGTTTGTTAAATAGTTTTCAAACCATTTCAATTGTTTTCCTCTGATTCCGTAAGTTTCTAATTTTTGTAGTAACTTTTGACGACAAATTGTCTAGAAAGCTGTTTTCAAGTCTACAAAAACAGCAACTATTGTTTTACCGTCTTCTAATTCTCCTTTCCAATTTGCCAATACCAAATTTAGGGCCGTCTCGCTTGAATGCTGAGCACTAAAACCTGACTGTTGGTCAGTAATAAATCGATTTTCATCCAAGTACTCACTGAGCTGTTGTTTAACAATAATTTGGCAATTACATAATATATATTGTAAGAAACAGCTGCATTTGTGGTGAACTTTACCGTAAAACTCTACTCCTACGTAATAAATACCAGTACGTAATACCACCAGAGATGGAACATCTACATAGTTAATACGTTATTTGAAAATGCAATTCCGCTAGGTTTTCAAAAATGCAATTACCGCCGAGCATGTTGCGATGAATAAATAATAAAAGCACCTGTGAGCGATTCGTTCCAACGCCAATTTGGACGCAAAACACCGCCAATCCTCTATTACGGGTCGGATTGCAAATGGCCTTTTGTGATCCTCTGCCAAACCTACCATCTGCCGTAACTCACGACTCGCCGGAAAATTTTAATCAAACGCCGTAAATTTTTGCAAAAATCGCCGTAGAGAAATATGCGAACGCCTGGGGATATATTTAAGGCCCTAACTGGGGCGTAAATCAAATTCCTCGCGGGGTTACAACCCGGTGGTACGTGATGTACCGTCCTTAGGGTGCCGTAAAACTGAAAGGCGATATTTTTTACGCATCATCCGCGCTATATGTCTTGTTTGGCACACCCTAGAGGTTGGCAAGGACGGAACGGCTGTAAAAAGTGTAATTTTAAAATGAATTGGAGAAAATCTTCCGCGTTCTATGGGAATGCAAAATTGAATTTGTCTGCGTTAGATTGTATGGAGACGACAACGGAAAATATCGGGAAAAAAACTTGTTTTTTCTTCGGCGATCTACAGACTTCAGCGAAATATCCTAAGAAATTTGATAAAACATTTTTCAGAATTAATAAGAGGAAACTAATAATCAATATAAAGAACGTAGTAACTCACATGAGTCACTTGTGAAGTCGGTACGATTTTATAAATTAAACAATAACTGGAAAAATTGCGCTAAACATAGTCATAGATTCACAACTCCGGAAATATCCTAAGAAATTTGATAAAACTTTCCAGAATTGATAAAAGGAAACTAATAATCAATATAAAGAACGTAGTAACTCACATCAGTTACTTGTGAAGTCGGTACGATTCTTTAAATTAAACAATAACTGTAAAAATTGCACTAAACATAGTTAATATAGTTATAGACTCACAACTCCGGAAATATCCTAAGAAATTTGATAAAACTTTCCAGAATTGATAAAAGGAAACTAATAATCAATATAAAGAACGTAGTAACTCACATCAGTCACTTGTGAAGTCGGTACGATTTTATAAATTAAACAATAACTGTAAAAATTGCACTAAACATAGTCATAGATTCACAACTCAGGAAATATCCTAAGAAATTTGATAAAACTTTCCAGAATTGATTAAAGGAAACTAATAATCAATATAAAGAACGTAGTAACTCACATCAGTCACTTGTGAAGTCGGTACGATTCTTTAAATTAAACAATAACTGTAAGAATTGCACTAAACATAGTCATAGATTCACAACTCCGGAAATATCCTAAGAAATTTGATAAAACTTTCCAGAATTGATTAAAGGAAACTAATAATCAATATAAAGAACGTAGTAACTCACATCAGTCACTTGTGAAGTCGGTACGATTCTTTAAATTAAACAATAACTGTAAGAATTGCACTAAACATAGTCATAGATTCACAACTCCGGAAATATCCTAAGAAATTTGATAAAACTTTCTCCAGAATTGATAAAAGGAAATTAATAATCAATATAAAGAACGTAGTAACTCACATCAGTCACTTGTGAAGTCGGTACGATTCTTTAAATTAAACAATAACTGTAAGAATTGCACTAAACATAGTCATAGATTCACAACTCCGGAAATATCCTAAGAAATTTGATAAAACTTTCTCCAGAATTGATAAAAGGAAATTAATAATCAATATAAAGAACGTAGTAACTCACATCAGTCACTTGTGAAGTCGGTACGATTCTTTAAATTAAACAATAACTGTAAGAATTGCACTAAACATAGTCATAGATTCACAACTCAGGAAATATCCTAAGAATTTTGATAAAACCTTCTATCTATATTATCGATTTTAAAATATTTAACTAATGTCATGCATCACCAATAAAAAAACTCTAGAGCCCTTCTAAGTATAAAAATAACGTTGTCCAGTGTTTTGGGCTAAATACCCCACTGTGCGACGTGTGTGTTCATCCGGAAACCTCCGGGCATCTATGATGTTTGCACAGTCGCGTGCAAACACGGACCGCGTACAACTAACCCCGTACCTATTATTCGAAATCGATCAATTGCGCATTCCATGCAATTGTGTACAATATCGCAATAGTATTGGAGAATATATATAGATATACTAGTCCGTTAGATACTGTAGTGCTGCTTTTAAACATTTATAGCAGGTTTCCGCGTTGCGATGCGCCGGTGAGGTTCACGACGCCCGTGACGGCGACGTCTGAATAGAAGATATCGATCTGACATATTATAGAACCGGTTGATTAATGATTTGTTCAGTCATAACGATATTTTAATAGCCGCGCTAGTGGCTGGTAGTCTAACAGCGCTAATGGACACGTATAGTACTTTCTATATCGCTTCAGAAATGGAAGTTCTGATTTGCCGTAACTGTATATACTCTGTTTCTTTTTTTGTTGGTTCTTTTCCTTTTGTATAGTAAAGTATGATCGGTGGCCCCCGGGGTAAAAAGGGAGTGTAAAAAATTTCACGGTTTATCAGGTGCGACGCGTGCCTAGCGTCGTCGAGTAAAATTACATTTTGTGCATGACCGAACTCTTGAAATGAGAGTGAAGGTGTTCTTGTTGAACTTTGTTTAACACAGGTAGTTGATGAAACGACAGGTTTGCGTTATTTTGCCACTAAACTTTCTATAGGCTATTTTATTATTTAAGGTCTTAAGAATGTGTCTATAAAGTTTCAAAGCAATATTTGCAAAATTAGCCAAGTTATAAGCAATTAGCCGACGGCAGGTGCAAAAATACGAAGCGCGCGGATCGGTCGGATCGCGCGCTCAACAATTTTTCCGCCCGATTTAAAATTTTTTCAAGCCCAGAGATCTTGCGGTGTGTGGTTTATTATTCTGTGAGATTCTCTCGTGAACAGTCACGGATAAGAAACACTCAAGAAAAAACTCTTTCACGTGCTGATAGACAACAAAAAAGGAATTATTATACACGTTTATAGATCAGATACATTGGGTAATTAATTCTAAAAAGTACAGCCCTCTATCTATTTTAGTTTGTTCAGGAGGATTTTTGAAACTTAGATTTTACGTTGTTTATCGGTGGTTGAATGTTATTATTTCGCTTCATGTGCGATTACGAGCAAAGTAGTTGGGATACAAATTATTATTTTACACGTTTATAGATCAGATACATTGGGTAATTAATTCTAAAAAGTACAGCCCTCTATCTATTTTAGTTTGTTCAGGAGGATTTTTGAAACTTAGATTTTACGTTGTTTATCGGTGGTTGAATGTTATTATTTCGCTTCATGTGCGATTAGGAGCAAAGTAGTTGGGATACAAATTATTATTATACACGTTTATAGATCAGATACATTGGGTAATTAATTCTAAAAAGTACAGCCCTCTGTCTATTTTAGTTTGTTCAGGAGGATTTTTGAAACTAGATTTTACGTTGTTTATCGGTGGTTGAATGTTATTATTTCGCTTCATGTGCGATTAGGAGCAAAGTAGTTGGGATACAAATTATTATTATACACGTTTATGGGTCAGATACATTGGGTAATTAATTCTAAAAAGTACAGCCCTCTATCTATTTTAGTTTGTTCAGGAGGATTTTTGAAACTTAGATTTTACGTTGTTTATCGGTGGTTGAATGTTATTATTTCGCTTCATGTGCGATTACGAGCAAAGTAGTTGGGATACAAATTATTATTATACACGTTTATAGGTCAGATACATTGGGTAATTAATTCTAAAAAGTACAGCCCTCTGTCTATTTTAGTTTGTTCAGGAGGATTTTTGAAACTAGATTTTACGTTGTTTATCGGTGGTTGAATGTTATTATTTCGCTTCATGTGCGATTAGGAGCAAAGTAGTTGAGATACAAACTATTATTATACACGTTTATAGATCAGATACATTGGGTAATTAATTCTAAAAAGTACACCCCTCTATCTATTTTAGTTTGTTCAGGAGGATTTTTGAAACTTAGATTTTACGTTGTTTATCGGTGGTTGAATGTTATTATTTCGCTTCATGTGCGATTACGAGCAAAGTAGTTGAGATACAAACTATTATTATACACGTTTATAGATCAGATACATTGGGTAATTAATTCTAAAAAGTACAGCCCTCTGTCTATTTTAGTTTGTTCAGGAGGATTTTTGAAACTAGATTTTACGTTGTTTATCGGTGGTTGAATGTTATTATTTCGCTTCATGTGCGATTAGGAGCAAAGTAGTTGGGATACAAATTATTATTATACACGTTTATGGGTCAGATACATTGGGTAATTAATTCTAAAAAGTACAGCCCTCTATCTATTTTAGTTTGTTCAGGAGGATTTTTGAAACTAGATTTTACGTTGTTTATCGGTGGTTGATCGTTATTATTTCGCTTCATGTGCGATTACGAGCAAAGTAGTTGAGATACAAATTATTATTATACACGTTTATAGATCAGATACATTGGGTAATTAATTCTAAAAAGTACAGTCCTCTATCTATTTTAGTTTGTTCAGGAGGATTTTTGAAACTTAGATTTTACGTCGTTTATCGGTGGTTGAATGTTATTATTTCGCATCATGTGCGATTACGAGCAAACTAGTTGGGATACAAATTATTATTATACACGTTTATGGGTCAGATACATTGGGTAATTAATTCTAAAAAGTACAGCCCTCTATCTATTTTCTGGTAATTCGCACTTTCTCGCATTTATAAAAAAAAAACTTTTCTGCCGTCCTTAAAACTATGATAACAATAGGAATCGTTATTTTGCACGGAAACGAAGATATTTGGAAGTGTGCGCGTAAGACAGCGTCTGGTGAGGTCGTCGAGACGTGCACTCGAGGCTGCAAAATAAACTTAAACAAGGCGTAGAAATCAGTAAATACGTCAAAATATATTCTACGAGGTGGAGGAAGGAATAAAGTATGGCCCTGGTGTAACATATTACCAGAAAAATACTGTAAGTACTCGATGACAGATTATAAACTTAGAGGTCTTAGAAGTAAAGTAGCTCAACTGGGAGAGCTGTCAACCGGCAATCGGAGGGTTCCTGGTTCAAATCCAGGCGGTGGTGTCTTTTCCAAAAATTATCCTCACCTGGATTAATTATCATTCGCTTCTTTAGTTGATTATACATAAATATACGTTCATCTCACTATAATAGCATTAAGTTTTTAAGGTAACTGGATTAGCGGTGCTATCGCGGGTCATCTAAAGACTGGTAGACTACTTACCGTGTTGAATTGGCTTACAAATATATAAAAAAGAGCTAAAGGACTACTAATTTGATTGCTCGGTAAATACAAAACGTTTAGAACCGGCGAGAGCAAAGTGTACAGCAGTTCAAGCCTCGGGCGTTACTAATCGTCTAAATCGACACTAAATTGGATAGTTCTGGAACGAGCAGTAGTTTGGTGCGTCCGAATGTTTTATAATCAATTTTAGCCGGTTCAATAACACCGGGGTGAACGGTCAATGTATTTACGTATACAAAGAATTGGTAAAATTGGAATGCACGCTTTTGTTCTACACGTGTTCAACTGTTTTGTCTTTTTTATATGTTTTGTGATGGTTACAGTTACAGTCAAACCTGAATCAATGCCAAAGATTATTACTACTATAATACAAGTTATAGAAGACAAAAGCTGGCGCACGAGTTGTTTTGTTATATACTATTTTTTCTACCTTGCGACATTAATTTTACATAAATTTCGAAAAATGCGGTTGTTATCTTAAAATTTAAAGTAATTTTGTATTCAACAGTTGGTAGTTAGTGTAAAATTCACAACTACGACTGACGCGAACCAATAGCGATTGAGATGTCAGCCCTATTTGACACTTGACGTAAATATCATAAATCTTGGAAAACCAAAAGTTACTAAAAGTTTGTGATCGAGTGTTTTCATAATGACACCGAAAGCGGTTTCGTTATGAGTTTATAACGAACGCAAAGTAGAAAAAAAAAACATTTACAATTTTCAAATAGTAATAAATATGAATAAAATAAATACAGAATTTAGAACATAATACAATTAAAATAAAAATGGGTATAGCTCTGCTACACATGCCACATAAAAAGTTCTGAACATATGTAAACGTTTTGAAATATATTTCCTAAAATAAAGATAATAAATATGATGGTTTGATAATATATATTTTTGCCGTCATCTACATATCCACAACATGTTATGTGCGGATTTATTAAGCCTTAGATTAGTATAAAGTTGTATTAGAAATGAGCTTATCAAAACTACTTGAGTAGGTGGTACGTAACTGCTAATATAAAGAAGCCAGCCAAATTACCTAAATATTTGACAAACTAAGGTGTTGAAAGTTTTATTATATTTAAATTTATATTACAGCGAACATGTCAGATGCTTGGAGGAACTATCACAATATACCAAATAGGTGGCGGCATTTATAACCACCAGGTGATAGTTCACGAACAAAGTTTTGTGGGGGACCAGAAAATCAAAACATACACACACATAAAATGTGGAATTATGTGAATACGGGCAAAAAGAAAACTTCGGAAGCAATTCGGTACATCGAGAGTGCTTTTTCCCTCAAATATTCAAGAGTTGATTGGTAGAAATAAATTTCAAAATTTCAAAATAAATTCTCACATGACTATAACTTTCGTGCTTATTAATCATTATTTTCCCAACCTGTACATTAATTTGTGAAATTCTTTCGTCTATAAGCAAGTGTTAATTTGTGACCTACAAATAATACCCGTTGGCTTCGATATAAATCCAAGACAATTTTATCTCTGCAATGCAAATGACAGATATAAAATTAACAGCAATCTTTCTGTCGCATCGGCCATCTAGATAGCACAACGTCAAAGCTTATTGCGCCGGCAGGCACGGAGAGATAATCGAATTACATCAAGCCCGGATTCGTTTTAAATAAATTAAATTTTAATTACTGCTCTTAGGACAGTTTGAATATTTTAATCTGCCAAGATTAAAGCTTTTATTTATTTGAGAGTTTCTATAAGATTTGCGAGGCCAATTCTATATATTATAATGTCGTGGGAATTTGTATTTTCTACAGGGTGAGTCGTTAGAGTTGGAGATTTATACGTGTACAAAGCGTTGCGGTTATCAAGATAAAACAATTTTATATGAAAGTGTTTAAGTAAATATTTATTTATGTATTTACGTAAATATGATTTAAAGAACACTAATTATTGCATTTAAAGTATTTAAACCGTTCTTGTCATACATGAAGCTAATATTATTTTTAAAAAATTAAGATTTGTGCTACTTTCTTTTCAAAGTCTCAAACTATTAATCATTTGCTTTTTTTAGATTTTAATTATATTTTTGACTTGAACAAAAACCTTGAATTTCATTGAATTTTAAACAGGTATTTTTAGTGAGTAGGTACTAATTTTGTTAAGTAACATCTTCTCCAAACCTGTAATTTGTTTATATCATAGTATTTCGAACAATTGCAACTCTTTTGACTTCTTCCCTTGGGCTTACACGAAACCTAAAGTTTATATCAACAATTATAGAAATATCGAAGAGCTCCAAGCAACGTTCGATTCGTTATTGGTGAAATTGAACCGCAATAATTATGCTAAAAGGTCATGAGAAACCTTCTTGAAAGAACAGTTTTACCAGATCGCCATAGCAAAACATAATACAATATTGAAACGTTTAATAAAGCAATTGATTACTTTAATTAATTAATTATTAGTTTATGATGTATACAGACGATACAAACATGTTTTTTTTTGTTTGGCAAAATGTCACTTGATCACGTTGTTTTCGTGTTTATCGTGCAATTAGCGTAAAACAAAACAAGTCAACAATGATTGATTGATAGATAATGATAGGTCACATTGGCTCTTCGCCTCATGTACCTATAATTATTTTGTATAACGGACAATACACTTTCTCTACACTAACGAATGGGTAATTATTTTAATGGGCAGTCATTAATCTTAGTAAGATAGATGGTAATTAATAAATTTGAGAGAGAAAAAAAAACGGTTATAATGTACCTAATCTACGCGCGCATTGATGGGTACTCTTATATTTAATTCAGCCTTGAAGAGATTATTATAAGACTATTATAATGTCAGTGTCGGATATGAGGAATTTAAATAATTGTTGGTAATGTAAAATGCGGTCCTGATAATTTGACTTGACATGGGTATTAATGACTACAACGATAAAAAAAATTTTAAACCACGTTGCAACCACAAATTAAAATTTAGTTTGATTAAAACTCATCACAGTGGTTACACAGTTGATTTATTTGTTGTACTTTAGAATGGTATGGTTCTTAATACCCCACTCGATGATAAGTAACTAACACCGATCTAAGTCTGATTACAATACAAAATGTTTTAATGCTTTATAGTAGCTCTCCAAGGTATTGGGTTGTAGCCGACCTTCCTGGTGTCGACTTATGTTTGTTGTTTTATCACTGCTCATTCCTACACAGATAGAAAAGATTTCTTGTTTCAAAGAAATGTATTTGTTTGAATTTATTCTTTTGGGTCAAAGCATATTTCTTTGACGCCAACAATATTTACTTCATTGAATACTCTAGTTTATTTGCTTGCAGAGATTAATTTATTTGAAATATTTATTTAAGTGGACATATACATTTGTATATAAGGAGAGATTTATTTCGCTTAAAATAATATTTTGTCTTTGGCTTAAAAATAGGTTTACTTCCGCCAAAGAAATCATATTTTGATTAAAATAAATATATTTGTACACAAGAAGAGATTTATTTCCTTTAAAGTAATATTTTTGTTTTGGCTTTAAAATAGGTTTACTTCCACCAAAGAAATCATATTTTGATTCAAATAAATATATTTTTAATGTCATCCAACTGTATTGTTAGATGGCGCTGTAAACTCTCTCCTCGCACTTCGTACATTTCGAGAGTATAAAGCCGCGTGATCGACAGTATAGAACTTATAGAGTACAGTGCCTGCAGGTTCAAGTTGCGATTCCAAATCAGAGTACAGTTTACTAACTTAACCTTGACTATGTGGGTTCGGAAGACCAAGCACTAGTCGAGGATGTGCGACATCCCAAAAAGGATGTCACACATGTCACAATCATAATTATTTGAAGTAAATAAATCTCATTTCTTATAATACACAAATTGTAAACTTTTTAACTGGAAACATAAGTTGTTTGACACAAATCAACGTTCTTTCTACCAAACAAATATTTCAAATAAATGCGTTTTTATCCGCAAATAAATATTTCTTTGTCTCTATTGAAACAACAAATTTCTTTGAGTCAATGCATATTTATTTGAATCAAACAAAAATTTCTCTCTATGTAGAACAAGGCCCCCAAAACACAAACTAACCTGGCGACTGATTATGTTTTATGCCCTGAATGACCCTATGTGACAATATGCCCTTAAAGCATACCAAATTTAATTTGTCTAGAACCATTATTTAAAAAGCTAGATTTCTAATTTCTTTGGTCAGTGTATAAATCAAAAGAATGGCAACCATTTACCTTCTCCGCCAACGCTGTACCACAGCTCGTTAAATAAAGTTTAGGATTGCCAGATCCAGGTAATCAATAGGGGCGGGCCATACTTATTTATAGACGTTACGGACTCGGTTCAAAATTCCCCCGTTTCTGACGAGGATCCCGCCGAGGTAGGTCCCCACCTCCGGACCTTAAGCTTCGCAAGAGCGCACAGTGGGGCATTAGACCCAAAAAGCTGGCCATAAATCAAATTTCTAAATTGTTCAATTCCAAAAAGTAAACCAGTTTCTGGGATAGGTAAAAGACCGATGTATTAAAAGGCGGCAATATTTTTTCACCTGAGCCCTGGGCCACGTATCCTTGTCAGCCAAAAGTTATATTTTACTATGACTGAAGATAGACGCACATAAGTTGACGCTCTTAAAAACGGTTGCAATTCTGTATTTTAACGATAAATGTGACTTTTTTGTTATACATTCTTTAGAACCAGGTATGAACTTTCATTCGACATTATTTTTATTAAAATTTACCCACAATTGGGTTTATTGCAGGGCCGAGAACATTCGCTGTTATAAAAAAAAAAACAGTTTTATGCAGAACTTGAGTGTTTTAGTTTAGTGTTTAGCTTTGTTAAGCTTTTGAAAGTGGTTCAAAATTATAGTATACATATTTGATATTACAACTACTGGAAAATCTGCTGCGGATAGGTGCGGATGCGGTTTTTGTGATTTTATTTCTAATACGTTGTAAAAGAAAATCTAAAAATGGATATACCGGCTTATATGTAATTTGGTGTAATTTCTTGATACCGTGATAGTAGTAGAGGTAATTTAGAACATATTTAACCATATTTAGCTATATACAAATGGTTACGGTTATCGAAATATTGACAACTTTATGTTCAATGCATCTTGTATGTTGTAAATGCCGTTATGTACGTATATTTTTCCGTTTTTGATCATGTATAGCAAACAACCCCGATGACCTAGACTCTTAAAAATCATCCGAAAAAACCTTAAACTTTGTACTTGTATATGCATTTTTTGGAAATTGGTTGCTTGAAGCCAATCGGATTCATATTCAAGGCAAGAAAATACATCGAAAGCACCTACTCGCATACACAGTTCACTGGTTTAAATTGGATTCTTGTTGAGGAGAGACAATAGCAAGTTTGTGAATAGAAACTGGTTAGGCGTTTTCGATAAATGTGTTTATGCGGAATGCGAATGCGGGTTAAAAACATGCGTATTAGGGTCATACCACTAAAAAACGACCGTTTCAGCTTGAAGTATGATCAAATTTCGAAAGTTTTGATGGAAACAATAAATATAAATATTAGACAATTTTGAAATAATAGGTAATAAAAATAATAGCTTTTATAGTGATAAATACGGTAAAATAGGTTCTTAATTGCCTCTACTATCACGTCTTAAAAGGAACGCATTGGACGGAAAACAGCATGAATAGCATATGTACCGTTTCAATACACAATATCGACTGGTGTAAACTTTCATTTTCTTCCTCTACCACTGGTCTTTAAAAATAAACCTTTCTTCAGGATTGTCATACAACATAACAGACCCAAACATGTTATCTCATATAACTCAAAAACGACATGTATTGTTCAATTTTAAATCCGTTTATGCTGCGTATTTAAACTCGACATGCCATATATTATTTTATGAATTTGACACGGTAAAACATAATAGAAATAAAATCACAACAAAATATTGATGACAAATGTTGTAGCAGTAATTAATTTACAATAGGTGTAGTGCAGTAAAGAACAATATTTAATACAGTTTGCTTTTTCCTATTTTGTACTATTTTATTGTGTTTATTAAGTTATTAACCTTCAAATTCTTAGTATGAAGTTTAAAATGTTATACATAAATAAAACAACACATCTAAAGCCTTTTTAGGTGAAAAAATAATTTTGGCCAGGTTTTCAGGTCAAATACCCCACTGTGGAGCGGTCCCCTCTCGTCGCGCTGGAGATAGCACCATTCTGGCGGAGGCGAAGGGATTTTGGCGCGAAACGTCTGCAAGAGGGGAAAACGGGAAAATAACGACAAGTTCTGTTCCACCTATCGCGTCTAACGAGTTAATTAAATTGAAATTTAATTTCTCACCGGACCCGTTGGACTTAATTTGACTAATTAACCCCGAGAATAATTGAAATTCTTCGCTAAAGTGACGGGGCGACCGTAGAGCCGTTTCGTGGAACTTTGAGTAAAATAGGGATTGTGCTAATGTAATTTTACCGACGGTTTTGATCTATTATAATGCGATTTTGTACGAGCTGGATGGTCGTGTAATAATAATATTTCTGTAATTTCGTCAAAATAGATAAATAATAAATTAAAGAAATTTTGTATAATTTATGTCTATATCTGTTCGAGATCGTGTCTGCATTAATATAGGATTTGCCAGATATTTTTATTCTGACAGTAGGTAGTGCTAAAGGCTGATTTTTTTACAATACCTACTGTCAATATCTGTCAAATCCTGGCTAATTCGTTTATTTTAATGCAAACACGATCGATCTCGATAGAATCTCATGCAGCTAAACTATTAATTTTATATATTGTATGATAAAGTCATGTGCCTGGCCACGTCAGATTTTTTTTTGGATCAAACGTCGTATGACAAATTGGAAATAGTTAATACAAGATGGCGGTGATTTTTTAATTTAAAAAAACGACAGCCACGGCTGGGATTCGAACCCAGATGTACGAATTGCCGGTCCGACGTTTTACCGATTAGACTAACGTGACCTATGACATTCAGTAGAAGATGAAGTTTATAACAGCTTTTCGATGTAAAACGAATCTTACAAATAGCGTAGTTCAAGATGAACGTCTTAAAAGCTTTTCGATCGACCAAATAACAATGCGCTTCACTATGGAAATGGTAGGTAAGCAGTAAGTAAACTGGATGCAAATTGACGGGAACGCTAGTCGACAGATCTTCCTTTAGAACACGAGGACCGGCGGCAATCTCGGCCGGAAGTCGTATTGGAAATGTGTTATTTCCCGGTCGTTTTCGCGTCATTTGAATAACAAAGTTCCGGAGCCTTTTCAACCCGGACAGATTTTCCATCGTAGGAAAACAAACGACATTTTATTTCGCTCACTACTCGAAGGGATTTACATTTCGGGATGATGACGTAGAATCGATATCGTGCGGGGAGATGGAAAATAAAACCTGTAGATATTATTGGCATATATTGGCTTCAGAATGTATTTCGATTAATAATCTAATAATCGTAACATCTGCAAATTAATTACGTAATTTACAAAGATGCACACACCGGCTCGCACATAATACATTTCAGGTTGACGTAGACCATAATTGCCACTTTATTTAATACAAGAGCATAATAATAAAATTGTCACCGCATTTAACACTAAATCATTGTAATTTCTTGAATTTAATTTTATCATAGTGCGTTATTATTCTCGATAATATCAACAGTTAAACAGTTTGTGTAGGCCTTTAATTTTAATCGTTTAGGAACTGGATTTGTAAAACTTTTACACCAACTTTGACAGAAGATTTGTTTTATTTATTTATTTTTTTTATTTTTATTTATTTAGCTTTCGAGACAATTACGGAATCAGAGGAAAAGAATTGAAATGGTTTGAAAACTATTTAACAAACAGGAGACAGAAGGTTAGGATTGGAGAAAATGAGCCAAGTGAATTAATAAACAGCTTAGGGGTACCACAAGGTTCTGTTCTTGGACCAGTTTTATTTAATTTGTACATAAACGATGTTGCTTCATACAAGTTAAAGCTTGTGATATGCACCTATTTGCAGACGATACACTAATATCAATTGCAGGAGATAACTTACCTGATGTAATCGCGACATTAAACACCGAACTTATATCGATATCAATATGGTATAAAGAAAATAAATTATGTTTGAATGTATTGAAAACAAAAGCTATGGTATTGGGAAATAGAAATTCGGTAAACCCTACACCAGACATAGTTATCGATAACACAGTTGTTGAGATAGTGGTCGAATTTAAATATCTAGGTGTCATTTTAGATAATAGTTTGAAATTTACGAGTAATATGGAATTTATAGTTAAAAAGGTGAGTCGAAAGATTAGCTACTTAGGAAGAATATCTAATAAACTTACATTAAAAGCTAGAATATCTTTGTACCATACGATTATAGAACCATATTTTTACTATTGCAGCAGTATAATATTTTTGTGTACAGACAAAGACATTAAAAAGATTCAAGTACAACAAAATCGAGCACTCAGAATTTTATTACAAAGCTCCAGGTTAACCAGTGTCGAGTCCATGCTGAGTAAATTAAATTTTTTGAATATTAAACAAGGAACGGTATATCAGGCACTCACGTTGGTATATAAATGCATAAATAATAAACTCCCAAATTATATGACTAACTATTTAACATACAATAGTCAGCAGCATGAATACAATACTCGGCAAAAGGACCACTTCAGATTACCAAAATATACAAAAAGCAACACACAAAATTCATTTTATTATAAAGCACTGAAGATGTTTAATACCCTGCCAAGTGATATAAAAAACAGTAGTTCGCTAAGTCTTTTTAAAACGTCATGTCGGGATGCACCGTACGTACTTAGCATGTCGAACTCCTATAGACACACAGTAATGTGGAGATCGGCCATCTCATGCATCATTTAACACCGTTATCGAGATAGACCAGACATTCCCCTTCCCACCATATCAAGCATGGAGTTGAACAACCCCAAAACGACACAAACGATACCCCTAACTTTCCCCGATTACCTCCTACGATACTTTAAACGAAAATTATAGTGACATCTCATAACTTTTCAGAGCGAGGAGATCCAAAAGAAGTACCAGAAACATTTCCAAGGCCCGCGGCGAGTGCAATCGATAAATGATAGCAAGAAGTCGTCATGACTACACTCCAACATGGTATGTATACAGCATACACCCATATACACACATACATATCGCATACACATAACAGTGTGACCCCAGCTGACTTGGTTCGACTAATAGAGACGCATTACTACCGGCGCTGAGCCGTTTCTCATTTGTTTTTCTCGCGGGCAAATGATTTATCGGCGTCGTTTTTTGCGTCGCGGTTGCCCGACGGCTTTGCACGGTCTTGCTGTCCGGATTTTTTTTGCTATCGTTATCCGGTATTACGCCATTGAAATTAACGACGATACAGATCTTAATGTCGAATGTTCGCCGGTTTTGAGGTTAGGGTTGGTTTGCGAGAATTTGGCGAAGTACGCCTTCGGGGTTTTCCTACTTGGAACGGTTCGGAAGTTATGACGTTCCCAAGATATCAAAACTAATGCAAAAACAGCCAATTTAGTATGTTAGCGACTTTTAACGCAAGCTGTGTCTGATCCAATCGGCCGATGTTGACGGTTCAAACGGTATCAGATGGGAAATTGGCCGAGGAATTCATTTCTGAAAGCCGAGTTCCTCTAAGGTGCGCGGTTCGCGAGAAAACCGCGAGAAACCGCGGAAGCTATAGTTTCCCACTTTCTGGCCAAACCGTACGAGTTACGTGAAAACCGACCTCGCCGTTGAATTCAGCACATCCCAATGCATAAGCATGACTACATTAAAACGATCTATCTCTCAAAAAGTTATCAAATTATTTACGATCTAAATTTAGCACTTTTAGATAGAAAAAAATTGAACATTGCAAGCGTTGGTGATAGAAAGGTTTACCCACTACCAAATGATAGCTCTCGTTGAGTTTATCAAGAATATGTATACTTTTATATGCTAAGATTTACCATTTTCAAGTTATGTGGTCTATTTCGCTTATTTTTGTATTATTTGAAAAACCGTAATTTCAGCACAACTCGGTAACCAGTAGAGACAGAGACTTTTCCTATGTAAATTTGTAATCAGCGCACCCATTTTAGTAAGATAGCGAAGGTTTCATGTTGATCCGGGTCCTAGTTTTTGAGATAGCCGAGCCACTTCAAAATTATAGTTTAAAATATGTGATTTCTTAAAAAATTTTAGCCAGTCGGCAAAAACCCAACTACCTTCAATCAAATTAAGGTTGTGGTTCTTGATACAATTTTGGACGCTGATTACGCCGGTATAATTAGATTTTACTTATTTCGAACGGTTCGGCAGTTATTACGTTCCCAATTATCAAAAATGATGCTAAAAACAACCATTTCACTATATTAGAAACTTTGAACGCAAACTGTGTCCGATCCAATCGACCGATGTTGACGGTTCAAACGGTATCGGATGGGAAATTGGCCGAGGAATTCATTTCTGAAAGTCGCGTAGCTCTAAGATTCGCGGTTCGCGAGAAAACCGCGAGAAACCGCGGAAACTATTGTTTTCCACTTTCTGGCCAAACCGTACGAGTTACGGGAAAACCGACCACGCCGTTGAATTCAGCACATCCCAATGCATAAGCATGACTACATGAGAACGCTCTATCTCTCAATAAGTTATAATTATTTTTTCGGTCTAAATTTAGCGCTTTTAGATAGAAAAAAATTGAACATTGCAAGCGTTGGTGATAGAAAGGTTTACCCACTACCAAATGATAGCTCTCGTTGAGTCTATCAAAAATATGTATACTTTTATATGCCTAAGATTTACCATTCTCAAGTTATGTGGTCTATTTCGCTTATTTTTGTATTATTTGAAAAACCTTAATTTCAGCACAGCTCGGTAACCAGTAGAGACAGAGACTTTTCCTATGTAAATTTGTAATCAGCGCACCCATTTTAGTAAGATAGCGAAGGTTTCATGTTGATCCGGGTCCTAGTTTTTGAGATAGCCGAGCCACTTCAAAATTATAGTTTAAAATATGTGATTTCTTAAAAAATTTTAGCCAGTCGGCAAAAACCCAACTACCTTCAATCAAATTAAGGTTGTGGTTCTTGATACAATTTTGGACGCTGATTACGCCGGTATAATTAGATTTTACTTATTTCGAACGGTTCGGCAGTTATTACGTTCCCAATTATCAAAAATGATGCTAAAAACACCCATTTTACTATATTAGAAACTTTGAACGCAAACTGTGTCCGATCCAATCGACCGATGTTGACGGTTCAAACGGTATCGGATGGGAAATTGGCCGAGGAATTCATTTCTGAAAGTCGCGTAGCTCTAAGATTCGCGGTTCGCGAGAAAACCGCGAGAAACCGCGGAAACTATTGTTTTCCACTTTCTGGCCAAACGGTACGCGTTACGGAAAAACCGAGGTCACCGTTGAATTCAGCGCATCCCAATGCATAAGCATGACTACATTAGAACGCTCTATCTCTCAAAAACTTATAATTATTTTTTCGGTCTAAATTTAGCACTTTTAGATAGAAAAAAATTGAACTTTGGAACGGTTGGCGATAGAAAGGTTTACCCACTGCCAAATGATAGCTCTCGTTGAGTCTATCAAGAATATGTATACTTTTATATGCCTAAGATTTACCATTTTCAAGTTATGTGGTCCATTTCGCTTATTTTTGTATTATTTGAAAAACCGTAATTTCGGCACAACTCGGTAACCAGTAGAGACAGAAACTTTTCCTATGTAAATTTGTAATCAGCGCACCCATTTTAGTAAGATAGCGAAGGTTTCATGTTGATCCGGGTCCTAGTTTTTGAGATAGCCGAGCTACTTCAAAATTATAGTTTAAAATATGTGATTTCTTAAAAAATTTTAGCCAGTCGGCAAAAACCCAACTACCTTCAATCAAATTAAGGTTGTGCTTCTTGATACAGTTCTTGACGCTGATTACGCCGGTATAATTAGATTTTACTTATTTGGAACGGTTCGGCAGTTATTACGTTCCCAATTATCAAAAATGATGCTAAAAACACCCATTTTACTATATTAGAAACTTTGAACGCAAACTGTGTCCGATCCAATCGACCGATGTTGACGGTTCAAACGGTATCGGATGGGAAATTGGCCGAGGAATTCATTTCTGAAAGTCGCGTAGCTCTAAGATTCGCGGTTCGCGAGAAAACCGCGAGAAACCGCGGAAACTATTGTTTTCCACTTTCTGGCCAAACGGTACGCGTTACGGAAAAACCGAGGTCACCGTTGAATTCAGCGCATCCCAATGCATAAGCATGACTACATTAGAACGCTCTATCTCTCAAAAACTTATAATTATTTTTTCGGTCTAAATTTAGCACTTTTAGATAGAAAAAAATTGAACTTTGGAACGGTTGGCGATAGAAAGGTTTACCCACTGCCAAATGATAGCTCTCGTTGAGTCTATCAAGAATATGTATACTTTTATATGCCTAAGATTTACCATTTTCAAGTTATGTGGTCCATTTCGCTTATTTTTGTATTATTTGAAAAACCGTAATTTCGGCACAACTCGGTAACCAGTAGAGACAGAAACTTTTCCTATGTAAATTTGTAATCAGCGCACCCATTTTAGTAAGATAGCGAAGGTTTCATGTTGATCCGGGTCCTAGTTTTTGAGATAGCCGAGCTACTTCAAAATTATAGTTTAAAATATGTGATTTCTTAAAAAATTTTAGCCAGTCGGCAAAAACCCAACTACCTTCAATCAAATTAAGGTTGTGCTTCTTGATACAGTTCTTGACGCTGATTACGCCGGTATAATTAGATTTTACTTATTTGGAACGGTTCGGCAGTTATTACGTTCCCAATTATCAAAAATGATGCTAAAAACACCCATTTTACTATATTAGAAACTTTGAACGCAAACTGTGTCCGATCCAATCGACCGATGTTGACGGTTCAAACGGTATCGGATGGGAAATTGGCCGAGGAATTCATTTCTGAAAGTCGCGTAGCTCTAAGATTCGCGGTTCGCGAGAAAACCGCGAGAAACCGCGGAAACTATTGTATTCCACTTTCTGGCCAAACGGTACGCGTTACGGAAAAACCGAGGTCACCGTTGAATTCAGCACATCCCAATGCATAAGCATGACTACATTAGAACGCTCTATCTCTCAAAAACTTATAATTATTTTTTCGGTCTAAATTTAGCACTTTTAGATAGAAAAAAATTGAACTTTGGAACGGTTGGCGATAGAAAGGTTTACCCACTGCCAAATGATAGCTCTCGTTGAGTCTATCAAGAATATGTATACTTTTATATGCCTAAGATTTACCATTTTCAAGTTATGTGGTCCATTTCGCTTATTTTTGTATTATTTGAAAAACCGTAATTTCGGCACAACTCGGTAACCAGTAGAGACAGAAACTTTTCCTATGTAAATTTGTAATCAGCGCACCCATTTTAGTAAGATAGCGAAGGGTTCATGTTGATCCGGGTCCTAGTTTTTGAGATAGCCAAGCCACTTCAAAATTATAGTTTAAAATGATTTCTTAAAAAATTTTAGCCAGTCGGCAAAAACCCAACTACCTTCAATCAAATTAAGGTTGTGCTTCTTGATACAGTTCTTGACGCTGATTACGCCGGTATAATTAGATTTTACTTATTTGGAACGGTTCGGCAGTTATTACGTTCCCAATTATCAAAAATGATGCTAAAAACACCCATTTTACTATATTAGAAACTTTGAACGCAAACTGTGTCCGATCCAATCGACCGATGTTGACGGTTCAAACGGTATCGGATGGGAAATTGGCCGAGGAATTCATTTCTGAAAGTCGCGTAGCTCTAAGATTCGCGGTTCGCGAGAAAACCGCGAGAAACCGCGGAAACTATTGTTTTCCACTTTCTGGCCAAACGGTACGCGTTACGGAAAAACCGAGCTCACCGCTGAATTCAGCACATCCCAATGCATAAGCATGACTACATTAGAACGCTCTATCTCTCAAAAACTTATAATTATTTTTTCGGTCTAAATTTAGCACTTTTAGATAGAAAAAAATTGAACATTGCAACCGTTGGAGATAGAAAGGTTTACCCACTTCCAAATGATAGCTCTCGTTGAGTCTATCAAACATATGTATACTTTTATATGCCTAAGATTTACCATTTTCAAGTTATGTGGTGTATTTCGCTTATTTTTTTATTATTTGAAAAACCGTAATTTCAGCACAACTCGGTAACCAGTAGAGACAGAGACTTTTCCTATGTAAATTTGTAATCAGCGCACCCATTTTAGTAAGATAGCGAAGGTTTCATGTTGATCCGGGTCCTAGTTTTTGAGATAGCCGAGCCACTTCAAAATTATAGTTTAAAATATGTGATTTCTTAAAAAATTTTAGCCAGTCGGCAAAAACCCAACTACCTTCAATCAAATTAAGGTTGTGGTTCTTGATACAATTTTGGACGCTGATTACGCCGGTATAATTAGATTTTACTTATTTCGAACGGTTCGGCAGTTATTACGTTCCCAATTATCAAAAATGATGCTAAAAACACCCATTTTACTATATTAGAAACTTTGAACGCAAACTGTGTCCGATCCAATCGACCGATGTTGACGGTTCAAACGGTATCGGATGGGAAATTGGCCGAGGAATTCATTTCTGAAAGTCGCGTAGCTCTAAGATTCGCGGTTCGCGAGAAAACCGCGAGAAACCGCGGAAACTATTGTTTTCCACTTTCTGGCCAAACGGTACGCGTTACGGAAAAACCGAGGTCACCGTTGAATTCAGCGCATCCCAATGCATAAGCATGACTACATTAGAACGCTCTATCTCTCAAAAACTTATAATTATTTTTTCGGTCTAAATTTAGCACTTTTAGATAGAAAAAAATTGAACTTTGGAACGGTTGGCGATAGAAAGGTTTACCCACTGCCAAATGATAGCTCTCGTTGAGTCTATCAAGAATATGTATACTTTTATATGCCTAAGATTTACCATTTTCAAGTTATGTGGTCCATTTCGCTTATTTTTGTATTATTTGAAAAACCGTAATTTCGGCACAACTCGGTAACCAGTAGAGACAGAAACTTTTCCTATGTAAATTTGTAATCAGCGCACCCATTTTAGTAAGATAGCGAAGGTTTCATGTTGATCCGGGTCCTAGTTTTTGAGATAGCCGAGCTACTTCAAAATTATAGTTTAAAATATGTGATTTCTTAAAAAATTTTAGCCAGTCGGCAAAAACCCAACTACGTTCAATCAAATTAAGGTTGTGGTTCTTGATACAATTTTGGACGCTGATTACGCCGGTATAATTAGATTTTACTTATTTCGAACGGTTCGGCAGTTATTACGTTCCCAATTATCAAAAATGATGCTAAAAACACCCATTTTACTATATTAGAAACTTTGAACGCAAACTGTGTCCGATCCAATCGACCGATGTTGACGGTTCAAACGGTATCGGATGGGAAATTGGCCGAGGAATTCATTTCTGAAAGTCGCGTAGCTCTAAGATTCGCGGTTCGCGAGAAAACCGCGAGAAACCGCGGAAACTATTGTATTCCACTTTCTGGCCAAACGGTACGCGTTACGGAAAAACCGAGGTCACCGTTGAATTCAGCACATCCCAATGCATAAGCATGACTACATTAGAACGCTCTATCTCTCAAAAACTTATAATTATTTTTTCGGTCTAAATTTAGCACTTTTAGATAGAAAAAAATTGAACTTTGGAACAGTTGGCGATAGAAAGGTTTACCCACTGCCAAATGATAGCTCTCGTTGAGTCTATCAAAAATATGTATACTCTTATATGCCTAAGATTTACCATTTTCAAGTTATGTGGTGTATTTCGCTTATTTTTGTATTATTTGAAAAACCGTAATTTCAGCACAACTCGGTAACCAGTAGAGACAGAGACTTTTCCTATGTAAATTTGTAATCAGCGCACCCATTTTAGTAAGATAGCGAAGGGTTCATGTTGATCCGGGTCCTAGTTTTTGAGATAGCCGAGCCACTTCAAAATTATAGTTTAAAATATGTGATTTCTTAAAAAATTTTAGCCAGTCGGCAAAAACCCAACTACGTTCAATCAAATTAAGGTTGTGGTTCTTGATACAATTTTGGACGCTGATTACGCCGGTATAATTAGATTTTGCTTATTTCGAACGGTTCGGCAGTTATTACGTTCCCAATTATCAAAAATGATGCTAAAAACACCCATTTTACTATATTAGAAACTTTGAACGCAAACTGTGTCCGATCCAATCGACCGATGTTGACGGTTCAAACGGTATCGGATGGGAAATTGGCCGAGGAATTCATTTCTGAAAGTCGCGTAGCTCTAAGATTCGCGGTTCGCGAGAAAACCGCGAGAAACCGCGGAAACTATTGTATTCCACTTTCTGGCCAAACGGTACGCGTTACGGAAAAACCGAGGTCACCGTTGAATTCAGCACATCCCAATGCATAAGCATGACTACATTAGAACGCTCTATCTCTCAAAAACTTATAATTATTTTTTCGGTCTAAATTTAGCACTTTTAGATAGAAAAAAATTGAACTTTGGAACAGTTGGCGATAAAAAGGTTTACCCACTGCCAAATGATAGCTCTCGTTGAGTCTATCAAAAATATGTATACTCTTATATGCCTAAGATTTACCATTTTCAAGTTATGTGGTGTATTTCGCTTATTTTTGTATTATTTGAAAAACCGTAATTTCAGCACAACTCGGTAACCAGTAGAGACAGAGACTTTTCCTATGTAAATTTGTAATCAGCGCACCCATTTTAGTAAGATAGCGAAGGTTTCATGTTGATCCGGGTCCTAGTTTTTGAGATAGCCGAGCCACTTCAAAATTATAGTTTAAAATATGTGATTTCTTAAAAAAATTTAGCCAGTCGGCAAAAACCCAACTACGTTCAATCAAATTAAGGTTGTGGTTCTTGATACAATTTTGGACGCTGATTACGCCGGTATAATTAGATTTTACTTATTTCGAACGGTTCGGCAGTTATTACGTTCCCAATTATCAAAAATGATGCTAAAAACACCCATTTTACTATATTAGAAACTTTGAACGCAAACTGTGTCCGATCCAATCGACCGATGTTGACGGTTCAAACGGTATCGGATGGGAAATTGGCCGAGGAATTCATTTCTGAAAGTCGCGTAGCTCTAAGATTCGCGGTTCGCGAGAAAACCGCGAGAAACCGCGAAAACTATTGTATTCCACTTTCTGGCCAAACGGTACGCGTTACGGAAAAACCGAGGTCACCGTTGAATTCAGCACATCCCAATGCATAAGCATGACTACATTAGAACGCTCTATCTCTCAAAAACTTATAATTATTTTTTCGGTCTAAATTTAGCACTTTTAGATAGAAAAAAATTGAACTTTGGAACAGTTGGCGATAGAAAGGTTTACCCACTGCCAAATGATAGCTCTCGTTGAGTCTATCAAAAATATGTATACTCTTATATGCCTAAGATTTACCATTTTCAAGTTATGTGGTGTATTTCGCTTATTTTTGTATTATTTGAAAAACCGTAATTTCAGCACAACTCGGTAACCAGTAGAGACAGAGACTTTTCCTATGTAAATTTGTAATCAGCGCACCCATTTTAGTAAGATAGCGAAGGGTTCATGTTGATCCGGGTCCTAGTTTTTGAGATAGCCGAGCCACTTCAAAATTATAGTTTAAAATATGTGATTTCTTAAAAAATTTTAGCCAGTCGGCAAAAACCCAACTACGTTCAATCAAATTAAGGTTGTGGTTCTTGATACAATTTTGGACGCTGATTACGCCGGTATAATTAGATTTTGCTTATTTCGAACGGTTCGGCAGTTATTACGTTCCCAATTATCAAAAATGATGCTAAAAACACCCATTTTACTATATTAGAAACTTTGAACGCAAACTGTGTCCGATCCAATCGACCGATGTTGACGGTTCAAACGGTATCGGATGGGAAATTGGCCGAGGAATTCATTTCTGAAAGTCGCGTAGCTCTAAGATTCGCGGTTCGCGAGAAAACCGCGAGAAACCGCGGAAACTATTGTATTCCACTTTCTGGCCAAACGGTACGCGTTACGGAAAAACCGAGGTCACCTTTGAATTCAGCACATCCCAATGCATAAGCATGACTACATTAGAACGCTCTATCTCTCAAAAACTTATAATTATTTTTTCGGTCTAAATTTAGCACTTTTAGATAGAAAAAAATTGAACTTTGGAACAGTTGGCGATAAAAAGGTTTACCCACTGCCAAATGATAGCTCTCGTTGAGTCTATCAAAAATATGTATACTCTTATATGCCTAAGATTTACCATTTTCAAGTTATGTGGTGTATTTCGCTTATTTTTGTATTATTTGAAAAACCGTAATTTCAGCACAACTCGGTAACCAGTAGAGACAGAGACTTTTCCTATGTAAATTTGTAATCAGCGCACCCATTTTAGTAAGATAGCGAAGGTTTCATGTTGATCCGGGTCCTAGTTTTTGAGATAGCCGAGCCACTTCAAAATTATAGTTTAAAATATGTGATTTCTTAAAAAAATTTAGCCAGTCGGCAAAAACCCAACTACGTTCAATCAAATTAAGGTTGTGGTTCTTGATACAATTTTGGACGCTGATTACGCCGGTATAATTAGATTTTACTTATTTCGAACGGTTCGGCAGTTATTACGTTCCCAATTATCAAAAATGATGCTAAAAACACCCATTTTACTATATTAGAAACTTTGAACGCAAACTGTGTCCGATCCAATCGACCGATGTTGACGGTTCAAACGGTATCGGATGGGAAATTGGCCGAGGAATTCATTTCTGAAAGTCGCGTAGCTCTAAGATTCGCGGTTCGCGAGAAAACCGCGAGAAACCGCGGAAACTATTGTATTCCACTTTCTGGCCAAACGGTACGCGTTACGGAAAAACCGAGGTCACCTTTGAATTCAGCACATCCCAATGCATAAGCATGACTACATTAGAACGCTCTATCTCTCAAAAACTTATAATTATTTTTTCGGTCTAAATTTAGCACTTTTAGATAGAAAAAAATTGAACTTTGGAACAGTTGGCGATAAAAAGGTTTACCCACTGCCAAATGATAGCTCTCGTTGAGTCTATCAAAAATATGTATACTCTTATATGCCTAAGATTTACCATTTTCAAGTTATGTGGTGTATTTCGCTTATTTTTGTATTATTTGAAAAACCGTAATTTCAGCACAACTCGGTAACCAGTAGAGACAGAGACTTTTCCTATGTAAATTTGTAATCAGCGCACCCATTTTAGTAAGATAGCGAAGGTTTCATGTTGATCCGGGTCCTAGTTTTTGAGATAGCCGAGCCACTTCAAAATTATAGTTTAAAATATGTGATTTCTTAAAAAAATTTAGCCAGTCGGCAAAAACCCAACTACGTTCAATCAAATTAAGGTTGTGGTTCTTGATACAATTTTGGACGCTGATTACGCCGGTATAATTAGATTTTACTTATTTCGAACGGTTCGGCAGTTATTACGTTCCCAATTATCAAAAATGATGCTAAAACCACCCATTTTACTATATTAGAAACTTTGAGCGCAAACTGTGTCCGATCCAATCGACCGATGTTGACGGTTCAAACGGTATCGGATGGGAAATTGGCCGAGGAATTCATTTCTGAAAGTCGCGAAGCTCTAAGATTCGCGGTTCGCGAGAAAACCGCGAGAAACCGCGGAAACTATTGTTTTCCACTTTCTGGCCAAACGGCACGCGTTACGGAAAAACCGAGCTCACCGTTGAATTCAGCACATCCCAATGCATAAGCATGACTACATTAGAACGCTCTATCTCTCAAAAACTTATAATTATTTTTTCGGTCTAAATTTAGCACTTTTAGATAGAAAAAAATTGAACTTTGGAACAGTTGGCGATGGAAAGGTTTACCCACTGCCAAATGATAGCTCTCGTTGAGTCTATCAAAAATATGTATACTCTTATATGCCTAAGATTTACCATTTTCAAGTTATGTGGTGTATTTCGCTTATTTTTGTATTATTTGAAAAACCGTAATTTCAGCACAACTCGGTAACCAGTAGAGACAGAGACTTTTCCTATGTAAATTTGTAATCAGCGCACCCATTTTAGTAAGATAGCGAAGGGTTCATGTTGATCCGGGTCCTAGTTTTTGAGATAGCCGAGCCACTTCAAAATTATAGTTTAAAATATGTGATTTCTTAAAAAAATTTTAGCCAGTCGGCAAAAACCCAACTATGTTCAATCAAATTAAGGTTGTGGTTCTTGATACAATTTTGGACGCTGATTACGCCGGTATAATTAGATTTTACTTATTTCGAACGGTTCGGCAGTTATTACGTTCCCAATTATCAAAAATGATGCTAAAAACACCCATTTTACTATATTAGAAACTTTGAACGCAAACTGTGTCCGATCCAATCGACCGATGTTGACGGTTCAAACGGTATCGGATGGGAAATTGGCCGAGGAATTCATTTCTGCAAGTCGCGTAGCTCTAAGATTCGCGGTTCGCGAGAAAACCGCGAGAAACCGCGGAAACTATTGTATTCCACTTTCTGGCCAAACGGTACGCGTTACGGAAAAACCGAGGTCATCGTTGAATTCAGCACATCCCAATGCATAAGCATGACTACATTAGAACGCTCTATCTCTCAAAAACTTATAATTATTTTTTCGGTCTAAATTTAGCACTTTTAGATAGAAAAAAATTGAACTTTGGAAAAGTTGGCGATAGAAAGGTTTACCCACTGCCAAATGATAGCTCTCGGTGAGTCTATCAAAAATATGTATACTCTTATATGCCTAAGATTTACCATTTTCAAGTTATGTGGTGTATTTCGCTTATTTTTGTATTATTTGAAAAACCGTAATTTCAGCACAACTCGGTAACCAGTAGAGACAGAGACTTTTCCTATGTAAATTTGTAATCAGCGCACCCATTTTAGTAAGATAGCGAAGGTTTCATGTTGATCCGGGTCCTAGTTTTTGAGATAGCCGAGCCACTTCAAAATGATAGTTTAAAATATGTGATTTCTTAAAAAATTTTAGCCAGTCGGCAAAAACCCAACTACGTTCAATCAAATTAAGGTTGTGGTTCTTGATACAATTTTGGACGCTGATTACGCCGGTATAATTAGATTTTACTTATTTCGAACGGTTCGGCAGTTATTACGTTCCCAATTATCAAAAATGATGCTAAAAACACCCATTTTACTATATTAGAAACTTTGAACGCAAACTGTGTCCGATCCAATCGACCGATGTTGACGGTTCAAACGGTATCGGATGGGAAATTGGCCGAGGAATTCATTTCTGAAAGTCGCGTAGCTCTAAGATTCGCGGTTCGCGAGAAAACCGCGAGAAACCGCGGAAACTATTGTATTCCACTTTCTGGCCAAACGGTACGCGTTACGGAAAAACCGAGGTCACCGTTGAATTCAGCACATCCCAATGCATAAGCATGACTACATTAGAACGCTCTATCTCTCAAAAACTTATAATTATTTTTTCGGTCTAAATTTAGCACTTTTAGATAGAAAAAAATTGAACTTTGGAACAGTTGGCGATAGAAAGGTTTACCCACTGCCAAATGATAGCTCTCGTTGAGTCTATCAAAAATATGTATACTCTTATATGCCTAAGATTTACCATTTTCAAGTTATGTGGTGTATTTCGCTTATTTTTGTATTATTTGAAAAACCGTAATTTCAGCACAACTCGGTAACCAGTAGAGACAGAGACTTTTCCTATGTAAATTTGTAATCAGCGCACCCATTTTAGTAAGATAGCGAAGGGTTCATGTTGATCCGGGTCCTAGTTTTTGAGATAGCCGAGCCACTTCAAAATTATAGTTTAAAATATGTGATTTCTTAAAAAATTTTAGCCAGTCGGCAAAAACCCAACTACGTTCAATCAAATTAAGGTTGTGGTTCTTGATACAATTTTGGACGCTGATTACGCCGGTATAATTAGATTTTGCTTATTTCGAACGGTTCGGCAGTTATTACGTTCCCAATTATCAAAAATGATGCTAAAAACACCCATTTTACTATATTAGAAACTTTGAACGCAAACTGTGTCCGATCCAATCGACCGATGTTGACGGTTCAAACGGTATCGGATGGGAAATTGGCCGAGGAATTCATTTCTGAAAGTCGCGTAGCTCTAAGATTCGCGGTTCGCGAGAAAACCGCGAGAAACCGCGGAAACTATTGTATTCCACTTTCTGGCCAAACGGTACGCGTTACGGAAAAACCGAGGTCACCTTTGAATTCAGCACATCCCAATGCATAAGCATGACTACATTAGAACGCTCTATCTCTCAAAAACTTATAATTATTTTTTCGGTCTAAATTTAGCACTTTTAGATAGAAAAAAATTGAACTTTGGAACAGTTGGCGATAAAAAGGTTTACCCACTGCCAAATGATAGCTCTCGTTGAGTCTATCAAAAATATGTATACTCTTATATGCCTAAGATTTACCATTTTCAAGTTATGTGGTGTATTTCGCTTATTTTTGTATTATTTGAAAAACCGTAATTTCAGCACAACTCGGTAACCAGTAGAGACAGAGACTTTTCCTATGTAAATTTGTAATCAGCGCACCCATTTTAGTAAGATAGCGAAGGTTTCATGTTGATCCGGGTCCTAGTTTTTGAGATAGCCGAGCCACTTCAAAATTATAGTTTAAAATATGTGATTTCTTAAAAAAATTTAGCCAGTCGGCAAAAACCCAACTACGTTCAATCAAATTAAGGTTGTGGTTCTTGATACAATTTTGGACGCTGATTACGCCGGTATAATTAGATTTTACTTATTTCGAACGGTTCGGCAGTTATTACGTTCCCAATTATCAAAAATGATGCTAAAAACACCCATTTTACTATATTAGAAACTTTGAGCGCAAACTGTGTCCGATCCAATCGACCGATGTTGACGGTTCAAACGGTATCGGATGGGAAATTGGCCGAGGAATTCATTTCTGAAAGTCGCGAAGCTCTAAGATTCGCGGTTCGCGAGAAAACCGCGAGAAACCGCGGAAACTATTGTTTTCCACTTTCTGGCCAAACGGTACGCGTTACGGAAAAACCGAGCTCACCGTTGAATTCAGCACATCCCAATGCATAAGCATGACTACATTAGAACGCTCTATCTCTCAAAAACTTATAATTATTTTTTCGGTCTAAATTTAGCACTTTTAGATAGAAAAAAATTGAACTTTGGAACAGTTGGCGATGGAAAGGTTTACCCACTGCCAAATGATAGCTCTCGTTGAGTCTATCAAAAATATGTATACTCTTATATGCCTAAGATTTACCATTTTCAAGTTATGTGGTGTATTTCGCTTATTTTTGTATTATTTGAAAAACCGTAATTTCAGCACAACTCGGTAACCAGTAGAGACAGAGACTTTTCCTATGTAAATTTGTAATCAGCGCACCCATTTTAGTAAGATAGCGAAGGGTTCATGTTGATCCGGGTCCTAGTTTTTGAGATAGCCGAGCCACTTCAAAATTATAGTTTAAAATATGTGATTTCTTAAAAAAATTTTAGCCAGTCGGCAAAAACCCAACTATGTTCAATCAAATTAAGGTTGTGGTTCTTGATACAATTTTGGACGCTGATTACGCCGGTATAATTAGATTTTACTTATTTCGAACGGTTCGGCAGTTATTACGTTCCCAATTATCAAAAATGATGCTAAAAACACCCATTTTACTATATTAGAAACTTTGAACGCAAACTGTGTCCGATCCAATCGACCGATGTTGACGGTTCAAACGGTATCGGATGGGAAATTGGCCGAGGAATTCATTTCTGAAAGTCGCGTAGCTCTAAGATTCGCGGTTCGCGAGAAAACCGCGAGAAACCGCGGAAACTATTGTATTCCACTTTCTGGCCAAACGGTACGCGTTACGGAAAAACCGAGGTCATCGTTGAATTCAGCACATCCCAATGCATAAGCATGACTACATTAGAACGCTCTATCTCTCAAAAACTTATAATTATTTTTTCGGTCTAAATTTAGCACTTTTAGATAGAAAAAAATTGAACTTTGGAACAGTTGGCGATAGAAAGGTTTACCCACTGCCAAATGATAGCTCTCGTTGAGTCTATCAAAAATATGTATACTCTTATATGCCTAAGATTTACCATTTTCAAGTTATGTGGTGTATTTCGCTTATTTTTGTATTATTTGAAAAACCGTAATTTCAGCACAACTCGGTAACCAGTAGAGACAGAGACTTTTCCTATGTAAATTTGTAATCAGCGCACCCATTTTAGTAAGATAGCGAAGGGTTCATGTTGATCCGGGTCCTAGTTTTTGAGATAGCCGAGCCACTTCAAAATTATAGTTTAAAATATGTGATTTCTTAAAAAATTTTAGCCAGTCGGCAAAAACCCAACTACGTTCAATCAAATTAAGGTTGTGGTTCTTGATACAATTTTGGACGCTGATTACGCCGGTATAATTAGATTTTGCTTATTTCGAACGGTTCGGCAGTTATTACGTTCCCAATTATCAAAAATGATGCTAAAAACACCCATTTTACTATATTAGAAACTTTGAACGCAAACTGTGTCCGATCCAATCGACCGATGTTGACGGTTCAAACGGTATCGGATGGGAAATTGGCCGAGGAATTCATTTCTGAAAGTCGCGTAGCTCTAAGATTCGCGGTTCGCGAGAAAACCGCGATAAACCGCGGAAACTATTGTTTTCCACTTTCTGGCCAAACGGTACGCGTTACGGAAAAACCGAGGTCATCGTTGAATTCAGCACATCCCAATGCATAAGCATGACTACATTAGAACGCTCTATCTCTCAAAAACTTATAATTATTTTTTCGGTCTAAATTTAGCACTTTTAGATAGAAAAAAATTGAACTTTGGAAAAGTTGGCGATAGAAAGGTTTACCCACTGCCAAATGATAGCTCTCGGTGAGTCTATCAAAAATATGTATACTCTTATATGCCTAAGATTTACCATTTTCAAGTTATGTGGTGTATTTCGCTTATTTTTGTATTATTTGAAAAACCGTAATTTCAGCACAACTCGGTAACCAGTAGAGACAGAGACTTTTCCTATGTAAATTTGTAATCAGCGCACCCATTTTAGTAAGATAGCGAAGGTTTCATGTTGATCCGGGTCCTAGTTTTTGAGATAGCCGAGCCACTTCAAAATGATAGTTTAAAATATGTGATTTCTTAAAAAATTTTAGCCAGTCGGCAAAAACCCAACTACGTTCAATCAAATTAAGGTTGTGGTTCTTGATACAATTTTGGACGCTGATTACGCCGGTATAATTAGATTTTACTTATTTGGAACGGTTCGGCAGTTATTACATTCCCAATTATCAAAAATGATGCTAAAAACACCCATTTTACTATATTAGAAACTTTGAACGCAAACTGTGTCCGATCCAATCGACCGATGTTGACGGTTCAAACGGTATCAGATGGGAAATTGGCCGAGGAATTCGTTTCTGAAAGTCGCGAAGCTCTAAGATTCGCGGTTCGCGAGAAAACCGCGGGAAACCGCGGAAACTATTGTTTTCCACTTTCTGGCCAAACGGTACGCGTTACGTAAAAACCGAGCTCACCGTTGAATTCAGCACATCCCAATGCATAAGCATGACTACATTAGAACGCTGTATCTCTCAAAAACTTATAATTATTTTTTCGGTCTAAATTTAGCACTTTTAGATAGAAAAAAATTGAACTTTGGAACAGTTGGCGATAGAAAGGTTTACCCACTGCCAAATGATAGCTCTCGTTGAGTCTATCAAAAATATGTATACTCTTATATGCCTAAGATTTACCATTTTCAAGTTATGTGGTGTATTTCGCTTATTTTTGTATTATTTGAAAAACCGTAATTTCAGCACAATTCGGTAACCAGTAGAGACAGAGACTTTTCCTATGTAAATTTGTAATCAGCGCACCCATTTTAGTAAGATAGCGAAGGGTTCATGTTGATCCGGGTCCTAGTTTTTGAGATAGCCGAGCCACTTCAAAATTATAGTTTAAAATATGTGATTTCTTAAAAAAATTTTAGCCAGTCGGCAAAAACCCAACTATGTTCAATCAAATTAAGGTTGTGGTTCTTGATACAATTTTGGACGCTGATTACGCCGGTATAATTAGATTTTACTTATTTCGAACGGTTCGGCAGTTATTACGTTCCCAATTATCAAAAATGATGCTAAAAACACCCATTTTACTATATTAGAAACTTTGAACGCAAACTGTGTCCGATCCAATCGACCGATGTTGACGGTTCAAACGGTATCGGATGGGAAATTGGCCGAGGAATTCATTTCTGAAAGTCGCGTAGCTCTAAGATTCGCGGTTCGCGAGAAAACCGCGAGAAACCGCGGAAACTATTGTATTCCACTTTCTGGCCAAACGGTACGCGTTACGGAAAAACCGAGGTCACCGTTGAATTCAGCACATCCCAATGCATAAGCATGACTACATTAGAACGCTCTATCTCTCAAAAACTTATAATTATTTTTTCGGTCTAAATTTAGCACTTTTAGATAGAAAAAAATTGAACTTTGGAACAGTTGGCGATAGAAAGGTTTACCCACTGCCAAATGATAGCTCTCGTTGAGTCTATCAAAAATATGTATACTCTTATATGCCTAAGATTTACCATTTTCAAGTTATGTGGTGTATTTCGCTTATTTTTGTATTATTTGAAAAACCGTAATTTCAGCACAACTCGGTAACCAGTAGAGACAGAGACTTTTCCTATGTAAATTTGTAATCAGCGCACCCATTTTAGTAAGATAGCGAAGGGTTCATGTTGATCCGGGTCCTAGTTTTTGAGATAGCCGAGCCACTTCAAAATTATAGTTTAAAATATGTGATTTCTTAAAAAAATTTTAGCCAGTCGGCAAAAACCCAACTATGTTCAATCAAATTAAGGTTGTGGTTCTTGATACAATTTTGGACGCTGATTACGCCGGTATAATTAGATTTTACTTATTTCGAACGGTTCGGCAGTTATTACGTTCCCAATTATCAAAAATGATGCTAAAAACACCCATTTTACTATATTAGAAACTTTGAACGCAAACTGTGTCCGATCCAATCGACCGATGTTGACGGTTCAAACGGTATCGGATGGGAAATTGGCCGAGGAATTCATTTCTGAAAGTCGCGTAGCTCTAAGATTCGCGGTTCGCGAGAAAACCGCGAGAAACCGCGGAAACTATTGTATTCCACTTTCTGGCCAAACGGTACGCGTTACGGAAAAACCGAGGTCATCGTTGAATTCAGCACATCCCAATGCATAAGCATGACTACATTAGAACGCTCTATCTCTCAAAAACTTATAATTATTTTTTCGGTCTAAATTTAGCACTTTTAGATAGAAAAAAATTGAACTTTGGAACAGTTGGCGATAGAAAGGTTTACCCACTGCCAAATGATAGCTCTCGTTGAGTCTATCAAAAATATGTATACTCTTATATGCCTAAGATTTACCATTTTCAAGTTATGTGGTGTATTTCGCTTATTTTTGTATTATTTGAAAAACCGTAATTTCAGCACAACTCGGTAACCAGTAGAGACAGAGACTTTTCCTATGTAAATTTGTAATCAGCGCACCCATTTTAGTAAGATAGCGAAGGGTTCATGTTGATCCGGGTCCTAGTTTTTGAGATAGCCGAGCCACTTCAAAATTATAGTTTAAAATATGTGATTTCTTAAAAAATTTTAGCCAGTCGGCAAAAACCCAACTACGTTCAATCAAATTAAGGTTGTGGTTCTTGATACAATTTTGGACGCTGATTACGCCGGTATAATTAGATTTTGCTTATTTCGAACGGTTCGGCAGTTATTACGTTCCCAATTATCAAAAATGATGCTAAAAACACCCATTTTACTATATTAGAAACTTTGAACGCAAACTGTGTCCGATCCAATCGACCGATGTTGACGGTTCAAACGGTATCGGATGGGAAATTGGCCGAGGAATTCATTTCTGAAAGTCGCGTAGCTCTAAGATTCGCGGTTCGCGAGAAAACCGCGATAAACCGCGGAAACTATTGTTTTCCACTTTCTGGCCAAACGGTACGCGTTACGGAAAAACCGAGGTCATCGTTGAATTCAGCACATCCCAATGCATAAGCATGACTACATTAGAACGCTCTATCTCTCAAAAACTTATAATTATTTTTTCGGTCTAAATTTAGCACTTTTAGATAGAAAAAAATTGAACTTTGGAAAAGTTGGCGATAGAAAGGTTTACCCACTGCCAAATGATAGCTCTCGGTGAGTCTATCAAAAATATGTATACTCTTATATGCCTAAGATTTACCATTTTCAAGTTATGTGGTGTATTTCGCTTATTTTTGTATTATTTGAAAAACCGTAATTTCAGCACAACTCGGTAACCAGTAGAGACAGAGACTTTTCCTATGTAAATTTGTAATCAGCGCACCCATTTTAGTAAGATAGCGAAGGTTTCATGTTGATCCGGGTCCTAGTTTTTGAGATAGCCGAGCCACTTCAAAATGATAGTTTAAAATATGTGATTTCTTAAAAAATTTTAGCCAGTCGGCAAAAACCCAACTACGTTCAATCAAATTAAGGTTGTGGTTCTTGATACAATTTTGGACGCTGATTACGCCGGTATAATTAGATTTTACTTATTTGGAACGGTTCGGCAGTTATTACATTCCCAATTATCAAAAATGATGCTAAAAACACCCATTTTACTATATTAGAAACTTTGAACGCAAACTGTGTCCGATCCAATCGACCGATGTTGACGGTTCAAACGGTATCAGATGGGAAATTGGCCGAGGAATTCGTTTCTGAAAGTCGCGAAGCTCTAAGATTCGCGGTTCGCGAGAAAACCGCGGGAAACCGCGGAAACTATTGTTTTCCACTTTCTGGCCAAACGGTACGCGTTACGTAAAAACCGAGCTCACCGTTGAATTCAGCACATCCCAATGCATAAGCATGACTACATTAGAACGCTGTATCTCTCAAAAACTTATAATTATTTTTTCGGTCTAAATTTAGCACTTTTAGATAGAAAAAAATTGAACTTTGGAACAGTTGGCGATAGAAAGGTTTACCCACTGCCAAATGATAGCTCTCGTTGAGTCTATCAAAAATATGTATACTCTTATATGCCTAAGATTTACCATTTTCAAGTTATGTGGTGTATTTCGCTTATTTTTGTATTATTTGAAAAACCGTAATTTCAGCACAACTCGGTAACCAGTAGAGACAGAGACTTTTCCTATGTAAATTTGTAATCAGCGCACCCATTTTAGTAAGATAGCGAAGGGTTCATGTTGATCCGGGTCCTAGTTTTTGAGATAGCCGAGCCACTTCAAAATTATAGTTTAAAATATGTGATTTCTTAAAAAAATTTTAGCCAGTCGGCAAAAACCCAACTATGTTCAATCAAATTAAGGTTGTGGTTCTTGATACAATTTTGGACGCTGATTACGCCGGTATAATTAGATTTTACTTATTTCGAACGGTTCGGCAGTTATTACGTTCCCAATTATCAAAAATGATGCTAAAAACACCCATTTTACTATATTAGAAACTTTGAACGCAAACTGTGTCCGATCCAATCGACCGATGTTGACGGTTCAAACGGTATCGGATGGGAAATTGGCCGAGGAATTCATTTCTGAAAGTCGCGTAGCTCTAAGATTCGCGGTTCGCGAGAAAACCGCGAGAAACCGCGGAAACTATTGTATTCCACTTTCTGGCCAAACGGTACGCGTTACGGAAAAACCGAGGTCACCGTTGAATTCAGCACATCCCAATGCATAAGCATGACTACATTAGAACGCTCTATCTCTCAAAAACTTATAATTATTTTTTCGGTCTAAATTTAGCACTTTTAGATAGAAAAAAATTGAACTTTGGAACAGTTGGCGATAGAAAGGTTTACCCACTGCCAAATGATAGCTCTCGTTGAGTCTATCAAAAATATGTATACTCTTATATGCCTAAGATTTACCATTTTCAAGTTATGTGGTGTATTTCGCTTATTTTTGTATTATTTGAAAAACCGTAATTTCAGCACAACTCGGTAACCAGTAGAGACAGAGACTTTTCCTATGTAAATTTGTAATCAGCGCACCCATTTTAGTAAGATAGCGAAGGGTTCATGTTGATCCGGGTCCTAGTTTTTGAGATAGCCGAGCCACTTCAAAATTATAGTTTAAAATATGTGATTTCTTAAAAAAATTTAGCCAGTCGGCAAAAACCCAACTACGTTCAATCAAATTAAGGTTGTGGTTCTTGATACAATTTTGGACGCTGATTACGCCGGTATAATTAGATTTTGCTTATTTCGAACGGTTCGGCAGTTATTACGTTCCCAATTATCAAAAATGATGCTAAAAACACCCATTTTACTATATTAGAAACTTTGAACGCAAACTGTGTCCGATCCAATCGACCGATGTTGACGCTTCACACGGTATCGGATGGGAAATTGGCCGAGGAATTCATTTCTGAAAGTCGCGTAGCTCTAAGATTCGCGGTTCGCGAGAAAACCGCGAGAAACCGCGGAAACTATTGTTTTCCACTTTCTGGCCAAACGGTACGCGTTACGGAAAAACCGAGGTCACCGTTGAATTCAGCACATCCCAATGCATAAGCATGACTACATTAGAACGCTCTATCTCTCAAAAACTTATAATTATTTTTTCGGTCTAAATTTAGCACTTTTAGATAGAAAAAAATTGAACTTTTGAACAGTTGGCGATAGAAAGGTTTACCCACTGCCAAATGATAGCTCTCGTTGAGTCTATCAAAAATATGTATACTTTTATATGCCTAAGATTTACCATTTTCAAGTTATGTGGTGCACTTCGCTTATTTTTGTATTATTTTAAAAACCGTAATTTCAGCACAACTCGGTAACCAGTAGAGACAGAGACTTTTCCTATGTAAATTTGTAATCAGCGCACCCATTTTAGTAAGATAGCAAAGGTTTCATGTTGATCCGGGCCCTAGTTTTTGAGATAGCCGAGCCACTTCAAAATTATAGTTTAAAATATGTGATTTCTTAAAAAAATTTAGCCAGTCGGCAAAAACCCAACTACCTTCAATCAAATTAAGGTTGTGCTTCTTGATACAGTTCTTGACGCTGATTACGCCGGTATAATTAGATTTTACTTATTTGGAACGGTTCGGCAGTTATTACGTTCCCAATTATCAAAAATGATGCTAAAAACACCCATTTTACTATATTAGAAACTTTGAACGCAAACTGCGTCCGATCCAATCGACCGATGTTGACGGTTCAAACGGTATCAGATGGGAAATTGGCCGAGGAATTCATTTCTGAAAGTCGCGTAGCTCTAAGATTCGCGGTTCGCGAGAAAACCGCGAGAAACCGCAGAATCTATTGTTTTCCACTTTCTGGCCAAACGGTACGCGTTACGGAAAAACCGAGCTCACCGTTGAATTCAGCACATCCCAATGCATAAGCATGACTACATTAGAACGCTCTATCTCTCAAAAAGTTATAATTGTTTTTTCGGTCTAAATTTAGCACTTTTGGATAGAAAAAAATCGAACATTGCAAGCGTTGGTGATAGAAAGTTTTACCCACTACCAAATGATAGCTCTCGTTGAGTCTATCAAGAATATGTATACTTTTATATGCCTAAGATTTACCATTTTCAAGTTATGTGCTCCATTTCGCTTATTTTTGTATTATTTGAAAACCAGTAATTTCAGCACAACTCGGTAACTAGTAGAGACAGAGCCTTCTCCTATGTAAATTTGTAATCAGCGCACCCATTTTAGTAAGATAGCGAAGGTTTCATGTTGATCCGGGTCCTAGTTTTTGAGGTAGCTGAGCCACTTCAAAATTATAGTTTAAAATATGTGATTTCTTACAAAATTTTAGCCACTCGGCGAAAACTCAACTGCATTCAATCAACTTAAAATTGCGGTTCTTGATACAACTTTTGACGCTGATTACGCCGGTATCATTAGATTTTTCCTATTCGGAACGGTTCGGAAGTTATGACGTTTCCAAGATATCAAAAATAATGCAAAAACAGCACACCCAACACACGCATAACGCATGCAAATGAATTCCGTGATTAAAAAAAATGCCCACACAGGCTCGCACATAATAAATTTCTTGTCAACGTAGACCAAAATTACCACTTTATTTAATACAAAAGCATAAAAATAGCATTGTCACTTCATTTAACACGAACTCATTGTACTTGCTGGATTTTGATTTTATCGCAATGTATTATTATTATTATTCACGATAGTTTATCAGGAGTTAAACAGTTTGTGTGGGCGTTAAATATGAATAATAATAGCGATCAATGAGCAATAAAATTGGATATTAAATTGACAAAAGACCGAGCGTGAGCGAGCGGTAAATATTTATGTGCGCGCGACCTTACCACACAAATAATTCGATTTCGGGCACAAGGCTCAAATCACGATCACCCTTGACCGTGAACGCATTCGCGTATTAACGTCTAAAAAAACTCTATTAATGACACCAAAATTACAATCACCGAAATAAAATGTAAATGATATGTTATACTAAAAATTATCTATTGTATTCATGGAGGAAGATAGAGGCGCTATACGCTATACTATTAGCAGCGAAAAATTGCCCAGGGGGGCGGGGCTAAAATGACACTAAAGTACCCTGACAGTTGGCCGCCTGCCAGGTCAGGATTAACTAGGAAATTGGTCAGAAATCTCAAGAAATTTTTCCTGTATCATATTGTAATGTGCCGAGTGATTACATTATATAAAAACGCTATATGAACACTTTTAAGAATTTATTTAATCTAATTTTTAGAACAAATACGTAATAAACATATTTAAAAAAATGTTCGGTTTGTAATATTAAAAAATTCGTGAACACCTCGATTTTTAATTATTAAAATACACATTTTTATGGAAACAAAACATGCAAAAGCCGTTAAATCTGTTTTTAGATACATATGAATTCTATGTATATAAACCGGTGGTGCTTATCGATCCACAAGCTTAGATTAAAAAGTTAAATCCGCTTTTTACCATATATAATCAAGCCTGAAACAAAGGGTTCCAACCTGAAACCGTTAATCCAATATTTAAACAAAACCCGTTTTATACATTACGTACTATACATACACAGAGAGAAATTTTTGTTTAATTCAAATAAATATGCATTGACTCAAAGAAATTTGTTGTTTCAATAGAGGCAAAGAAATATTTATTTGCGGATAAAAACGCATTCATTTGAAATATTTGTTTGGTAGAAAGAACGTTGATTTGTGTCAAACAACTTATGTTTCCAGTTAAAGTTTGCAATTTGTGTATTATAAGAAATGAGATTTATTTACTTCAAATAATTATGATTGTGTTGAGTGAATGAATTACATTTTTTTAAATTAACAAAATTGTTGGTCGAGTTAAAATGCTTAAAATTATTAATTTGTTGAAGGAATTAATAGACAAGAATTTTTCGGAAGATTCGCCATGTGTCACCTCCTTTTTGGGATGTCGCACATCCTCGACCAGTGCTTGGTCTTCCCAACCCAACATATAGTCAAGGTTAAGTTAGTAAAGTGTACTCTGATTTGGAATCGCAACTTGAACCTGCAGGCACTGTACTCTATAAGTTCTATACTGTCGATCACGCGGCTTTATACTCTCGATATGTACGAAGTGGGAGGAGAGAGTTTACAGCGCCATCTAACAATACAGTTGGATGACATTAAAAATATATTTATTTGAATCAAAATATGATTTCTTTGGTGGAAGGAAACCTATTTTAAAGCCAAAACAAAAATATTACTTTGAAGGAAATAAATATCTTCTTGTGTAAAAATATATTTATTTTAATCAAAATATGATTTCTTTGGCGGAAGTAAACCTATTTTTAAGCCAAAGACAAAATATTACTTTAAGCGAAATAAATCTCTCCTTATATACAAATTTATATGTTAGAATCAAAATTATATTTCATTGGTGTAAAGAAACGTTTTTTTAAAATCAAAACTTAAATATTACTTTAAAGGAAAGTAATTTTTGTTTGTATCCATATATATTTATTCCACTTAAATAAATATTTCAAATAAATTAATCTCTGCAAGCAAATAAACTAGAGTATTCAATGAAGTAAATATTGTTGGCGTCAAAGAAATATGTTTTGACCTAAAAGAATAAATTCAAACAAATAAATTTCTTTGAAACAAGAAATCTTTTCTCTCTGTGTATATCCAGTAAGACTATTAACAGATCTATCAAAATCACTATGGAAAATACGAGATTGCCATTTAAAAAATATGTCGATGACGTCATATGTCAAAAATAATTGAAGGTCGAAAATGATATAAATATATAAATACGTGTATTATGATAATTAAAAATCTCGTCGAACATGTCGATATTTTCTTAGACTACAAACAAATATATATAGCTAAATACCTAATTATATGAAAATTTGTTTAGACAAATAAATACTTGCATCCTCCAGGCAGAATATTTCTATATTCAAATAATCATAAACTAGATAATTACTATCACAAAACGGAAAACAACAACTACATCAGAATCGGTGTTATTTTTGATTCTAAAGTAAAAACCTTCATTCAGCTAACCAATAAAACAACTGAGGAGTTGAGAATGGAGACAGATGAATGGGATCCAGATGTCGGCCACTAAATCGCCCGAAAATGGAGTGCGTGACCTTCAGTGGCAGAGAGAACCTGACGACCTTAGGTGAAATAAAAAAAAATCAAGTCTGCAGGTATCTCCTTCCGATCGATCTTGATCAAGCGCGCCATGGAATGTGAGACGCATGCCAAGCAATGATGGTAGTAACTTGTCTGCCCGTTTTGTCGAGAAATGCCTTTGATGTGTTTGTGTGTAAAGTAAAATATGAGGGTGTGGCCAGGACTATTGGCTGCCATTATTTGTCAGGGCTTTTTCAGCACTACTTTTTTTGAAAAAAAGTTGTTGGTTTGGCCGTTACTTAAACAACAAAAGAAATGATAAAGCAAACCAGGAAATAAAGTAAAATCTTAAGACTTAACTTTACAATTTTGATTATTATATTTATTGTAAAAGTACCTTAATGAAAAAAAAAAACGTGAGAGGTTAAAACTATGTTTTAATATAACTATTGTGACAAGCAATTTAAATACATACATACAAAACTGTATTATTTATTCTGACTCATTCTCATTCACTGATTCAACTGTTTAATATCCATTGTATTAGCTTTTAAAATTGTTTAAAGTATGGAAACATGCGGAAATCTCTAAGACGGTTTATTATTTTAACAAAATCTTCAAGCACGTCGATTTTGAATTATTAAAATACACATTTCAGTGAAAAACTACCTTTCCGATCTTCAATAGTCCGGAAGTTATGACGTCATCGTCACCGAAAATTTTAGAGAAAAGGATAATTTAAAATTGTTATCAATATTTTAGATAACTTTAGGAACATGGATTTTGTGAAATACTAAAAGTTCAGATTTGGAAGTTTTATGACCAAACTTAGAGCTGAAAAGCTTTTGGTGCAAAACTCATTGGTGCATTAACTCATTCTAATAAATTAAAGTAGAGGAACTTCTGTATAATTTAAGTCTATAAATTTTTTTGGTAAAATTAGTAGTTTAGCTGCAGGAGCAAATTCTATTTGATCGAAATCGTGTCTACATTAATAGTAGGTAGCCAGGAAATTTTGAAACTTTTGACAGTATTCAGAACGTCAGCGGTTGCGAAACGTCAATTCAACACGCAAATGCACGGAGAATGCGATGAGGAGGAGAAACACGCGCGCACGTACGCTATGCGAAACAATATTGAAACAGCTTGGTGTTTCCATGGTGTTTACAAAGTCAATGTGTATTTCAAGTGCGGATTGCGGATAGCAATATTGTTATGCATTTTTCAAGGATTTTGCAAATGAGCCGCCATTTCTGTAATTTCGTCAAAATAGTTAAATAATAAATTAAAGTAGAGAGAGTTCTGTATAATTTATGTCTATGACATTTTTTGGTAAAATTAATAGTTTAGCTGTATGAGCTGGTTTTTTAACGATACCTACTGTCAATATTATCCATAATTTCCATAATTTTATAAAAAATGACTCCTATAAAAAATTTTAGAATTAATCTTATAATTATAAATGTAAAAATAATACGGTGTTCTATTTCAAAAAGGAAATGATACAAAATTTCCATAATAAAAATGCACAATTTGTATATTAAAAATATAATTGGACAATATTTGTTTAGAGCCAAAAGACTTTTGTTTGACTAACAAGACGCGACAAAATTTTCGAAAGTTACTGCCAAACTAAACTTTTTCCATTTCTTTTTTTATTCAGTTGAATTTCTTGCACATTTGGAAAAACAATAATAAATAACAATTAGTTCCCATTGATTAGCTTCCAACATAAATAAATTTTCATTAAATAGTTTTTTTTTCAATAAAATCCTACCCCGTTGTGTAAGCAAAAAAAAAGTACAAATACAAAAAAAATCACTCATTAATTGTGTACAATTGGTACACACATATTAAATTGACATCAGAAATCATCTTTATTATTTTATTATTTATGGGTTGAACTGTAAATACAGAACCATTTCGGACTGACAATTTGCACCACAATACTTCACACTTGATGGCGCCACTTGATGTCAACAAGCACGACTACACCACATTCTTTAAGTGAATAAGGCACAAGACTAGTTAATTACAATTTATTTTAATATAGGTAGTTGTATTGTATAGACCATTTGATTCAGATGGAGATGGTGGGTTTTATCTCTATTTTAACTACATTATATCTATTTTATAATGTTATTTAATACTAGAAAATCAAATAATTGCTTGTTGATTATACTGAGTGTATTCACTGTATATGGATTTAGCTTAGTTTATGTAAGTACAAACGCGTTCCCCAGAGCTTAAAACAGTCTATAAACAATTTCAATTTGGTAAAATCCAGTTAAACATATTAAATACCAAATTAAGCACTCCAATTGAGTGGTTTATATGTAGACTACCGACGTAATTATCAATATTAATATCGAAACACAAAATCCCATTTCATTAAAAAAAAAACATGGTTCGACAAATTTGTGTTTTACTTTCGAATACCTAGATTTATTGATCGGGTAGACTCTTAAGCTGCTTGCAGCGGAGTGATTCATAATTATAATCAAATGAAAATTGGGGCGTGACTATCGTGCATGCATTTTAATTAGTTTCGATATTAAGTTTAAGTCTAGCTTCTCCCTCAATTAATTACCCAGCTAAACTTGCTGGAAAAATAAAAATATAAACCTTAAACCGCATACCTTAAATCCTATAAAGATTTGCGTTTTCATGTCCCAGCTTATTTATGATAACCTCATTAAACAAATGCCGTGTTAAATTATTATTCAGCGACCCCATGATTTGCACGCAAACCGAATACGCGGTTTTTCTAACAGTAAAAAGGATTTAATTACATGTGCGTCACGTAAACCAAGCACGTGTCGTGTCCAGGCACTTAACTTTTTTCAGCAACATTGCAGCACGCTGACGATAATGAAATCTCTCATTACACACGTAATCCTGCACTCACAACTGCAGCAAAACTCTGAGTGCACTTTTTGCTAGGAATCTTGTAAATCTATATAAAAAAAAAACTCTTTGTCCTGACTGATTTACCATAGCCCAATCCAAATCAGTGAGTCAAGTAACATGAAATTCACTTGCTTCACTGTTTCCTAGTGCGCCTATTCCGGAAACTTTGGAGTTTCTTAGGGAATTATTGAGCAATAACAACTTTGACCCGTCAGAAATAGATGAATATGTAAGATTGACTGCCCTTTGTATGTCTCAAAATTGTTTTCAAATAAACGGAAAGTTTTTTGAACAACTTGAGGGAACTGCAATGGGTAACTGTCTCTCACCTTTTATTGCCGACTTGTTTATGAGCAGATTTGAAACCAATGTAAAGTCTATAGCACCATATTTCCCTAAGACTTGGGTTAGGTATGTCGACGATATTTTTGCCATTTTTGACACCAAGAAGTGCAGTATTCGAGATTTTCTTCTCGTTTTGAATTCTAAATTCAACACCATTAACTTTACTGCAGAACAAGAAGTTAACGGCCAACTTCCATTTTTAGATACTCTGGTAGTCAGGAATAGCAAAAATATAATAGAAATTGACGTGTATCGGAAAGATACTAACACAATCAGGTTTATCCCTAATGATTCGCAGCATCCTTTTCAACAAAAATTGTCTTTTATTAGTTGTTTAGTAAATAGGTTATTGACATTTCCATTGTCCGCAGATAGATATCAGCAAGAATTATTGTTTATTAAGAATGTTGTCATATATAATGGGTACCCTGAGAAAATAGTTGATAGAATGATTAAGAAGCATAATCAAAAAATGTATGTAAATCAAATATCTACTTTAAATACTTTGTCTGTAGAAAAGAAGAAATATGTTAAAATACTGTTCGATTGTGCATATACAAGGGTTTGAGAAGTATTTTTACATCACAAAATCTCTGTATAGCATATTCGACTCGATTCGATAATAGCATAAAAAACCTTCTTGGAAACCCAAAGGATAAGGTAGATGTAGTTGATAAATCTGGTATATATTGTATCAAATGTCATGACTGTGAAAAAGAATACGTAGGCCAGACTAGAAGAACAATTTTAACTAGGTTCAAAGAACATGTAGCTCATTTTAAATATAATCGTTTTGAAAAATCTAGTGTGGCTCAACATATTTTAGACACAGGTCATAAAGTAGTTGTAGATGACTTAAAACTTGTAAAAGATGTGTCAAATAATAGGGAACTAAACAGCTTGGAAAGTATCTTTATTCACTTTAATAGAGATAAATTAATAAATTCAGACAGGGGTCCTATACCTAGTTCGCCATTGTTTGACCTGCTTTAATTAAAACTTGCTTTTTACGCTTCAATGATCAAAATTCACTGAGGTGTGACCAACAAATGGGTATATATTAGGGTAATTTTTAACATGGACGTCACTTCCACTAGTGATTTGCTTGGACAATATCCAGTAAAGATACTATGAAGTGCTAATCTTTCTTTTCCTCTTTTTAGGTTCTACTGAAGATGGCAACATAGTTGCTGAAATACGTATTTAGGTTTCTAAAATACTTGTTGTGGTTAGGGGTTTATAATTTTATTATGAAATTCACTGAGAAACAGGAGATTTTTTTTAGATATTTTGCCCCTAAACGGTTCAAATACGGGGGGGTAAAATTAGAGAAAATTGGAAGTGGCTCGTGATTTATGTATCATATGCAAAGAAACGCGCTTTTTAATAAAAAAAAAATAATAAAAAGGTTATTTATAGTTTAAGAAAACATCTATATTGGCTGAAGAAGAGTAGAAGTTATACACCTGACAATTTGGTATTTTGATTCTCCATTAAAAATAAAGAAGCACAAAATAAAGAAAATTAACATTTGTATGCTTCTTTACTAATAAAATTACCTATCAAAACTAATACGAAAAGAATCAATTAATTTTTAATAATAACAATGACCAACAATGAAGAAAATCTAAGTAGATTCTGAATCTGAAAACAAAAATTCCGAATTGAGGGTAGTTTTTGAGAAACGTAGTGTAAAACGCCGCAAAAAAACAAAAAAAGCATTTTTTCCTCAAAACTAGATATAATCCGGAATTTCTACATTCAGATCCGCATTGTACGAAAAAAAAGAATAGATTATTGTATTTTCAACAAAAAAAGTCCACGGAAATATGTCAAATGCTCTGATATCTCGATTCAAAAGTTCAGCGATTATTTATTTTTTGATTAAGTTAATAACTGTGGTGGTGCGTACTTTCGTGGACACTCTGTATACATAACTTGTTTTAAAACTTGTTTTGTTGTACATTACTTGTTGTGGTACTGTATTTCCATATTTTCGCGATCCGCAAAAGCATTGCTTCACAAAGAAAACCCGGAGATCTTACACAGATAGAAACGATTTCTTGTTTCAAAGAAATGTATTTGTTTGAATTTATTCTTTTGGGTCAAAACATATTTCTTTGACGCCAACAATATTTACTTCATTGAATACTCTAGTTTATTTGCTTGCAGAGATTAATTTATTTGAAATATTTATTTAAGTGGAATAAATATATATGGATACAAACAAAAATTACTTTCCTTTAAAGTAATATATTAGTTTTGATTTTAAAAAAACGTTTCTTTACACCAATGAAATATAATTTTGATTCTAACATATAAATTTGTATATAAGGTGAGATTTATTTCGCTTAAAGTAATATTTTGTCTTTGGCTTAAAAATAGGTTTACTTCCGCCAAAGAAATCATACTTTGATTAAAATAAATATATTTGTACACAAGAAGAGATTTATTTCCTTTAAAGTAATATTTTTGTTTTGGCTTTAAAATAAGTTTACTTCCACCAAAGAAATCATATTTTGATTCAAATAAATATATTTTTAATGTCATCCAACTGTATTGTTAGATGGCGCTGTAAACTCTCTCCTCGCACTTCGTACATATCGAGAGTATAAAGCTGCGTGATCGACAGTATAGAACTTATAGAGTACAGTGCCTGCAGGTTCAAGTTGAGATTCCAAATCAGAGTACACTTTACTAACTTAACCTTGACTATATGTTGGGTTGAGAAGACCAAGCACTGGTCGAGGATGTGCGGCATCTCAAAAAGGAGGTGACACATGGCGAGTCTTCCGAAAAATTCTTTGTATTAATTCCTTCAACAAATTAATAATTTTAAGCATTTCAACACGACCAACAATTTTGTTAATTTAAAAAAATGTAATTCTTTCACTCAACGACTCAACACAATCATAATTATTTGAAGTAAATAAATCTCATTTCTTATAATACACAAATTGCAAACTTTTTAACTGGAAACATAAGTTGTTTGACACAAATCAACGTTCTTTCTACCAAACAAATATTTCAAATAAATGCGTTTTTATCCGCAAATAAATATTTCTTTGCCTCTATTGAAACAACAAATTTATTTGAGTCAATGCATATTTATTTGAATCAAACAAAAATTTCTCTCTGTGTATAATTATTTATAGACAATTTGGAAAGATCATCAACCGGTATACAAAATTTCGTTTTCATGGCATAGCCATAAGCGATATAGCATAACAGGCAGGTCAGTCTCCGCTTTTCTTCTGTTATTCAAATTGGGTACGATGACGACGTGTGTTGGGAAGATAAGGAGCAGCCTCTTAAACTTTAGCGACCTTTGTTGTGTTCAACAATTTATGAGGGGACTATTTTACATTGCAAATAACAAACATACATCGCGCACTGCATCGATTTGTCAACTATATTACCATAAACATCAGCGCAACGCAACGCTCCCACCATGGAAGTCAAAATGTATAATATGATTGCCTATACTGTGGGCCGATGTGCTCTTTGTAACTTGTTACTTTAGGTGACGATATTGAAGAGGAAATTACATTAATAAATTTTAATAATTGTATGTTTAACAAATCCATTCCCTAGAAGAAATTTATTGGTGTCTGCACTGATGGAGCTCGGGCTTTAACAGAAAAGAATCGCGGCCCTCATAAAAAATTAAAACAGTAGCTCCAGAAGCTCAATTCACTCACTGCAAAATCCATCGGGATTTTCTAGTAGCAAAATCCGTACCAGACAGACTAAAAACAGGTTTGGATCAAGCAGTTAAAAGATAACATTGTCTCTTCGTACTTAAATCAGAAGTTCAAGTTTTCCATGCAGAAGCTAATCTCGACTTCAAATATTGTTTCTTTGATGAATTGTGGATAGTCCGGTTAGCATATTTAGCTGATATTTTTGGAAAGTTGAATGATATAAATTTAGTTTTGCAGGGAGAAATGGTCGTTTATTGTTATTGTTTATATTATTATTTTATTATTGTAAAAATAACGTAACAATAAAAAGAAGTTAATAAAAATAAATGTAGTTTATTGTCAGCATTAGAAGGCTTTGTTGAAAAATCGTTTGTCGGTTTGACAATTTACTAATTTGGTTGGCTTGCTCTAGCATACAGTTAAAAACATCTAATTTTTTATGGAAATTAATTATCTTAAAGGTTACATTATGCAGATTATATTGTTGTGGAGCATGGAAAATACCACAACCTTTACATTTAATATACTTAATGCATTACTTGTTGTTTTCGTAAATATGTAATAAACATCTATTCTGAAAGTAGATACAGCAGCACTATGGGTTTCAGTTTATAAACAAAACCCCTAGTAAGAAAGAATGATATTTATTATACACACCCGTACCTAGAAAACCTTTCAGCGCAAAATTTAAGCGTTCCTATCCAATTTATTCCAGACAGAATGCTACAGAATTAGCATTAAGCAATTTAGCTTGTCTCAGTAGTAGAAAACATGTTATGTACTTTAGTGAGCCTGCGTAAACTCATTTTCAAGGAAATCAATCGAAATAACGAAGAAATAAATAGCAATTCCTTGCGAAATACTTTAGAAATTGGCAGTAAAAATATACCTACCTACTCCTATTATACAGAATTTGATTCTGGTGAATACTAGGAGTGAATAGGGTTTTATTGGTTGTACACAGAGAGAAAGTTTTGTTTGATTCAAATAAATATGCATCGACTCAAAGAAATTTGTTGTTTCAATAGAGGCAAAGAAATATTTATTTGCGGGTAAAAACGCATTTATTTGAACTATTTGTTCGGTAGAAAGAACATTGATTTGCGTCAAACAACTTATGTTTCCAGTTAAAAAGTTTGCAATTTGTGTATTATAAGAAATGAGATTTATTTACTTCAAATAATTATGATTGTGTTGAGTGAAAGAATTACACTTTTTTAAATTAACAAAATTGTTGGTCGAGTTAAAATGCTTAAAATTATTAATTTGTTGAAGGAATTAATAGACAAGAATTTTTCGGAAGACTCGCCATGTGTCACCTCCTTTTTGGGATGTCGCACATCCTCGACCAGTGCTTGGTCTTCCCAACCCAACATATAGTCAATGTTACGTTAGTAAAGTGTACTCTGATTTGTAATCGCAACTTGAACCTGCAGGCACTGTACCCTATAAGTTCTAGACTAGACTACTAGACTAGTTCTAGAATCAAAATTATATTTCATTGGTGTAAAGAAACGTTTTTTTTTTTTTAAATCAAAACTAAAATATTACTTTAAAGGAAAGTAATTTTTGTTTGTATCCATATATATTTATTCCACTTAAATAAATATTTCAAATAAATTAATCTCTGCAAGCAAATAAACTAGAGTATTCAATGAAGTAAATATTGTTGGCGTCAAAGAAATATGTTTTGACCCAAAAGAATAAATTCAAACAAATACATTTCTTTGAAACAAGAAATCTTTTCTCTCTGTGTAGACTTGATGTATTAGAATTGTATTTTTCAACTGACAGACAGTCATTTGTCGTATTGGGGTTATGTATAAAGAAACTCAAAAGTGAACGTACTGTTTTTAGTAGTGTTATCTAACTTTTGTAATCTTAAACTAATTCGCTCAAATTAGAATTTGGTTTCATATATAAGTGTAAACGTATAAGCCTCATTAACTAAAAAATATTGAATTTTGAATATGGCAAGGTTTGGCAAATAATCGTAAATCATTCCAACTTTAAGCCTTCATATCTATTATATTATTATTATAGCCTTTCATATAAACATTAACGGAGTCTAGTATTGTGATAAAAACGGTGAATTCAAATACATAACAAATGGAGTAGGCGTATTAAAGTACACCATATACTTTATTTAATGTGCTCGGTTCTTCTAGGGCAGGAAAATTGCATATTATACTGCCGGATTTCCACCACAAATTTTATTTGCATTTCCGACAAGGGCGCAGAGGTTCAGGGTATAATTTGAATTTTTCCTCAAGCGCTAGAAGACGTGCTTCAATTTTTAATGGCGAGGAGGGATGTTCGGCATGACAACGTAATATTTCAGAGGCATGCAAATATCGCATACCGTAAAACATAATGAAAAAATAAATTATATTAAAGTAAAACTGAACTATGCAAAAATTACAATAGGGAAACAGAATTGTTCCCAAAGATATTCCGAATTATAGAATTATAATTCTAGACGATACCACTTTTCCAAAAAATACCTTAATAGTGGTATATTATACTCAATTAAATGCACAATGCTTTAATGTAAAACAGGTGCAATCTTCTAACATGCGAGAAAATGCTTGAGTGAAAAATAATCTCCCATAATTACATTTCCATAAAAATTCATAAAAACTATTTATACCTATACTTTCATGCAATTTACCAAAGAAATTAAACGACAATAAAAATCATTTATAAAAAACTTACGGGTTGGTGCAGTCTTCGATTTTTTTTCTTTCCAGTGACCTTGGCAGCACGGGACGTCAACCTAAAAACAAATTGAAACAATTTAAAAATGCTGATTCCTATCGCAGTCGTTAAATTTAATTATCACTACGTCGGAATTTAAAGTCACTGGTGTAACACGATAATTTATTATCATATACGTGACAACATGGAATATGTATTCGTGTCATTGTCTATAAGAACATTGTAACATTGTAAATGCTGATTTTTTGAATTTATCGAAACAGCCATATTTTCAATATAAATCGTAAACAAATCATAACTCTAAAAATAACCTAAGGACTTTTATGAAACTTGCTACGATTGTTTATGATGCATCAATAAACAGTATAAAGGCCCTAACAAGACATAAAACTCCCTCTAAAGGAAATGCAGATTTTTTGAATTTATCGAAACAGCCATATTTTCAATATAAATCGTAAACAAATCACAACTCGAAAAATAACCTAAGAATTTTTGTGAAACTTGCTACGATTGTTTATGATGCATCAATAAACAGTATAAAGGCCCCAACAAGACATAAAACTCCCTCTAAAGGAAATCCTGATTTTTTGAATTTATCGAAACAGCCATATTTTCAATATAAATCGTAAACAAATTAGAACTCTAAAAATAACCTAAGAATTTGTATGAAACTTGCTACGAGTGGTTATGATGCATCAATAAACAGTATAAAGGCCCTAACAAGACATAAAACTGCCTCTAAGGAAATGCTGGTTTTTTGAATTTATCGAAACAGCCATATTTTCAATGTAAATCGTAAACAAATCATAACTTTAAAAATAACCTAAGAATTTGTATGAAACTTGCTACGATTGTTTATGATGCATCAATAAACAGTATAAAGACCCTAACAAGACATAAAACTCCCTCTAAAGGAAATGCTGATTTTTTGAGTTTATCGAAACAGCCATATTTTCAATATAAATCGTAAACAAATCATAACTCTAAAAATAACCTAACAATTTTTATGAAACTTGCTACGATTGTTTATGATGCATCAATAAACAGTATAAAGGCCCTAACAAGGCATAAAACTCCTTCTAAACGAAATGCTGATTTTTTTAATTTATCGAAACAGTCATATTTTCAATATAAATCGTAAACAAATTATAACTCTTAAAATAACCTAAGAATTTGTATGAAACTTGCTACGATTGTTTATGATGCATCAATAAACAGTATAAAGACCCTAACAAGACATAAAACTCCCTCTAAAGGAAATGCTGATTTTTTGAGTTTATCGAAACAGCCATATTTTCAATATAAATCGTAAACAAATCATAACTCTAAAAATAACCTAACAATTTTTATGAAACTTGCTACGATTGTTTATGATGCATCAATAAACAGTATAAAGGCCCTAACAAGGCATAAAACTCCTTCTAAACGAAATGCTGATTTTTTTAATTTATCGAAACAGTCATATTTTCAATATAAATCGTAAACAAATTATAACTCTTAAAATAACCTAAGAATTTGTATGAAACTTGCTACGATTGTTTATGATGCATCAATAAACAGTATAAAGGCCCTAACAAGACATAAAACTCCCTCTAAACGAAATCCTGATTTTTAAATTTGTCGAAACAGCCATATTTTCAATATAAATCGTAAACAAACCATAACTCTAAAAATAACCTAAGGATTTGTATGAAACTTAATACGATTGTTTATGATGCATCAATAAACAGTATAAAGGCCACAAATACATAGGATATGAGTTACACAAACAAAGTTTATTAATTTTCATGGCTGATCTGTTTTGAACATGTATTTTTGTAGGAAGCCTGATGATGCTACTATGTTAACGAAACCGGTTTGCAACAAAAAATAATTTTTCTTCGACGTATTTCATACCAAAAAGAAATTTTTTAGTGGTGCGTTTAGTTTTAAGTGTAATAAATAAAAGAAGATCAAAAACTTCAAAATAACTATTAGCCATGAAAATGCCCTAAACAACTTTGAACAATTTCCATAGTTATGTAACTAGAATAATACCGAGACATACAATAATAGAACAAGTACGCACGACAAACTTAACGAAGCAGTAATTAGTTAATTACACTTTTTATGGCTTCCTCATTTTCTACACCGGACAGTCTAGAGTTCAACCAAGAGTCACGGTTTTTAATGGTCAATGAAATATGGCATAAACCTCGCAATTTTGCCCGGTAATTTTATATTTTATGCAATTGTTTTTCTGGTCTGGACTGTTTATACGCAGCTGACCCGGATGACATCATTTCTGTGAGGAATATTAAAAAAAACTAACAAAACCGATAAAGATGTGTTGAAGTTTTGAGTAAACGTCACAGGCCAACAGCCATGTGTTAATTATGATTATTGATAAGCGTAATACTACGACTCAGTAAGGACTGCCATGTCGAACATGAATGTTAAGCTATCGTGCTGATATATCGAAGAAGTAAAGTCTGTTGTGTTGTATTTTTGTGACCAATGAACAATAATATTGTGGTACCTGTGTTGTTGGATGTGGGAACAATGAACACCGAAGTGATAAGTGAGTTTAAAATGATTTCTTTTGGTTATATTTATAAATATGCGCACGGAAGACTTAGTTCCATTCGATGTTTGTGATGTTCCACTACATATCTGCATATTTAGATGTTTGGAATCGAGATTCACTCAACCCGAACATAATTTGAAGTTGATTGCCACTTCCGATCTATCAAAAATTGATATCAAGTTTGTTATTTGAAATAAAATCATTTAATGTCTTGCCATTTAATGTCCCTCAAAAGGAAATGCTAATTTCTTTAAATTATCGAAACAGCCATATTTTCAATATAAATCGTAAACAAATCATAACTATCAAAATAACTTAAGAATTTTTATGAAACTTGCTACGATTGTTTATGATGCATCAATAAACAGTATAAAGGCCCTAACAAGACATAAAACTCCCTGTAAAGGAAATGCTGATTTTTTGAATTTATCGAAACAACTATATTTTCAATATAAATCGTAAACAAATCATAACTATCAAAATAACGTAAGAATTTTTATAAAACTTGCTACGATTGTTTATGATGCATCAATAAACAGTATAAAGGCCCTAACACGACATAAAACTCCCTCTAAAGGAAACCCTGATTTTTTGAATGTATCGAAACAGCTATATTTTCAATATAAATCGTAAACAAATCAAAACTCTGAAAATAACCTAAGAATCTTTATGAAACTTGCTACGATTGTTTATGATGCATCAATAAACAGTATAAAGGCCCTAACAAGATATAAAACTCCCTCTAAAGGAAACGCTGAATTTTTTAATTTATCGAAACCGCCATGTTTTCAATATAAATCGTGAACAAATCATAACTCTAGAAATAACCTAAGAATGTTTATGAAACTTGCTACGATTGTTTATGATGCATCAATAAACAGTATAAACGCCCTAACAAGACATAAAACTCCCTCTAAAGGAAATACTGATTTTTTGAATTTATCGAAACAGCCATATTTTCAATATAAATCGTGAACAAATCATAACTCTAAAAATAACCTAAGAATTTTTATGAAACTTGCTACGATTGTTTATGATGCATCAATTAATGGTATAAAGGCCCTAATACGACATAAAACTCCCTCTAAAGAAAATGCTGAATTTTTAAATTATCGAAACAGACATATTTTCAATATAAATCGTGAACAAATCATAACTCTAAAAATAACCTAAGAATTTTTATGAAACTTGCTACGATTGTTTATTATGCGCCAATAAACAGTATAAAGGCCCTAACACGACATAAAACTCCCTCTAAAGGAAAAGCTGATTTTTTGAATTTATCGAAACAGCCATATTTTCAATATAAATCGTAAACAAATCATAACTCTAAAAATAACCTAAGAATTTGTATGAAACTTGCTACGATTGTTTATTATGCGCCAATAAACAGTATAAAGGCCCTAACACGACATAAAACTCCCTCTAAAGGAAAAGCTGATTTTTTGAATTTATCGAAACAGCCATATTTTCAATATAAATCGTAAACAAATCATAACTCTAAAAATAACATAAGAATTTTTATGAAACTTGCTACGATTGTTTATTATGCGCCAATAAACAGTATAAAGGCCCTAACACGACATAAAACTCCCTCTAAAGGAAAAGCTGATTTTTTGAATTTATCGAAACAGCCATACTTTCAATATAAATCGTAAACAAATCATAACTCTAAAAATAACCTAAGAATTTTTATGAAACTTGCTACGATTGTTTATGATGCATCAATAAACAGTATAAAGACCCTAACACGACATAAAACTCCCTCAAAAGGAAATGCTGATTTTTTAAATTTATCGAAACAGCCATATTTTCAATATAAATCGTAAACAAATCACAACTCAAGGAATTACCTAAGAATTTTTATGAAACTTGCTACGATTGTTGATTATGCATCAATAAACAGTATAAAGTACCAATACTTATTGGACATACTGTACAAATTCAATGCCAAGTAAATGTTCTTGAAATTAATGATTTTGGAATGTGACGTCCACCAATATATAGCAAATGTGGACTTTAAACTTCAAAATTGTTTAAATTATGATCGGGTTACGATAACGTTAATCTTTCGACATTATGTTATAAGAAAACTATAACTCGAATTATGTATGTCTCTTCCCAAGTGAATTATTTATGTTTTCAACTCCCACAACTCCCCTTCAACTCTGCACATGATTTCTTTTCACACAATCCATTCTGTTTTCAAATCACGTCACTGGTAATGGTCACTGGGAATTTTACATAAATAATTCTATTTCTTCATGTTTTATGTAATTTATGGTAATAATGAAATATGGACAATTTATACAGACGGTTCAATGATCTTCTTCAACACTTTGAGACGGGGAAGCCAATTTGTATTTGTCATTAGGCAAAGGTCATATTTCTATCACACATCCTGTATACCAACAGTTTTTGGTGTTACTGAAATTATATTTTATTACCATAACATTCAATATACTATATTGCCTGTTCAATGCAAAATACATTAGTCTCTATTTTGATCCTTAACATCTATTTCTTTATTTTTATGCTTGAGTACTGTAAGTGAGTATTGTACATTGCTTAAGTGATGCTATGACCCCAATAACACGCTCTATGTGGACTTCAATCTTCGCAATTGTTATATATATATATATGGTATACAATTTTATTATTGATATATTTGTTATTTCGCAGTCACAATTTAATTTATTAGTATTAACCCTCATCCTACAAATTATGTGACCGACATGCCGAAGAAAACAAGTCCTCTATTGTATTTTTACCGGAGTTTTCATTGGAATTTGTTTCTCTGGTATATGTATATCTGGTCACATGTTTTATATTATTTTTTCTTGGCATCAAAATATGAATAAATTACGAGTAAATACGTTACATGCTGTCATTCAATAAAATTAGAGATAACAATACGTAAACGTACACAAACAAAGCATGATACGATACATTGTATTACAAAGAGCGCGAATAACATTTTTAATTGGTCCTAAAAAAAACAAACATGTTAAGACTAAGAAGAGAAAATGTTAAGAGATATTCTAATTTAAACAAGTCTTATAAACAAGTCATTCGTACAACTTTATCTTTATAAAAAATATGTGGCGCAGAATGGTCGAGATAAAAAAAGTTTGTTAATAATATGCAAATGCATTTGTATTGTCATGGTGCCATGGTTTGCAGTAAAGTAATTAATAATATTTTAAAAAACGACAACGACATTGTCCTCAGATATTTTTAATTAAGCTGCGCGCTCTAGATTAATTTCTGCATAATTGCATAGGATAAACGACTTAGCATTTTATGTATATTTCTCGCGGAAAGATAATTAAAAATTGTAGGGTAGCGGTCAAAAAAGCGATCCCGCAGGGCAGTACATATGCTGGGGATTTTCATTCGTCCAGATCTTATGATAGAATTTGGCCCACACAGCATTGTACATATTATCAACAGTCCGGGTGTGTTCTGATTGGTAAAACATAGAAAGTTGTCGATTCTTTTCAATGTACACTCGTGGAGTAAAGTATGTTCTGATCCGTATTTCAGCAGTGTGTCGATGTTACATCCATGTACGAGTTTTGTGTTACTCTAGTCGGCCGGTCGGCCGCTAAGTGCAAAAAATTGTCCGGTTACGCTGCATACTCGTATATCGGAAATTTATTATTTGAGAAACCTTGTTCGAATTCTTTGAATTGGTTTATAATGATTTATATATTTCTATTTATTAGCCTAATGTGTAATAAATTAATGTAATTCCTACATTGCAATGTAATTGTGTTTTTTTTAAATATTATTTATTATATAACATAAAATGAAAATTTCATTTCAAGATATTGCATAAAACACAACAAACAGTACAAACTTATTGCATCTAATAGCTTTTTTCGTTAATAAATACAAAAATCAATTTCTTGTGGTGAATATTTTTACTAAAGATTATTTCAGAACTTTTATGTATTAACATTTATTCACAATATAGAAATAAATTAATAAAATTAAATTGCTTTAAATTTGTATTTATGGTAATTTGTTACTTGTGATTTACTGGTGTTTTCGAGATATTTAGCTTCAACGATATTTTGCAGTTTAACTTAATAACCAGAAAGGATGTATTTTGTATAGCATGAATGTATCATTGCAATCTTTTTATATTATTATTTTGTATTTACTTTACAGCAATATTTTTCAAATATCTGACAACTGAAAATAATGAGAATTATGTATATCACTAATTTACAAAAATTGATAATTGCTTGTAGAAGCAAGCTCTAAATTTTCGACGAATTTTGATGGAATGTAAATATGAAATAATTAGTATTAAAAAATAAATAAACCAAAATATACGACTATCTAAAAGAACATTTAGATGACATTATTGTTAAAATTAGTTCCCTCTATGTCCAAAACTACTACAGATTTGAGATTTGAAAAAAGATTTGAGATTAATCATTATTGACATAATAAACTAATTTTCGGTATTTTTAAGTAATTTGTTACTTCATTATAAGTAAAATTTTAATAATTCGAATTATAAATGAACAAAAGATGAAACTAGAATGTTTTTTTTTTCTATAAAGTAGAAAGTAATAAGTTTCATATGGTTTTATTGGTTTTCTCTGTTCCTTCAGAAGTTGGAGCCGTTTAAAATAAGATATTGTTAATAATTCAAACGGCTGTAACTTTTTAATGCATTGAAAAGGTAATTTGCTTACTGAAAAAATGTTTTGCAGAAGAAACGTGGGACAGCCTGCATATATTCTTGCTATAATTTTATATTATTTTGGTTGTCAAGCATGTATTAGATCTCATGAAAGATAATTGAAACATTAACTACTATAAAGTAAATACAGATATATTTCTATTGTCCCTTCATACAAAATACATGCTCCGTCCTAAATATAAATTTAAATTAAATTTAGAGAATTTATTTAGATTTAGTGAATATATTTTAATATTACAATTCTGAAATAGTCTATATTCAGTGATAATCCTTGGCAACAAGATGATTTGTGCATTTACTTACTTACTTACTTACTTACTTACTTACTTACTTACTTACTTAAGCCCGTCATTCCACTGCTGGGCAAAGGCATTTACTTACGTAATTAATATGTGTATTAGATAAAATAAATTTAAATAATGTGTCGTGATATTACGCAATATCTTAATATCAGATTTTCGCATCATATTATCAAATTTCATGTTTGTTAATATTATTATAAAAGTAATTTTATATTTAATTAAATGCACTACTCGTAAACTTAAATGTTGTGGTCATATTACATTTATTACATTGCAATGAAGGTATCACATTAAGGAAGAGATCGGACACGCTCAAAATAAACTAAATTCCGTTACATTACATCCATCGAAAAACCACCTCGTGACGGACAACTTTTTGCGAAGCGGCCGGGCCGAGGGAATATATAACCGAATATATAACCGACATACTATTTTCAAATCCTGCGATAGCGATACGAACATACTTTTTTCCATGACTGTACTTCGATCCAATTGTCGTGTTGCCAGATTCTGATTCCCAAAACTCACAGGCATGACAATAGTAAAATTTCACGGCAAACTCAACCGCTTTGTTAGTATATTTCTTCATAAGTAGGTATGTACTGTGATCCCATACAACGGAAGTATAATCTGTCTTCTTTCATATCCCGTCTGCAAACGCATGCACTATAATTTCTTCGTCTTCCGCTGTCGACAATATATCCTTTAGCACGTGAGAATTTCACAGAATAATAGACCACACACTGCAAGATCTCCGGCTTGAAAAAATTTTAATAATATATATAATATATAATATAATTAATAATAATTATATTACAGCCTCGTCTCATAAATAATACATTGTAGTGCCTTCTATTCTTGTACTGAATCACACGTTTAGAGTAAAAAACTGAAAAAACTACCTGCTCCGCCAACTGCGGGCAATGCCTGATTCACTATTTCATTCTTCGTTCGTGTGCTGAATCGTACGTATCGTCTCGCTCAGTGCGTATTTAATATAATTATATTTAATATAATTTAATACAATCTAGTGTATTTAAAAATGCCTAAACAATCTCAAAAACGGCATAGGAAGATAGTGACAGTGACTATTCGATGGACCGAAAAGAAGAAGCTGGCAAAATTAAATGGAAAGAAAGGAAACGGCATTTTCCAACTCAGAGGGCGAAGAGGTCAGTGCAAGAATGGACTTGGTTGTGAACACAAGACCGTCAATAGAATACAAATTATCAGTAGATAATTTTAAAACCTGCTTGTTACAGCAGTATTTGCAATAGTTTGCAATTAGCTTGCTTATGTTAGCAATGCCCGTATTATAGGTATATAATACAATATCTTATCATTAGATAAGAAAAACTTGCTTGTGACAGCAGTATTTGCAATAGTTTGCAATTAGCTTGCTTATTTTAGCAATGCTCGTATTATAGGTATATAATACAATATCTTATCTTTAGATAAGAAAAACTTGCTTGTCACAGCAGTATTTGCAATGGTTTGCAATTAGCTTGCTTATGTTAGCAATGCCCGTATTATAGGTATATAATACAATATCTTATCATTAGATAAGAAAAACTTGCTTGTGACAGCAGTATTTGCAATAGTTTGCAATTAGCTTGCTTATTTTAGCAATGCTCGTATTATAGGTATATAATACAATATCTTATCATTAGATAAGAAAAACTTGCTTGTGACAGCAGTATTTGCAATGGTTTGCAATTAGCTTGCTTATGTTAGCAATGCCCGTATTATAGGTATATAATACAAAATCTTATCCTTAGATAAGAAGAACTTGCTTGTGACAGCATAGTTGGCAATTACCTTGCTTGTGATAGCAATATTGTGATATATTGTTTTAAGAGTTTCTCAATGTCGTTTCTGTCCGGCTGTCTTGTCTCGTGTACATGTTTACAAGAATTTTAAATGTTTATAGTTTGCAGTTTGGATGATTGTAAGCGCTTACTCCGATAACTTGACCATTCAGGCTGATGATGGCTCAACCTTGAGTCGAAACCGGTACCTATTGAGATAAATAAACCCATCAAAGGATTAAGAGGTCTTTTTCAATATCCCAATATAGCAATATTATAAGGTATGTATATAATATAATAAATTATCATTAGATAATAAAAACTTGCTGGTGACAGCATAGTTGGTAATTAGGTTGCTTGGGAGAGCAATATTATATATGTATATAATACAACATATTATCGTAGATAATATAAACCTGCTTGTGACAGCATGGTGTGCACTTAGCTTGCATGTGATAGCAATGCTCATAAAATATAGGTATTTATATATATATTGTATAACATATTATCGTAGACAATAATATAAACTTGCTTGTGACAGCATAGTTGACAAATAGCTTACTTGTGATATCAATGCTCATAATTAATATTCATATATATATTGAATAATAGATTATCATTAGATATTATAAACCTGCTTGTGACAGCATGGACTGTTTTTGCATATATCATAATATGTATAGGGCTGTGTTTGTGAACACAGACCTCCAATAAAGTAACCGTAATATGCTTATGACAGCATAGTTTGCAAATAGCTTGCTTGTGATAGTAATGCTCATCATATATTTACGTACAATATATAACCGAATAGAAAAAGGGACAACAATATATAACATATCTTTGATGAAAGTTAAGAATAAAATATAATACGTTATCATTATAATAGAAGCTTGCTTGTGACAGCATACTTGGGAATTAGCTTGTTTGCTCATATTATACGAGTATATGTTATGATATTATTTACATATAACAAAAACACTCACGTTTTTTTTTAGAACGCATTTGTTTGCATGAATAATACAATCCGCTATATTAATTGTTTTCCAAACAAAGGAGGAGAAATATTGTCGCAGGTACTAATGGCGCCTACTAGCAGGTGTCAGTTGCCGCGGGCTCAAAGCCAAATCCAGTAGCTACTGCTGGAATCTCGCGAGTTCATATCAAATGAGACAATAGATGACAATCTAATTTGACTCAAAGTGGAGACAGCTCTGTTCAGCTATATGTAGGGTGTTAACAGCAAGGTTGCAAAAGGAGAGGGTGTAGAATCCACTCAACGTTTTATAAAGGGTTTGAGCGATTCAAAAACAAAATCAGACGTGAGCTTGCGGCTTACAATTTAAGCAAGGGTTTTAATGTGGCCATAATGAAAGCCCCCACAAATTAATGGTAATTTGACGTGATTTTTTCACCGAAGAATACCAAAAATTAGTATGAAAAGAATGGTCAAAGAAGTTAAATATCAGGGGTCCGTCTCAGACAAAGTCTAAAGGACCAGATCAGAGCGAACAGCGTGAGCAATCAAAGACTCTCTACACAAGAACCAGTACCTACGCAGGGTACAGGTCGCACCCAACGCAATGAACGGATAGGGGCGAAGAACATTAAGTAAATGTAGAGGTTTGAAAAACTGCTAGACTTTGAGCTTTTCTTACAGTAGTTGATGTAACGTTACTAAAATTAGCTCGGATGTTGGGTAAATTTGGTTTTTGTAACATGTCCCGTCCAAAATATTGTGCCTACAAGGGTAGAATTTGTTAATATTAACTATTCTCAAATGTATAAAAGATTCATCCGGAGGGATGAAGATTTTAAATAAATTACAGCGATAACCTGGAAATTACTCAGGGACTATTGCGTAGCTGCGCAATGCTCTAACAAACTGAGCTGTCATTCTCAGTTTTTTATTAAATTGGTAAAAATTACTAAATGGCAACTTTAGACACCAGTCGCTGTAAGAGAAGCGGATAAAAAATATCTAGATTTAGATTTAACAATGTACCTTATCAATGTCATTGTATGCCGCTTATATTATCCTTGGGTTACCTATTATTTTATCAAAATAATGAAACGGTGGTGAAAGATTAGATTTTTTTTTGTCGGTTAGTTACCTGAATGATTCTTTGCTATAAAATAAAACAGCAAAGAATTGTCAGAAAAGGTTAACGATACAATTAATCTGCTAGAATATTTGAGAAATGGAATTAACTATCATAAACGTAAACTACATAGTGTATATTATGCACTAAGGAAGAAATACTTTTAGGTTGCATTCGTTATTCCGTTACAATAGCAATTTCGTTGCCAAATTGTCTTACCGTAACACACTCAAGAAATAAATATGTTCAAAATACGTGAATTTACAAGATTCTTAGGTGTAAAGACTTCAGCCGGTGCCGCTGGACGCTATGATGACTCTTTATGAAACATTTCGATTGAATTTTGTTAAATTGAGGCTTTAATGCTGTAATAAACATCTCTAATAATCTTTCGAAGGGCGTCACTGGTGGGTACAAAATATCCCCAAAACAATTGGAAAAAATCCACAAAACTTTATATTATTCAGATGCGTTATAAAATCGGTTGGGGTATTAGGAGACAGAAAAATTAGAACAGAGTTTTCTAGAAATTTATTTAGAATTACTGGCTCTATTTTTTAAGTAGAGATTTTTAAGTAGGTTTTCCAATAACACATCAAACTGTAATATTATATGTAGTGTTGATAATACGACACCCTTATCTTTGATCATCTGTAGGGACAGTAATTTACCATCTAGTTAGGTTGGCCAGGGAGACTTGGAGATGGTGCAAAGCAAAAATATTTACTCACAGGCATCAGTACTACAGGCATCTTTAGACAAACATGAGACAGAGTTCAGTCGAGGATGGGATATAACGGTACAAAAGGGGAGTTAAGCTGCTACTTTTGGGATATGTTAGTTAAGTTTGAAAAGCCAAAAATTGATATTTTGCATTTCGGACGAACACAAATTGTAGAATTATTTTGTGCTTGAAATATCCGGAAAGTTTTGTTGGTTTGATGATCTTGTCAATTGGAATAGTGGTCCTTCTTTGGCCCTCACAGCTGTCGTACAAGTCATTGTAGAAAGCTGGACACCTGGAGTGTCTTAGATTTCGATGTTTCAATGTTAGAATCGAACGGTATTTGTTTTGGAATTTGCAATAATTAATGTTTGACTAGCAGCCATATTGCAAATTTTGGTGATTAGCAGAAGGTTTTAGATTTATTTATTTTTATTAAAGGCGCGTTTGGGTTACGACTGAGTTTGTCAAAATATAACGTTACCTGGGAATCGGAGATAGTCCCAGGGTAGACGCGGGCCATAATAATGATAATTCGGGCCTGCCGATGCCCCCGTAGTGGCGAAAGCGGTTGGGAGATGTTAAATAAAAGCAATGAACTTGCATTGTCTTAAAAAATGGCAAGCGGATAATAACATCCGGGCCAATCAGACGGCCTACTCTGAAACTGCCATATTTCCATCAAAATGCAATATATGTGCAGCAACTGCTGGTGGACAGTATTGTAATAAAACTAAATATTACAAAAATTCCTAGAGGATAATAATAAAAGTGGATTGAGATGTAAACATTTCCGTCTCACATTACAACCCAGGCGCCTCCACATTACCCGCTGCTGAACTTACCGCTTAATTACAGTAAGATTAACAAGGAGACGGATAGATAACTCTAATACTTTTGTAAATTTTAGATAAGTCACCAAAAGTTATAGTCGGCAGTTTTTGGTTTTTTCGGAAACAATTAAAAATAAATTAGTTAATAACGTTAACATACGTAGAAGATAGTTTAATATTAGCTTTATTAGGATCATAGGAAGCTAATTTGGAGTTAATAATTTGGATTATCGTTTGTTGAAACAAACCTTCTTATGTGGGAGAAATAAAATTTTGCTGTTTATATCTCTAAACATCTACAATGTATTATTTATGAGACGAGGCTGTAATATAATTACAAGATCAAACGAACTTACCTAAGTGAAGTTCGATCTTGATTATATGGAAGCCTCGTCGAAATAAATAATCACCCACCACTCCCTAATAGCCCCTTAAGTAACAGCAAACATTTTTTTCCCAGACTCTGAAGAAATGAAATAGTGAATCAGGCATTGCCCGCAGTTGGCGGAGCAGGTAGTTTTTTCAGTTTTTTACTCTAAACGTGTGATTCAGTACAAGAATAGAAGGCACTACAATGTATTATTTATTTCGACGAGGCTTCCATATAATCAAGATCGAACTTCACTTAGGTAAGTTCGTTTGATCTTGTAATTAAATTTAATTAATTTAAAACAAAAATTGTCCTTGTTCTTACGAATAATATGCGAGTAATTTATAAACAAACGCGTTGCGTAAATACGACCACGTAAATAACTAAATATTTAAACTTTAAACTCGTGTAATTTGTTTACATGTCAATTAGAAGAACACCAGAACAGATAACAACTCGTACTGTTTACAAAACATTGTCGATTCAGCAGAAAACTAATAAATTATTTACCACACAGTTGTCTTTAGTTAGCCAGCATCGATTCCTTTAATAAATAAATTAGAACAGTAGATAATTACATATTCTTTTAACAATATTTTGTCCAAATCGATTGACCGGGATTTCCATTGAATATCCGGATTGGATTATCTTTTATTTTTACTCTTATTCGCTGCTGTATTAGTTTGTGTATTTCCCTAGAGTTTTTTGCACAACAGAAAGATACGAAGGAAAAAATGGGGAAAAAACCCACAGATCCCGTGTATCTTTTTTGGGGTGGTGTTCCGCAGGGACTAATTGTAGGGGCCTCTTTTTTTGTGTACGTACATGCTAGAATTTAAAGCATGATCGATACCGAATTATTCTTTATAAAATATCTGATTATTTCTTTTTGGATTTTCAGCAAATTTATGGCAAGATGGTTGTACGTGTCGAAAACAAAGACCTCCAAAGATAGGAGACATACCACGGTAAGCACTCTATGAATTTTCCTATATTTAACCCAAAAACTGTTTGATCCAATTAATTTATTATTGAGCATACTCTGATCCCTTTGTTATAAACGGCAAAACTGTAACTTTCACGACCACAATTCATTACAAATTACAATAATAAATTATATAAATGTTTGGTATTTGTTTGAAACCTGACAACAATAAAAACGAAACGTCAATATGTAACAATATGTAATACAAATTTAATTAATTAATATTAATCCTACGGTATATAGACCACACACAAAGGCAGTGTAATAATTATGACATAAACGTGGTCAGTGACAATAGCGACCCGAATGAATAATAATTCAAACACATTGTATACACATGTGAAATTTTGTATAATTTATGTTTATAACATTTTTTGGTAAAATTAATAGTTTAGCTGCAGGAGCAAATTCTATTTGATCGAAATCGTGTCTGCATTAATAGTAGATAGCCAGGAAATTTTGAAACTTTTGACAGTATTCAGAACGTCAGCGGTTGCGAAACGTCAATTCAACACGCAAATGCATGGAGAATGCGATGAGGAGGAGAAACACGCGCGCACGTACGCTATGTGAAACAATATCGAAACAGCCTGGTGTTTCCATGGTGTTTACAAAGTCAATGTGTATTTCAAGTGCGGATTGCGGATAGCAATATTGTTATGAATTTTTCAAGGATTTTGCAAATGAGCCGCCATTTCTGTAATTTCGTCAAAATAGTTAAATAATAAATGAAAGTAGAGGAAATGTTGTATAATTTATGTCTATGACATTTTTTGGTAAAATTAATAGTTTAGCTGTAGGAGCAAATTCTATTTGATCGAGATCGTGTCTGCATTAATACCTACTGTCAAATCCTGGCTAATTCGTTTTATTTTAATGCAAACACGATCGATCTCGATAGAATCTCATGCAGCTAAACTATTAATTATATATATTGTATGATAAAGTCATGTACCTGGCCACATGTACAGCTTAAGAAAAAAGTTCTAGGTTCCATTTGCGAAATCTACTAGATTGTCTACGGTTAGTCCGAGATTTTCCCCTAATGGCAGTGCCGTTATTTTTTATGTCAGGGTTCATTCTATAAAAAGAAGCCACTCGCAATGTAAATGCTAATCGGGTGCGGTGATCATATATCTTTGTATCTTTTTATGTCCACTCATTATTTCTAGTCGACTATGAAACGGTAACTGCTGGCTTTAACGACACATTTATCTACAAATTACACCTGACGCGGCTCCAACTTCGCATTATCAAAGTCAACGGCCACTAACATAGTCCTTAATAGTCCACGCATATTTTCTATACGATTTATTGGAAGAAACACCTATGTCAATAGCCCGTTCAAACACCAAATGAAATTTATTAAATGAAACTAATTGTGTAATGAACCTGTACAAAGTTGGATCTTGGAATAAAGATTATTACTACTACTATAATACAAGTTTTAGAAGACAAAAATTGGCGCACGAGTTGTTTTGTTATATACTATTTTTTCTACCTTGCGACATTAATTTTACATAAATTTCGAAAAATGTGGTTGTTATCTTACAATTTAAAGTAATTTTATATTCAACAGTTGGTAGTTAGTGTAAAATTCACAACTACGACTGACGCGAACCAATAGCGATTGAGATGTCAGCCTTATTTGACACTTGAGGTCAATATCATAACTCTTGGAAAACCAAAAGTTACTAAAAGTTTGTGATCTAGTGTTTTCATAATGACACCGAAAGCGGTTTCGTTATGAGTTTATAACGAACGCAAAGTAGAAAAACGTTTACAATTTTCAAATAGTGATAAATATGAATAAAATAAATATAGAATTTAGAACATAATACAATTAAAATAAAAATGGGTACAGCTCTGCTACACATGCCACATGAAAAGTTCTGAAATATGTAAACATTCTGAAATATATTTCCTAAAATAAAGATAATAAATATGGTGTTTTGATAATATATATTTTTGCCCTCGTCTACATATCATCCTCATGTTATGTGCGGATTTATTAAGCCTTAGATTAGTATAAAGTTGTATTAAAAATGAGCCTATCAAAACTACTTGAGTAGGTGGTACGTAACTGCTAATATAAAGAATCTAGCCATATTAATTAAATATTTGACAAACTAAGAAGGTTTTGAAAGTTTTATAATATTTAAATTTATATTACCGCGAACATGTCAGATGCTTGGAGGAACTATCACAATATAACACAATATAAATAATAAATATCACAAACAGGTTGCGGCATTTATAACCACCAGGTCATAGTTCACGAACAAAATTTTGTGGGGCCAAAAAATCAACACATGCACACACACACAAGATGTGGAGTTATGTGAATACGGGCAAAAAGAAACCTTCGTTTTCGTTTTATGTGGATTTTATTTTGTTACCCAAATTTATTTACTTTTTATTGTTGTAATGGGTATTGATTATGTTATTTTTTTTTTCTTCCATACAAATACGGTATGTAATGGTTTATAGACCATACGATGGCTAGCATCTCTTTTTCTATTGTCACGTAATTTATATCTGCTTTATCTAACAGTTAGCCTCGAGTTAAGCGACAATTCCAATTTTAAACTTCTTGTAAACACTAATCAGACTTCTTTCTAGTGGTCTAAAAACAAAATGCTCCACAAATCACCTACAAATTGGAACTTCTCCCTCCCTCAGAGAAACAAGCGGAATTCGAATCGGCAAAATCGCTACAAAACACTCATAAATTTGTTGCCAATTTCTCGTCGCGAACGATAACCAATAACAACAATAAAATTCGATTTTAACGGCTCCAAATCCGCCGATTTCGCGGCACATTTCCTCGCACGTCCACCCAATCAATTCACCCCCCACCCCATGTTCTGCTCTAGTAAGTGTGCGTCTTAAAATAAAGGCGATCGCTACGCCCTCTGTTCGCCCTCTTCAAAATCATTCCCGTCGCCGCGCACAGCCGCCTAGAGCCAAATCTAAGCACGAAATCGGTAGGCTCGTGCCCAGAGCATGCTAGAAGCAATGTAAGATAAGAAATTTGTGGTCGGTGTTGGATTCCGTGGCTAACCGCGACCTATAGCGCACGAATTTCGCTTTTTCTACCCCCTGCGATTTTAAATATCGCTAAATTATTAGCGCAGTGGTTTGCTTAGGTCAGGCGATCTGATTTGAATGACGAAACACGCGATTTTTGTTGTGTTTATTCTTTGTGTGTTGCGATTTTTGTAGGGTGGTGCATGGTGTGTATTCGTGATAAGCTGTATGAAACCGGAATTATATTTAAGAATTTTACTTGGGAACAAATTAAAACGTAGAAAAACTACTGTATATTACTACGTATAACTATGACAATATTTTGGAGACTGTGGCGAACTTAATAATAAAATTATAAACCCCTAACCACAACAAGTATTTTAGAAACCTAAATATGTATTTCAGCAACTATGTTGCCATCTTCGGTAGAAACTAAAAAAAAAGAGAAGAGAGATTAGCACTTCATAGTGTCTTTACTCTATATTGTCCAAGCAAATCACTAGTGGAAGTGACGTCCATGTTAAAAATTACCCTATATATACCCATTTGTTGCTCACACCTCAGTGAATTTTGATCATTGAAGCGTAAAAAACAAGTTTTAATTAAAGCAGGTCAAACAATGGCGAACTAGGTATAGGACCCCTGTCTGAATTTATTAATTTATCTCTATTCAAGTGAATAAAGATACTTTCCAAGCTGTTTAGTTCCCTATTATTTGACACAGCTTTTACAAGTTTTAAGTCATCTACTACTTTATGACCTGTGTCTAAAATATGTTGAGCCACACTAGATTTTTCAAAACTATTATATTTAAAATGAGCTACATGTTCTTTGAACCTAGTTAAAATTGTTCTTCTAGGCTGGCCTACGTATTCTTTTTCACAGTCATGACATTTGATACAATATATACCAGATTTATTAAGTACATCTACCTTAACTTTTGGGTTTCCAAGAAGGTTTTTTATGTTATTATGAGTCGAATATGCTATACAGAGATTTTGTGATGTAAAAATACTTCTCAAACCCCTTGTATATGCTCAATCGAACGGTATTTTAACATATTTCTTCTTTTCTACAGACAAAGTATTTATAGTAGATATTTGATTTACATACTTTTTTTGATTCTGCTTCTTAATCATTCTATCAACTATTTTCTCAGGGTACCCATTATGTATGACAACATTCTTAATAAACAATAATTCTTGCTGATATCTATCTGCGGACAATGGAAATTTCAATAACCTATTTACTAAACAACTAATAAAAGACAATTTTTGTTGAAAAGGATGCTGCGAATCATTAGGGATAAACCTGATTGTGTTTCGATACACGTCAATTTCTATTATATTTTTGCTATTCCTGACTACCAGAGTATCTAAAAATGGAAGTTGGCCGTTAACTTCTTGTTCTACAGTAAAGTTAATGGTGTTGAATTTAGAATTCAAAACGAGAAGAAAATGTTGAATACTGCACTTCTTGGTGTCAAAAATGGCAAAAATATCGTCGACATACCTAACCCAAGTCTTAGGGAAATATGGTGCTATAGACTTTACATTGGTTTCAAATCTGCTCATAAACAAGTTGGCAATAAAAGGTGAGAGACAGTTACCCATTGCAGTTCCCTCAAGTTGTTCAAAAAACTTTCCGTTTATTTGAAAACAATTTTGAGACATACAAAGGGCAGTCAATCTTACATATTCATCTATTTCTGACGGGTCAAAGTTGTTATTGCTCAATAATTCCCTAAGAAACTCCAAAGTTTCCGGAATAGGCACACTAGGAAACAGTGAAGCAACATCAAATGAAATCAACAATTCGCCATCCTCTAATTTTACATTGTTAACCTTATTGATAAACTCCAATGAGTTATTAACAGAGAAGCTAGGTTGAGGAACAGGTAAATTGTTGAACTCATTCGATAACCATTTCGCTAACTGGTAAGTAGGTGAGTTAATACCTGATACAATAGGTCTCACTGATTTACCAGGTTTGTGAATTTTGGGAAGAACATATAATCTAGGTACAGTCGGATTGGAAACTTTGAGTTTAAATCTAGTTTGGCGGGTGATAAGATTAGGACAACTGGACAGCGTACTATTTATTTGACGGACTAGTTTGGGCAGTGAGTTTTTCTTGATTTCCTTATAAGTACCATTTGCAATTAAGTTATCAATCCTATCAAAATAATACGCTTTATCCAGGATGACTACCTTATTACCTTTGTCAGCCTTAAGATAAAAACAATTCTTCTTCTTGAGTCCTTCAATAATTTTGTATTGATCTTTACATTCATTACTAACTTTAAAGTCCTGTTGAAGTATTTTTACATCACAAAATCTCTGTATAGCATATTCGACTCATAATAACATAAAAAAACCTTCTTGGAAACCCAAAGGATAAGGTAGATGTACTTGATAAATGTGGTATATATTGTATCAAATGTCATGACTGTGAAAAAGAATACGTAGGCCAGACTAGAAGAACAATTTTAACTAGGTTCAAAGAACATGTAGCTCATTTTAAATATAATCGTTTTGAAAAATCTAGTGTGGCTCAACATATTTTAACTGTCTCCCACCTTTTATTGCCAACTTGTTTATGAGCACATTTGAAACCAATGTAAAGTCTATAGCACCATATTTCCCTAAGACTTGGGTTAGGTATATCGACGATATTTTTGCCATTTTTGACACCAAGAAGTGCAGTATTCAAGATTTTCTTCTCGTTTTGAATTCTAAATTCAACACCATTAACTTTACTGTAGAACAAGAAGTTAACGGCCAACTTCCATTTTTAGATACTCTGGTAGTCAGGAATAGCAAAAATATAATAGAAATTGACGTGTATCGAATCACAATCAGGTTTATCCCTAATGATTCGCAGCATCCTTTTCAACAAAAATTGTATTTTATTAGTTGTTTAGTAAATAGGTTATTGAAATTTCCTTTGTCCGCAGATAGATATCAGCAAGAATTATTGTTTATTAAGAATGTTGTCATACATAATGGGTACCCTGAGAAAATAGTTGATAGAATGATTAAGAAACAGAATCAAAAAAATGTATGTAAATCAAATATCTACTTTAAATACTTTGTCTGTAGAAAAGAAGAAATATGTTAAAATACCGTTCGATTGTGCATATACAAGGGGTTTGAGAATTATTTTTACATCACAAAATCTCTGTATAGCATATTCGACTCATAATAACACAAAAAACCTTCTTGGAAACCCAAAGGATAAGGTAGATGTACTTGATAAATCTGGTATATGAGTCGCTTATTTCCAAAACCCGCCTCAGAGGACTTAGACTGTGATTCTGACAGCCTGTTCAATAAATTAGAACCGGGCTTCAGAATCACAGTCTAAGTCCTCTGAGGCGGGTTTTGGAAATAAGCGACTCATATATTGTATCAAATGTCATGACTGTGAAAAATAATACGTAGGCCAGACTAGAAGAACAATTTTAACTAGGTTCAAAGAACATGTAGCTCATTTCAAATATAATCGTTTTGAAAAATCTAGTGTGGCTCAACATATTTTAGACACAGGTCATAAAGTAGTTGTAGATGACTTAAAACTTGTAAAAGCTGTGTCAAATAATAGGGAACTAAACAGCTTGGAAAGTATCTTTATTCACTTGAATAGAGAAAAATTAATAAATTCAGACAGGGTCCTATACCTAGTTCGCCATTGTTTGACCTGCTTTAATTAAAACTTTTTACGGTTCAATGATCAAAATTCACTGAGGTGTGACCAACAAATGGGTATAGACAATATCAAGTAAAGATACTACGAAGTGCTAATCTCTCTTTTCTTTTTTTTTAGTTTCTACTGAAGATGGCAACATAGTTGCTGAAATACGTATTTAGGTTTCTAAAATACTTGTTGTGGTTAGGGGTTTATAATTTCATTACGTATAACTATGTAAAATTAATGTCGCAAGGTAGAAAAAATAGTAAATAACAAAACAACTCGTGCGCCAATTTTTGTCTTCTAAAACTTGTATTATAGTAAAAAAAAGTTGGAAGCAAAACTATGTCACCTGAGTTTTTGTATATCGCAGACGCACAAAGTTAAATTTTTCATGTCATCCTACTTAGAGAAGTCGATGACGTCGTACTATTTTTTAGACTATGAAAAAAAGCCTCCTCAAATCATCATGTATGTACGAGGAAATGCTGGTTGCCATTTCTTTTTTAAGAATAAAAAAATATCGCAAAATGTTGCTCAAGTTGCTCAAGCATTTGAATTGATTAAATTCGTTTAGTCTATTTGGTATTGATACTAATCCCTAAACCATTTATACGATCTATAACATATGCATACTAATCACTCCTCAACAATCCACGCAATACCATTACGCTCCAAAAAAAAAAGTTCTATCTAATCGTCCAAAGTTACAAGTTGTGTACACACTGTACACACCATCGTTCAATCAAAATCGACTTTTGTTCTTCCATTCTTTTTTCACTTAAGCAAATTGATCGACTCTATATACTAACGGTCGTAGATATCCATTCTGTATAATGGAGTAGCGCGTTTTCCTTAATTTATTTTTTATGTATGTAATGTTTATCGGCACACACGGAGGTGTCATTAGGCCAGTTGGCGTTCAACAGTGTAGCCGGCATGTCAGACAGCTTATCGACGTATATACAGACGCCTTCCATTGTGAGTACATACTTTCACCGCATTATTATAAACGAAAGCAATTGTTTTTCTATTACACCGCGGTTTTGCGTTCACTTTTGTTTAAAATGAAATAAGTATTCGGTTTGGAATCAGTATTTATCGTTTTATGACATTATTGTCAATCGATAATACCCGTATGTATAGATGTTTCAAAGTAAGAAGAGGGTACCCCCACTACTGTTCCTGCGGGGGTGCGGAACAATAATTGTGACCTTAAAATGTCCAACTAAGGCAATGTTAATGTCATACGTTCTGTGCTAATAACTATATACAGCAATATATTGAAGATAATAAAATGATAAAATGAAAAGTAGACAAAGTTTACGTAAAACGATTTATTGTACTGCAAATTAGCAAATAACGTCAACCCTCTTCTTAGTTTGAAAAAACCCTACTTGTCTTGGGAATTGTAATAATAACTCGTTCAAAATGATCATAATCATTGCCTTCCAAAATAATGGTGAGGTGTTGAGAAAGAATCAAGTATTAGTTCGAGAAATTTAATTAAGAGTTATGTTTTGTGATGTTTTCGCATAACCAGAATCGCCTAGTTAATGGCGTTGAAACTGTGGCAAGTTTAGATTAGTTTCCCGAGCACACCATCACATATAATATACTATAATGGAAGCTGTTGTGGGTTACAGAGAGTTCCTCGCTAAAGGGCACACGTTCGGTATAATATGTTGCTTTTAGCATGCAAATATCACAAGTTAAATCAAGTTTCTGTTCATAAGCTTAGATATAACGGCAAACTTATAGTTAAAACACGTCAATTAATAAATGAAATGAGTTTGTAAACAAACTTCTTTTTGACGTCCTTTTAGAGATCATTCCTGATGTCAAGGCGCATTGAGAATGCATCTTGATACTTTATTTTAGAAGATCTGGACAATTTTAATGTTATCTCAGATTTGTGCAACCCCAGAGTTGAGCACCATTCGTTCTGGAAGGCAACCAAAAAGCCAATAATTCAGATTCCACCGATCAGAAAAGCTGATGGAAGCTGGGCCAGGAATAATGAACGAAACCCCCAAAGGTTTTCTGAGCATTTAGAAAACATATGTCGACCTGATCATGAAGAAGATGTACAAATTCATATAGAGGAGAATGGCCAAGAAGGCACGCAAAACCACGACAACAGAAATTCAGAACGTAATAAACAAAGTTCTGACATTAATAGGACAAAATCCCCAGGCTATGACTTAAGCACTGGAGAGGAGAATTTCCAAGGAAGGCCATAGTTAAGCTTACAAATCTTATCAATGCTACCTTCTGACTAAGGTATGTTCCCTAACTGAGGAAGGTAGCAGAGGTGATCATGATACTGAAGCCTGGGAAACCTCCACCCGAAACAACGTCTTATAGACCTATCTCTTTGCTGCCCATCATGTCAAAAATATTCGAAAAATTGCTACTCAATAGATTGAATAATTGCGAGCAAAAGGCTTGACCATCGGTTCGGATTTCGAAATAAGCACTCGACTATTGACCAGGTACACCGAATAACAAACATAATCGAAAAAGCATTAGAGGAAAAAAAAGTTTGTTCTGCAGTCTTCCTAGATGTGGCACAGGCGTTTGATAGTTTTGATAAAGTCGGGCATGAAGGACTGAACATTAAATTAGGAAGTATCCTCCCGAAACAGTTTGCACAACTATTAAAATCTTACCTAACTGAGAGATACTTTAGAGTCAAACAAGGTGATGCATGCTCTGTCCTGAAGGAAATAAAAGCAGGAGTGCCGCAAGGTAGTGTTTTAGGGCCGGTCCTTTACCTACTCTACACCAGTGACCTTCCAGCATTAGAAACTAATACTGTCGCAACTTTTGCAGGCGACACGGCTATCCTAGCTGTGAAAACTCCAAACAGCTTCATTTTCAGCTCTGCACAAAGAAAAAAGGAATCAAAGTGAACGAACTCAAGTCAGTTGTTGACTTCACCAACAAGAAAATACAACACATCCCGGTTACTATTAATAACCAAATAGTACCGTACGCAAACACAGCCAAATATCTCGGCATGACATTAGACGCCAGGCACCGCTGGAACGCCCATGTCAAAAAGAAAAGAGAGCAACTGGGAATCCGTTATAGAGAAGTGTACTGGCTGCTAGGAAGAAACTCCACGCTGTCTGTACATAATAAGCTTCTCTTGTACCAGCAAATTCTAAAACCCGTGTGGACGTGTGCTCCACTCTGGGGTTGCACCTAAAAAAGTAACATTAAAATTTTCCAGACCTTCCGAAATAAAGTATTGAGATGCGTTGTCAATGCGCCTTGGTACAATAGGAATGATGATCTCCACAAGGACCTTAAAACGGAGTTTGTGTGCAAAGAAATCCAAAAAATAGCAAGAAATCACGAGGAAAGGCTTCACCATCACGTAAATGTTGAGGCCATCCAGCTCCTCGACAGCACCGAATTAATCAGAAGACTCAAGAGAAAGAAGCCTTTTGTGTTTTGAGTTATGTTTGAGTTAATGTTAGTGGCAAAACCAGAGTATGTGTTAGTTGTAGGTGTTTGTTCTAAAAGCACAATCTTGAGTTTGTTCAGTATAGACATCTTTTTTGCCCAGATCTGAGAATTATCAAGAGCTGTTTGGAGTTTTCTTGTTGTTGAGGATACTTCCAAATTTATCGTTTAGTCCTTCATGCAAGACTTGATCAAAAGCCTCTGCCACTTCTAGGAAGATTGCAGAACAAACCGTTTTTCGATTGTTTTCTGTTTCTATATGAATTTGTTAAAAGTAATAATAAACGAGTACAAAGACAGACAATAATCAGTTGAAAAATGCATTTTTTTTTGCTTTTTTGTGTTTTAAGTTAGGACATTTACATTTTATCCCTTGCTGTAAATACATTTCTGCGTCAATAAATTATCTTCATAAATAAATTCATACCTATTACTACTATTATACACTCGGGAGTACACAATGTCATTTGGACCGATAATGAAATTCAAGAAACGTAATTCGATTCCATCCGACCTTCCGGGAAGTTTCGAACAAACGGGTGGGGCGGTTTGTCCGGCCTTTAAATGCAATTTAGGTCCGCTCTCGATGGAATACGTGTGGCCCCTTCGGACTATAGCCGGTGTGCTCATCCCGGCCCACAGTCAGTAACGGTGCGCGTTGCCCGCAAGGAAATTGCAAATTTATTGAATAATTAATTGAATGAAATCGACCTACGTATCCGGAGGCGTCGCTGCGATCGACACGTAAGGGCGTCCGGGACCTCGACGCCGCCCTACGTGGTTAATACCCTCACTCAATCGGGAGAAAAAAGGAAGACAAGAAAACCGGTAAAAATAAACAAGGAAGGAGTCCTTGGGCCGGAAATAAGTAGAGATATTATAAACAAATAATAATAATAAATATAACTTAAAAATCGATTTATGTTGCAAGTTATAAGCAATTAGCCGACGGCGTGCAGGTGCCAAAAATACGGAGCGCGCGGATCGGTCGGATCGCGCGCTCAACAATTTTTCCGCTCGAGTTATAATTTTTTCAAGCCAAGAGATCTTGCAGTGTGTGGTTTATTATTCTGTGAAATTCTCTCGTGATCAGTCATGGATAAGAAACACTCAAGAAAAAACTCCTAAAAACTTCTATGTTTTACCAATCAGAAGACATACATACAGTTGATAATATGTACTATCGTGGCCATATATTATGTCCCTTCTTTTGACGTCGACTTCTCACAGAACTAGGGGCGAAAAAATTTCAAAAAAAATCTGATGCTGTCCTTGATTAATATGCTACAACTCATAAAAATTAGAAAGCTGCATATGTTGGCGTTTTCCCGATTTTTACAAATTAAGAAGAACTGGCGCTGTTTTTGCCCCGTCAATTTTGTTCGTTTAACTTTAGCAATTAATAACTCCAGAAATAATCTACAGATTTCAACGAATTAAAAAGTAAAATCGCCTGCGGAATGCTAGCTTTCAATGTGCATTTTTGTAAAATCAATAGATTAGTGGTTGACCCACAAAAAAACTATATTACGCAATGCCAGCAATTCCGTTATTAGAAGAGCTAGAATAATGAAATATAGAATATAGGCTACCCAATAATGCATAGGTTTAAAGTTTATTACATAATCATTGTTTGTTTGCATTTTCCCTACAAAAGATCGAGTTGAAGCATCTCATGATTGCTGCAATTGACGCGGCGCTCTTCGGTCTTTCGGGCGAGCGGGGGAAGGGATCGACAGCGACGCTGCAAGTAGTGGCGGATCGCACGTGCATTAGTTACTAGGAGAACAGTGTTTACGGACACAATACATACATACAACGCAAAGGTTATTGCTTTTGCACAAAGTTTAGTTGGTCACCAGGAATATCAAAACAGACTGATTGATACTGAAGCTGCGTACGAAACAAACATCTTCAAGGTTTTCCACCGCCTCCAAGGGTATCAGAATCAATCGCGACGAGCAACAGCCGGGCGATAAAAGAAGTAAAACAAAAGAAAAGCGGTAAAATTCGATTGGTTCGTTCTCTCTTGCGCCTATCGAACACGCAATGTGATTCGATTTGTCGTCGACGCGGTAGCACAGATAAAATAGATATAGGAGGTACGATCGCCGGGCAGATCTGATGCCGAGCTTGCACGTTTCGGTTGGTACTCCTGATGCGTACGTTATCCAGTTTTCCTCGGTCGTTTACAGTTCTAGTCCTTTCTGGAAAGGAGACGTAGCCGAGTGGCTTGCGAATGCGTGCTATCTTGTGTGGATCGAGTTAGTCCTGAATGGATTAGCAATAAGTTGCGAACCGCAAAAGTTTGTTGAAGTGTGCTGGAACGAAATTTGTACCGCACGCGCTACAGGTTTCAGAAAAGAATGATGAAATATATAGAAAATGTGAATCTAATATAACTTTCCGATTTGTAACTGGATCTGAGCGAACAGTAGGTACATCTTCATAATGGTCTATGCTTCCTGTTTCATTTACATTTTTTATTTATGAAATTGAATAGAAAATGGCGGTGTTATGAATTTTTATACACGTGCAAGTACTTAAAAAGGGTTATAATGAAAAAAGTCGAGACTTTGGAGGTTTTTGAAAAATTTTAGCTCGTGAAAATAATATTTCGTTTTTTTTTTTGACACAGTGTTATCGTCGCCACAAATATATTCCCAGTTTGAGGATTTGTTTCGCTCGAGTTGATAATGACGGCCTGTCAATGGGGCAGGTTTTCAATTTGCCCTCGACTAGATGGTAGCTCACACACACACACACACACAGACACACAGAGGCACACAGACGGGGTTGATTGCAAATTACAGGTCCGATTAGTCAAAGGATCGTTCGCTAGAGCGAACACCGTTCGGTAAACAGTTTTGGTATAAGGTGCGGTAACGTATTATCAACTTGGTTGGATGGTCGTACTCCTGACGCCTCAGCCAGGCCTTTGTTTTCATTGGAAAACTTTCCCGCCGTCGCACAGTGAGGTATTTGAGCTAAAACCCTGGCGAAAATTATTTTTTCATCTAAAAGGGCTTTAGATGTGAAGTTTTATTTATGTATAACATTTTAACCTTCATACTAAGAATTTGAAAGTTAATAACTTAATAAACACAATAAAACAGTACAAAATACGAAAAAGCAAACCGTATTAAAAATTGTTCTTCACTGCACTACACCTATTGTAAATCAATTACTGCTACAACATAAAATAATATATGGCATGTCTAGTTTAAATACGCTGCATATACGGATTTAAAATTGAACAATACATGTCGTTTTTGATTATATGAGATAACATGTTTGGGTCTGTTATGTTGTAAGAAAATCCTGAAAAAAGAATTATTTTTAAAGGCCAGTGGTAGAGGAAGAAAATGAAAGTTTACACCAGTCGATGTTGTGTATTGAAACGGTACATATGCTATCCATGCTGTTTTCCGTTCGGTGCATTCCTTTTAAGACGTGATAGTAGAGGCAATTAAGAACCTATTTTACCATATCTATCACTATAAAATCTATTATTTGTAGTATTATTTCAAAATTGTCTAATATTTATACTTATTGTTTCCATGAAAACTTTCGAAATTTGATCATACTTCAACCTTAACCGGGCGTTTTTAGTGGTATGACCCTAATACGCATGTTTTGAACCCGCATTCGCATTCCGCATAAACACATTTATCGAAAACGCCTAACCAGTTTCTATTCACAAACTTACTATTGTCTCTCCTCAACAAGAATCCAATTTAAACCAGTGAACTGTGTATACGAGTAGGTGCTTTCGATGTATTTTCTTGCCTTGAAAGTGAATCCGATTGGCTTCAAGCAACCAATTTCCAAGAAATGCATATACAAGTACAAAGTTTAAGGTTTTTTCGGATGATTTGTTTGCTATACATAACCGCATTTACAACACACAAGATGCATTGCACATAAAGTTGTCAATATCTCGATAACCGTAACCATTTGTATATAGCTAAATATGGTTAAATATGTTCTAAATTACCTCTACTATAACGGTATCAAGAAATTGCACCAAATTACGTGCCGGTACATCAATTTTTGGATTTTCCTTTACAACGTACTAGAAATAAAATCACAAAAACTGCATCCGCACCTATCCGCAGCAGATTTTCCAGTAGTTGCAATGTCAAATATGTATACTATAATTTGAACCACTTTCAAAAGCTTAACAAAGCTAAACAATAAACTAAAACACTCAAGTTCTGCATAAAACTGTTTTTACTTTATCATACGCAGTAAGATAAAGTATTGTAATCATGCCGAAAAAAAAAATTGAGATTTTAGCGGAAATAGGTCTTTTTGGGTCCCCTGAACATTTTTGACCAAGGTACAAAAAAATGTCTGTGTGTGTGTGTGTGTGTGTGTGTGTGTGTGTGCGTGTGTAAACGATTTTTGTGACGACGATTCCGGAAAAACTACTAAAGGTATCGGGACGAAAGTTTATATTTAGAAGTTTTATGACCAAACTTAGAGCTGAAAAGCTTTTGGTTCAAAAGGGTCCAAAGGAACTGGTAGTTTATTCTAAGCCTTTTTCAAGGATTTTGCAGATGAGCCGCCATTTCTGTAATTTCGTCAAAATAGTTAAATAATAAATTAAAGCAGAGGAAATTTTGAATAATTTATGCCTATGACATTTTTTGGTAAAATTAATAGTTTAGCTGCAAGAGCAAATTCTATTTGATCGAGATCGGTCGCATCTGCATGGATATTAAACTACATAGTAGCCAGGATTTTGACAAATATTTTTTTGTGCTGTCACCACAGAAATGTCTATGGCTGTCACCACGCTGTCACACTCGGAGACCCGCTATGGAACGTCATCTACAGTGTCATGAACGAATATAAATCTGTCAGAATTTGAATTAGCTTTTTAAACTTGACATTTCGTAGAAGTGGTATCAACCTAACATTTTCTATACCGAAATATAACCATTTTTTAATTTTTTTAAAAATACCTATTTCTCAAAAAGCAACACAAATAACGTTGATGTCACTGCTGTGGAAAACTACCTAGCGCGACTCGCTCACATGCGACGACGACGCTTCGTCATCGGTGACGCGCCGCATCACCTCCATATCACCTCTCGTTGTGCTATTCCGTACTTTCGGCACTTGTGAGTTAAGCAACTATTATTCTGATGGCAGTAGGTAGCGTGCTTTGACAATACCTTCGATTGATACTATTGACTATCAAAATGCAGACACAATTTATCTCAGTCAAATAGATTCTCATACAGCTAAACTATTAATTTTATATATTGTATGATAAAGTCATGTGCCTGGCCACATCAGATTTTTTTTTATAACAGCGAATGTTCCCTGTTCGGCCCTGCAATTAACAAAATTGTGGGTAAATTTTAATAAAAATAATGTCGAATGAAAGTTCATACTTGGTTCTAAAGAATGTATAACAAAAAAATCACATTTATCCTTATTATTTATGTCCGTATTGGTCTCTAAGCTGTAAACTCTCGCGCTAAACTTTTTGCATCGCTTAGCTAGACACTTGGCCGTATGTTCATCAAATAAGCATTTAAACATTAGTTGCAAATATGAAACGTATTGTACCTTATTTCTAAGATCTCAAGACATCATCTAAGCAAAAAAAAACTTACATAATTGTATTACAAACGCGATTCAAAATAAAACGCTATTTGCCTAACAACAGTTTCGGCAAATGCATATTGCGTAGGAAATATCGTTAAAAATATAAATGGAGACTCGAAATATATTTGACCAGGAAACAACCTTTCCTCCAGGTGAAAGGTTCTACTGGAACAGTTCCGTGAGACACTCTGTATACAACAACTGAACTTCATTTTCAACATTGTAATGTCCCTCGAGACCAAAAAAAGCTCTACATCTCATTTGTATCAATGTTTCTTGATGAAGTACTAATTACCGAATTACTTAATCCGCTATACGAGACACTATATCTCCTAATTACATTCTACTGTGTTAATTGGTTCATTACTACAAGTATACGGCTACCCGCAATATCGCTCGCTAATGGACCATGATTGTGTTGATTTGGTCCAGTCTCAGCTTGCTCGAATATAACTTAATTGACAAGCACTAATTAATGATTATCAGGATTAGTTTTAGATCTGATTGAAACGATTTTAAACACGATCGTACGTCCAAATATTTATTGAATTAAAATTAAAAAATACTTCTCCATTAACCAATGTTTTAATTTTGCGTTTGAAATTAGAAAGTTTTGTTGTTCGATTCGAAATGGATCAATAAAATATCGCGTTCTTTTGTTGTTGGGTATTGTAGAATCCATTTGTATGTCATTGTCATATTATCATGCATCTAGAATTTGTATACAATCCGTATAGCATTTGTAGGGAATAATTTCGTACAATACGGACGATGATTCAACGGTTTGAAAACAATGAAACTAGATCTCTCAAAACTGATGTAAATTTTCTTTGTGGGCTGTTGGAAGGTTGACGATCTCGTGATTTAATGATAAAAATGGTAGAGAGTAGAAACACCTGCTGATTAACTTGATAGATTTTGGTTATAATTTACCAAATTCATAGGTTCTTATTATAAGAGTGTGTGTTGTATACAATATATGTAATAAAAAAATCTTAATAGTTTAGCTGCATGAGATTCTATCGAGATCGATCGTGTTTGCATTAAAATAAAACGAATACGCCAGGATTTGACCAGATATTGACAGTAGGTATTGTCAAAAAATCAGCCTTTAACACCACCTACTGCCATTAGAATAAAAATATCTGGCAAATCCTATATTAATGCAGACACGATCTCGATCAAATAGAATTTGCTCCTACAGCTAAACTATTAATTTTACCAAAAAATGTCATAGACATAAATTATACAAAATTTCCTCTACTTTAATTTATTATTTAACTATTTTGACGAAATTACAGAAATGGCGGCTCATTTGCAAAATCGTTGAAAAATGCTAAGAGTAAATAGCCAGTTCCTTTGGACCTTTTTGAACCAAAAGCTTTTCAGCTCTAAGTTTGGTCATAAAACTTCTATATATGAAGTTTCGTCCAGATACCTTTAGTAGTTTCTCCGGAATCGTCGCCACAAAAATCGTTGACTTACATTTGAAAAAAAATATCTCAGCAACAAAGAAAGGTCAGAAAAGGTTATTTATCACCAATATTTCTGAAATACATACTTTAAAATAGGACTTCATTCGCGAATGCTACTAATTTAAAATTCTAACCAATCTTCCACCTCCTATTTTACAATAATAAATAATTAACAATTTAAACGTAATCACCATAAACTATGCTAATAACCTGTCTACCATTACGCAATATTTAACTGCATTTTTAACGATCCCCAAATTAGGTACTATCATACATAATTATAAACCAGATATAACCATCTATGTAACTGGCAGTCATCAATATCATCGATTATGATTGCTTTCAATTATCTTGCCTTTTATAGTACACCACAGTAGCGGCTTGCCACTGATACCACCGAAAGCTAGTGCAAACGCAACATGGCCTTTTTAGGCCTATAATTATTCGTCTATAAGCGTACTTTGATGGTGTATTTTGTGGACCGTTAGGCCCCTATAGCTATGGCACGAGCTATGTCATGTTCTTCCATCAAATTTACATTATTGCACCACAATTGTGACACATAGTCTATAATTATTAGAAAAAAGTTATAGTTATAATTGCGGTTATTCTATTTCGTACTTTTTTATCTAAGAATTGTGTTGTGTTTTAATTATTTACGTTCAAGGTAATCAAGGTGCTTAAACTTAAGTTAATAAATTGTAATCGATATTGTATTGAACTAAGTAATTGAGATTATAGTTCAAAAAATTTCATATTTCTTCAATTGTGTATAGTAGATAGAGAATTGGCCCCAATACACTACCTTGGGGTACACCAGCTTTTACTGCTTTTAGTTCCGAGTATTCATCGATCTGTTTCATTCTGAATAGTCTATCAGATACATAGGATGTTAGCAGCTCTACGTATTGTAAAGGCACCATACTCTTTTGTTTGTGTATCAATCCTTCGTGCCAAACCTTATCGAAAGCTTGTGTCGCATCAAGAAAGATTGTTGAGCAAATAAGTTTTTCTTCTAATGCTGTCTGTTATTCTATGGACTTGATCTATAGTGGAATGCTTTTCTCTAAAACCAAATTGGTGATTAGGAATTAGTTCCTTTCTCTCAATGATAGGATTCATTCTCTTTAGAAGCAACTTTTCAAAGAGCTTCGATATCATTGGCACCAGTGATATTGGGCGATATGATTTGGCCTCGTTCGGTGGTTTGCCTAGTTTTGGTACCATGATAACTTCTGCTACTTTCCAGGCATGTGGGACGTACTTTAATCTGAACGATGCATTTATTAGATACGTCAGCATAACAATACCTTTCTTAGGTAATTGCTTAAGAACTTCTCCTGTGATAATTCGATAGATAACTAATCATCGGTTACAAATGTCAAGTGCCTAGGAGCCCTGGGTCTCTAAGTCCGGGCCTGTTACTAAGGGAATTAAAAAAGTGTTTTCTCGTTTGACAGTAACGAAAGACTTTACAAAACTCACTGTTTTTCGCAACTTACATAGTTGGGAAGTTTAGAAATAAACACCTGTAGAATAAAAAACAATATTTTGCTGTTCATAGTTAAGTCACAGTAGCTCAGTTTCATGATTTAATTCAAAATCAAACCATTTTAATCTTAGATAATAAATAATATAGTACGTAAGAACGTCAGTTTATTGCGTCAAGCTTAAATATTTCGATATTAATAACTAATAACCACAAATATGGACGAAAACTATCAAAAGTCGTTGTTCGGGTAGTAATTTTAGTGGCGCCATCTTGTGCGAACCGAACAACCCTACCGGGCGATGAGATCATCCGTCAAATTTTGCACAAGAAAAATGGTAGCACTTACCTTTGCGTAGCGATGATACCAACAACCGTTGTTGGCTTCCTCTTCAATCTTGCCGACATCTGACAACACACGATGCAACACAACACTTAATTTAATAAGTTCAACCGAGTTTCCGACGATTACACTTTTCACGCAAACCGAGAAACGCAGAGTTGCAACCGATCGCTACGCGTCCTTTCGAACAACTGCAAGCGCCAAGTGCTGCCAACTGCGGCGTCCGAAATTGGTCTTTTGGGCTAACGACTTTTGGGCCTAACGTATTGCATATTTACAACAGATTAGGTGCTTATTGTTTTAACTGACATCGATTAAGTATTATTGTTATAAAGTATAATTGCGATTACTTCGATTTATCTTATAGTTTTGTTTATAGATATAGATCAAAAATCGGTGGTACCAACTTAAATTTTTAACCGGTTATATAGTATAGGCTCTTTTAGAGTTATCGTCGTCCACAAATGTCCTAAAGGAGTTTTTGTAAGCAATTCCTTTGGATTATAACATTTTCGTACATATTAAATAATAGGAAGGCTTCAATTATGCAGAAAGAGTATCATTTTCATTCATCCAGATCTTATGATAGAATATGGTCCACACAGCATTGTACGTATTATCAACAGTCTGGATGTCTTCTGATTGTTAAAACATAGAAAGTTGTCTATAATTTTCAATGTACAAGCCGCATCGGACCCAGTGCTCCAACCCACAGCCCCGCGGAATATGTCTTTCGTAGACAATATGAAAATTTCATGGCAAACTCAACCACTTTGTTAGTATATTTCTTCATAAGTAGGTACTCTGATCCCATACAAGGTAAGTGTGTCTTCTTCCATATCCCGTCTCCAAACCCATGCACTATAATTTCTTCGTCTTCCGGAATACCCATTAAGATATGCTCTTAACCAAACGATCTACTACATCTTCTTTTTTGATCTCTTGCAGACATACAGCGGTGGAAGTTGATGTGCGCGCAAAAGACAGTCCGGAATCAGTGGTCGTCGCACCTAGGACGAGTAGCTCCTACCAGCAGTTGGCCACAAGTTTGGTCGAAGTCGAGCGGTTCGAGCAGACAGCAAATGGCCAACAGAACAGTCGGAAACAGACTTCATCTGTGATAGCTGCAACAGTGCCTTCGCTACGAGTGCTCTCGGAAAGCAATCTGCCGGATAAGGTGTCCCAGATGCACCTGAAGAAAGGCCATAAACAGCTCCTGCAGTCCAAGAGTTTCATCACGGAGAACAACAAACCCATTTATCCAAATTATCCGTTCTCGCCGTATGGTAGTCCGACGAATTCTCCTAGGAGTAATAGAAAACGGGCACCGTTGAGGACATCGAGAAGAGTTTCTATTGAAAAGTCAGGGATGTATATACAGTTGAACCAGTATAAGTTGATGGACTCCATTGGACAGGTATTTGGAGATTTGGTTTGGGGTGTTTTGGGGTTTGGTTAATGGTTGTTTTCTTTTTGTGGTTTTAGGGATCGTATGGTATTGTTAAATTAGCCTATAATGAAGAAGATGACACTCATTACGTAAGTTATTTTAAAGTTATAGTTAGTGACTATGATAGGAAACGTTTGGAAGATACTTTAGTTTTGGAATAAGGCCAAAACAGCAATTTAAAAAATGAAGAACTAATGTGTGTCTTATAATTTATGAACAAGGAGGATGAACATGGGGCCATGGACAAAACTTAGTACCTAGTATCAAGAAACATTACTAAATACTTCGTTGCATATCAAAATATGCTAGGTTAGGACAATCAACAATAATTCTAGTGAACTCGACTAATGTTTACCTCAAAATTCACAATCCAAATGTATAATTGCTGACGTTTTGCGAACCATGTTGCTCGTTTCTCCATCTTAAACGTCAGTATGATATGGAAATCAACCCTAACGCGGTCTAGTGGAAAAACACATGGAAGCCGCAGCTCCAAATGTGAGCAGTCAGGTGTAAATTTAGTATTATAAGATGGAGTTCTTTGGTAGTTCTTCAGCAATCACAAATTTTGACGCACGGCACAACCAGGAAGCAATTTATTTTCTAAATATTTGCTAATATTTTAACAACTTGAAGGAGCGCAAACACTGTAAAATTTGGGAAATTTGGCCTGGGAAAAATAAATTTACAAGAATAATCTTAATCTTAATGCTTAGTTATATTAAAATTGTATTAATTTGTGAATATTTCCAGAAAATTTTAATTTTTGTGTTTTACAAACAACTTTTTCGCCGTTTTTCACAAAAGATCTATCCATTCGATTTATTTGATTCAATTTGATTGGTCGTGTCTATTTGTATTCTTCAAGTTTACCGGTTCAACTTCAGAAATCAGAAGAACGCGAAAAAAATAAGAAATCTTTTTCTTTTTCGTTTTTAAATGATTTTTGGTGTTTACAAAATTATGTATTAAAAAAGTTTTTAGTTTAAGAACGTAAATAAATACCAAACAAACACAAAACCACAATACAATTAAAACACCCCTCTACTTTTATGACAAACCAATCTGCATAAAAATTCATATCTTGTTGAGTTGCTGAAAAAGTAAATAAAGCAATCAATTTGTTATTTAAATCTTTCCATTTTTTTTTTAAATGAGACACAGTTTGCGTATAAAAACAAAAACAAATTCATTTAAATATGTGTAAACATTTAAAAACAAGATATACATAATATGTTTAACAACAATAACAAATTAATCTTGACATTTAGTTGCTCAAAAAATAGTAGAGTGCAAAAAATTCTTAGCATTAAATTCTAAAATTCTAACAATATATGGAACGATTATTAACTTAATAAAAACACAAAATTATCAGTAATCAACTTTTTAAGAACTACTAAAAAACTGGTGATATACAGGCGGGACGTAAAGTTTAAATAAATCAAAAATTACAGCCACAACCTGGATTTGAACCAGGGATAGGCCTCAGTAGCTCAAATGGGAGAGCATTGTGCTAGAAACGCAAAGATCCCTGGTTCAAATCCAGCTTGTGGCTGAAATTTTTGATTTATTTAAAATTTACATAAAAATATAGCAGAATTCTGGCAGAATTTAAGAAGACTCTCAATTGTAATTATTAGTAACGTCACTAACGAGCAACTCTTTATAACAAACATCAAATATGTATTAAATTCCATTGATTAGTAAGTTTGTATCATAGTAGACGGTCATTGTCAAAACAGACTACTCATTCTTGCAGGCGATGAAGATTCTCTCGAAGAAGAAGCTCCTGAAGAGGGCCGGTATGTTTGGTAGGATGCCTCCTAAGAAAGAGGGTCGCACCAGCACCCTAACGCCCCTTCAGAAGGTCTACAGAGAAATCGCTGTCCTAAAAAAATTAGACCATCCAAACGTGGTGAAATTAGTCGAAGTTTTGGACGACCCAGTTGAAGACCATCTCTACATGGTCTTCGAGTTAGTGGAGAGGGGAGAAGTCATCCAGGTACCAGCTGAAAAAGCACTGACTGAAGACCAGGCCTGGCCATATTTCCGCGATGTCGTTCTAGGAATTGAATATTGTAAGTTTGGAAATAAAGGTAGTTTGGAATGGTTTTGTAACCTCTGGTGTTCTTCTTTTTATTTTAGTACATTATCAGCGCATCATCCATAGGGATATCAAGCCTGCCAACCTTCTGCTGAGCGAGTCAGGCCGTCTACAGATTGCTGATCTCGGCGTTTGCAATGAATTCGATGGAGCTGACGCGTTTTTGTCTTCGACGGCTGGCACCCCTGCTTTTACCGCCCCTGAGGCTTTAGAGCATAGAGAAACGTTTAGTGGAAAGGTAAGAACGAAAATATTTTTGAAAATAAGAGAAGAGGCTTCGTTGCTTTCAAAATGTCTTCTCAACGGTTGCACATTTTCTGCAACCCAGCACTTACTCGTTTTTAAGGGAAAACTTTTTGACAGTTTTGACAGGTTTCACCGTTTTCACTTCCAAAGAACTAAAATATTTTTGAAAATAAGAGAAGAGGCTTCTTTGCTTTCAAAATTTCTTGTCAACGTTTGCATATTTTCTTAAACCCAGCACTTACACTATTTTAAGGGAAAACTTTTTGACAGTTTTGACAGGTTTCACCGTTTTCACTTCCAAAGAACTAAAATATTCTTGAAAATAAGAGAAGAGACTTCTTTGCTTTCAAAATTTCGTGTCAACGTTTGCACATTTTCCAGCACTTACACTCTTTTAAGGGAAAACTTTTTGACAGTTTTGACAGGTTTCATCGTTTTCACTTCCGAAGAACTAAAATATTTTTGAAAATAAGAGGAGAGGCTTCGTTTCTTTCAAAATTTCTTCTCAACGTTTGCTAATCAGTAAAATTAATAAATCGACAATTAGAAAAATGGCGGTAATAAAATAAATAAATAATAATTTAACATATAACTTACGATCAGGTGATTAGAAACACATCTGTGCACCTGAGAATGACCAAAATTATTGCAAATCAAACATGAATAAAGTGATATTGTGGTTTCTCTCATGCTTTTCTATATCGAGTTGTTCTAATAGATCTAATTTTCAGCAAACATTTTGAGGATATTTTCTTCTTGTGTATTTTCAGGCTGCTGACATTTGGTCGATGGGCGTGACACTGTTCACGTTCGTTTATGGACAAATACCATTCTACGACCAGAACGTCGTGGCTTTGTACTCTAAGATACGTCATCAACAAGTAGAATTCCCATCAATACCTGTGATATCCAACAGACTGAAGGACCTCATCGAAAAAATGCTAATCAAGGACCCATCCCAAAGAATAACATTAGCAGAGATCAAGGTAATTAAAACATCTTTCCTCAAAAGTAGTTGGGATACAAATTATTATTATACACGTTTATGGATCAGATACATTGGGTAATTAATTCTAAAAAGTACAGCCCTTTATCTATTTTAGTTTGTTCAGGAGGATTTTTGAAACTTAGATTTTACGTTGTTTATCGGTGGTTGAATGTTATTATTTCGCTTCATGTGCGATTACGAGCAAAGTAGTTAGGATACAAATTATTATTATACACGTTTATAGATCAGATACATTGGGTAATTAATTCTAAAAAGTACAGCCCTCTATCTATTTTAGTTTGTTCAGGAGGGTTTTTGAAACTTAGATTTTACGTTGTTTATCGGTGGTTGAATGTTATTATTTCGCTTCATGTGCGATTACGAGCAAAGTAGTTGGGATACAAATTATTATTATACACGTTTGTGGATCAGATACATTGGGTAATTAATTCTAAAAAGTACAGCCCTCTATCTATTTTAGTTTGTTCAGGAGGATTTTTGAAACTTAGATTTTACGTTATTTATCGGTGGTTGAATGTTATTATTTCGCTTCATGTGCGATTACGAGCAAAGTAGTTGGGATACAAATTATTATTATACACGTTTATGGATCAGATACATTGGGTAATTAATTCTAAAAAGTACAGCCCTCTATCTATTTTAGTTTGTTCAGGAGGATTTTTGAAACTTAGATTTTACGTTGTTTATCGGTGGTTGAATGTTATTATTTCGCTTCATGTGCGATTACGAGCAAAGTAGTTGGGATACAAATTATTATTATACACGTTTATGGATCAGATACATTGGGTAATTAATTCTAAAAAGTACAGCCCTCTATCTATTTTAGTTTGTTCAGGAGGATTTTTGAAACTTAGATTTTACGTTGTTTATCGGTGGTTGAATGTTATTATTTCGCTTCATGTGCGATTACGAGCAAAGTAGTTGGGATACAAATTATTATTATACACGTTTATGGATCAGATACATTAGGTAATTAATTCTAAAAAGTACAGCCCTCTATCTACTTTAGTTTGTTCAGGAGGATTTTTGAAACTTAGATTTTACGTTGTTTATCGGTGGTTGAATGTTATTATTTCGCTTCATGTGCGATTACGGGCAAAGTAGTTGGGATACAAATTATTATACACGTTTATGGATCAGATACATTGGGTAATTAATTCTAAAAAGTACAGCCCTCTATCTATTTGAGTTTGTTCAGGAGGATTTTTGAAACTTAGATTTTACGTTTTTTATCGGTGGTTGAATGTTATTATTTCGCTTCATGTGCGATTACGAGCAAAGCAGTTGGGATACAAATTACATCTTTCCTCAAACGTGTAAAACTGTTTGGAAATTGCTAATTTTCTTCAACAGCTACACCCTTGGGTAACCAAAGAAAACGCACATCCATTACCCAGCGAGGAAGAAAACTGCCACCTGGTGGAGATAACCGAAGAAGATGTGGCCAGGGTGGTGACATCTATCCCAAAACTCGACACGTTGATACTGATCAAGCACATGCTCAAAAAACACTCGTTCCAGGTATTTATTCCACCAAAACAGACTAATAAAGAGACTAATAAAATCCTTCTTCTTTTTAGAATCCATTTTTACATAAACGTGAGCTGCATAGGCCGAGCAATCCAGAGCATTCTACAACTAAATTGCACATCGCCATTTCGGGTAGAGCAAACTCTGCCCCTTGCTCGTTAGATTGGGTTCAAGATCAGCCATTGTCTGTGGAGACAGCACTGGAAGCTGTCACGGAGGTTATGTCTGACTGTGGAGAGAATAAGGCACTAGATGCCTCCTCTAAAGTTCTAAAGAAGTCAGAGAAACGGTGATAATCTATGGAAGCTTAGAAACTTGTTACTTAAAGTTTTGTACTGGAACGCTTCAGTTAATTTAAGTGGTTACTTAATTTTATTTCTTTAAACTTATTATTTTTTACGTATCTGTTAGTGTTTTTTGTTTATTTTTTATTACCCAATAAAATCTGTTAAGACTTTTCTTTTGTTTATCATTTTATTTTCCCTTTATGTTTCGGATAAATACGTTCTTTTGTTTTTATATAGTGTGTTTCAAACTATGGGTTTGCAAAATCTACCATAACTTTTTTCGTTTTGGTTTGACGTTTTTTCAGAACTGATTTTATCAAAAGTTTTATCAGAGTGACATTCTGACACATAACCAAACAAGTTATAAAACAACTCATTCAAAGGTTTGGAACATACTGTATACGCGTTGTTTTTATTTAAACGTTTATAGTAGGCATTAATTTTAATGCGACATTATTGGTACTGTACAAGGTGTTCGAAAAATCAATGCAAACCTTAATATAATGACCAAAATCCACTTTCATATCGTCGGTAATATCCCAGTAAACTGTATAGCAAAATAGAAAACATTGATTAAGTTTCTTGCACTAAATTTCGAATCACCTGTACCATCTGAAGGTCTGTTTATACAAATAGGGACCACAAATACGAAGAAATTAACTGTTAACTGAAATCAACGACGCGCATCGCAGGTCAGTTTACAGATTTACTTGACCAAATTTAGTAGGATATTAGTATACTTTTTGAGAAAAAGAAAACAAATGGGTTTGAAAGATATACCAAAATTGCTTCGTGTTGCATTTTGTCTTAGTATCACAAGTTCTATAGATTTAAGTATTTGAACTTCAAACATTTGGCTTGAACAGGCAACGTTCGAAAATATAAATAAAATTTCTTCTGTCTTCACTGAAAATCTCAAAGCATGACGATAATAAAACATAAAATACGAGATATTACTACTAGCTGGAACACAAACAACCAACATATTTGCATGTACTGTATTTCTATACTGAGTGTAAATCTTTTTAAAATAAATTGCACCTTCTTCTTGTTCTAATAAATATAACAATTTTGCACCTTGTATTCTATCTCACTTAAATGTGTGTTGACGTCAGAAGACTTGCCCAGTTTCTAGCTATAGCATGTTAAGTGTACAAAGTATAAGAATCGCTCAAATTAAAAGAAAAAAACCTATAAGAGTTTATAAATTATTAGCTGTAAGGTTAAATGGTAATTTATTTTTATTCGGTATGAAGTCTGCAAAATTTGACAGTTTTTTGACAGATAGACTTTAATATCTATGATATATACAGGGCGAGTCACTAGAGTCTGTCACAGTATGGTCCTCCTTTCTATGTTTATGTCTTCTTTATGGTGACATGAAATATTTTTGTATAATCTCTCAAAACATTGTAAAATCTTTGCAGACAATATTTTGGTAAAGCATATATTCTAATAAACAAAAAAGACACTATATTTTGTATTCGCATAAAAATTATTGATTAGATAAAATGCCTATATTTACATTATTTAGTATAATTTGTTAGTTCTCCTCAAATATTCAGTTAATATTTATTATTCTGATATAGCTTTAAAATAACACGGTAAATAAGAAATATTTTATTAATGTAAAAATTATACGTTTATATTTAAAAAGAGGCACTTAAAAGTTTATATATAATATTCTAAAATGTTGCGTGTAATAGAACAATCTTCATGACTTCCTTCTATCTGTTGTACTTGTACAAATTGATGTTAATCGTGAATTGGTCTTTTAGAAAAGAAATCCTTTCTCTAAGAGAATCAAAACTTTTCAATTGTCTTTCATATATAGTCGTGACGTACTTTTCTTACCTCTTTCAGCGTTTGCGTGTTAAAAAATATTGATCGCACTAAACCAGAGCACATAGTCTATAAAAAGGGCGTATTCCTTAATATATTTGATATAAATGTACATATTTTAACAATTTGTATACTTCAAATACAGATAAATATTTAAAAGATGAAAGATTAACATGTTACTGTACATAACTAAACATTAAATAAAGAACACTGTTACAAATATTCGATTTTTTTATTTTCCCCATACAAACTTTATAGTTGCACCTCGTATATACATCCACAACTTTAAGAATCGCCCTTGTAACAAGAAGAGGGTTTAGATCAAACGGTAGGTGATGCTGTATTTGACACTTGGAGGGCAGCACCGTACAACAACCCAACTACAGACCCAAACAATTCCATAAAATAAATTCCAACACCAGCCGGTGACAAACTATATTTCACTCCGTTTTGCGATCTAGATGTAGCAGAGACCTCTTCCTTTTCAGTTTTTGGTATTTCATCGTTTAGCTTCGCGGTCGTAGTTTCTGATTCTGACATTTCGGTACTTTCAAAATCGCTGTCGTTAAAGTCGAGATCTGCATCATCATTGCCGTTGTTATTATTGTTGTTATTCGGATGAAAACGACTGGCGATTTGCGAAAGGATTTGAATCTTTCTCAAGAGTTTTGCTATCTTCTTTTGAATTATTCCGGGTTGGGCTTCATTCTGATTGGTCGGTTCAACTGGGTCGTTGTCAAATTCTGGGCTTTTGTCAAATCCGCCATCTTCCTCAAGGCGGGAAGTTTTTAGTTTTCGAAAATCAGCAATGTTTCCCTGTTCTTTTTGAGAGAAACTGGCAGCCAGTGATTCCACAGCGTTTCTAAGAAAAGGTTTTGCGTGGATTTGAGTCAAAACCTACCCAAAATAATATAAATATCAAAATATTTAGGAAGAATAATAAATAAAACTTACCGTTAGAAAAAAAGCCAAACAGTAAACCTTCATTGTAAAAAGAAATATAAACGTACAGTGACAACTAATTTCGTGTGTGGATGATAGAAAACTAATTAAAATTGCAATCAGCTAGACGATTTTATATAACCTCCCACCGGCCATGTTTGAGAAACAATTGCAAAAAGGAATACAGTTTTGAGGTCAACTATTGAGATGTCCCCTCGATAATGTTCTATAATATATGCATTACAATATTCAATATGAAAATGTATGTAAATTGTTCTTTTTAATATGTGGGTCCACTTATAATCTATTGTTAGATAGTGGAATTGTACGTTTTGGTAACCTATTTTTATTAAATCTGGTTTAAGGTTATTTTTATGTTTGGCATCTTTTGTTTCTGGGTTTAGAAAAGCGTGGGTTAAATATCATTTATTAAATAATAAAAACCCCTTGATAAATTATCAAATAATAAAAGATAGAACATATATTTTATATTTACTTAAGACTTTCTTCTCTTGATATATGGGCAGCTATTGTTTAATGTTACAACATAAATTAAGAATTCAACACATTCGTTTTAAAGTATCCGACGCGATTGGAATACACAAAAAGATTATATAATAAGCAGCAATCTGAATGGTGTCACCAAAGTACGACATCCTCGGAATTGAATTAAAATAAAAACCGAACCAAAAGACAACTATAAGAATTGATTTTTTTTTTTTCATTTTTTTATAGCTGTTATGTGTTGTTATGTTTCACGAACACGTAATATGCGTTACACCTCGAGTTTTGTACATAATATTTTACCTACGACCGACAATTTCAATAAATTATATCAAAAATGACAAATAAAATGATAAAAAGGTAAGGATTATTGGACAATTAAGTAATGTATTCGCGCGACATCTATTGCAACTACGGAGAACTTTGTCTGAAGTGTCGTCAGCAAAATTCCAATACAAATTCAACATAAATGTTCACGAGCATGTAATATATGTTACAGCTCGAGTATTGCACTTACCTAGGACCAAAAATTTCAATAAATATAAATTGTATCAAAAAAGACAAATAATTAATCAAAATATTCACGCGACATCTGTCATTATGACATGTGTAGAATTTGATTTATTTTTTGACTATATAATGCATGAATGTATTGTATCCTATTAATAAATTAATACATAGTTAATATATAGTAGAAAATTACATGTTTTTTTATCAATATTTGAGAGAAAAATTTAAAAAAAACAAACGTATTCAAATATATTGTAAAGGTACTAATATAGGTGTATTGGTCGTAAAAAATTTTGGTCATCTTTCGGCCTGAATTGCTTTGTTGCAAATTTTTTGTACTAATCTTTTTACTTTTTATAATTTTGTCACTAGCTATTGATCTCATAAAAAGCTAAAACCAAACATGAAAAGACATAAAAAGAAAACAAAGTAGTTAACTTTACAAACGTTCTTTATTACAACACCATATCGAAATGTTTATAAACTATAAAATATATTTTAAACACTCTACTTTTTCTAATAGATTCCGAAGGCACTTACAAAAAAAACTAACCGCGTCAATCTCAGTCACTACCAAACTAAATACATCTCCTCTAATATGCATGGTATATGTATATTATAACTTCGAGTATTACTAATATAAAAAAGGACCAACAGGCTCCTCGTGAAAATAAGTAGAACACGTAAAATTTTCCATTTGTTAACTTACAACAAAACTTAATCATTAAACATTCTTTCAAAAAAAAGTAACTAGATATGTTAACTCAGTAAAACCTTAAACCTAACGAAATTAAACATGTTCTTCAGCAAACTACGTTCGGGATTACCGTACCACATACAAATTAACCTCAAAATTTATTATTCCGAACTGTCGTCACTGTCATTCTCAGAATCTTCTTCTTCACTGGAAGTAAGAACTTGTATCGTATGACGACTTTGGTGACTTCTGCGATGGTCGTCGCGCGTAAACGACTTCCCGCACACTTTACAAACGATACTCTTCGTTAAACAATGCTTGTACATGTGCCCCCTCCAATTCAACGTATTCAATATCGCCTTATGACAGATCGGACAATGGCTTCTCTTCAATTTCGTAAACACCCGCAAGAAATATTCGATATCCTCCTCCGTAAAATCCTTATTCTTCCTCGGCGTATGATGAATTTTAGCGTGCATGACCAACTCGTCCAGATTCCCGAACGATTCGCTACATAACTGACAGGCGTGCGGCTTTTCTTTCGTCGGCACGCCGGGTGTCCCTTTCTGGTTACCGTTGAAGTCCTGTTTGTTCTTCTTCGGGGGTTTCGGAACCTTCTTTTGTTTCCGCTTCTGGGTTTGAGCGTTTTCGAAGTCCGGATCAACACGTGTGACGTCTTCTGCTTTTAGATCGTCGTTACGAGGTCGTACTTGCTTGTGTACCACTTCGACTTTGGTGGGCTTTGTTACATGTTTGTCTTCGGTTTTGAAGTAGCTTCGTAGTGTCCGTTGCATTTTGTTTGTGGTTGTGTGTACAAACAAATCCAGGAAGATTTACATAAACATAACCTAAAATGTTGAAAATTGCTTTATTGAGGGTGTATGTTAAGCGTTGGGTGTAAAGAAAAGCTGTTGAATGCGGCGAAAGTGTACTTACAATATTTGTAACTGAAGAGAAAGGAAATAAACCAAAATAAACGTAAAATAACAGAGAAATAAACAATAACACCGCCTGAGGTTGTCGCTACTAATTTACCCTAATTTACTGTCAACTGCCAACTTTAAGGCGCGAAATCGCCGGGTTTTGCATTAAATGCCATACTACGAGGGGGGTTTCATAATTTTTCGTTTTTACTGACTCCAAATTGGTTTAGATTAGAATGATTAGATGATAAACCTTCATCAATTATTAAGAATATCATCAAATATAAATGCTTTGTTTTCGGCAACTTCTTATATCAGTTAAGACTCATTTTTAATGCTTTGAATCATATTATATCTTAATAAATGTTGTTGAATTGAAATTTTGTTTGTATTCAACAACACAAAGTATTGCACTCTATATATTAATTTTCACTGGAAAATTTTAAATCTTTAACAAGATTTACTAAAAAAAATTAAACACAAATTTAGTAAATAATTTATTGCGTAAAAATTAGAAACAAGATCCATATACAAATAAACTCTAACAATCAAGTAACTAAACATTTTCTTTTTCATTTCGGTTGCATCCAGTTCAAGTTACGAGGCTCGTAACCATCACCGGCGGCTAATTTCTTCGTTAGTAGCCCGTTAATTTTGGCTGCTTCGCGATTTGTTTTCTCCAATTCCTCAACGCGTTCTTTCGCTTTATGCAATTCCATCTTCAACTGACCGATAACCTCAATGTTAAACTGTTTCTTGTAGTCGTCAAAATCCGAACTCATTTGTTTTATTTCTACAGATTGGTGTTCGACTGTTTCCTCTTGCGCTGTAATGATCTGTCGGAGTTGATCCATCTGCAAAAAGATGAGAGTTTGAAAAATAGGTCAATTGTTTTTTAGGAAAAGTTACCTCTTTTGACATGAGATCGTATTGGTGGTTAAAATTGACCAACATCGTATTCGCTTGGACCAAGTCTTTTGCAATTTCGTCGTGCGTTTGTGACTTCTGTGCTATTATTTTGGCTGCTTCTTGGATGTCACTTCGTAATTCACTCTAAGAAAATAGTATAGTAAATAATTATTTAGAATAAGCAGTAGAAAAACCAAACAAAACTTACTTCTTTGAATTTTTTTGAATGAAAAATATAATTTGATCGAACTAAAGAGTTGTATATTGCTTTTGGATATATAAAATTATGGCAGTTTTCTTTCAATTATTGCATTATAATAGATTTCTTGTCAAAAAGTGCCCACAATGTTTTAGTTACATAAAATAATACACTTTTTATATATTAAATTAAGGAAATTCTTACAATTGTTGAACTGAGCGAGTCTATTTCTTTCACTTTGCCGATCAAGTCTTGCCTTTGATCGCTGATTATCTTCTCGTTCTGTGCTTTTCCATTATTTAGCACACATATCTCACGTCTTAATTCCTGAATAGTGTTGACGTTTAGCAAATTCTCGGTTTTGTTCTTATCCAATTCTAGAAGAGTTTGCGAGTATAAAGTCTCTCTGAACGCGTTTCCCCTTTTTAACTTGTCTATATCTTTCAAAAGATTCGCGTGTCTCCTATACAGATTCTCAACTTTACTCGAAAGCATTTTCTGTAATTTGTCTGAATTCTTCGTGAAAACTTCTTCAATAAATTTGACATCCTTAAAAACACAAATTATTAAATAGGAAAATAACTGGTTTAAAAAAACACATACTTGTAAAAATTGCTTTTCCAAATGATGATTTGTAGTAAGCGCTGTGTGTAACAACATATCCTTTTCTTGCACTTGATTTTTTAAAGTAGAAACTTGCAAATTAATACTATTATTCAATTCCTAAAATAACCAAAAAATTTATTAAATAATCGAATATAAATCAACCAAACTACAACAAATAAACAAAAAATACCTTTAGCTGTGTTATATTACAAGACATCTCATCAATAATTTCTCTCTGATTAGTTAAACTTAAATTAATAATAAGAAATATCAACGATTTTATCTTGCTACGCTCGTAAAATACCATTTTACAATTAACGTCGTGATGTTCCAGCCTCAACAACCTACAAGACACCATTTTCAACACGATACATAATCTTAAAATATTAGTCTCACATTTCTTTCGATAAAGTTTGCTTTAATAAATCTACCAACTGCGTACTTAATTCCTCGTAACAAATTTCCAAGCATTGTTCGTTTTTCATCATTTCAAACGCAGCCCAATCGATATTCGCTGTGAAATTGAACGAAAAATCGTTCAAGTCTCGCAGTTTTACCTGCTGGAATTGTATAAAAATTAGTTTTTGGTTTGGTTTCCGAGTTGTTTATAACTTACCAAGCATTTTGCTTGTTTGGAGATTTTGACCAGTATGCTTCTGACGCTGTTAGTTCCGTTCCTGTTTATTATTTCTATGCTATGCGTATTGCTGTAGATTACATTTTCCGTATCATAAGACATTTTGGTGGACCAATATTTTAATTTAAAACATCATCAGATTGAGGTTAATGAAACTTTTAAATTTTTGACGTTTGTTATTCATGCTTGTCAATAAGTTGAAAATCCCTACAAAAATGTAAATTAGTGAAGACGTTTTAATTATTTTGGGATTTGATTTGAAGGAAAATTATAAATATACGTAGAAGTATTATGGAATAATATTAAATTGTTTTGAAAGATTAATTAATATATTTTAAAAAGTAATTTGAACGTAGGGGATTTTTGTTTTGATGTGGCTTAAGAATGCTCCCGCCACATTTCTAGTCTACGTTTTCCGTTTGACAGGCCTAAATTTTAATTGAAATAATGCAAGAAAAACGTACATAATACAGTTGAACAATTAATATTAGTGTTGATAAGTGTTCGGTAGTGTGCGAGAAGCCGTTTGAAACAATTTATCGATCATGCCACGCAAATATAGCGCCGTTATTAGTAGTTTAAGAAAAGTGTGGTTATGTTTAGTGCTACCAGGCCTTGGGTCCAACGAAAAATGCCTAAAAATCATCTGGGAACGTGGTTAGCCCCTTTGAGAAGTAGGAGAACGATTCGTGAGTACTTTTTTTGCATTTTTTATTAGGGTTGTAATTAAAAATCACTGTGATATGTTTTGATATTTATTCATTTATAAGCAAGCAGGTTAAGATACAAAGAACAGCAATTTAGTACAATGTTGTTTTCCTTTACGACAAGTGGTTAGTATATTCAGTTTAACAATAATATGGTATAACTACATAACAATAGTCTCATAGCAGCTAATATAACAGCTATGGACTAGAATATAAAACGAGTAGGCTAGAATAATCAAATATCAGCGATATCGGTTTCCCAACGAATGCATCGATTAGTTTTGAGTTCTTGGACGAACTGTGGTGTTGTTGTGCCTGATAGTAACATCTTGGGCCCTCATATTCGGTGTCAAGAAGGCTTGGAGTGTCTCAGCACCCGCTGCAGGCACCCTGTCGAACGGGTATCCCATTGACCGCCTATCCGGGTATAACTTATTTCTGACACCGCAATAACTTGAAGCGTCATCGCACTCACCATCAACAGTTTGGTGCACCTATAAGAAATATCCAAAATTAATATTTTTACAAGCGATTGTATATATACCCAATAAATGGTTTATTGAATAGCAGCATACACGTAGGAAGCTATAGTACGTTTAAAGTGTTTTCTTAGTTTATGTAACGTATAAGTTATCAAAAATCGTGTAGAGTTTTGCGTAGAATACCTTATCCTGTTCGTAGTCCGAAATCATAACAAACAATTGGCAGGCGAATCCTTCATTTGTTCCTTTTGGTAGAAGAAGATGGTGAGGCCAGCCGCATCCGCAGAAGTTGAAGAGGTCCTGGTCAGTTCCCGGGGTTGGATCTAAGCTTCGGAAGCTTCTTTCGAATGGAATTGTCACCGACGATTGGGTCGAGTTCCTGGTTATGGTATTCTTGCCTTGTTTCACTGCAAAAGAAAGTAGTAGTGATATTTTTATGGAGTTTATACAACCCGTAATGAAAACAACCAACTTACGCGTAACAGTAAATCTGTCGAGCTCGATCATCAATAAGCGCTGGTTGGTGAGCAACATAGGGTTGCCCCTTTCGTCGGTCTTCGGCGCCATGAAGATCCGGCAAGTTCCCATCCGGTTGCTTCCGGTGTCGTTGGTAACGGTGATGTTGTAACTGAACTCTTCGTGCTGCAGATGTGTGAACCGAACGAAGACCGAACCGTTGTCTTGGAAGTCGATACCACGAGAGAAGTCGACATCAGACTGTTGCCAGAATGTGTTAAGAGTGTTGCTACCGCCGCTTTGACTCATGACGCTGATATCGTCAACTGAGATCGATGGATACGTCAACTTAAAAGGAGTTTTAATTATAAATTAAAACTTAAAATGGCTTTAGTCGTTAGATATGCCCACCTGTTCTCTTGTGTATCTTGGCAGAGTTGCCTTGAACCTTTGGAAGACGTCGTCAACAAAGGAGTGCCAACGGTAGAAGAGTGGATCCCTCATTGCGGTGTTAAAGTCCCCCATGACACTGAATGGTTCCTATTGCGAATGAATTCGGGAATAAGTATGTAGGCTTTCAAGATTTACAAATGCTGACGTTTCGCGAACCATGTTGCTCGCTTCTTCAAAGCTAATTGAATACTGAAGACCCATACCAAGAAAATCTCCCTTATATACCGAAATTTACATCGAGTCAAGAAGCACAGTAGAGACACCCGGCTACGCAAGATTCAACAGCCCGCTGTTGCTCAACGCTGCCACGAGTCGGTTTACACAATGAATTTCGACAACGTGAAGATGTTAGGTATATTTTAGGTAGATAAGGGGGATTTTCTTGGTAGGTCTTCAGTATTCGATTAGTTTTGAAGAAGCGAGCAATATGGTTCGCGAAACGTCAGCATTTATAAGTCTTGACACACGACAACCCGGAAACAGTTTATTTTCTAAATTTTCAAGTTACTGAGTTCAATTAGTAGTGTTTTAACATACCAAATGATGACCTTGTGGGTCATGGATGTACGCGATGATCATGTGCCCCATGCCGTGAAGGGAACCGTACAGTGTAGGATTTACAGATAAATCAGTGGGCTCCATCATGTTGCCCAAAATGTCGATGCCTTCGAATTCTGTTAGAGGTATCCTGTTGCCTTGAGTCTGGAATTGATATTGGTGTTGTTAGGTGTCAATGATTTTTTGGGGATTTTGGGTTAAAAGTGAAATCAGATGGAATGTTAACATGTTTCTTGATAATACATGTACTAAATAATCTTCAAATTTGAATCTATTGCAAAGACATCCCTGTATAATAAAGAAAAATTTAAAATGCCACGTCTGTTGTGATAGAATCATGCGAATGAGTGGTTGCCATGGGAACTATTGTGGTTGTCATGAGAACCATTGTGGTTGCCATGGGAAGTATCGTGGTTGTCATGAGAACCGTTGTGGTTGCCATGAGAACCATTGTGGTTGCTATGAAAACCATTTATATAATTAATAATTCGCAGCATCTAATTTTAACAGACTGTAAAACAATACAATAAATCATTTGATGTGAACTAATTTAAGTAAATTATTATTTTAATGACAAAGAATATATATTTTTTTATTTAAATTAGGAATGTATAAATATGTCCTAATATTATCTGAAATGCAGATCAATTAGCTTCTAAAACAAAAATTCAAGCAAATGAGCTTTCAAAATATAACCTTTTCGTTAAATAAAAAAGCTCCACAAAAGTACTATTAAAGTATTTTTAACAGTTTTAGTTTCTCTTCAAATAAACATTATAAAAATCGACAAATATATAAATACAACAAGCAAATAAGTATAATTTTCCAAATAACTTATTTTATAAACATGCTGTCTATAAAATTTTTACGATGTTTATTATTTGAAGAAAAACGAAAACGGTTAAAAATACTTTAATGGTAGAGACAATTTTGTGTAGCTTTCTGATTTAACAAAAATGTTATATTTTGAAAGCGCCTATATGAACATCATCTATATTGTTCATAGAAAACCATCAACTTACGATACACTCTGTATATGGTGTACGGTTTTTATTGGAAAGAAATAACATTGCGTTTGTGTGGATAGGTAAAAACAAAATAAAATCTCTCATAAAATTAATATTTTATGAGGTTTTTATGAATTATTATTTTATGACGCCCTCTATGAACACAAAATGAAATTAAAAATGGAAAAATTAAACAGCGTAGTAAAATGTTCATCGAGTACAAATAAATGCACCAATATTTGTGGCCTTTGCATTTGCTGTACCGACTTCAACTATATACACCAATTATATATTAATTTATTATTGAAATTAATTAAACACTAACAGCTATTAAACAATTGGTCATGAAATATTTGCATAAATATATTAACTAACTTAGTCAGTATCAACTTCTGTTTTTTTTTGACAGAATAGATATTGACAAATCTCGGTTTCACTGATAGTTTTCGATTAATTTCAATAATAATATCACCAAAGATTCAGTAGATTTTGATATGACGTTCAGGACGTATTTCTAACAACATGAGAAAATAAAATAACCAAAAAAACTTTTTACAAAAGCTAAATTGTTTAAAATTTATCCATATTTTGATCGGGAATTTTGGTCAGACAATAAAAAGCCGCATATTGAAGACCACTCGTTTTTCTGATTCAGACATGGCTTATTATTATATTATTTTCCAAAATTTTAATATAAAACTGTGAAACTTACGCCCATGACAAATCCTTGGTCGATGGCTTCAAAGAACCTGTCCCTCCAACGAATCAGATCAGCGACATCTACATTCACCTCCCTCCTGTTGATATCCGACATCTTTTGGCCTTGGACCCGCGATGGATATGCTCTGCTGGCAACCAAACTGTCCATCTTAGGGAAGTAAGCTTCCTTAAGTGGTTCTTCCCAATTCACCAACCTTTCAACACGCTTCAAGCTATTGCAGAGACGCTCAACGTTGTATCTATGATGATCAAAAAGACAAATTTGGTAGAGAACTGAATACCAGGATCCTAGAGAAGTTCAGCTCGAATATTCAGAGGAAGTACATGGTTGATACGTGTATCTCCCGCCAGTAAATTAGAAGAAGAAGCAACTAGTGTGGTTGCTGACACCAGAAGTTGTACCAAGTATCATATTTAATTCGCCACAAGAAGAGTTATATGCGTTTTGAGATGTAGGGGAAAAAATGTTGAAAAGTCAAAAAATTACCTGGCAATGATTTGCTGATGCATGTAGTAGAAGAGTTCACCACGTCTGTTCTTATTCAAGACATTGTCTGGGCCTGCGCCTGGATACACCAGATGCCAATGCCAATGGTGGAGATTCACGCCCAAATCTTCACGGAAATACGCTAGCCTATGCTCTTCTTCCAAGTTGTTCGCCGTGTAGTCCAGTGGCATCTCAATGGGCATCTAGAAAAACACATAGATATCAATAATATATTGGTTCTTAACCTTTTTGAAGTCAGGGAGCACTTTTGATCATACGAAAAATACGCGGAGCACCAAAAACATTGACATAACTTTTACTGAAAATTAAAACGATCATAAATAACAGTTACAAAATAAAATTAATTAGAAAAACTATAAATATATTAATAGTCTATATATAAATAACATAATCAATATCCATTACAACAATAAAAAGTAAATAAATATAAGTAACAAAATAAAATCCGCATAAAACTTTGTACAGATTTTCTTCTAAAAACTAAATGTCGTTCCGAGTAAAAAGGTTCATATTGACTTATTGGTTTTCTCAATTCCTTCAGCAGTTCTAGCCGTTTAAAATACGGTTTTATTGATAATTTTATCAGCTCTAACTTTTTACCGAATTGAAAAAATGAATACGCGAATAAAGTTTATTTGCGGCGAGAATCATTAGTCTGATACAGAAAAGAAAAAGATATATTTCTCTATAAATCTAGAACATAACGGGAATTCTGGAATTTATTTCTACAAACCAAGTGTTTGAGGGAAAAAGCACTCTCGATGTACCGAATTGCTTCCGAAGTTTTCTTTTTGCCCGTATTCACATAATTCCACATTTTGTGTGTGTTTACGTTTTGATTTTCTGGCCCCACGAAATTTTGTTCGTGAACTATCACCTGTTGGTTATAAGTGCCGCCACCTATTTGGTATATTGTGATAGTTCCTCCAAGCATCTGACATGTTCGCGGTAATATAAATTTAAATATAATAAAACTTTCAAAACCTTACTTTGTCAAATATTTAGCTAATTCGGCTAGATTCTTTATATTAGCAGTTACGTACCACCTACTCAAGTAGTTTTGATAAGCTCATTTTTAATACAACTTTATACTAATCTAAGGCTTAATAAATCCGCACATAACATGTGGATGATATGCAGATGAGGGCAAAAATATATATTAGCAAAACGTCACATTTATTATCTTTATTTTAAGAAACATATTTCAAAATGTTTACATATTATCAGAACTTTTTATGTGGCAAAAGCCATTAGAAATAAATGTTACTTACCCTGGAGCCTTGAGGCACGACATTCAGCTGTTCCCTGACCTTTACGAACACCTGGCTGTCAAAGAATTTATCCGGGAACGACTGGATGTTGTTGGGTATCTTCACTCCTTTGGTGTCCTCCCTATGCAATAGTGCGACCGAATACGCATATATGAAGAGGTAAGGGTTCACGCGATCTCTCGCATAAACGGCAATGGAGAAGAGTTCATCACGTGTCTTGGCATCTGAAAATATAATAAGTATATTCTTAGTTTTTGTAATATGCCAGAAATGGTTTGGTTCGCTTACTCAAAAAAATGTTGATTAATTCTGCAGACATAGCCCTATGGGTGGGGAGGAAAAGCGAGAAGTTCTCCCGCCTACCAAGTTTTAGGACCCCCGACAAATCTGGAATGGGCACTTCGGTGACAGGGATGATTTCATCAGCATCTTCCCCAAATCTGCTGGCGAGTGCTGGTGCAAGTGGCTTATAACGATCAAGCTGGAAATAGATTACATAATTAATAGTACTATTACTATTTATTATAGAGAATATTATATTTATTAATTAGAGAATTTTAGGTTTCATCCCTTCACCCCCGAGCCACCCCACTTAGAAATTTCGAATGGCACCCCCTATCTTGTGTGATATATCATTTGAAAGGGCATAAAATGCTCTACTTAACCATGATAAAAAATAATTAAATAAAAGTTCGATTAAAAGTTAACACTTACCAAATAACTATCTGGAACTTGGATGGATTGTTTTTCTCCTTTCTTGGTAAACACCGGTTCCAGGGGACGGTCAAACAACAACAGTAACTTGTCTACCTTCGCCATGTTTGCTAAAAAAAAAGAAGCACGGTTTAAATTTGTTTTTATTTAAACAAATTACGATCTGGTATATACCTTATTGTCTTAGTACTACCAGCTGACACAACTCAGTAGACAGTGAATGGTACTGTAGGATGCAACCTTTTATACCCTCTGAATTTGCTGATAAGGAAACGGTATATTTGGATATCGGATACTTGTTGTTGTTTGCTACCTTAGTGAGGATGTGGTTAAGACATTTGCAACTTATCGCTATGGGTACAGTAGATTCTAGCTGTTGTGCATGGGAAAAGACACAAAATCAAACATGTCTTTTAGATATAGTATAAAAACTAGCCCAAAATTGATCTGTTAAACAATTGAAAATTTATGTTATAGTGTTGATTTGAACTAAAACCTTACTTGAGATTTAAATTACTCTTAAAAAGTTAAAAAATAATAATATAGTTTTCAAAATTGCACAGCGAAACATCCAGGGAGGCGATTTGGATTTTGAGGAGAAGAAACTTGAAAAATATGTAAACGCGATTAATTTAATATTAAATAAATGATTAGTTTGTGTAGAACGATTGCATTGAAGCGACAATATGAGTTTGAATTGACCGGAGACTGGATAGTCGACAGAGAATGCTTAACGCCGAAAAAACTGGCAAAACAACATTAACCCAGTTGGAAATTCTAGAATATGTATGTTCAATCATTTGCGCCTTTATGCTACATGGCACAAAGACATAGACAATAACAATAACGCTGTGCTACAAAAAAAAAGATCGAAATGTAGCAAAAAATCTCGATTTTTTTTTTCAAAAAAACAGTTTTTAAAAATTTGTGAATTGTACGTCTGTTATTATCTTATTAAGCGATAGATGGTGTACTGCTTATAAAAAGTTAGATTTACAAAAAGTAATTGTTTATATTGTGACGATTGAATTGAACAGACCATACTCGCAATAATTCAATATTTCAATCCAATGTTATGTTGCTTTATATATGTATAATATCGAGCCAATTTAATGTGAAATGCAAGGTGTGTTAAAATGTCTAGGTAATGACATATGTTTTCTTTTGGTCAAAAGGAGCAGTAGAGAGTTTATACAAGATGAAATTTTGAAACATCGCTTCTTGTTGTTTTTACTCAAAAAAGCAGTGGAGTTGGACATTTGCAACGATAACATTTCAAGGGCATTACAAAGCCAATTGCGTACTTGAGTTATCTTTAAAGCTGGTGACCAACTTTTAGTGCTATTACGTCATGTTTATTTTGAAATTTTTGAAGGGTTTTGCTTACCTTTTTTACATATTGTACTACACTTATTGGGCTGTAAATTTTTGCACAATGTATGTTTTTGTTTTTGCTCTATTTAGGAACCAAAATCACCTAAAATGTTCAAATCAAACATGTCGCCTATAATAAAAACAATGTTTTTTTCATAATCTTTAAAAATAATTCGTGCAATTTCGTTGGATTTTGAGTTAAAATAATAAAAGAAACATTGTTTAACAATTTCACCCTGTATATGAACAAAATCAGTCTGTATACGATGCTACAAAATCTCTACTGTCTTTTTTTTACCAAAATAAGACAAATGTAGTTAGCTATTGATTTTATTACAGCTTTCATTTCGTATTAAATTGACCCGATATTATCAGAAATGTTTCATAGCCATAGTTGTGTGCTATTTTCTCATCACTGTCGGCACTCACAGAAGTTGTAGATAACAAAATTTATTTTGTGGATGGGGTAGTATCTTTTACATAAAGTTGTACATATAGCATCGTTAATATTTCAAAAATGTACATACATATATGCCATTCCATTAACAAACTGAAGCTGAACTTGTTTTCATGACCTAGCGCCACCTGTAACAAAAATAGTAACATATCCTTGTGTAAGTTCAGCCCGGCACATTTTCTCTTTTTCAAAAAACTACCTACTCTTGGTTGCAAAAGTATTGAGCCCTGCGTTTGAAGGCCTGTAACTCGGAAACCACTAACTAAAAAAAAATATAGTGAAGTCCGTTATGCTCCTCAATCACTTGTACATAATCTGTAGGACTTTCAAAATTTCCTTACCCTAGGTTTGGGCATTAGAGAGCGAGAGAAGTCTAATAATGTACCCGATTTTAGCAGTTTTAAAGAACAGCAGGTTTTACTGATTTTTTTCTTACTAAACCGCTGATCCAAAAAAACATGTTTACATTTGTGGTAACTTAAGATCTCGTCTACAGATTCGCTTTTATGCATTCGTAAATTTCTCTATAATAAAACCTGTAAGCAAGGTTATTAGGAAACAAAATATCGAAATAATCGTCATATTTTACTTCATACTACTATTGAAAAAGAATCACAATTGAGTTGTTAATTAATATGTGCGGTTTAAGAGAGAATTTGTACAAAAATATTTAACATAGTAAAACAAGGATTTCATTATTTTTAATGCTAAATCTCGAGATCTAGGTACATCAAGAACTACTTGTTTTTGTAACACGTGCTTCTCTGTTTTGAAAGGTGAAAGTAAATTCTAAATTTCAGGTCTGTATCATTTGTTTTTGGGCAATAGTTACTTTCAGATTCGTAACACCCTATTTGTAAAGGAGAATAGTAAATCCAGTTTTCATTTAAAACACGATATAATTTTAACGACCCCCCATATCAACTCCCTTAACTGGATTTTAAGAAAATAAAACACGGGTTCTTAATTGTACTTTAATTATAGTAATGAACACATTCGTATCTTTTAAATTTTATGTTCCTATTTTCAGTTATTTAGGCTGACCGATGTTTAAAATACACATTTTTAAGTAATATTTAATTAATTTCCGACCTTCATATGACGTCATCAACAGTTCTTTTTAAATAGCAAACCCATATTTTATTGTGATTCAGGACGACTTTTTAATTTTCTATGACTGTGGCGTAAACATTTAATTGCTTTACAAGAACAGAAAAAGGTAATTGAAAAAGTTGGATAGAATTATTTGCCGTGAAGACGAATCCGGTCAACAATTATGTATCACGTAATGTTTTTGGTAAAAGTGTGGTCAAAATGTAAAAAGGGCGCGAGATGTTAGTAATAATGTATGCAAATCTATACAAGCCGAACTAACTATCTTAGAAATCTCAAAGGAATTTGCTTGTAAACCATAAACTTTGTACTTTAACCTGAAAATCTGAAAGGTGTTTCACAAATGTTTGTGAAGCATTTACTGCAATTCTTTAGGTGAAGCGTGGGTACTTGCGTCAACCAAATAATAAAAGAAATCTGATGAGGACAGGCACATGACTTTATAATAGTATATATAAAATTAATAGTTTAGCTGCATGAGATTCTATTTGATGAAGATCGGTCGTGTCTACATTAAAATAAAACTAGTTAGCCAGGATATGACATATATTTTAATACTATGGACAGTAGGTACTCAAAACATCACCGTGTGACACTACCTACTGTCATTAGAATGAAAATACCTGTCATATCCTGGCTAACTAGTTTTATATTGATTATTGATGCAGATACGACCGATCTCGGCCAAAGAGAATTTTCTCATGCAGGTAATTTATTAATTTAACCAAAAAATGTCTAGACATAAATTATTCAGAATTTCCTCTACTTTCATATATTATTTAAATATTTTGATGAAATACTTTGTTTAAATTTATTTGTTGTCACTATTACAATACTTTGTCATACTACGTATGATAAAGTAAAAACGCAATAATCAGTCGTGATATGCAACTTTCAAGTCCGTATTCATATTCAGCGCAAATGTATTAATCAGTAAAACAGCGCTATCAAAGTCACAATTAAAAATGTCGTTGACGGCCTAAGTCAAAAACAATATTGAAGTTCGGAAAGTTAGTTTATTATAAATATGTGTATTTTTATGTATACATTGTTTAATAAAAATATATACAAATCTATACGTGTTTGGTGAATTATTTGTTAATGGTAAATACATATTAATGTTGTATTAGTTTTCTTTAAACATTTAATATAAAGGTTCTATTGAATCGTTGAATTATGAACTAGTGTAAGTATATAGAATACACCTAGCCGCCATGTTTTTTTATATATATTTTTAGATTTATTTTTGCAGAATCCCTGATTTTGGTGCTGAATTAAATCAAAAATATCATGAATGTTGATTGCGAACAAAGTTCGTTTTGCCGCCAGAGAACACTTCCTTGTCAGTCGGAGTTGCATATGTAATATTTGTACTACAGATATATTTGATATCACATGTATATGTTTTGTTAACACTATACTTGTTGTACTACTATAATACTTGTAGTATGTTTCTATATTTCTAATTACTATGAGGAGATCAAAAGAAACCAATAAATTCAGATAAATGCTTTATTTCGTGTCGCAACTAATAAAGAAAACAACAATTACAGAAAACCAAATATTTCAAGCGCAACTTAATATAATCAGCATAACATAACATAAAATCCACTTATATAATAAGTAAATTATAAACATAATAATGCAGACCAAGTCTATAACATTCCAAAATCGAGTCAGTTTGTTTGCCATTCGTATATAACAACATAGTCAATAGTCATTGCAGCTACTACTCATACCATCTAGCTACTAGCCCTTGGCCTCACGATACGATCATTGAACCTGATGATGCAGTCTTGAGCGCGCATATTCGGCGTCATGAATTCCTGCAGGGTATTCACGTTATTCCTTGGCATCCTATCAAACGGATACCCCATGGAACGTCTGTCAGGATAGCGACGATCCTTGATACCACAGTAGCTCATGGCATCATTGCAAACACCTTCAGTCGTCTGGTTAACCTGCAAGCACCGAAGAAAATAGGAATTATATAATGAGGATTTTGGGAATCCATGCAAATACTTACTCTATCGTCCTCATAGTTTGAAATCATCACGAAGATTTGGCATTGCAAACCCTGCGCTGTGCCTTTGGGAATGAGCATATGGTCTGGCCACCCACATCCGCAGAAGTTGAATTGAGCCAAGGTGTCACCACCGACAGGCCTGTTCAAGTCTAAGTTACGGAAGGTCCTTTCGAACGGAATCGTCACTGAGGACTCGGAGGAGTTCCTGGTGATGGTGTTCTGTCCTTGGCGTACTAAAAATAGGGTATGGTGTGGTGGTTAGTTTAAGAAGTCGTTAAGTGCGTATTCAGTTTGCTTACATGTGACAATAAAGCGATCCAATTCAATGAACAACAACCTCTGGTCTCTGTACAACCATGGGTTGCCTCTCTCGTCGAATTTCGGTCCGAGGAAGATCCTGCAGGTGCCCATGCGATTCGCCCCGCTGGTATTGTTGACGGTGATGTTGTAGGTGAATGGCTCGTGCTGCAAATGGGTGAATCTGGCGAAGACGGAACCTCTTGGCTGGAAGTCCATGCCTCGCGAGAAGTCGACGTCGGATTGTTGCCAGAAGGTGCTCAAGTTATTCGCCTGGCCACCAGCCGATTGGACCGTGACTCCAGAAACTTCAACCCCGGTATAATTCAACTGAGAAACACATTTTTATCGCTTGAAAAATTGAGAAGTTTGCTTGATGGGTGTGTTTACCTGGTCTGTTGTGTACCGTGGTAAAGTGGACTTGTGCTCTTGGAAGACATCATCGATGTACGCGTGCCAACGGTAGAAGATTGGATCTCTCATAGCCGTTGCGGAGTCTCCCATGACACCGAAGGATTCCTATTGGTAATGATCAAATTTAATAACAATATCTGCCCAAAATCTCGTTTTTCTGATAATACGATGAGGAGAAGAAACACGCGCCCCCACGTACGCTATTTGAAACTATTCGATTCTTTTAAAACGGCAATCGAGATTTTGGTGGTGTTTGGTATAAGTTCAGCTATGCCATTACGTTTTCAGTAATCCATATGAGCAAACATGCGAGACTTACGAGATGCCGATGGTCTGGGTCGTGCGAATACGATATGAAGACGTGCCCCATGTTGTGCATATCTCCGTAGACAGTCCTGTCTGGCGAGAGGATGCTGGATTCGATCATGTTACCCAGGATGTCAATGCCGCGGCTTTCCGACAGCTCTTCGACTGTTCCGTCGCTCTATATTGGTTAGAAGTCAATTTTTATCTTTCAAGCATTAAAAGCGAGCTTCACCAGCTTACCCTAGTGACTCTTCCTGCGTGGATAGCGTCAAAAATCCTATCTCTCCACCTGTAGAGGTCATCGACGTCTTGTTGGATCTGATCCTGCTCCCGGTTCAAGTCCTGCAACTTTTGGTTGGCGACGCGAGCTGGCCAAGAACGGCTAGCGACCAGACTGTCCAATTTCGGGAAATACGCCTCCTTGATGGGCTCCTTCCATTCGTTGAAACGTTTCACACGCGCGAGGTTATTGGAGAAACGCTCCAGATTATACCTGGGAAGATAGAGTCGTTAAAACTCATTGGACCTCAGAATAGAACATGCTTCCTACCTGGCAATGATCTGCTGGTGCATGTAATAGAAGAGCTCTCCTCTTCTGTCCTTATTGACCACTTCCATAGCTCCCTCGAAGGGATACACCAAATGCCAATGCCAATGGTGGAGGTTGATGCCCAAATCTTCACGGAAATAGGCAAGCCTGTGCTCCTCTTCTAAGTCAGTGGCTGTGTAATCACGTGGGATTTCAATTGGCATCTGAAAAAACACGAGGTTTAAGTTTGAGGATTAAGGAAATGTTAAAGAACATACTCTAGAACCGTCTGGTACAATAGAAACTTCCTCGCGGGCTTTCTGGAACACTTGACTGTCTAGGTATTTGTCCGGGAATGTTTGGATGAACGATGGCAAGTCCAAGTCTTGAGTATCCGGCCTGTGCAAGATGGCGACTGACAGGGCATAATTGAAGAGGTACGGGTTGACCCTGTCCCTGGCGTAGACGGCCATCGCTTGTAGATCGTCGACAGTTTGCATACCTTATGAAATACGCGAAGTTAGACATGAGACTCTGAAGGTTTTAACAACAACTTACCCAAGAAGATGTTGATCAGTCTGCCGGCAATACGGCGATGTTTGGGTATGAACAGAGAGAAGTTGGCATGACGTGGAAGGTCCAAGACCTCGCCTAGATTTGGCCTGGAGATCTTCTTCAGGGGAATCTTCTCGGAGGTTTCGTTCCCAAAACGACTGGCCAATTCCACGCCTATTCCCTGGTATCTATCAGGCTGTCAGAAGAGATGATCAGTTTTTGTTTGATAGAATGTGTTGGGTGTGTATCTTACCAGCATGTCTTGTTGGACATCGAATGCTTTATTCTGGGTGCCCTTCGGTACAAAAGAAGGCTCCAATGGCCTGTCGAACAACAACAGTAGATTCTTCTTGTCTGCCATGGTGTCGATGGTTGGTTGTTGTCGAAAAGTCGTCTGGACCACGAGTAGAACACTTTACCTGAACGCGTCTAGGCGAAGTGTGATTTTGGTGGATTTTCTTGAAGCTTTTATATGAAATTCGTGCTTGGCGGTTCGTAGTACTGGCCAATGAAATTGCGTTAAAGCGTCACGTGACGAATGGTTTGTTGTTGTGTAAGGAAGTAGCCGAAGATATGAAACCACAATATTGATATTGCACGGAATGAAAACACGTAGAATTCACAAACGTGAATCTTTGGAAGGCAGTTCGCTACCTGTCAATTATTTTTGTGAAATAAGTGTTTAGAATATGGCACAGTATTTATTTGTCAAAGTTTTGCGTGCAGGATACGTAAGAAAATCTTGTTTTGATTCAACCTCTTGACAAAATAAGTATTATACCGCATTCCAGAAAATATTTACGAACCGTTTTATACTTCTTTTTTTATTGAAAAGATGACTGCTCGAGACGTTACTTTTGGCATAGAATTTGGCATTTTTGTTCTAATTTCATCTGAAATCCATAGTTTGAGAAAATGATTCTTGAATTGTGTACCTTAATACACCTCAAAAATAGATAAGACGCTCTTTGGTCAATTATTTTCAACAAATATGATAACGGAGCGTTCGAAAACAATCTAGCGGTGTCCGGATCTCGATGCCACGATAAAAGTATTTTTATTTTCTTCCTATTAGATAAATAATATCAAGTATATATCTCAACAAAATCCATATAGATTTTTTCCGCATTTTTTTTTTACTTAGAAAAGAAATGTTATTCTAATTTAAAAGTTTTATTTGGATTTATTGTTTGTTTCAATTGTTTCCATACAACTTCCTTGGAGACATAGTTTGTAATGAATATAATATACCTAACAATGTTTTTGAGTTAGTAAATTAGTTAAAATTATCGTTTCTTGTATTTTTAAAATATATATTAAAATATATTTTTAGTTTTGTTGCAAATAATTATATATCTACATATTTTAACATAACCTTTATTGTCGTCTGACCAATAGACGCGAATATATTGTCCAAAAAGCAAATACAGACATCTTTAGACCGTGAATGTCTAGTGACACCGACACGCGGTCGATTGGGGCTTTTTACATGTTACAGAATATCTGTAATGCACAAGCAAAGGTTTCCAGACTGTTTTAGCAAACTTCAGAAAGCGAATTTCTCATTCAAGTGACGTCATCCCCGCATTCTTGACAACACATAATATATAATTTAAGGAAATATATTAATGAATTAATTAAACTAGTAAACAAAATGAGACGTGGCCTCATTTAAAAAAAAAAACAGTTACTTCTACCTTTTTTTACAACAGTATTATAAAAACGAACACATCGAAGGAATGAAGATAATATAATTCGCATTTCCAACACTGAAACAACAAAGTTATTTGTCTATAGCGTCCTGTACAACATGCACCCGCATACACTATTGCTGTTTGCTGTTGTCTTGGCGGAAACTACATACGGTAAGTCTAAGTGCTCTTTGTTGATATCGTCTTTCGAAACTTTGATTGATAATTTCTTAATTTTCTTGTAGGAATCGACTTTTTCTGGCGCGATTTTGATGGTACAATACCGAGGGACGCTGCCATAACTGAAGACGGTCTGTTGATCGGCCAGACTGTTCAAAACAACGGTCTGTTGCCTGGTGCGTTTTATACAAACACCAGCACGTTATTTACTACGGCCCGAGGAAGAAAAATTGTTGTTACTGACAATAGAAATATTAAGGTAAGTCTTACATGTTTTTAAATGCGATTGTGGCTCACCTAGACAGGTGGTGTTATCAGGATTTTCCATGGTGTTTCTCTTGACATATAGCAGAAATGGGACTGTGAGATTTTTGTTATTTTCAGTCAAAATAAATAATCAAAAAATAAAATATAATCGCAAAAGATTTAATTGTTATTTTTACACTTTTTATTAATTATTATTTATTAAATTAAAAGTCACAAGCACCATTATGCTACATATCACCAGCAACCTCGTAGAAAATGCTGAAAAAGTTATCCAAATCCAAGGTGGACAGATCAAAAACTATACAGACTTGGAATTGAGTTTTTAACATACCTAAATGCTATTCATTACTATCATTTTTCAGATATTATGCACATCTCAGCCATGGAGATTTCATTGGAAGTATGTGCACGTAGATTTCTTAATCGGGGAGAAATTAATACAACTCGTCATTGGTGGATTTGAAGATGACAACACTTTGTACATTGGCAGAATGTTTCACGAGAACCAGTGGAAAATCGGAAAAGTTTTATCTCCGAGCAGTGTAGCAACGAAAGGGCTATTAGTAACGAAAGGATTAAGCCTTTGGACGAACGCTGGATGCTGCTATGAAGGAAAAGATTTTCAAATATTGTCTTATCAATAAGTAACACCGTGTTAAAATTAAGCGCAAAATCAGTGTTATTTGTGTACAATGCTAAACAATATATTTATTTCGTTCCAATCGCCAATAGTTTGCTGTTGTGCGTTAGTATATTACTTACGATTTTTAACTTACCTATATTGTCAATACCAGAAGTCAATGTTTTCGTCTGTAAACTGGAACTGATATTTTTTAACTGTTTTCTGTTATGTAATACAAATGAGGAGACGTTCGATTATAATTGGGTATATTTTTTATTTAAAGATTAATAGTTTAGCTGCATGAGCCAATTCTGTTTCATCGATATCGCCCTTACTGCATTCAAACTAGCTAGCTAGGATTTGACAGCTATTTTCATTCTAATAACAGTAGGTAGTGTAAAAAGCTGATGTTTTGACAATACCTTCTGTCAATTGAATCAAAATGTCTGTCAAATCCTGGCTAACCAGTTTTAATGCAGACATGACCGATATTCATCAAATAATAATAATAATAATAACTTTCCTTGATTTATGACAATTATATCTACAGATGTCATAGGCGTCAGTAGCTCAGATGGGAGAGAATTGTGCTAGAAACACAAAGGTCCCTGGTTCAAATCCAGGTTGTGGTTGTAATTTTTGATCTATTTAAAAATTTACATCCCGCCTGTATACCACCATATTATTAACCTGTGATTGACGTATTTTAACCTATTAAAATTAGGCCAACGGATTACGTCTATGATCTCGTAGATTTTGAACGATGCTCGAATGGCCCGATTCTGAAGCCAACATGATCGCAGTACAGCCGTTATTAGTCTCTTGATCGACATTAGTCGCTTTCAACGTTAACAGCAGTTCAACAATTTCCAAGTGACCGTTGTTTGATGCCCAGTGTAACGGGGTCCATCCATTTTCATCCGACTGGCAAGGATCTCCACCGATATTAAGCATAAATTTTACCATTTTCAGGTGTCCCGATGCGGATGCTTCGATGATGGCATTGCAGTTCGTGACATCAATAGTTGTTATCTTTACAGCGTTCTGTCCATATCGATTTGATTGTAGAGGATCTGCACCGCTCGCAAGGAGAAAACCAACGACGTTCAGATGTCCACGTTTGGATGCCTTCATAATAGCAGTCGTTCCTTCACTGTCTTTATGATTGAGATCAACTCGTGTCGATAATAGTTCAAGTATACTGACGTATCCATTCTCTGCTGCAATATGTATAGCGTCTAGCCCATGGGCACCTTTGGTAAGAAGCAAATTAACAACGTCTAGATGCCCACGACCTGAAGCCAAAGCAATCGCTGTGAAACCATCGCGCGTTTTCTCATGTACATCAGCCCCTTTCTTGAGTACGAGTTCAACGATGTTTATGTGCCCGTGTTCCGCTGCAATGTGTAGAGGGGTACACCCGTATGAATCTGAGTGCAAAACATCGGGGTATTTAGTAAAGAGAAATTCGACTATATCGAAATACCCAGACGCGCAGGCCAGAGTCATAGCAGTGCACCCTTCGAGGGTTCTCTTGGTTATATCAACCTCTGCCGCGACTAGCAGTTCCACGATATCCAAGTGTCCGTGATGTGCTGCAAAATGCAGAGCCGTCCATCCGTCTTCATTTGAATCCGAAACATTGCCACCAGTCTCGATCAGATGATCTACAACATTCGGATACCCAAACGCGGAGGCCAGAGCGATGGCAGTAAATCCTTCCAGCGTTTTCTGATCTAAATCAGTTCCGTTCTTGCGTAGAAGCTCAATAACATCTAAGCGTCCGTTTTGAGCAGCAGAGTGTAGAGGTGCCCATCCATCTTCATTCGATTGCAAGGTTGTGACGTCGCCATTGTCAATCAGAAACTTAACGATGTTCACATATCCAGATGCGGAGGCTAGAGAGATTGCAGTAAATCCATCTGGGGTTTTCTGATTTATGTTAACCCTTTTCATATGTAGATCCTTAATGATATCGAAACGCCCATTTTCAGCAGCTAAATGTAAAAGGGTCCATCCATGTTCGTCCGATGGCAAAGGATCGCTGACGTTACGCGAGACCACGAGATCACGAAGCGTTCTTTGATCATCAATCTGTTTTCCAAATAGTTGTTCAGTATTGGGTCGAGGAGGATTATCATCACACCGAAGTTCTTTCGATAATAAATCGAAAGTCATTTTCCGACGCGCTCTAGGAAGGTCACTTTCGACGTAGTTCGTTGTAGTAATAAACATTCTAACCTTATTCCTGTTCAGTATCGTTTCAAGCATTGATTTCATGTTTTTTCTGTATTTTGGTGCGATTTGATCGTAGTCGTCTAGGAAAAACGTCAAACTATTGTTGTTGCGCCTAAGCTGATCAAAAACGGATGTGATGAGTTGGTCAGAGGTCGGATCTGTTTTGGAGAAGAAGTACTTAACTGTATCTGAACCGATACTGTTGCTTGCGAAGTCAGCATTGCAGCTGGTTAAACTGACGAATACAACAACTCTGTTAGGGGTGCAGTTATGCGCTAGCGACCGTAATAGCTCGGTTTTCCCGATGCCCTCCTCACCAGTAATGACGATGATATCCTCCGACATATCTTTCAGCTGACTTTCATCAAGTATTTGTCCGTGACTCTCTTGATTGTCCCGTCTGTATGCGGTTTTATTGAATTCTTTGATGCTAAGCAGTCTTGGAATGTAATTGACCACAGGCTGGGTAATAACTGTCCCTACAACGTGACAGCGATCAATTAAGTCTTCTGTCCAAAGCAGTAATTGTGAGATTGTTATTGACTTCATTAGTGACTGATCATATGCGGATGGTATGTCACATATGTCAAATAATCGGGCAGTAGGTCGCCCTTGAAGTGATAGCTTGATATTGGCTATGTCTTCCAACGCACTTTTACTTAGTAATCCATTTACGGGATTTATTAGTAACATATCCTTCTCAGTACTGCTAAAGGTCATAAACCTTTTCTCCAAATGATCATAGCGTTTCCGGACCCGCCGGAAGTTTGTTGTATAAACGGGATTAATCGGTAGCGGGAAATAATTTTTCTCCCACAAGAGGAATATTAGGTCTTGTATGGTAGTGATAGTTTCACCATACTTTTCATCTATTGCTCCTTCAATGGTGGGGGTAATACCATGACTCCAAGAAAACTCGATATGGACCTTTTGTTGAATTAGTTGCTGAAGGTAGGATCCCCAAACTGGTCTAATCATGTCCAAGTTATGGACATTTATATCTTGGTCTTTGGAAAAGATTTCCTCCAACAGTTTTATATATTTTATGTCGATGTTGGCTATTTCTGGGTAATCAACTAGTATAAAGTCGTCGAGTAACACTTCGAAACATGTCATTTGAAATTTGATCTTAGTCAGTGCGACGCACCATTCTTTGTGATTCATATTTACTCTCCTCTTTAGCTCAGAAAATTTTTTCGGGTTGAAATGTTCTCCTACAATGGTGGTCAGTTTAGAATCGAGCTGTTTAAGATCCGGTTGACCAGAAAATAAGTAGAATTTCCGTAAAAATTGTGCATCTAATTGGTCTTCCACATGGCCGAATTGAAGACAAGTCTTATTTTGCGATAAATCCATAAAATTGAGGTGGTGGTCATCCAGCTGAATGATCTTGTTTAGTTCATACTGAATGGACGTCGAGTTAGTGAATACGCAGAAGAAATACTTATCCTTGGGGACATCTTTAATTATTTCAGATAATAAACTTTCGCTAATCTCGAACTCTATCCGTCCCAAATCTTTCAGTCGTAGCTCGACAATTGTCCCAGGTCTCGATAGTCCTTTTGCCGATAAATTTATGAATATGTTTTTAGAGTTTGAAGTATATTTTAAACGAATAAAAACCGCAATTGTTTCGCCGTTAACAAATGAAATACGCGCTACAATATCAGCAAAGATTCTCACCCCGTCTGGGCACGTCACCATCCAGAAATCTTTACAAGACCTATTTCGGGAAAGAGAAGCAGCTAAGTACATAATAACATTTTCTTCATAAGTCATCCCATTGTTCACATTACCAGACATCTGTCGTATCTGAAAAGAAATACTATTATTACTGGGTTGGTGCAAATTTTGTCGCTGTGATACGCTGGATGACCAGCAGATGGTACGTTACCTAGTGCGGTAGATGGTAGATACTTTCGTCGCCATATATTATGTCCGCAGGGCAGAGTGGGGAAAATTCTACTCATGAGTAGAGTATTGACTAGAGTACACAATTTTGAGTACTAAGTAGATACTCAATACTCATTTTTTTCGGTGAGTATCTACTCAATAGTCAAATTAATTTTATTTAGAGTAGAGTAGAGCACTTAACCGAGCACTCGCCGAAAAAATGAGTGTAGAGTATCTATCAACTCGATACTCACGTTAAATTTTTAGAGTAGAGTACAGTACTCAATACTCACCGAAAAAGGAAAGAAAGAGTATTCAGTGTCTACCGAATACTCAAATTTCAAAAAGATGAGTACTGAGTATTGTACTCAGTATGAAATGAGTAGAGTAGTATTGTATTGAAGCAACGGGGTTCCAGCGTATCCGAGTAGATACGTGCGGAGTGCTTTGCCGGATTTGCATTGACATTTGTCAGCGGAGCACAGATAAGTGCAGTAACTTTAGTAACTTCTTGTTGGGTAGATTTAAGAGACACTAATTTATTATTATTAGACACTAGCACAGAATAATGATAATAATTGAGTACCTATTTATTTAATATACAGTAATTAAAAAATATTTAAGAGGCTGTTTGGTATTGATTGTGTACATTACCTTGGGAATCGGTCCAGCCGTGGTGTCCATGTTATGGTTGGTAACCTGAAAATAAATATAGTATGTCTTTAACAATACAGTTTGCTTTTAGAGGCTATACCAAATTGATACTTTACAGTTCTCGGTCCTCTCATCCTGAACGGGAGGCACAACCTTCAAAATGGATGTGCAAATAGGATCGATTCGTCACTTCGTATTCGTTACTTTCAAATATTGCAAGTAGCGAATACTTATTTAAAAAAGTATTCGTTACATCAGATTAGGTATCAATCATAACCAGCACAAGAAATGAAATATCAGTTCTAGTATTATGTACTATGTAAACTACAATTTCCGTAATCAAATAATATACATATTAAGTTGGAAATAAATAAAATAAAAAATAAATAATTTAAAAAAAATATGATTACAAAATAATGAATACAAAGTAACGAATAAAAAGTAGCGAATACAAAGTAACGAATACTCGATTAGAAAGTACCGGTATCAATTCGTTACTCAAAAGTATCGGTACTGCACACCCTAAGCAACAGGGTGACAAAACGAACGCAGCCCTGATAGTGTAAAGGCTAATTTATATAATACACTTTCAACTTTTCCTACAGTTCTTTTTAGTAATATCCAGAAAAAAGTTACTTCTTATTCAATTACAACATAGCCAACCTGCTCCAACCAAAATAACATGTGCAACAATGAGATTATGCTATCTGTTCTTTTTCGTCATGTTATTTCTACAACACTAGTACTCCAGATAAAGACACATGGGCTTTTATTATAGTCAATGTCAATCTTCTAAATCAAACTATTCAAACATTGATTTCTCTCGTAACGAGCTTGACGTCTGGATTATAGATTAGGATGCGAATTATTGTCTAGGTTTACCGTGACTATATTTTAGTTAGTAACTGGATGTGTAGGAAAAGCCGGCAATGGCACATCGTATATTAGATTTAGGTACTCACCTGAGAAGCGAGTAATCAGAGCTGTGTGAGAATGTAGAGATTGTAGACATCGAGTTCGGTAATATATAGTGATATACAAACACAATTTGATGGTTTGATCAATGAGCAATGTTATCTCGCAACTTATCTACAGATATCCCAATTTTTCCCGCAAAACTTTGAAATTTTTAAAAAGTGAAAAAGATAGTAGTAGAATGAAACCCATTGGAAAAGGAAGAGAATATAACAAAAATGAAAGGAAAAATAATTTACTGGCGATCTGAGATCGGGAAGTGGAAGAGGATGCGTTTTGAAGGGTAAAAAATATGTGAAAATGTCAAATAACCAAGTTTTTGGTTGTTTATTTTTATCTTTTACAAAAGAAAATGTTTTTTTTTCACGAAATTTGGTGAATAATTATTTTTTTATGTCCCAAACACACTGTAGTTCTTTTGATTTAAAATATTTATTTTTTCACCTAATTTTGAGCACCCTAATTTTCAATCGAAAATTCTCACGTCAAAATATCTGCATCTTTTTAAAAAAGTCGGTGGGCTTTTTATTCGTTGAAATCTCTACTTTCTGATGTATTCTTTGATGAATTGATATACACCTGTATGGAACACTCTGTATATAAGAGTGTGTAAAATATATTATTCCGTTTTTCGGCGAAACTTGACGTTTTATCAAAGAATGTCCTATAATAAGTTGTAGATCATAAAAAAAATACTACAACATTCAATGGGGTCACTTTTTACTATGATCTCCAAAATTCCGTGCATGTGTTCAATTCTTTAAAACACCAATTCGATGTCTGTACGTAGATAATCTTCAATAAATAGCGAAATAAACTGCAATTACCAACCAAATTATCTGAACATTTCCGCCTACTGGCTGATGAGTGGAAGCGAGGTCACAAAATAGAAGTATGAAAATTTCAACTCGTCATTACTGCTGCCAATCGTTTTATAGCTTACACTCATAACCGGTTTGTTTATTCGGCTGTAACAACAGTTGACGGTAGAGAGCAATTGTGCTACGTGCCTCATCATCCGATTCTTTGCCGAAATTTCCTTTGCACTATAAAGAGAATGGACATTTTCTCAGGACTCTTTCGCACACAAGAAAATCCAGACATTGACATGTAAGTGTTTACGGTTTTACTTATCAGATAAGATACAGTATTTCAAGTGTTGTTCATCGACGCACGTTGTTGTTGCAATTTTAGTACTTCAGGTGAGAGGATGACCCGAATAAATTATACTTGACGTTATTATTTCGTCAGAGGCGGCTCCAGAGAGTTTATAATGGTAGCTGCAGTGATCAAATTAAAAATGCTTTGTGAATTGAAAAAAAAAATGATAATAAACATGAATTTATAACTTTAATTTTATATTGGTTGTTTCAAGAATAGTCACGGCAAAGGAAATTGTTTGATCGAGCCAAATTATCAATTTTCCATATTGATGCCTATAAAACATTTTGACGTATTTTTCTTTTCTTCTTTAAAATAAAATTGGATAACTTTAGAATTCATATGTCATGGATGTTTATTCATGTGAAGACGTTATTTATTGTTTAAAATTGATGAAATATTCAATGCAATTTCTTGTCATGAAATGTGCCCTTTCTGACAAAACTCTTCCGCTAAAAAAAGCGATAATTGTGCGATGAAGAAATGTCAAAATTCGCTGTATTTTATTAGCTATTCACTAATTTTATATTCTGTAGTACATCACTGAATCCAGGTAAAGAAATCCGTCACAAATTTCGTTATTTTTACGTTTAAGTTTTTTCCTGTTGTTGAGGGTAAAGTAACTAAAAAGCCTTAAGCAACTTGAAAAGGTTCATGTTTGCCTCCATATCGAATTATATCTAGCACTTGCAAAATCTGTTCTTCCTATTATAGCAACATGTTGGTGTAAACGAACATTTTACGCTTGATACTCAATTTAATCAGATAGGGTGCTGTTATAGGCTGATATTTAGGTATAAAATTGGTAGTAAAGTTGGTTTACATCAGAAAAATACTGGAGGAAAACAGAGTTAAAGTTGATATCAGTTTAAATCAGCGGACAATAGCCAAGTCGGTCATAACTCATAAAATACATTTACCACGTGTTCTATTGTTTCGTTACTTCCAATAACAAGATTATGCGCTGCGAGAACACATTGGATCACGAAAGGCTTTCCATCGTTTTGATCGCAGAATTGTTACTCTAGAAAAGTTAACAATAAGTACGTATTTTTGAACCAATTTTAATGAATGATACATCATTGAAAAGCTTTTAACGTCCTTATTCAACAGTAGTTTTTCCCCATTGATAAATAGATAATTAGTACCCGAAAAATTAAAGGTAATGGTGTTCGAAATTTGGGCAAATCGTTGAGCTCATATCTCAATAGTTAGTAGTTACGTAACCCATAAATATAAATATGCCACTCGAAAGAACAAGTCTTCAAGTATTTCCCATAGTTCGCCTGTTCGAGGTTAAAATAATTAGAGGTTTAAAATAATTAACCAAGATTGGCGCTGTGCTAGTTGGAGAAACAACCACACTAAGTAGACACGGTGAATAAGAACGGCATCAAGAAGTACCTTTTTTCGTTTGCTGTTGACAGTCAATACACCAATCGATAGATAAGGATTGCAAGTACTATTGCGTGAGTTTTGTCCTGTTGATATTAGAACAATCAGTTATATATAAAAAAGAAAAACATTAACAAAGATTGGAGAGTGTGTTGGACATCGAGAAATGACATTACCAGGTGAGCCGGACAGTAAAAAGCACCATCAGTAAGTATATTTCGATAGTCCGATCTTGGTTGTACTTATGTTAGTTTTGCCCGATTATACAGCGCAGGTCGGATATTGTCGGTCGTCGTATACCTGCTAAAGTCATAAAACCAAAGGGTCACTCTGTTTCATTTCATTTTGTTTGTGTATATAGATGGCATGAATATTAGTTTCGTATTTACATAATAAATTTTCGATATTCGGAACGAGCGTAACTGCCGCTCGTAGCTAAAGATTGTTATTCGTTAATATTTTTGTTTCGATATTCAATTGCGATATTATTTCATTTATGCTAAAATACAATAACGATAGTTATAGTGGTAAAAATTTTAATTAGGCACATATTAAAATACTTCATCATCATGGCTGCGTCGGTGTATGCCTAAAGGCAAACCGATTACTACATCGGATATCCGCTGTCAATAATTTTTAAAGGAAGGTAATTCCAGATAGGAATTTCCTGTAAGTGAAAAAAAAATCTAACTGATTTTTCTCGGTTTCTACTTTGTCGCAGACCGAGATAATATAGTTTTATCTCAAAATGTTTATATTAGATGGATATTATATATTTTATTTATGCATATAAATATGTATACAACAAAAATAATATAAATATAACATGAGAATAGTACAGATACAAACAGGTAGATATATAACAGTAAAATATAATATATGTAATAACATGACATAAATAATTTTATCTACGACTCACATATCATAAGTTCATTTGCATACGTATCTATGACTATATAATCCTCAACATTATACGCGCCAATGATTATAATGACATTAGTGTTGTATAATAATGACAGATCGTTCAAATAAAGACCTCATTATTTGAACGAACTGTCATCATTGTACAATGAAGTTGAAAATTACTACTAGCTACTACTTACTCAATAAATTGATTAGGTAATTAACAATAATATTAAAACTTAAATTTAATATTTTTATTTATTTGTTATTTTATCTTATATTATTGTTATAAAACGAAGGCTAATTAAGTTCATTACTTAATTAATATTGAATTTGTAAAATAAATGTCAAACATTTGCTTTGTTCTGAGATCAGTCTAAAGTAACTAACTAGAATAAAGAAATAAAGCAACTTAATTTGGATAGTAAAAATATCACATTTTTTGAATTATATTATTATTCGCGATTCTTATATGACTTATCCCGAATAACTGGATGTTTGCCAGGATTTGACAGATATATCGATTTTATTTACAGTAGGTATTGTCAAAACATCAACGATTGACACTACCTACAGTCATTGGAAGGAAAACATCTGTCAAATCCTGGCTAACTAGTTTTATATTAATGCAGACACGACCGATCTATTTAAACATACAAGCCGTAAATTTTGGTATTTTCATGAAAGTTTGTGGTGAAAGGTTGTATTAAAAGAAAATGCTGGATAGTTTTGATAAAAAATGAACTAAGTAGGATTTCTTTTTTTCTTATATTTCAGGGGGTTTTGATTTGCAGAACAATATTAGTAAGTTATATTTGTGAAATATATAGAGAAATATGGGGATACTGATTGAAACTGATTGTCAAAATCAAGACTTTTTGTTTTGGCATTTTGAATTCGGCTTCTTCGTAAACCTGACGTGATTTCAACGTCATTTTCATGATCAGTGGGTCTAGTTTAGTCAAAAATAGTTATTTTGATCCATCTTAGAAACAACTTGACTCAATTTGTAATTTTCGAATTCCAGGAATGGCGAGATTCGACTGTTTATACATGATGACCTCCACATCGGTATGTCCTATGATTACATAGTCACTTATTTTATTTCCCTAAAACACATATTTCAGTTAAAGCTGCTGAATTCACTCCACAAACCACCTTGAACGACTACCTAAGAAAAACCACTATCCTCACTGGCAGTAAGGTCATGTGCAGGGAAGGTGGTTGCGGTTGTTGTGTTGTCACCGCCACCACAAAACACCCCGTCACCAAACAAGAAGTAACATTCGCCGTGAATTCTGTAAAAAAAACAACACCAAAAACTCCACTTTTTACTCAAACTAACAGTTTTTAGTGTCTGGTATCAATTTTCTCATGCGAGGGTTGGAAAATATCAACCGTGGAAGGCATAGGCAATAAAAATACCAACTACCATAAGATCCAGAAGACGCTGGTACAATTCAACGGCACACAATGCGGATTTTGCACATCTGGTATGGTGATGACCATGTACCAACTATCCAAGCAGTCAAGTCTTAAAATGGAAGATGTCGAGAACTCTTTCGGTGGGAATATATGCCGATGTACAGGGTATAGACCCATCTTGGCAGCCTTCAAGTCTCTGTGCTCTGATGCCGATGCTGATCTGATAGGAACTGTCCCGGACATCGAGGATTTCCCTCAATGTCCATTGAAGAAGTCTTGCGAAAACTTTGAACATTTGTGTGTTGAAGACCAGAAGGCATTCGGGCTCGAGCTCGGTGGAAGCAAATGGTACAAGGTGTTTCTGATAAGCGAAATCTTCCAGTTATTCAAGAAGTTCCCGAAAGCTTCTTATAGATTTGTCGCTGGAAATACGGCAAGGGGTGTTTACAGGGATGCGAAAGATTATGATTTGTACATTGACATCTCTGCTGTGTCTGAATTTATTTCACATCAAATCGAGGGTGATAATTTAATAATGGGGGCTAATATTTCTTTGACTGATACGATGTCAATCTTCAAGAAGTTGAGCAAGGAGAATGCGAAGTTTGCTTATCTCAATAAGCTTGCCGATCACATCGATCTAGTCGCTTCAGTACCTGTCAGAAATGTAAGTTTAATGCCCTTAAGTTATCTATTTATCGATTCTGTTATTGTAGATTGGGACCCTCGCCGGAAATCTAGCAATAAAACATGAACACCACGAATTTCCTTCTGATATTTTCTTAATTCTTGAAACAGTCGGTGCTACCATGACCATAGTTGACTCGAATGAAAAGGAAAACGTAGTAAGCGTTGTCGATTACATCTACAACACCAAGATGGAGGAAAAAGTGGTCAAGAACATAATTTTGCCTGCCTTGGACGACTCTTATGCATATACTAGCTATAAGGTAAAGCCTGGTTTATGACTTTAAGTAAAATATTAAAAAATAAAATATATTAAAAAATTTTTCCTTCGGCCGGGTTTGAACCATCGCACAGGGGTATTTGACCTGAAAACCTGGCCAAAATTATTTTTTCACCTAAAAAGGCTTTAGATGTGTTGTTTTATTTATGATTAACATTTTAACCTTCATACTGAGAATTTGAAGGCTAATATCTTAATACACAATAAAACAGTACAAAATAGGAAAAAGGAAACTGTATTAAAAATCGTTCTTCACTGCACAACACCTATTGTAAATTAATTACTGCTACAACATTTGTCGTCAATATTTTTTTGTGATTTTATTTCTATGTTTTACCGTGTCAAATTCATAAAATAATACAATTTAAATACGCAGCATATACGGATTTAAAATTGAACAATACATGTCGTTTTCGAGTTATATGAGATAACATGTTTGGGTCTGTTATCTTGTATGAAAATCCTGAAAAAGGTTTTATTTTTAAAGACCAGTGGTAGAGGAAGAAAATGAAAGTTTACACCAGTCAATATTGTGTATTGAAACGGTACATATGCTGTTTTCCGTTCAATGCATTCCTTTTAAGACGTGATAGTAGAGGCAATTAAGAACCTATTTGACCATATTTATCACTATAAAATCTATTATTTTTAGTATTATTTCAAAATTGTCTAATATTTATACTTATTGTTTCCATGAAAACTTTCGAAATTTGATCATACTTCAAGCTGAAACGGTCGTTTTTTAGTGGTTTAGACCCTAATACGCATGTTTTGAACCCGCATTCCGCATAAACACATTTATCGAAAACGTCTAACCAGTTTCTATTCACAAACTTACTATTGTCTCTCCTCAACGAGAATCCAATTTAAACCAGTGAACTGTGTATGCGAGTAGGTGCTTTCGATGTATTTTCTTGCATTGAATATGAATCCGATTGGCTTCAAGCTACCAATTTCCAAGAAATGCATATACAAGCACAAAGTTTAAGGTTTTTGTCGGATGATTTTTAAGAGTCTAGGTCATCGGGGTTGTTTGCTATACATGGTCCAAAACGGAAATATATACGTACATAACGGCATTTACAACATACAAGATGCATTGAACATAAAGTTGTCAATATCTCGATAACCGTAACCGTTTGTATATAGCTAAATATTGTTAAATATGTTCGAAATTATGTACCTCTACTATCACGGTATCAAGAAATTGCACCAAATTACATATAAGCCGGTACATCAATTTTTGGTTTTTCCTTTACAACGTATTAGAAATAAAATCACAAAAACCGCATCCGCACCTATCCGCAGCAGATTTTCCAGAAGTTGTAATGTCAAATATGTATACTATAATTTGAATCACTTTCAAAAGCTTGACAAAGCTAAACACTAAACTAAGGCACGCAAGTTCTGCATAAAACTGTTTTTCTTATAACAGCGAATGTTCTCGGCTCTGCAATAAACAAAATTGTGGGTAAATTTTAATAAAAATAATGTCGAATGAAAGTTCATACTTGGTTCTAAAGAATGTATAACAAAAAAGTCACATTTATCGTTAAATAGAAAATTGCAACCGTTTTTAAGAGCGTCAACTTATGTGCATCTATGTTCAGCCATAGAAAAATAAACTCATACAGTTGTACCTAACCTAAGATTCATACTTCCAATAACCGATTACTTCTAATATAAGCAAAATTCGCTTTCCAGATCCGTTTTATTGTTCATTCGCGTTCCCTGTCCTATATTGACTCAATTAGCCTTAATGCAAATGCCTCAAATGCCCTTCAAAAGTGCGAAAAACGTTCAAAAACTATAATCATTTTGTCCATTTCGACAGATGCTATTAGTTAATATCTCTTCTTAGCTCAGTGTATAATTAAATAACGAACACTATTCTAGATAATGCCTCGTGCACAAAATGCTCACGCATTGGTCAATGCTGGATTTTTGCTGAAACTAAACAAGGACCATACTGTGGAATCGGCCAGAATTGTGTTTGGATGTATCAACCCAACGTTCTCGCACGCTGAGAGTCTGGAGAAATATATCAAAGGAAAGAACGTCTTTGACGACAATATCCTCCAGGAATGCTTCAAAACTTTAGACCAAGGACTCGTTCCTGATTACGTTCTGCCTGATCCCAAACCGGAGTTCAGAAAAGCATTAGCGATATCCCTATTTTACAAAGTCAGTTAATTCTTGAAATTTAATTAATTAATTTCAGCGATAATAAGTAGGTACTTTTGTTTAGTTTGTTTTAAGTATAGCTCCTGAAGATAAAGTATCGTCCAGAAATAAGAGTGGTGGAAAAGTTTTGACCAGGCCAATCTCAAAGGGAACCCAGGATTTCAGTACCAATGAGTCTATGTATCCAGTTACGAAGGCAATTTCAAAACTGGAGGCGGTAGCTCAAGTCTCTGGTGAAGCTGAATACATAATGGACCAACCTGATAAGCCCGGTCAGCTGTATGGAGCTCTTGTCTTAGCAAACGCTGCTCCCCACTCTGTTATAACAAATATCGATGCAAGCAAAGCACTGGTATAGAGAAAAATATTGGCAGCAACGTTGAAACCTACAGAATTTAATCATGGTAATTTGTAATACCTCTGGCTATCTGTTTGACAATCCCTGTTGCTCGTAAGTATACAGAACGATGTAACTTTGAGGCTCACCATGACAACCTTGATTATTAGTGGAATATCTATACACGTTCTAGATAATTGTGATATGCAAGACCATGAGTTGACATTCCTTAATACAGAAAAAAAAACTCTTATTTGCAATGTACGGACAAAAATGTATATTGTCCAGTCTAGTGTGGTGCATGGGACACGTGCTGGTGGGGACGCGAGCGGCTAGCCGGTCTAGCTTCGGCTCATGTGGTGTACAGTCATGGAAAAAAGTATGTTCGTATCGCTATCGCAGGATTTGAAAATAGTATATCGGTTATATATTCGGTTATATATTCCCTCGGCCCGGCCGCTTCGCAAAAAGTTGTCCGTCACGAGGTGGTTTTTCGATGGATGTAATGTAACGGAATTTAGTCTATTTTGAGCGTGTCCGATCTTTTCCTTAATGTGATTACGTAAGTAAATGCCTTTGCCCAGCAGTGGAATGACGGGCTTAAGTAAGTAAGTAAGTAAATGCACAAATCATCTTGTTGCCAAGGATTATCACTGCATATAGAGAATATAGATATATTTCAGAATTGTAATATTAAAACATATTCACTAAATGTAAATAATTTCTCTAAATTTAATTTTAATTTATATTTAGGACTGAGCATGTATTTTGTATGAAAGGACAATAGAAATATATCTGTATTTACTTTATAGCAGTTAATGTTTCAATTATCTTTCATGAGATCTAATACATGCTTGACAACCAAAATAATATAAAATTATAGCAATAATATATGCAGGCTGTCCCACGTTTCTTCTGCAAAACATTTTTTCAGTAAGCAAATTACTTTTTCAATTCATTAAAAAGTTACAGCCGTTTGAATTATTAACAATATCTTATTTTAAACGGCTCCAACTTCTGAAGGAACATAGAAAACCAATAAAACCATATGAAACTTATTACTTTCTACTTTCTAGAAAAAAAAACATTCTAGTTTCATCTTTTGTTCATTTATAATTCGAATTATTAAATTTTACTACTATAATTAATTAACTAATTACTTAAGAATACTGAAAATTAGGTTATTATGTCAATAATGATTAATGTCAAATCTTTTTTCAAATCTCAAATCTGTAGTAGTTTTGGACATAGAGGGAACTAATTTTAACTGTAATGTCATCTAAATGTTCTTTTAGATGGTCGTATATTTTGGTTTATTTATTTTTTAATACTAATTATTTCACATTTACATTCCATCAAAATTCGTCGAAAATTTAGAGCTTGCTTCTACAAGCAATTATAAATTTTTGTAAATTAGTGATATACATAATTGTTATTATTTTCAGTTGTCAGATATTTGAAAAATAATTGTTGTAAAGTAAATACAAAATAATAATATAAAAAGATTGTAATGATACATTCATGCTATACAAAATACATCCTTTCTGGTTATTAAGTTAAACTGCAAAATATCGTTGAAGCTAAATATCTCGAAAATACCAGTAAATCACAAGTAACAAATTACCATAAATACAAATTTAAAGCAATTTAATTTTATTAATTTATTTCTATATTGTGAATAAAATGTTAATACATAAAAGTTCTGAAATAACCTTCAGTAAAAATATTCACCACAAGAAATTGATTTTTGTATTTATTAACGAAAAAAGCTATTAGATGCAATAAGTTTGTATAGTTTGTTGTGTTTTATGCAATATCTTGAAATGAAATTTTCATTTTATGTTATATAATAAATTATATTTAATAAAAACACAATTACATTGCAATGTAGGAATTACATTAATTTATTACACATTAGGCTAATAAATAGAAATATATAAATCATTATAAACCAATTCAAAGCATTCGAACAAGGTTTCTCAAATAATAAATTTCCGATATACGAGTATGCAGCGTAACCGGACAATTTTTTGCACTTAGCGGCCGACCGGCCGACTAGAGTAACAAAAAACTCGTACATGGATGTAACATCGACACACTGCTTAAATACGGATCAGAACATACTTTATTCCACGAGTGACCTGCTTTGCCGTTGATCGAGTACAGTCGCTTGCCTTGTTTAAATTTCCGCTTCGTCGCTAGATAATTTGAGCAGTTTCTTTCAATTGTGTCGTTTCTTGAAATGTTGTGTGAATATCTGTTTTTATTTTCCATTTCGAATTTGTTCTTCTGTTGTATACTTAGAGTTGAATTATTTATTTATTTTATAGTTGTACTTAGTTTGAAAATCCTGCAATGAATCGTTTGCTAGCCGAGTTTGGCAATACTTTCACGTTCGTTAAGAAAGGGGAAGTACTTTGCAATTACTGCTCACGCAATTTAATCATTCGTAATAAACAATGTCTTCGGGCTCATGTGAAAACAGAAAAACACATGAAAATTATCCAGAAGTATACTGGACGAGACTTACCCGATGAATCCACAATTAGAAAATATTACGTACAAGGGCAATATGACAAAACAATTTCTACAATAGAGTCAAAACTATCCGATCAATATATTTGGGTTTCTGCAGATGAAACTACGGATATGAAGGGTAGATGTGTGGTCAACGTCATTGTCGGATTGCTGGACCCGCAAGACTTATATAAACCTTATTTAATATCTACTCAGTTTCGTTGTACCGTCAAAGAATTTCCAGACATGAATACGCTAATAAGCACATGCAAAAAAAATTATGAAAGCCCCTTCCAGATTGTCTTTTTACAAGGAATAGTGCCCTAATCTACCTTTGCCACCACAACCAGTTATTACGAGATGGGGTACATGGTTAGAAGCGGCAATTTTTTATGCAAGAAACTTTGATATCATCAAATCCTTCGTCTTAAATTTGCCTGATGAAGCAGTTAGTATTAAAGATTGCAAAAAATACTATCATTACAAGATTTGCATGACCAATTAAAGTTTACTGGTACAAATTTTGCGCAAGCATTGCCAACCATAACGTTTCTAGAACAACAAAATGTCGAACTTGCAAGCAGTTTTCAAAGGATTGAATCCCTGTACGAAAGGTTACGAAAAAAAAGACATTTTAACATCTAAGCGAAATAATTTTACTGAAGATAATTTAGGAAAATATGCAGTAATACAATCGTTCAATGCACATCAAAGAAATGACATTTAATATAATTCACTGGTTATTTGATATGTCAAAGGACGTAAGGATTCTATCATGGTGTGTATACCTATAATTTGAAACATCCTGTATACTTCCGCTCAACTGGGTTCGTCGGCCAGAAAAGTTCTTGTAGGCTTCGACGTTGCTAGCCAACTGTTATTTATCCTACACTATGATTGTTTACCTTCTCGTTTTAGGCGTTGAAAGGCGTCGTGGCATATTTTGATAAAAAAGACATCAAAGGTAAAAACAATTTCATGCCTTTACCTTCTTTTACCCCTTCTCCCGTTGACGAAGAGATATTTTGCGGGGGAACAGTTAAATATTACAGCCAACCGATTGGAATCGTGGTGGCGAACACGCAACTACTTGCCGAAAAGGCGGCTAATTTGGTCGAAATAACGTACATTCCCGGGCAAATGAAACCGGTGTTCACGATACAAGATATTCTAAAACGAAAAATAAGCAATAAAATCGTTGAGGAAGCGAGAATTGAACCGAAGACTAAGGGAAATGATGTTGTGCATGAGATAAAAGGTACCTATAGGAATGGAATGCAATACCATTACCACATGGAAACTCAATGCTGCAGTGTCGCACCAAGCGAAGACGGTATGGATGTCTACCCGTCCACTCAAGCAATGGACCAAGTCCAAACTGCGATATCTGAAAGTCTACAAATACCTGCTAATAAGTATGTATTGTATAATGGTATTGATTCTTGCCAGATTTTCCTCTTGAAACTGAAAAGTCTTTCCAAGATAACTATTATAATGATCTCTATGGACTATTCTGATAAAAAAAAATAATAGATATTTCATAATTTGATAGCAAAAACACATTTTGGTATCTGAACTAACTTTTTATTGCTTGGCAAACTAGTTGTAGATGTAGACATGGCAACACTGTCCAGACTTTAGTACCTATATTCTGGTAATACTTTGGTGTTATTTATATTTTTTGACGTTTTTTCACGTTTTCGATTTAGAAAAACAATTTCTGGAGATTATCAGGAATGGTTCTGAACTCTCCAGGGATGAAATCCACAACCACTGTTTTTTTTGCACCGCCCCCACCCTCTCCTGCAGTACCCTAAAAATGTAGCAACATTTACCCCAAATTTACAATTTTACAAAGTGACGCGAGTTATTGTTTTCCTGGCTGAAATTACTATTATTGGAATTATTGCATTTTTTGTCATTTATATATTACCTAATGTAAAATTGTTTAAACAATTACCATTTGTTTAAACAAAAATATACGATGTTACGAACATATTTGCCCATTTTGTGCAGAAATTATTTAAATTCTTATCCTTATCCTTTTTTGCCATTTATGAACTAATTAGCAAATGTTTAAACAATTATCATTTATTTAAACAAAATTATCATGTTACGCACATATTTTGCTAATTTTGCAGAAACGACTAGGTTATTGGCATTTTGTGTCATATATTAACTAATTTGCAATTGTTTAAACAAATACCATAATGTGCAATAAACAATAATATACAATGTTAGCACGTATTTCGTGGCAAAAATTGTTGTATTTTTTTAAACAAATTTAAACACAATTGCGGACCAATTAATTACTGACAAACAATGCCAGTAATCTAATAATAATTTCTTAAAAAAAATAGAAAATTATGTCCGTAACATTGTATATTTTTGTAAACAATTGGTATTTGTTTAAACCATTGCAAATTAATTGGTAAATGACAAAAAAATGCCTACAACCTAATAATAATTTCCTTTAAAAAAATAGAAAATGTGTCCACAATCCACAACATTGTATATATTTGTTTAAACAAATGTTATTTGTTTAAACAATTGCTAATTACTTAATAAATGACAAAAAATCCAATAATTCAAATGGTAATTGTTTAAACAATTTCAAGTACTATGGAGAGGGTGGGGGGTAGTGAACAAAAGATAGTAATAATTTCTGTTAATCTCCCGCAACTTTTTATGTTTTTATTTTGCACAATTGAGTCTATGGCATTTTTTTGGTAAAGTTAATAGTTTACCTGCATGAACAATTTCTATTTGTTTGAGATCGTTCGTGTCTGCATTAATATAAAACTAGTTAGCCAGGATTTGACAGAAAGTTTCATTCTAATGACAGTAGGTAGTGTCAAACCCTGATGTTTTGACAATACCTACTGTCAATAGTACAAACATATCTGTCAAATCCTGGCTAACTAATATTGTTTTAATGCAGACACGATCGGTCTCGATCAAACAGAATTTCATATATAGTATGATAAAGTCATGTGCCTGGCCACATCAGTTTTTTTTTAAATTAATCTAAAGCATAGTTTAAACTAAAAGTACACTGCAACCTCAGATGCAAAACTTATCATAAAACCATACAAGCACAAAAATAATCAATTATTTTTATAGAATAAACGTGTCAGTTCGAAGATTAGGAGGGGGGTACGGTGGCAAAATAACACGCAATAACATGATCGCCTGCCAAGCAGCTCTGGCCTCACATAAACTGAATAAGCCTGTAAAACTATGGTTGCCATTTGAGACGAATATGTTGGTGGTTGGCAAGAGGTGCCCAATTTACGCCGATTACAAAGCAGGAGTAAACTCGAACGGTGTCATCCAATATCTGGACATAAAAGTCTACACCGATTACGGAAACGGGGGAAACGAATCGATGATCCAACAAATATTCGAACTACTTGTCAACTGCTACAATAACCAAGCGTTCGATGTGACCGGATATAGCACCAGGACAGACACCCCGGCTAACACGTGGTGCAGAGCTCCAGGGACCACAGAAGGCATGGGTGTGATAGAAAGTATCATGGACCACATTGCTTATGCCACCAGTAAGGATCCAATGGAAGTCCGCTTAAACAATTTTGATAAAGACGCTCATCCTAAACTTGAAGGCTTCTTAAATAGCTTAATCCAAACGGCAGATATCAAGAAACGAAAGGAGGATATTTCCGAATTTAATAAGGTAATAGGTTAATAGTACAGGTGGTGATTGTGTATGTAGATGTGGTAGACTGGATTGAAAAACTTTCGGACAGTTTTAAGCTGAATGCTTCCACTGGTTTCTCTGCAAACTTTCCAATTTGTTGCTTACTAATTTCATCTGATGTCTCTGTGAAGTGAATCTTACAACTACTATAGATGGCTTCTTCTTTATACCTTCCTCCATGAATGCTCCGACTCGATGTCTTTTGTCTGGAAGATTTCTTCATGTAATTTCTTCATGTGATTTCAAATTTGTTTCTGTAGAATAACAGATGGAGGAAGAAAGGCATGTCAGTCGTTCCAATGGCATACCCGTTCGGGTTATTCGGAAATTGGAACGTCCTGATTTCCATATACCAATCTGACGGCACTGTCGCTCTATCGCATGGCGGTATTGAGATGGGACAAGGCATCAACACAAAAGTACGACACCTTTCAACGTATTTACCCATAAAACCAACTGAACTTACTTTTGCAGGCCGCTCAAGTATGTGCATACTCATTGGGCATACCGCTGGAGTCGGTCAGTGTGAAGCCAGCAAACAATCTGGTGTCGCCAAACGTTATCAGCACAGGAGGAAGTCTGACAAGTGAAGCAGTTTGTTACGTACGTAAATGCTTCGTATAAAAGACCATTAATCTCCAAAATCTTGCGTCATTTACTTGTAGGCTATTATAAAAGCTGCTGAAATTTTGACGAAAAGAATGGAGGAGGTCAAGAAGAAGATGACGAATCCCACATGGTTGGAAGTGGTTAGAGAATGCAATAATCAGAACATTCCCTTATCGGCTATGTATAGTTTCAATCCAGGTGAGGTGCACCCGTACACCATATACGGGGTGTGTGCCACAGAAGTCGAAGTAGATATCCTCACAGGCAACTACCAAATCTCACGAGTTGACATATTGGAAGACACAGGTGATAGCATGAGCCCAGAAATCGATATTGGCCAGGTGGAAGGTGCTTTCGTCATGGGTCAAGGGTACTACACCACTGAAGAGATCATCTTGAGCCCTAAGGGCGAAGTATTGACCAGTAGGACCTGGAATTATAAACCACCAGGTGCAAAAGATATCCCTATCGATTTTAGAGTGAATTTTCCTAAGAATAACCCAAATCCTGTTGGCATTCTAAAATCTAAAGCGACTGCTGAACCGCCGTTTTGTATGACTTGCGTTGTTCCTTTGGCCATTAGGAAAGCTGTCGCTTCAGCAAGAGTAGATGCTGATGCCAAGGTGGATCCATGGTATGAGTTTGGTAAGGAAGCTGAGTTTAATTGGTTTCGAAATATTTTTGAGGGCATTTGTTTCAGATGGACCATCAACTGTTGAGAGCACATTCGTGAACAGTTTACATGATTTTAAGCAGTACGTTCTTTAGGTAAACTCTGCTGATTGTAAGAAAAATATGTGGTTTTATTTTGTACGGTTTAAGGTAAATGGTTATTGTGATATAAATAAATCCTATAATAAAAATTGAGTCGTTGTCATTATTGTAATAAACGCAATCAGAACTAAGACGAAGTCGAAAGCGACGAACAAAGACGAATACGGTATTGAAACGAGCAGAATTCGGTCCAAAATGTTACCGAAAACTTATACGTTACATAACCTAAGAAATCCGCAACACTTTAAACGTGCTATAGCTTCCTACGTGTATGCTGATATTCAATAAACCATTAGTTGGGCATATACACTCTCGCAGCAGTAATTATAATCCTTCGTATCTACGATGTAGGTTTGATCTTCGCATAATACCTTATTATGCCTTATTGATGTTTCCCTTTGCAGGTGTTTTATGTGGTGTACTTCTTGTGTATTATTTCCATTATAAGGACGACACCGGCTACCATTTCCCCGAAGACTAGGATAAATGCTGGGCCGATGAATGTGTCCGTTGTTAGTGCGTTGGATGTGGATGAATCCACCGTGTCCGTGTTGCTCTTTTTTATGGATCTTCCAATTAATGATCCGTACCTATGGATTGAAAGAAATACATGGGTGTAGTTTTGAATGTATTAAACAAAAATGGCTTAGGACATATCGAAAACATGACCATTGAAATTTATCTTCGCAACGAAACAACTTACCAATGTTCAATAATTCCTGCTGCCATCAGTTGTTGGAAGGTATGAGAGAACTTTCTTTTGAAGGGAGCTCCTAATACCAAAGGCCAAGCGTGAACACTCGGAAAGATTCCCTTTTTGACCAGACGAAACCTGGAGAACTGATAAGTTGTGTACAGATGCTGACAACTGTTGAATACCTGAAACGACAATAAAGTTTCTTCGTCAACAATGGCCACCTTCTTCCCCATGGTCTTCTGAATCGCATCGCAGAATTCAAGATCATCATAGAATCTATCCAGCAACTGTTGGTATCTGACGTCGATCGAGTGCATCAAGTTTTGCTGAAGTACTGTCCAGTCTTCAATATTTACCTATTTTAAAAGATTCTCCTAAGTAAGTAGGTATTATTTCAATAAAAATTGGTTTTGTATTATAATTCCTGTTACAATACAAAACCAATAAATTCCTAACAAATGTTGGTTAAGGCTATTGTACATTACGATATTTTCGTCTTTACTCTAAAACTTTTTCTAGTTACTGGAAAGAAGTTTAGAAAAAGACGCAAGTAGTGTAGTGTTAGTTACAAAACATAACGTTCTACTTACTTGAAAATAAAATCCCATCTCGTACAGATTCAACACAGTGTTAGGCTCATGCCTATTCGGTATAATCATACTAGCAGCTAGCTTACTTTTATAAGCGGTGGCCAAAATAATCGATGCTAGGAACCAGACGACGAGAATCAGTCTGACTGTGACAGCCCTTATATGCAATCTAGGAATGCTCTGGTCGACAACAGTATGGAACAGAACCTAACCGTGCAATTTTAAAAGAATATAAGTATTTTATAGAAAATAAATTGCTTCCGGGTTACGCCCTGTGTCAAAATTCGTAAATCCTGACGTTTCGCGAACCGTGTTGCTCGCGTCTTCAGAGCTAACTGAATATAGAAGACCTACCAAAAAAATCTCCCTTATTATACCTAATTTACACCTCACTGCGGACATCTGTTGAGTATAACCTATAGCCGGGTGTCTCTACTGTGCTCCTTGACTCGACATTGGATGAAATTCGTCCTATCTGTCAACATTTTGTTTTTCTAGAAACTTTATGGTTGGCAATACTTGCGCAAAATTTGTATCAAGAAATTTTAATTGTTCATGCAAATCTTGTAATGATAGTACTTTTTTGCGGTCTTTAATACTAACTGCTTCATCAGGCAAATTTAAGACGAAGGTTTTGATGATATCAAAGTTTCTCGCATAAGAAATTGCCGCTTCGAACCATGTACCCCATCTCGTAATAACTGGTTGTGGTGGCAAAGGTAGATTATGGCACTTCTCCTGGTAAAGAGACAATCCGGAAAGAGCTTTCAATAAATTGTGTTTGCAAGTGCTTATTAGCGTATTCACGTCTGGAAATTCTTCCCGAATAAATACACAAATTCTATGAATAGCGTGTGCAAAACCTGCCAGCAGCGTCAGAAACAAACAGTAATACTTTGGTAGCGTCTGTGATTCCTACTTCTTTTATGGCGTCATTTACTATTGTACATATCTCGTCAGCTTTGACGGTACAGCGAAACTGAGTAGATATTAAATAAGGTTTATATAAGTCTTGCGGGTCCAGCAATCCGACAACGTCGTTGACCACACATCTACCCTTCATATCCGTAGTTTCATCCGCAGAAACCCAAATATATTGATCGGATAGTTTTGACTCTATTGTAGAAATTGTTTTGTCGTATTGCCCTTGTACGTAATATTTTCTAATTGTGGATACATCGGGTAAGTCTCGTCCAGTATACTTCTGGATAATTTCCATGTGTTTTTCTGTTTTTACATGAGCCCGAAGACATTGTTTATTACGAATAATTAAATTGCGTGAGCAGTAATTGCAAACCACTTCCACTTTCTTAACGAACGTGAAAGTATTGCCAAACTCAGCTAGCAAACGATTCATTGCAGGATTTTCAAACTAAGTACAACTATAAAATAAAATAAATAATTCAACTCTAAGTATAAAGCAGAAGAACAAATTCGGAATGGAAATTAAAAACAGATATTCACACACAAAAAAAAACGAAGCGGAAATTTAGACAAGACTTTAGCTTTGAAGAAGCGAGCAACGTGGTTCGCGAAACGTCAGCATTAACAAATCTTGACACACGGCATAACCCGGAAGCAGTTTATTTTCTTAATGATTCTGGCCGTGAAAGCCTATGTACTTATTTACATACCCTGATGAAATCAAGAATAGGTCTTCGTTTGGATTGGTCGAGTGTGGTTGCTTTTTCGGCTAGACCCAGCAGTATGGCGACTAGGGTAAGAACTACTAGCAGGAAGATCCAAGATGCTGCTTGAAATGGACGTAAAACCACGATCCAATCGTCGAGTATCAATTTAGGACTTGTGTAGAAGGCTGTGTAACTCTCCATGTGCAACATCGTGGTGAAGTCGCAGTATTGCGTGCGTTCCAGAGTGATGGATATTCCACCAAGTGCCCAATCTCGCCGACCAACGCCTACCTGGAATTATTATTGATACCATTTCGGTGTGAATATCAGTCTATAACAGCAGCCTTTCTGATTAAATTAAGTATCAAGCATAAAATGTTCGTTTACACCAACATGTTGCTATAATAGGAAGAACAGATTATGCAAGTACTAGATATAATTCGATATGGAGACAAACATGAACCTTTTCAACTTGCTTAAATCTTTTTAGTTACTTTACCCTTAACAACAGGAAAAAACATAAACGTAAAAATAAAGAAATTTGTGGCGGATTTCTTTACCTGGATTCAGTGATGTACTACAGAATATAAAATTAGTTAATAGCTAATAAAATACAGCGAAACAGTTTCTTCCAGTTTAAGGATTTTACCATAAACTAAAAAATTGAATATTTTAGTGCGAAGCCTCTCGAGTTTGTGATGAGTTGTGACAGAGGTAATGTGGTTACTTTTGACATTTCTTCATCGCACAATTATCGCTTTTTTTAGTGGAAAAATTTTTGTCAGAAAGGGCACTCAGATAAAACAATCTATAATGTATGGTTGGGCTATTAGAACTGTATTTGATTATATATATTTAAATGATTAGGATATAAAGTGAGTAAAAGAATACGCACGTCTTCTATCATTCTGCTCCAGATTCCTTCCGGTTTCCATTCTGCCATTCTCATTACGAACTTGAAATTCAAATATTCGCTAATAATCAACAAAATATTTCCATCGATTCCTTGCGGTATGCATTCATATTTTCCAGTGTCGATGTTCAGCCTGGGGCACACAAAAAGCACAAGTTTTAATATTCAAATTGACTATCCCACTTTAAAATATTATACATGTTTTTGTTCAATTGTCGTACGATTTTTTGTCGTTTGAGCTGACCTGTACTCATCTATAGTTTTTGACTTGTAATGCCATCCACATTTTATTAGTGACAAATCCATATTTTTCTTACTGATTTTGATTTTATTATTGTTATGGTAGCATAAATATTCTACGGTTTCAAGAACACATGGAATAACTTAATGATAATGATAGTAAATGATAGTACTCTTGCTCAAATTTAAGAAGCAAGTCCTCATTTTGATTTTTAAGTCTTGTTTAAATAAAGAGGACTTCCAACCATCACACATTGGGGTATTGGCCCAAAAAGCTGGCCATAAATCAAATTTCTAAATTGTTAAATTCCAAAAAGTAAACCAGTTTCTGGGATAGGTAAAAGACCGTTGTATTAAAAGGCGGCAATATTATTTCACCTAAGCCCTGAGCCACGTGTACTTGTCAGGCAAAAGTTATATTTTACTATGGCTGAATGTAGACGCACATAAGTTGACGCTCTTAAAAACGGTTGCAATTTTGTATTTTAACGGTAAATGTGACTTTTTTGTTATACATTCTTTAGAACTAAGTATGAACTTTCATTCGACATTATTTTTATTAAAATTTATATTGATTATTGCAGGGCCGAGAACATTCGCTGTTATAAAAAAAAAACAGTTTTATACAGAACTTAAGTGTTTTAGTTTAGTGTTTAGCTTTGTTAAGCTTTTGAAAGTGGTTCAAATTATAGTATACATATTTGACATTACAACTACTGGAAAATCTGCTGCGGATAGGTGCGGATGCGGTTTTTGTGATTTTATTTCTAATACGTTGTAAAGGAAAATCCAAAAAATGATGTACCGGCTTATATGTAATTTGATGCAATTTCTTGATACGGTGATAGTAGAGGTAATTTAGAACATATTTAACCACATTAACTATATACAAATGGTTACGGTTATCGAGATATTGACAACTTTATGTTCAGTGCATCTTGTATGTTGTAAATGCCGTTATGTACGGATATTTTTCCGTTTTGGATCATGTATAGCAAACAACCCCGATGACCTAGACTCTTAAAAATCATTCGAAAAAACCTTAAACTTTGTACTTGTTTGCATTTCTTGGAAATTGGTTGCTTGAAGCCAATCGGATTCATATTCAAGGCAAGAAAATACATCGAAAGCACCTACTCGCATACACATTTCACTGGTTTAAATTGGATTCTTGTTGAGGAGAGACAATAGTAAGTTTGTGAATAGAAACTGGTTAGGCGTTTTCAATATACATATGTGTTTATGCGGATCGAGACTGCGGGTTCAAAACATGCGTAGGGTCATACCATTAGCGACTGTTTTAGCTTGAAGTATGATCAAATTTCGAAAGTTTTTATGGAAACAATAAGTATAAATATTAGACAATTTTGAAATAATACTAAAAATAATAGATTTTATAGTGATAAATATGGTAAAATAGGTTCTTAATTGCCTCTACTATCACATCTTATAAGGAATGCTTTGAACGGAAAACAGCATGAATAGCATATGTACCGTTTCAATACACAATATCGACTAGTGTAAACTTTCATTTTATTCCTCTACCACTGGTCTTTAAAAATAAAACTTTTTTGAGGATTTTCATACAACATAACAGACCTAAACATGTTATCTCATATAACTCAAAAACGACACGTATTCTTCAATTTTAAATCCGTATATGCTGCGTATTTAAACTGGACATGCCATATATTATTTTATGAATTTGACACGGTAAAACATAATAGAAATAAAATCACAATAAATCAAATTTGGATCTATTTACATTAAAACCTAATCATTTAAATGATAATATAAGTAAAACTTTAATTTAATTACACTAATACTTACACATCCGTACACCATATGAACGGAGGATTTGGAAAATAAGCGACATTAAAGACGTGTCCTTTAAAATCGGCGAAATTATTCATATTTTCCAAAAATTTCGGTACTTCTCCATCATTTGACACCATTAACGGTTTCAATTTCCCAGATGTTTTTCCGACGTAGTAATGAACATAGTAAAAATCATTCTTGTTAGAAACAAAAAGGAATATTGATCCGCACTTATTAAGTCCTTCCAGTTGCCAAAACCGGTTTTCCGGAAAAACACCGTCCGTTCGTCCTTGTACCTCAAAATAATCTTCTTGTACGAAAATAACAGCGTCGTTAAATATCAGATTAAATCGTATTGCGGAAAATTTCTCGAACGTGTACGGATTTTCCAATAGGACAATATGAAGATATTTATATCCACTCGGACGATGGAAACCATCCAATTTATACTGGTAGTTAAATAGCATAATTGTGGTTGATTCCAAATGTTGACGGAAGAATAAATTTAACTCGTACTGTGTGCTTTTATCATAATGAAAAGCGAAATTATATCCGGGAAATTGTCGAAGAATTTTTGACGGTACCATATTATAATCATCTACTGATAGTCCGTGCAGTATAAATAATTTTGAGATAAATACGATGTTCCATAAATATATAACAATCATTGCGGGAAAATATCCTGCAAATAATAAAAAGAAATTAGAAATAAATTATAAGATATAATTAATCAAACTTTAACTCTTGCAGAGACTTAAATACATGAGATAATAATCGCAGATTTAATAAATGTCATGTTTTATTCATATATTCCGCCTAATTAAAATTTACAGACTATCGCGAGCATAAAAACGGGGACCCTCTAATTTGCACTGATTAAACTGGGCTTCGTAATGCAATGTCAGTACGCTTGTCATGTCACGAATTTTGACGTAATAAATAAAAATGTCACAACTGAATGAATTTTAGAAGGCAACTTAAAACTCGACTACATGATAAAAACAGCATTCGAGAAATTGTTATTGAATTAAGTGTCGGCAAGAATACCTCGAAGAATAAAATTGATGGAACCGGAACAAAATTATAGGTTGACAAATACTGTCGGAGTTTAGACATCATAGGTTAACAAATACTGTCAAAGTAAATGTTACACAACTAAAATTGTTGAGCCCAATTTCACTTTGCTGTCCCCGTCTTTTATGCTCGCGATGGTACTCTCAAATTATATATTAGTAGTTATTCTTTAATTTGCAACATTCGCAGTCCAATAACTAAATGCTCTTTGTATTATTGAATTAAGGAATCGCATTTTGACATTAAAAGTAATCCACATGATGCTGATTATATTTATTCGATAATATCAATACTTATAAAATAAAATAAGACTAAAACAGCTGGTATTTTAACCTACCTCAATAGTTTATGTGACAGATCTGTCGGATTTGTTGCGCTATTCTAGCCCGTTAAACGAGAAGATGTGTCAGAGGCGGTGGGCATACGCACATAACCATGCTTTAAACGTAGGAGCACTACTGAAAAAAAAACTGACCAGAAAAAAATAATTGGTTTACAAATAACGAGTTGTTTATTATTACAGTAGACAGTAGGGAAATTGATGAACGGCTCTATAAATAGGGGATGTTATGGGGCCTAAAGAGACGCAAAGGCGTGGCAGTGCTGCCAACGTATAATTTGTGTACTAATTTGACAAGGAACAAGGAAACAATTTATACAGCAGACATGTGTAAAAATAAAAACATAAAACTGTGGCTAAATTGTTAAGTTTAATTAATTTAATTACATTTGATAACAGTACGAAAAGTGTAGAACAAAAACAGCAAGATAATATCCGAAAATAAGAATTTTATAATGCGAAAATGTGATAAGTACCTTTGTCGACCAGTTACCTGAAGAACATATGAAAAAAATTAGGAATATTTCTGGTCCTTACCTGATATATTACGGAGTACCTACTCAGTTTCATGCTCATGAATTTTATTATTATCTTTAATTATAGTTTCCAGTCAACATGTCTACATTTATCTATTCAACTTATCTGGTTACTTCTTTCGAAATAAACAGAGTTGAACAATGCAGTTTCATTCTTCTAATGACTTTTTTTTTTCATACTTCTAATGACCGTTTTTAAATTATTCTTTCGTTTTATGTATAAGGTTGAGAGTTTTCTTATGTTGTGCATTAATGACTCGTTTCGTAATGGTACCTTTCACGTAAATTAACAATGGTCTCGCAAAGGAAATTAAAATTTTTTGGCAAATCTTTATTATCGTTGAATAACAAGATAATGTTTATTTTCAAATAAAATCAAATACAAATTGATTCTACTTAATCTTTTGATGTGTCAAATACTCAAATAGATGTACTATGTAGGTTCTAATTGTTATATCAAGCGGAATATCGTAAATTTGTGTTTAATTTAATATGTTTATCTACGACTCACATATATTTTGATGCTTGATAACTTTTGTATTATACTTTATAGATTCTTATGATTTGTTCGAAACATTGTAAAATTCTATTAATACTATGGAAAAAACACAGATTTAGTCTACTGGGAGAACCAAATTAATGTTTTGTTGTGTAATTTTGAGCCTAAAGCAACGATACCATTTTAAACTTTTGAATTGGCGGCGCGGTATTAACAACCAATCAAACTCTGTTATTGTTACTCAGTGTCGCCAACGTGAATTTTAAATTCACAATAAGCAGTGCTTACGTACCCACTTCGCGTGTTGAACAGAATAATGCGTAAAATTGGGCCTATTATTAATTATTATTGTAAATAATTATAGTCGTTTAACAGGTAAACTGCTACAATCGCCATAAATAACTCCGCTAAAGTATTTTTGTCCAGTTGCCTCTCGACGGTTGGCACCGCTGCAAAATAATTGCGCGTCGCATCCGTCTATGTCGCCATCTTGTTTGTGAACGTCTTCGCTGTTGTTTGCTTATTCTCGGTGCTCATTTTATTACATACTACCATTCTAAAAAAAAATGTCTCACAGTCGCAGCGATTGCCGGATATACGTTGGCAATTTACCGCCAGACATACGCACAAAAGACATCCAGGACCTGTTCTACAAGTTCGGGAAGGTAACTTTTGTAGACTTGAAAAATAGAAGGGGCCCTCCTTTTGCGTTTGTCGAATTCGAGGATTCTAGGTGAGTGCATCGAGTTTTCTAACCCGGACTTTAATAATACAATAACAAGAGAATCTTTACGAATAAGTAAAAGTGCTGGTTGTGTTTTTTATAAGGAATAGCGAGCAAAATTGATAAACTACGACATATATTGTGTGCTTTTCTTGTTATTAATGGTATACTAATTATAAAATGTATCGTCAGGGATGCCGATGATGCGGTACACGCCAGAGACGGGTACGATTACGATGGATACCGTCTACGAGTGGAATTCCCCAGAGGTGGGGGCCCAGGTGGTTTCAGGGGGGGCAGAGGTGGTGGAGGAGACAGGGGGCGCAGTTCGAGAGGCCCCCCGGCACGCAGGTCACAATTCAGAGTTCTCGTTACAGGTAAGTCCTCGATAACCTTTATTTATTTGTTATTGACGCCGATTTTCAATTATCGACGTTTATTCGTGCTTTTTCTTGTACAGGTTTACCTCCATCCGGGTCGTGGCAGGACTTAAAAGATCATATGCGGGAAGCTGGCGATGTGTGTTTCGCGGACGCATTCAAAGATGGCTCTGGTGTAGTGGAATTTTTACGATACGAGGATATGAAATACGCTATTAAGAAATTGGACGATTCTAGGTTTAGATCGCATGAGGTATGTTGTTTTTTTGGGTCATTTTTTTGGCTTATTTCGAGGAATTACATCCATGGTGTGAAATATAACATAAAATAATATAAAACGCAAAGATTTTGTGGAAATAACCTCAGTACGTTCGTTGAACTGATGCTAACCGCACAATGTTATAGCTGTCTGATGTAACGTGTGTTGTTCGTGATTAGTTGGTAAAAAAAAATAGCAGAAATAATTGGTGACATTCCCGGAGTGTATCGTGATCGAAAGGAAGCGTCAGATTTTTACATAGAACTAATATGACAAGCATTGAATCGTTTGGAACTAGAGTCGCCTCTGCCTGATCGTATCCACAGTCCACACCTGCAAAAAAGTAATGTCGGTTGAAGATTATTACAACGTTGAAGTGGATGACGTTTAATTATCATCTTTTGAAATTTGTTGCTGTGTTTTCCGGTATTTCAATAGTTGTGTGTGAAGAAAATAGATCTGGGCGACACTGCTCAATACATTCTGACCGATGAAATGACGCAGCACGAGAATTGTCCACCTGGTCATTTCATTTTCACTTTCAAGCGGCAAAGTAATTGTGGATATTGCAGCAAGTATAGCCATATGTGTTGTCGGTGAAAAACTGCGAAAAACTGGAGATAATATTTACTAAAAAATGTTATTTGGAAAATTTGTTTAGAAGTATGAATTTTATTCAAGTTTGAGATCACATATCTGTTGCGTATTTCTTAGTTATTGATGATAGACTGAAGTTATGGCTATTTGAGAAATAATGTTACTTATTTTTGTGACATCACCATAATATTCTGAGCATAAAAACATTGAAAAATCAATTTAATTACGATTTTTTATTATTTATATATGATATTTTTTATTATTAATTTTTTTTACTCCTAATTTTATTCGTACGTTTTTAAATAGAATTTAAGAGAAGAAGAAACTAATCAATGACACCAATTCGTTCATTCTGAGACACGTATATTCAATTAATTCAATTTAAAAAAAATCTGATGTGGCCAGGCACATGACTTTATCATACCATATATTAATAGTTTAGCTGCAGGAGATTCTATTTGATCGAGATCGGCCACGTCTGCATTAAAATAAAACTACTAGAACTAGACAGATATTTTGATTATATTTACAGTATGTAATGTCAAAACATCAGCATTTGACACTACCTACTATCATTAGAATCACAATATCTGACAAATCCTCGCTAACTAGTTTTAATACTAGTGTTTTAATGCAGTACGACCGATCCCGATGAAATAGAATTTGCTCATGCGGCTAAAATATTTACTTTACCAAAAAATTTCATAGTCATGAATTATTCAGAATTTCCTCTACATTAATTTATTATTTAACTATTTCGACGAAATTCCAGAAATACCGGCTTATTTGCAAAATATTTCCAAAATGCTAAGACTAAACCTTCTTGTCATACTACATATGATAAAGTAAAAAGGTTATTGGTTCTGATAATTAATATATTATATTGGCTTCTAGCATACTATATTTTCGGGTTTTACCCCGTCTTCAGTGCTAACTACAAAAGTTCATAAAGAATTATGCTCAATATTCCAAATAAGTTTTAATGTTACCATACCGTCTTACAATCTTTCTTGTATTTATTCGCGAAAACATAAGAACATGGCTATCCGCAATCGAAATACACATTGACACCAAGATGTTTTAATATTGTTGCACTGTACGTGCGCGCGTTCTCGCATTCTCCATGCATTTGCGTGTTGAATTGACGTTTCGCAACCGCTGACGTTCTGAATACTGTCAAAGGATTCAAAATATCCTGGCTACCTGCTATTAATACAGACACGATTTCGATCAAATAGAATTTGCTCCTGCAGCTAAACTATTAATTTTACCAAAAAATGTTATAAACATAAATTATGCAAAATTTCCTCTACTTTAATTAATTATTTATCTATTTTGACAAAATTGCAGAAATGGTGGCTCAATTGCCAAATCGTTGAAAAATGCTAACAGTAAATAGCCAGTCCCTTTGGACCCTTTTGAACCAAAAGCTTTTCAGCTCTAAGTTTAGGTATGAAACTTCTAAATATGAACTTTCGTCCCGATACCTTCAGTAGTTTCTCCGGAATCGTCTCCACAAAAAACGGGTACACACACACACACACACACAGACATTTTTTTGTACCTTGGTCAAAAATGTTCAGGGGACCCAAAAAGACCTATTTTCGCTAAAATCTCAATTTTTTTTTTCGGTATGATTACAATACTTTATAATACTGCGTATGATAAAGTAAAAATCGTCACAACTATATCAAAACAAAGTATTAATTTTTTGTTAATATTTTCTTTAAGGGCGAGGTCTCGTATATCCGTGTGAAGGAAGATCGAGGTGGCAGCGACAGACGATCGGGCGGCCGTTCCCGTAGCCGTTCGTACTCTCCCCGCAGACGCGGCTCCCCGACGTACAGTCCCGTCAAGCGCAGCTACTCGCGGAGCCGTTCCCGCTCGTAAACACACCTTCTACTAATTCCACGGACGACCGCCCCCCCGAGAATGTACGTATCTATTTCCACGTTCCGCCGAAAAACACTGTGCATTTCTCCCGCTCGAATATCTCTTGTCTTTGTGTTTCTCGATTTGACCGTTTGACGACGAAAATTTGTTTTTTCCGGAGCACGGCCGCCGCACAATATTGAAGCGCTTTTTATTACGATGTTTCAGGTTTTGCGACGCAATTAATTATGTTTACGTTAAACACGGTACCCGGCAGCGGTTGGCTGTATTCACGTTTATTCACACCCCATTATAAGGAACTTATGTGTAACATAGTTTAGTTATCGATGTAAATTTTTGTTTTTTTTTTTGTGACACGCCGAGGTTTACCCGCAAATGTACGGAACAAATGACGAATGTATGCTTGCCGGTTGACCTCGGCGATTTTTTTTATCGTTAATTGAATTTCTATTATTTAGTGTAAGTTTTGATGGCACTAACAACTAATTGTATTTTTTCTGTTACCGAGCCTTGCCGATAGAGTAAAGGGCGATTGGTCAAAAAATAAAGGGAATCACAAAAAACTTATAAACGTTTCTTTGGATGCAAAAGGATAGGATGAGGATTTTGTGTGATTGGAGGATCTTTTTGGGAGGACAGGTTGAGATTTTGAGATAAGCGCGCGCAGAGAGTTGCAAAATTTTGGAGAGACGCCCGGACGTTGTTGGCGGTACGCCGGAGGACCTCTGTCTGTCCGTCCGTGGACCCTGGATCCTGAGGATCTCATGGCACTCTTTGGTATTTAAAACGATGCTTTTGTTTTGGTTTTGAATGTTCACACTGCCCCGCCCCGTATTTTTAACCTCACCCCCCCCCAAAAAAAAAAACAACCCCGCCTTCCCGTTTTTCTGTTCTGCAATTTTTTAATGATTTACCATCTATACAATCTATACCACACCGATATGTTATGACTGTCTGCTATTCAAAACGACAGAAACTTTTGCATTAACATCAAATTCAACGCTTTTTCCCCCCCGCTCACTTTATTACCTAAAACAGTTTTGTTTGTGTGTAGAATTGTCTAATTTTGCGTTTATCGAGGAATCTTAAAAGAATGGGAAGCTTGTCAGGGTCAACTATCAAAAATGACGTGTTTTATTGATAACGACTTCTTACATTTCTTATAAATCGTCGTCTGCATAAGTTTACGTGGGTGAGTTCAAGGTTTATAACATCAAACTGTCAATAGAATCATTATGCTAGGGATTATTTCTCTTTTGATTTTATAATGTAACGTAATGTCTGCGCCAAACATGCACAATCAGCAAGATTTTTTTTCCTTTACTTATTTAGTTCCATACATTACTATACAGGCTGACTGATTAGCATCCCGGCGGTCGATAGCAACTAACACGATCGAGAAAGAAAAAAATGTTCAAGACCAAAGTTGTTTGGCTCACTAGTTCCTATAACGCAAAATTGTTTTCATTTATACAGGTGGTCGCATTTAGGCGTAACGTAAAGTATGTACATTTTTTTAAATGGAACGCCCTGTATTTTTTTTATTGTTTGAATACTAATAGACTTGGCTATCAAACGGTATACGTTGCTAACTCTCAGCGTTCATAGTACCTGAGATATTCAATTATTTGTCCAAAATATGCCCGTTGCACAATCTTCTTTAAAACTATGTAAAAATGAAATTTTTGCAGATTTTGCTTTTGAAATATGTCAGATAATAGTCGAAGCTAGATGATAGTATCCAAAGATATTATTATTTGACTATTGTCCGACATAGGTTAATGGCAAAATCCGCAAAAAAGTCATTTTTACATAGTTTTAAAGAAGATCCTGCAACAGGTATATTTTGGGGAAATAATTCAATATCTACGGAAATATTAACGCTGACAGTTGGCAACGTATACAGTGGGATAAATAAATTTATTAGTATTGATATAATAATAAAATATACAGGGCGTCCCATTTAAAAAAATGTACATATTTTCCGTCGCGCCTAAATGCAACACCCTGTAGAAATAAAAATAATTTTATGTTATAGAAACTGGTGTGTCGAACAACTTTTGTGTTAATCATTTTTTTCTTTCTGTAACGATTTAGTAGCTATCGACCGCCGGGATACTAATAACTCACCCTGTATAATAACGAGCGTCTTTTCGGAATTTAAATTATTGAAGATTGTTAATGCAAAAGTTTTTAAAGCAAAAACCTGCTTTGACGAGACGAGGTAGCCAAATTAATGTGGTTTTCTTCAATACCAGGGTCAAAAAATCAGACGAAAGTCCACTTTGAAGGGGCCTAGGGACCGAATAATATTCCGAACGTGAGGAAAATAACTGTTTAAAAAAAAAAGAGAGTGAGAGATCGGAAAGGAATATTATCGCTGTTGCCTAGGATATTTTCAAGTGGAAGGAGTCTCAGGAAGGACAAAAACAAAAATTAGGATAGATCTCTGTTATCGTAAAAGCTAAATTTATAAATAAGAGGAGGGAAGGAACTGTTGTGGACTTAAGGATCACAGGATAATTTCTGCCGACCTAAGGATCTTCCAAGGACTCTGCGAGGACGTAAAAATTCCTTCGGGCGTCGGAGGGCGAAGGAATTTTTACCGCCTTCGGGTCTGCGTTGGAGCTCTTGTTAGTTCATCAATTTTTGCACCAAAGGATCGGACGTTTTTTTCTCTAGAGGATTAGTAGGATTTTTAGAACGGACCCTCTCGTAGGATCGCCAAAGGTATTTGAGTTTCATTTTTGATCTTTCACTTATTTTGCTTGACGTTTTTGATTTACTAATCTATTCATTTTAGTTTACTTGTGTGCATGATAGTATTTACCCTCTATTATTTTACTATTAAGTAAGGACATTTCTAAATAAAGATCTTAAAACCGGAAAATATTTGTTTTATTTGTCTGTACACTATGTACAAAACTATAGAAAAATTATAAAAAGGACTAAGTATCGTACAAACGTACAATGTCGAGTGCCCGCGCTGGAATGTTTGTTACCGCACATCTTGGATCATCTCTCAAATGTTTTACGATGCAGGGAAAGCAGTAAACATACCTGAAAGAAAAATGCGGTAAGTCTCTTGAGTTTGAAAGCATTTCTTCTGGCTGCTTTATACGTACCCTGATACAGGTAAGACGGTAGGAATCCGCCACGGTTGAAGGCATATTGGACATTTTCCACTGTAAGTCTTGCCTTTTGGATCCGGCTGGCAATAAAAAATACTATATTTAGACAAAAAAAGGTAGGTACAAACTAAAAATGTGAAAAGAAAAAATAAATCGTAACAATACTATTAGGATCATAATAAAACTAAATGACCAAAATTATCAAAAAGCAACACAAAAAACGTTGATGTCACTCCTGCCGAAAACTACATAGCGCGACTCGCTCACATGCGACGGCGACGCTTCGCCTTCGGTGACGCGCCGCATCACCGGACGCCGCGCTATTCCGTACTTTCGGCACTTGTGACATAAATAACTATTATTCTAATGACGTAGTGTAGGTAGTGTCAAGTGCTGATGCTTTGACAATACCTACGATTTATCTCAATAAAATAGATTCTCATGCAGCTAAACTATTAATTTTATATATTGTATGATAAAGTCATGTGCCTGGCCACATCAGATTTTTTACGTTTGGGATGAAAGCATCTTTTCAACAAATAACTTTGTTTCTTCACAGCATAGTTGGTACTGGAGTGAAGTAATTTTCACACTCACAATCAATATTTCAAAAAATAAACGTGTGGTGTGCTATGACATATCACGGGATAATTGGGCCATATATCTTGAACATTTTCACTTCAATTTTTACATAAAAAAAATCTGACGTGGCCATACACATGACTTAGTAGATAGTTCTGCTGCATGAAATTTGATCGAGATATCTGTCAAATCCTGGCTAACTAGCTTTATATTAATACTAACACGACCCATCTCGATCAAATAGAATTTGCTCATGCAGCTAAACTATTAATTTTACCATAAAATGTCATAGTCGTAAATTATTCAGAATTTCCTCTACTTTAATTTATTATTTAACTATTTCGACGAAATTCCAGAAAATCGGCAAAATCTTGAAGAATGCTAAGAGTAAACCTCCAGTTCCTTAGAACCCTTTTCAACAAAATACTTTACGTACCACGTATGAGAAAGTAAGAAAATTGAATTATTAATTACCTTTCATAGACAAGAGTATAAATTTTGTGTGATTTGCAAGTTTGAAGATATCTGTTGCATTATTTATGCCAAGTAATGTTTGAAAAATCTGTAATAAAAATATTTTTCTATTATTCTCATCACAAATTCTCTTCTAATCAATTTATGTTCAAATTGAAAGTAAAACGAAACTGTTCATCTGTGATATTATTACCTAAGCTTGGAGAGAGAGTATTTGTTAATAAAAAAGAAGAAAGAGCAAAATAAAATCATTCTAGAGAAATAAGAAAGGAATCAAAAATGAACAGACCAAAAAGCTGTGCGAAGAAAAACGCTAAAAATTCCAGAAAGTAGATTAAATATTGTTACAGTGTTTGTAGTTCTCGAGTTTTATTCTTCAAGAAATTCACCCGAACACAACGCAAGATGGGGATAAATTTTTACTTAAAACTGATCTACCAACTTTACATATTGGAATCATAACAAAAAAATAAAGGTCGAGTTGAGGGTTACTTACGTCAGGTGGCGGAACTTGCGGTAACGCAGTTACGTTATAATTCGATTTCTCCGCGTACCAAGTCTGCAAGAATTGTATGAAAAATGCTCCAACTTCCAAAGACGTTCGGATACCATTTTGTAGCAAACCAACACCAAATTCCTTCAACCTAAACAGCAAAAAAAAATATTTACGATTACATCGAAAATAAAATCGATTACTTATTACGTTAATTTTCCCTTGAAGAGCGCCGCCCAAAAGGAGGTTATATCCTCAGGTTCGGCGGCGTAAGTCAACATCAGACCCATCAGTTGCAAACTCGGCCTTTGATAGACAGTCGTGTCCGACATGTATCGTAAATAATTAGCGAGAACCCATACGCTCCAAGAAACTTCTAACGTCGACTGGGAATACATTAAAAACTTCTTTATGTTGGACTGAAAGTCTTTCGTCAACTGGCCTTCCGCTTGTTGGATTCTGTACAAGTTTAGTTGTTCTTCGGCTTTTCTCTTCAGATATGGTATTAAGACTAGAAACGCCCAACATATTTTTCTTTGCTTATCGGATATTGTGGTGCCGTCTATCGATGTCCTTTGTAAGCCGTAGAAGTATTCAGAAAATGATGCATCTGAAGAGAAATTTTATTTATAGTAATGGTGTCTTAAATTTACTAGGCAAGAAATTATAATACCAGCCCTAAATTAAGTAAGATTGATTAACTACAAGGTGAAACAGCATAAATATTTAAATAAATCAACATTCATTAGTTTACTTTGACGACAGCACAAAACTTACCGTATTTTTTTAAATAGTAATATTGCAAGAACCCGTTTAAAACTAAGAACGTTTCCTCGTAATGCGTATATAACCAACCACAGTATTGCGGACTGCTCTCGGAAATAAACTAAAATAGAATTATGTACGAAATTTCATTATTAATATTTTGGCCACCCAATATTTTTAGCGGAGAAAATTCATACCTCAGCGATACGTTGCAACGCCGGATGTAAGGTCACATTCAACGAATTCTGCGCTATCACTTCGAATATGGATGGCTTTGCCTCGGAAGTAAAAGCAAAGTTTGCTGCTTTCTCTGCCATTTATAACTATAATACGACTACTTCAAACAAAATATAACAATAAACATTATTAAATTAAATTAATATTGTTGTTTGAGAGGTCAGGCAACGCGTGGAAAAGTGTCGTATCACGGATCAAAATCATTATCATATCAAAACAAAATTATCTCTCACTTCACTCCAAAAACTATAAAAATAAATAACAACTATGAAGCGAGGTTATGTTCACAATTCACATCGGGACAAAATAATAAATAAAATATCCCTAGGTTGTTATTTATCGTGAACCGGAGAATTTATAGTAATGATTATTTAATTATTTCTGATATTTTTACAAATATCGCAACGTTATGCAATTCTAAGTTTGATTTTGTGCGAGTGCGAGTAGCTGACCAAAAAGTATTTGTGTTTTTCAACTGGGAAGTGTTTAAAACCAGTGCATTAAGTACAAAAATACCTTATTAGGTACACTTGAGTTATAAAACAAGTAAAATCATTAGAAAAATAGAATAATTATTTAAATTATAAAGAAATCGAACTATTTAAACTCTAACCTTAAAATGAGCACGCTCTTTATGCGGGTATGCAACTTGCGATGCACCGCAACATTATTTTCGAAATTTGAACCAACAAAACGTATTATTAACGTAAGATTTTTGCACGTAAAGCTTCCTGAGAATGGAACGAAAGGATTTATGCCGAAAACAAAGATTTTCCAAACGCCCAAGAATGATTTGTCAAAGATGATGGCCGCTGTGACTTCGGAGAAGGGAATCCAGGATAAAATCTCCTCGTTACAAATTAAGAAGAGACCGGCTAGGAAGAAGAGAATACTGGAAGACGAAGGCAAACCTCCCGGTCAGTACGAAGTTGTCGCTTTTGCTACAGCGGAGGAATACGATCTGGAATCTTTGATGGCGGGTTTGAAGAAAGAGGAACTGTACGAACCGAAGAAAATCGATAGTAATTCGGATGTCGTGTATGCTGTCGCTAAATATAAAGTCGGTGAGGAGCCTCGCGAGCTGTTTTTCTTCCGGGAAGGGACCGTCGTTATGTGGAATGTTACCGAGTTGGAAAGCAGTAATGTTCTCAATTTTTTGAGACATTTCGAGGCTGACGGATATTCTGAAAGTCTTGTGCAGAGCGAGGCTGAATTCATGACCTACCGGCACCAAAATGAAGGGTAAGAAATATTTACTTTGTCTCTACTGCCGTGTTGAACATAGAAGGCGTTTCTATGTTTCATAAAATTGTGAAATGTTGAGTTTTAACAATGTGTAGTACTCTATTTTGATCTTGCCATTTTTCAGGAGGTCAGTTTTACTATTATTGTATATTTTAAAAACCAAAACGTGTATGAAATCTTTTTATTTTCTGTGTTTCTGACAATTTCACAACACAATACTTTTCTTGCAATGTGTGAATTGCAAAATATTCATCATTAACGCTACAAAAAAAGCTTAATTTTTCTTCAAAATCAACTTACGATTTTCAGGAAAGCAGCACTGACAACGGCAGGCGAAATCGTGGTATCGACAGACGACAACGTACTAGAAAAATACACGTTCTCCAACGCGATGGCGCTGTCCGTCAAACTAGGTTGCTGGGAATCGTGGCTAGACCAGTACATCGATACGGTAGAATTCGTAACGGACGACCTGAAGTACGGCAGGCAAATCAAGATGAGTCGGAGCGACGTCTTGCGAAGACACGGGGAATTATTCGCGCTGCGTCACGTCATCAATCTGAGTTCGGATTTACTCGATACTCCGGACTTTTACTGGGACCGCGATCAATTGGAGGTCTTGTATTCGCAGATTTGCTCGTATTTTAGCATAGCTAAGAGGACGAGGGTTATGAACGAGAAAATTAATCATTGCGTCGAGTTGATCGAGTTGCTTTCGTCGCATCTTAGCGATAAACACCACGTTCGGTTGGAGTGGATGATCATCATTCTTATTATGGTTGAAGTCGGATTCGAATCGTTACATTATGCCGAGAGGTTTATGCATTGAATTGTTTGATTTTGTGTGATTTTTGTGTGAAATAAGCATACGAATAAAATAGAGGTTTTGTATATGCGTTGTTTTTTTTAAAATATATAATTTAAAAATAGAATTGAATGAATACTCAATTGGTATCGAGATATCTGTCAAATCCTGGCTAACTAGTTTTATTTTAATGCAGACACGATCGATCTCGATCAAATAGAATCCCATGCAGCTAAACTATTAATTTTATATATAGAATATGATAAAGTCATGTGCCTGGCGAAATAAGATTTTTTTTAATTTTCAGAAAATCATTATAGAGTGTTGATCAATTTTTTGGGTATTTGTTGCGTTTTTGAAAGCCTTTGAAAGTCACGTATTTTAGGTTATGTTGGGTTATGTGAGGTTATGAACTAGATCACCGTGAAGTTGGTTTTAAAGAACTGCACCAAAACAATGCGGTTTACGCCATGTTTACGCATATTCACGGTGCAGTTCGCACCGAGTGAGTGCATAAAATATATAAATCGAAAACGCTATTAAAACGTCGTTGAAATTAATCGAAAAGTAGATATATATCTGAAAACATTCTGCTGGAGTATTTGTTGTGATTATCAGAACGAACTTCACACAATAAAGAGAGAAACGTCAAAATACGATAATGGAAGATGACAACAATCAACAAATAAATAAATAAATCAGGATTGTCGCAAAAATGGCACATTTAAAAGGTGGAAAAGTGGATGTATCCCATATACAATCAATCGAAAGGACAAATCTAATCGATCTCATTGAGAAGCATTCGGGAGTTAAGGCATTGGTATGGGATCTTCAGTTACAAGGGCCAGTGGGTTTGGTCGCGAAATACACAGTGCTAAAGGAGTACGGGGTGGAGAAAATGTATCCGATACATAACCCGCCTCTTTCGAATTGTCACGCAAAGCATATAATCTTCATCTGCCGACCAAAGCTGGAACTAATGGACGACATAGCGCTGAGTATTAGAAAAGATTTGCAGCAAAGCCGCGGAATGGAACGTCAGTACCATCTTATATTTTGGCCGAAGAAGAGCCTGCTATGTATAAATAAGCTGGAACATTATAGGATTCGGGGTAACTTGAGAACTATCGACGAATTCAAATGCCATTTCTTTCCGTTCGATTCCGACTTGCTGTCTATGGAGATCCCGGATACTTTTCGGTAAGATTTTAGTTATTCAGCTATGTAATAAATTTATATAAATGTACTGTGCGCACGTTACAGGGAATATAATTTAGAGAACGATCCAACCAGTTTACACCAGGTTGCGCAATCTATTCTATTCCTCCAGTCGCAATTTGGCCCCATCGGTAGAGTATGGGGTAAAGGCGCGGCCGCGAAGCAAGTCCACGATCTCGTACAACGGCTGGAAAAGGAAAATAAAGATACGAAGAACGAGCAGAGCAGCTGTATCGACCAGATGATTCTAATCGACCGTTCCGTCGACCTGGTCTCGACGTTGGCCACACAGCTCACCTACGAAGGCCTCATAGACGAGATATTCGAACTGAACAACAATACGGTCAACATACCCGCCGAAAAATTGCAGAACAGCGAGGAGAGACACACGGAGTCGTTGCAGGAGGAGAAGAAACCGTTAATTTTGGACTCGAGCGATCAGCTGTTTTCGGACTTGAGGGATAAGAACTTCAACGGGGTCAGTTTATTTATTAGATTATTTTTATTATTATTTTTTATTAGTGTCTTTTTGGGATTTAGTTCCTATAATAGTATACAGGGTGAGTCATAACATACGTAGGAGATTGAGGGAGTAGCAAGAAAAGACTAAAATAAGTAGTAATAATAATAATTATTATTATTATTTCTGAATATATCAGAGGTTCTCGAAATTATTTATTAATTTATGTGATCTTTTAACTGATGTAGCTTTTATGTTGTTAATCCTTAGTTAAAAAGGTTATTACGGAAATATTTTATATTTACCGGTTCTAGCTCCCCCCTCAATCTCTTCTGTATCTTATGACTCACCCCATATTGTGTAAAAAGTTGAAAAACTTAGTCTTACCTGGTCTCTTCTTGAGACATGCGAAAAAACTTTTCGGGCGTGGTTCAAAGAATATTTTTTATTCTACACAGTATGATCGTAATAAGTTATTGTACAGACAGCCGTTACTAACGCCAAATCAGTGACAGTTTTTGACGTAAGGAATATTGATGACAGAATTGAAAACTAAATTAAAACTTTTGTTTATATTGGTAATATTTTGCTCTCTAAATTAACTTCAAATAAAAAATTCAAAGAAACAGAGTTTGGTTCAAACAAACAATTTTGACACACAAAAAAAATTAGTGGATTCACAAACTAGTTCAAGTTATTAATTTTTTTATTGGTTTTTGCAATAAGTAAATAGTAAATTCTGAAAATATAATTGGAAAATATTCTCGAGATCTTTTGTTAAACCTCTGCATTTGTTCTTAAATAAAAGAGCAAAGTTTGAAAACTGCTTGTCATCATTTTGCTGATCTTTTTCATCATTCCTCCAAAAGAAAAAGGCATTTTGTAATTCCAGATTATCGACGGCTTCTAATAATTACTTAAGAAACCTGAGATGCAGCTGATACTTACAAAATGAAAAATAAAGAGCTTGCTATTCCCAAGACAAGACGCAAAAAACGATAAAAACAAACATTAATTTGTTTAAACAGAAAAATGCTGAGCATATTATTTAATTATATATTTATAGCGTTTTCGATTTACTGCACTCGGCTGCAGTAGCATCCTGCTGGTGCGGATTTGAGTGTTCGGCTTTTCCACTCGTTCCGTGTCAAGTGTTTGGCTTATGCACCGCACGCGCTCAGAGCACTCTTCTTGACAGGCTTAATCGATGAATATGTCATTACTTTTTGTGTTGAGATGATAAATATACATAAAATATATAAGAATAACACCCGGGAAGCTAAATATAATCGTAAATAGTTTTGTAAGAGAGTTTTGTAAGAATATTTTTATGAACTAGTTCACCGTGAAGTTGGTTTTAAAGAATTGCACCAAAACAATGCAATACTGCATGAAAATTGTGCGCTTTTGCATCGTTACGGTGCAATTCGCACCGAGTGACTGCATAAAATTGTATAAATCGAAAATGCTATTAGTGTTTTATGTTTACTAAACGCAGAAGCCAGTCATAAGAATAATCAATAATAAAATAACAACAAATCACAATAGTGGAAAAATAGTTGGATAATCCAAGTCAGTTCAACCAAAAACACTGTGACGCCTTACTATATTAATAATTTCCTAAAAAATAACGTATAAATAAATTTTAGGTGGGTCCGTTCCTCTCGAAGCAAGCGAAATTCATCAGCGCGCAGCTCGAGGATAGGCACGAGAAGTCCGTGCCCGAGATGAAATTGTTCGTGCAGAGATTGCCGAACATTCTGGCGAACAAAAAGTCCCTGGCGCAGCACACGGCGATCGCCGAGTGTATCAAAGAGGTGACGGACACGTACGAGTTTCTGGATTCGCTGCAGGTCGAGCAGGAGTTCCTCAACTGCATGCAAACCGATAAGGCCAATCCGTTCATCGAGGACATGATAGCGCAGAAAAAACCGCTGGTGAAGGTGCTGCGGCTCATATGCTTGCAGTGTATCACCAGCTCGGGCTTGAAGCCTAAGTTATTGGAGTATTACAAGCGGGAAATCGTTCAGGTACGATGTCAAAAGCTGATTTGTCGAAAGAACGGTTGTTTGACATGTTGGTAATGTCACATATGTGACATGTGACATGTGTTGCTTTGTGGGAATCACACAGTCAGACCGATTCTGTAAAAAAGTTGCTAAGTAAGCACTTGGAAACATCGTTAAATATTTTTAGCAACAATCGTTGCTAAAAAGTAATTTAACCACGTTTCCAAATGGTTAGTTTTTAGCAACTACTTTTATAGAATCGGCCTGAATGCCCTGACTTTGAGAGAACAAATATTAAGACAGAATTTAACGAGTTTTGAATAATTGAAGTTGATTTTATGCTTATTTCTGTTGTGTTTACAGGTTTATGGTTTGGAGGTCTTGCCGGCTATAATTAATTTGGAAAAAGTTGGTTTATTGAAGGTCCAGTCGGGAAGCAGGCAATACACGGTGTTAAGGAAGGTAAGTTGCGTCCGCTAACGTTTGACCTTAGACAAAATCGAAAAGTGACACAAAACTACTACAAAATTATGTCAAAGGTTTAAAAACCAAGTTTAGTCTCATGTACTATCGTGGCCATATATTATGTCCCTTCTTTTGACGTCCATTTTCTCGGAAACCTAGGGGCGAAAAAATTTGTAAAGATTCTGGTGCTGTCCTTGATTAATATGCTATAACTCATAAAAATTAGAAAGTTGTATATGTTGGCGTTTTCCCGATTTCTCCAAATCAGAGCTGACGTTTGTAATATATGTAATATATCAAGAGTTGGTATTTATTTTATATTGTTTCTGCATATATTTAAATATTATTAATAAATAAGCTGTTGAAACTGTTATAATACTTTGAATATTTATATAACAAAATCGGGCAAACTTTATAAATATTTTTTGGGTTTATCAAGCAAGCTTAATTTAGTATTCACCACTAATCGGAAAATCTGCTAACTCCATATTATTAGATCCATCCGCTTCCATCAAAATCTTGTTTACAACCTTATTGTATAAAAACTGAAGAAAACATAAACGCCAATCGATAGAAGAGATTTCTCTCGTACCGGGTCACATATTATAATCAAAATTATGCAAATATTAAGAATTTAATTGTTAGTTAAAATTACTACCTTGTCAACTCATGGTTCTTTTTGTGTATTGATAATAAGCTGCCCCGGTTCTCTCAGCTGTGTCGGTTCTCTCCGACATGACTGCACCGCTAACACCTCCCTTCCCCGCAGCACCCCAAAGATCGTCGACCGTCGGAATTCACGCGGAGTTTCAGCACGATCTTTTGTATGAAAAATGCAAGATAAACAATGATTATGTAATAAACTTTAAACCTATGAATTATTGGGTAGCCTATAGTCTATATTTCATTATTCGAGCTCTTCTAATAAAGGAATTGCTGGCATTGCGTAATACAGCTTTTTGTGGGTGAACCACTAATCCAATGATTTTACAAAAATGCACATTGAAAACTAGCATTCCGCAGGTGATTTTACTTTCGATCAAATATTAATAATTTATAAATTTGCAGGGATTAAGGTTAACCGTCGAGGATACGTCTGAGATTAATCCAACGGATATTAGCTACGTTCACTGCATATACGCTCCGTTAAGCGTAAGGCTGGTGGAACATTTGACAAAGAACGGCGGTTGGAAGAATTTGCAAGATTATTTAGGTCTTCTCCCAGGTAAATATTGCTAATATGTTTGCAGAAATCAACATATATCGACACAAATCAAACTCTAGCCGAATTCAGTCAAGTTAAATAAAAAAATTGACATAAATTTGGCTCGTAAATATTGTCTTAAATGCTGAACAATGTAATCAACAAAAATCTGCATAGTTGATTTGGGCAAAAGTGTCATGTACCATAGAGAGATATGTGTCTCCAAATGAATATTCAAATTGTTTCAAACGTTTTATTGCAGTAAATTAATTTTTGAAGTGTTGGTTTAGCAAATAAATCGAATATACTGCATTTAACATTAGTTTGCTGTTTACGTTCTTAATTTTTTTAATGAATGTTTAATTTTTTCCAGGACCGACGCTTGACCACATAAACGGAACACCACTGAACAACAATAATTCACCAAAAGTAGTGTTTGTATTCTTCATTGGAGGCTGCACCATGGCCGAGGTAATTTTTTTATTTCCTACGGAACGTTACTATTGTTTTGCAATATTTGTTGGCAATCTTGATTTGGTTATAACAGTTCGAAGGTCTTGAAGGCACACACAGACAAACACAGTCAACATTTGCATTCTTCATATAATTTGTCGTTGAAATCTTATTGGTAGTTTTTGTTGTCAACTGAAAAGTATAAGAAGGATTATGGATTATGGGGTAACTTGAAACTGTTTTATCAAACTCTTCAAAGCATGTCAGTTGCGTAAAGAGTAATCTTAATTAATACTACATGGGAAGGCTACCATGCAATTCTACCGAGCAATTCATATTGTATGATGGTCTAAAAAGACGCTTCAAGTAACCCCATTATACAGTACTTATATCTTTATAATACATGATTTAATTCAATATAAATATTTGATATTCTATTAATATTTAAAGAACTATTAAGCCTGTTTATGTCATATGAGAGTATATTGTACACCTACAAGACGAGTTATGGTTATTATTTTAAAAAACTTGTCGCCGTTTTAGATTTCCGCTCTGAGGTTCATCTCGAAACAAGAGGAATCGAACGTAGAGTTTGTGATCGCTACCACAAAACTGATCAACGGCAACACATTCCTCAAGTCTATAATGGAGACACTAAACTAACCATCTGCTCTAGTCTAATGTATCTATTATATTTTTCTGATTTGTTTACTCTTCGTAATATAAAATAAATATAATTATAACGACAGAATCTTTAGTTGATTCTACATTACCGACGAGTTTACGTAATAACCGTTTTCCCTTGAAGTTATATTAAACCTCTAAATTATGATATTAGCCGAATTGAAAATTACTAGGCATTTTTGATAGATTTTTTATGATGAATAACAGATTCTGTCTAAAAAAATACGTACCAATCAAATATAATTTAGAATTTATAAAGTTAAAATTTGGTCCAAATACACTACCCTGGGGTATACCAGCTTTTTTACTTGTTTTAGTTCCGAGTATTCGTCGATCTGTTTTATTCTGAATAGTCTATCAGATACATAGGATGTTAGCAGCTCGATACATTGTACCGGTAAAAATACTGTAGTACTCTACAAGTAAAAATTAGCTAGTCCATTGCCCATCACATTTTATTTTGTATTTACAACTAACACGTACAATTACGGACATTTTAAAAAAAGATCGGGAGACAAGCCATTGCCTCACAGACGACCTGGATGATAACCAACAAAACGACCAACAATTCGAGTCTGAGCCGATGACGATTCCGTTGCGTTATCGATACCAAGCTGACGGTCTTGACGCAGTGGCTCATCTTATGTTTAACGACTACGAGACGCTTATCGACGTTGTAGTGGAAGCGTATCCTGTCGAACAGCGCGTTCAGTCGCTTATCTTCGAACGGCAGATCGGGAAAGACCATCAGGCACGAGCTGATGCTGATCACGTGACGCATTGCGAATATGATCGCGTACTTTCGCAGGACGCTCGTCTGCGTCACTTGAAGTTTTCGGCCGTACTTGAGGTCGTCGGTCGCCAGTCTCACCTCTGCTATGAATTTTGCTAGCACACGTTCCCAGATATTCAATTTTACCACGGACGCCATCACGTGCGATGTTACCAATTTCTCCCACGGACCGCCCAGACATAATAGTATCCACCGTTCCTTTGTCATTCCCGGGACCCTAGAAAATAATTAGAATTATATATATATAAACATATAACATATAAATGGAAAAAAAATATTAAACAAACGTAACCCAAGGAGTACCCCAAGGAACCCTGTTTGGCCCACTACTCTTTTGCATTATGATAAAACAAATTTTATAGCCCAAAAAAAGATACTTAGAATAATAGAAGGGGTGAACGCTAAAACCTCATGCAAATAAATATTTAAAACAAATAAAATAATGACAATTACTGCATACAAAAAACAACCTACCGGATTTTGAAACCGACATACACGGACATAACACCAGAAACAAAATACTACTAAGACCAGATTTCCAACGACTAACAATTGCACAAAATTGCCCAGAGTATGCGAGAATCAAATATTACAACAGGCTCGGAAAAGGTACAAAGCAACTGACGGGAAAACAGTTTAAGGCTGCGATTAAAGCCATACTAATGGACACACGTTTGTATCATCGAGACGAATTCTAACATCGATGATTACTAAACTTTTTTTGATAAATCCTATATTGTGTAATCTCGGAAAAGAATAAGATATGTACGTGTATAACTTTTTGTAGATGTTATGCATTTGGATAAATAAATTATTATTATTATTATAACAAGGTAGTATACAGATATTCTTTTCTTATTATGTGGTCACTAGGGCTTCCAGTCCCGGGATTACGGGATCCCGACAAATAATGAGTTTTTCGCGATCGCGGGATTATAAATCTAAATCCCGGGATCCTAAAAAATTTAACTTTAAATTATTTTGTTATTTTTTGTTAATTAACGAAATGTGGGCACTGACCTACAATAAATCAATTGAGCTGCTATTTTTTAAGTGTGAATATCAGTCTATAACAGCACCCTTTCTGATTAAATTAAGTATCAAGCGTAAAATGTTCGTTTACACCAACATGTTGCTATAATAGGAAGAACAGATTTTGCAAGTACTAGATATAATTCGATATGGAGACAAACATGAACCATTTCAAGTTGCTTAAGTCTTTTTAGTTACTTTACCCTCAACAACAGGAAAAAAACATAAACGTAAAAATAAAGAAATTTGTGGCGGATTTCTTTACCTGGATTCAGTGATGTACTACAGAATATAAAATTAGTAAATAGGTAATAGAATACAGCGAAATAGTTTCTTCCAGTTTAAGGATTTTACCATAAACTAATAAATGTAATATTTTGGTACGAAGTATCTCGAGTTTGTGATGAGCTATGACGGAGGTAATATGGTCACTTTTGACATTTCTTCATCGCACAATTATTGTTTTTTTTTTAGTGGAAAAGTTTTGTCTGAAAGGGCACTTAGATAAAAAAATCTATAGTGTATAGTTGGGCTATTTGAACTGTATTTGAGAAAACAGAAAAATTTTATCTTAATTCTAGATGTAAATGCAAGTTATTATCTAATAGAGTATATATTTTGTTTATTATTGATGTCAATATTTGTGAATATTCTGGTATTCACTCTGAACTGCTCGCAATATGGTACACGCATTTTAAGATCTGACGATTACGTGTTTGATTTTACGTCCGCGCTCAACTTTTAATGACGAACAACATTTTCTGAGAATAGGATAACTCGCTATACAACGCGAGCTTTCCTCGACACGCATCTTAGTAAACAAACCATCTCTAAGACTATCGCATTTTCTTTTTTTATTTACCATTCACATTATATACAAGCGTACATTATTTTCAATTATAAAACATCTTCATTGCTACCGGAAAAGATAAGTGTAACGATCGATACACGCCAAACTCTCGAAGAACACCTCGATGATGACCAACGCAAGAACCAACCACTCGAGATGGATCCGATGTTTGTCACGCAGATGCAATGACAGCAGGTTGATGGTATCGACGGAGTGGCCTATCTTTTCGCGGACCATTTGAATACGTTTCTTGACGTTATAGTGGTAGCATATCTCGTCGTAGAGCATCTGAAGTCGCGCGTCGTAGAACGGAAACCCGGGGAAAACGAGCAGACTGGAACTGAGGTTGATGTGGTAGCGCAGCGCGAAGATCGCGCCGTGTTTTCGCAGCATCCTGTTCTGATTCAAGTTGAGCTTCTTGCCGTACTTGAGGTCCTCGCTAACGAATTCGACGTCCTTGATGTACTTCACCAGCTGGTGTTCCCAGATGCCCACTTTCACGGCGGACGCCATAACGTGCGACGCGATAAACTTATCCCATGGACCATCCTTAGATAACAAAACGACCTTGTCCTCCGATATGCCGGGCGGTCTACAAAATAACGAGAATATCGTGATCAGTTTTAGGGTTTTGCGATGGAACGGGGATTAGAATGGATGTGGAGTGGACGATTTTGGTGTCGACAGTAACGAATTGCCTCTAGTTATTGAGAAAAACAAATTTGCCACGAAGCGCTTTGGATTTTTTAGCGCACGGACGAATACGAAATAATAGAACGGTTTCAGTAGAATAAAATAACAACTGGAACTGTAGTTAAACAGTAGTTAGACAGTAAACCGGTGACGGTAATTGTAGACAATGAGGAAGACCAACCGACATGCTAAAAGTTTTTCATGTTTACGACAGAGAAAAATTCGAACCTTAAAGAAATACAGAAACAGTATTTATTTAAAACAAGACAACTGTGCCAAAATTGGCTTATTCTTCAAATCTTTTCGCTGTAGCGACCACTAAATATTTTTTAAATATTATGAGAATACAGTAATTGTTATTCTAATCATACAGTTTGCAGCGATTTCCCTTGAAAAAAGAGGAAGTTTTCTCAAAATAAGAAGCACTCTATTACTCAATGTTCACAAAGCATTTTTAGATTTTGTCACATGTCTAATGAATACAGTAGGAATTCTGTAGCGGTACGACGAACGAAGAAGATTATATCCTGCCTCGATGATCATAGACCGAGACAAATCTAATATCAAAAATGGCTGTCAAAAAGACGGGTATAATTATTTAACGGTAGGAATTTTGCTTGTCAGAAATCAACAGATGATAAGAAATGTCCCAACAATATGTTTGAGTTTGTGTTGTAAAAAAATCGACAATAAGAAGCAGAAAAAACGAAAAGAGGGAAAACTAGTAGACATTAATCGAAATAATTTACTTAGTAATTAATTTCACACAAAGCGTTACTGAAAAGTATGTGTTGAACCCGCACATTTTTGTGGCAGCTGTTATTAATTTAAACTTATGTTCCATAATATCATTATTTTTCATACACAGACACAATACAAAACGCAAGATGTAATAACAAATATATTAATAAAGACTGTAAACATCGTAATAATACAGTAAAGCTAAAACCAACGCTTATTACAATAAATAATACAATAAATGAAAAAAATAACAATTAGATCTCAATATAAAAACGATCGAGCAGGTACACCGACTGAAATCCCAACTCCAGCACGACCAGCGATATAACCAGCCACTCCAACCTTAGTTTATGTTTATCCCTTAGATGCGCCGAAATCAACGCAATAATCTCGAAACAGTGGTCCATCTTATCTCCTAACCGACGTATACGTTTATCCATCGCAAAGTGCGATCCCAAGTCCAAGTATAAGTCAGTAATTCTATCGTCTTTCGCGGGTAGTTCGGGCATGCGAAGCAGACAAGAGCTGAGATTGATTACGTGCCTCAGGGAGAATAGCGCGCCTTGCTTCATCAAAGCCCTATGCTCGGATATCTGAATCTTTCTGCCGTACTTGAGGTCCTCCGTGACGAATTCAATGTCCCGGATGTACTTCTCTTGCTGACGTTCCCATACAGACATCTTTACGGTGGCCGCGAGAACGTGCGATATGACGTACTTGTCCCAGCGGCCCGCCTCCGGCGTTACCAAGAGCTCGTGTATGCGTGTTAGTCTCGTCGCCCTAGAAGATGGAACTGTTCAATTTCACACGTTAATAATAATAAGACACAACAAATAACACTAAAAAAGAAACACTTCAACAGACACTATAGTAAAAGAATCGGACCATATTTTCGTTAATTTCTGACCGATCAGGCCACTTGTCTTTGCGTCAGGCAAGGCTGTGGAATCGGAGTCGGCAAAAATTTACCAACTCCGAGTCCAGGTTTAAATAGAAGCGAAAACAAAAATAAAATATGCGAGATGGACGTTGTCGCAGTAGACAGTAAACACATAGAACCAAATATTCTATTAGGTCTTTTACAACGTACGTACCAACATATGTAAATAATCAAATTACAAAACACACTTCCCAAACGAAAGCGAAGACGATTAACAAAAGTAATCCGACAGAAATTTGAACGACAGAGTTAAAATGCGATTGAGAAGTAGGGCCGTAGTTCTACGCATTTTCATTTATTCAGAAGTTATACCTGTAGCCATAATTATGTATATTTTCAGCTTTGAAAATAATTAAAAATGATTTAGGGGGGCATTTTTACCGCAGAATTTTATTAACGTATATTGCACTTAATTTAGTTTTTATTGGAATAAATTTTATTTCGTATTATACTTTGTGTCTTATGGGTGCTGTTGTTATTATTAGAGATAGAAGGACGGTTAAATGGACAAAGTCGTGCCGGTTTTGTATGTTGTCTAATAAGAAAACGATACTTAATGATTCCAGAGATATTTTTCCGGATGTCTTACGTAATTTTAAGTTCGCGTTCGTATTCAGGGCGAATAAAGTTCCAGAGTACATTTTATATTCCATTTACAACCTCCATGCTACTCAAAGTTATCAATATTTGCATTTTCAATTATGGTCTTTAAGCCATAAATTTTCTTCCGTTACCATTGAGACAATTAATTATATTACAATAACTTTCAAATATGGGATTCCCATTACATCGAAATGTGTATTTTTATAGTAAAAAATCGACGTATTCAAAGACGTTTTTTCTTAGCCGTATAAGAAAATCGAACAAGAAACAAAATTAAAACGCGCGACATATCTGCAATTCTGTAGAACGTGGCTATCGGAAATGGAAAGTGCATAGTCGATTATGATCTATTCTTTGCCAAAATATTTTATTTTAATATTTTTACTGTTTTTTTAACAATTATTTTATATTTTTTTGTAATCTTGTCGACTATACCTCCCCGCATCTCCGGCATTCTTGTGAGCCTAATCTGGCAACCCCGATCGTGTATCTAATTTATATTATTAAAATATCGTAGAGACGGTCAACTTACTGTTCATGGTGGTAATTATATTTATATGGAATCGATTCCGACTCATCGTTCACGACCCCTTCCGCGTATCTGTGCTGCGAGTGTTTCTTGATCACCGCTAGGTAGCCCGGTGCGAGAGCAGCCGATACATTCCACATGACAGCAACACCTTCGCGAAAAATAAACATCTCTTGCGGTTCACAGCCATCCTGATGCGTTGTCGTCGCCCTCACAAAGTCCAACGTCTCCTGGAAATGCTCCGCCTTCAGAATTAACTCCTTCCTCAGGGCGTCCGTGAGCTCTTCTAAGTTTATCTCTTCGGCAGTTGGAAACGCTGTGATGTTATACACTCCCGGCGACTTATAGATCAGTTCGTTGTCGACTTTGTTCTTTTGCCTTTGTCGTCTCTTCAGCTGAAGAGCCGACATATCGCCAGGCTGGTCGTACGTGGATTGTTTGGCCATGCATCGGAACGGTATGTAAAGGAAGGATGTTCGTATTCTAGGAAGATATTGTAGAGTTTTGCGTAACATTGAGATGGATCGGTTCGTTTCCCTCGAGGTCTTGTAGAGTGTGTATTTTGAAGCCGTGGTAATTAGGCAACACATCCGGGGCTTGGTAAGGACTTGGTACATTTGACTACCAGTGGTATGGGAATAATTTTGAATTCTAAATTTTGATTCCTCGCCCGAACTTGATGGGACCAAAAGGTTATAATCGCGAGTGAAGGGATAGAAAATTGTTTGACATTGTCATCTATGACATTTTGGGGTAGATCTTGGTAGGTAGTCTATTTGACGCGCGCCAATACCGATTGAGATGTCAGCCTTATTTGACACTTGCGTCACATCAATCTTGGAAAATTAGAAATTAGTAAAAGTTTGTGTTCTAGTGTTTTCATAACGACACCGAAAGCGGTTTCGCTATGAGTTTATAACGAACGCAAAGCAGAAAAAATAATTTATTTCTTCGGGTAAACCACGTCCAGTTTATGGAGCGAGACCCAGATGAAGTATCGGAACGCACCTTGCTACTACGCGAATAGGGCGCCATCTACCCGCGCCAATCTGAACTATTCGGTGTGCGTCAAAAATATAGGTTAGAATCTTAGAACAAACCTCAAGATACACCAAAATAACCTAAATAACCAAAATAACCGACTAAACTGCTTAAAAACACCCGAAATGAACCAAGCTGAAGTCTCGAAGCTAGTCTCCCAGCTTCGTATCAAAGTCAACCCGAGATTACGGAAGTTCAGATCCCCGGAGGGGCCGGAAGGTAGATTAGACAAGCTCCGGAAAACAGTCACAGCCCTAGTAAAGCATGAGAGGATAGAATTGAATTACCCGAGAGCCGACGAAGCAAGAATGTACGCAGAGCGACTTATATCCGACGCCATGCGATATGGCGATTGTCACAAAACGACGATGGAAATGGCCGATTATTGGTTACTCGAAAAGCAGCTCGTCCACAAACTCTTTAAAGTCCTCGTTCCGAGGTTTGAGAACCATTACGCGTCTTACACGAGGATGTATCGAGCGCCCAGGCCGTATCCCGGCGAAAAACATAGGAAAGCAGTATTGGAAATACGCGGGAATCCTTATCCTTCCTTACTGCCCGATTCGTCGACAAACAAGAATTTAATCCATAATGTGCTGTTGAGCGAAGCAAAACGGGAATATAGAAATGAAAAATATGCTGAAATTGCCGCTAAAATTGACACGTCGACCCAAAAAGCAGAAGAGACTACCGTAGATCAAGCGCAGAAGACTTAGAATTAATGTTGTGGAAGTATTGTGCTTATTTATAAGACTAATTGTATAATAAAATAGTTGCGTTTTCACCCAGGTTTTTTTATTTTGTCTAAAGCTTGAAAAAGCAGAAAAAATCCATCAAAGTTTCCGTACTAGAAAATAGTTTATCAACTAGGAGCGGAGCACGTTTCTGTTCCAATTATCGAAGTAAAATGAATAACTTCTGCATTAAAATAATAAATATTCAAATCTTATTTTTCGAAGTTGAAAAATAAAATAAAACAAAGTGCTTTCCAATGTTTATTTCTTTTGGGGGCTTTCGGCCCCCCAAAATATTGTTTGTATTCGTCAAATATTTTATCAAATGCTTACAACAAATGCACGTTTTATTTTTGTATATTGCGCAAATAATTTGTACTGATTTCTATGAATTGAAAATGTATAGTGTGATTCAAGCTTTAGTTACGCAATCTAAAAATACTTTTAGATTTAGCTACCCACCATTAGATGGCGACACTTATAGCGTTGTTTTTCTATTCCAGACAGTTTTGATTTTGTAATCATTTTATTCGATATAATTATGTGATTGCTAATTCTTTTGAGAAATAGAACAAGTATCAGAGACACTAGATTATTGGTATGGGTCAAATCCCCCCCCCCCCTCCTCTACTATTTTGATACAAAGTTGTAAGGGGTATAATACCATATGCGTATTTGCTGTTTATTGGGTTTTGTGCGTCTCTAATTAATTTGGTAATAATTAAGTTCTAACTGCGACATTATTGGTCAACATTGTGTCTTTATATCTTCAGTAGTAGCAAATTAAATAGGTTAGTGGTGCTGTCCAAAATGTATAAGTGTGGAAATAACTGGAATGCTTCTGGATGTACTTCTGGTAAAAAGTTTAAACGAGGTACTTATGTATGGGGTAACATGAACAAGAAGTTTTGGCCAGGTATGAGTCCCAACGTTACTTTAAACAACTTTGTTACTTACCGAAATATTGTAATTTTAGCCATTATAATATCCCATAACGACGTAAATTATTCATCTCCGTCTAAATCAAAATCATGGGTATTTTGGTTTGGAGACTATCGAGTTTCAGAGGTATCGTACTCATTTTTCTTACTTACTTGCCAAAAGAACGCTGAAGATTTTTCGAATCATAAAGTTTCAAAAGTAGTACGACAGGTACTCGGTATCGTTTTTTTTTGTGGTGGACCAGTTGGGTTGCGAAAAACAACACATTGATATAGAGTAGCTTTCGGCATTACGGGGCATGATTGCAATGAGTTATTATTAGACTTTTTACCTTGTTGTCAATGTTTATCGAGTTGTTTATTGCTCATTTTAGACACCCGTGTATCAGACCAGTCATGACAGCATTTCCGAGAAAGAAACAGTTAACTTCATAAAATATATCATAATACGATAAACTTGAACGTTTTCTTGAGTTTGCAAAAGATTTGGTTACTTCGAGTACGAATTAGAATGACTAAAAAGCTTCTTATAACATAAGGTTTTCGAACACATGACGTAACATGACGTTAAATATTGTCATTTTGGAAATTTTTAGTGTCTGTATCCAATGCCCCAGAAATTTCTAAATGTCACCAAGTAAGCCTCGTTGTACTTTTATGTTGAAGTTTGTTTAGTGCATTGGTTTCGGCAGCTATAATGTTCAAATCTTGCGACAGTTTTTGCGTAAAAAACCTGATGTGATGAAACGCTTGATTCTAGTTTTGTATTCATTGCAAAGAAAGACAAAGTCAAAACGACGAAGTCACTGATATAAACAATCATCCGTACATAACAAATAGAAAAGCCAAAATTTTTATAGATAGACAGAAACTTCGTTTATTATACTTATAGTGAAATAAAAAATGTTTAACTTTTTTTTTAGATTAACGATACAGCTATTATACCATTTGATATCAACTTTGCAAAAATATACTCAAAAGATTCAAAAAGATCACCGACCAGTTGGGAAAATGGTGTAATAGAAGCCATAAGGGTAAATATTACTATCCAGTCTTTAAATTTAAAAAATTAAATTGATTAACGTAGGAATTTGGTGTACCGGAGACAGCGAAATTATCCGCAGACGATTTACTACACTGGGCAAAGACGTTAATGCATAAAATCAATCACACGCAATCAGGTTTTAGCTTGCTATATTGTACTCTTAGTTTTAATCTATCTCAAATCTAAATCTTGACGCTAGAATTACCCCAGTTCGTATTGGAAAAATTGGACGAAATTCGAAATGTGAAAGCTGCCGATGACGTTGGATCGAAAGCAGGTGCCAACTACAAGGCCCGGAGATTAATATCAGATTATAATAAGGAAAAATCTTCTGCGCTCGACATCTGCCTAGGTTGCTACGATGTGAATGCTTATTACGAACATCCTATTTTTAGCGGACGTCTGTGTAGCGATTGTAAAGTAAGTGACGTATCGAAATAACATATCCAATTATACATTATGATGTTTTTTTTTAGGAGAGAGTGAAAGACACTTTTTATGTTGTTAAACATAACATAAAGGTAACTCATAAGTATGTATATGTGTGTATTCAGTTTAATTGTTTTATGTATTTATAGGTTTACTGCACAATATGTGGTTTTTCAGGAAAAGTTACTTCTTGCTCCCACAAACATTGTAGATTGTAAGTAGTTTTTACTTCAATTTAAAGAATATTTGCAAGACATTTTTTTAACAGTTTGAGCACCATTATTGTTTTCTTTTCTATGTTCACAAAAAATTGAAATTTGGTTTGTAGATTGTAGGTAAATTTTGTTTTTCAAATAATGCTAGGGTGGCATACGAATTTATTTATTTTCAGTGTTTATTGTCAAGTATGTGTTGATGATTTCGGTGGCACTGAACTACGTGAACTTATATTAGAAACTGACAACTGGCTGTGCTTTACATGCCACAAAACTCCAAATATCCCAAGGGTTCTAAAAGTGAAAAGAAACTGGAACGAACGCGTAAGATTTTCACCAATTTTTTGTTTTAAATTTATCGATTCGTCATATTTTAGCTAACCGAGTTTCTTGCAAATACAAATGATGTGACCGTGTTCAAACCGTTGGAATTCAAAAGACCGATGAGAGTTCTCTCCGTTTTTGATTGCATAGGAACCGGTATAAACGTTTTTTTTTTGTCGAAAGTTTTCTCAAAATTTACTGGTGATTATTTTCAGGATTAGCTTCATTGAAGCAACAAAATATCAGTGTAGAGGCGTATTTTTCTTGCGAGATCGACACCGACTGCAAAGATATAATGCGGAAAAATTACCCTGGTCGCGTCAAGTTTTTAGGTGATGTCGTATATTTGAAGGAAGAAGATCTCAAGAGAATCATCCCCATTGACTTGTTGCTGGTTGGATCGCCAAACTCCGAATCCAGTTTGTTGAATCCGTACCGTAAAGGACTTTACGGTAATATTTCGAATTTCTTTTATACACATAAGGGGTTTCCATAGCGACGGTTGCGATATTTTAACCCATTTTCTGACACACTACCTTGCTTAATATAAGCTAATATACTAACAGTGAACTGTATATACTACGTATAACTGGAACGCTTAATATTGGCTGGCGAGAAGTGTTGCAGGCGCAAGCAAAAGAGACAGAGCGATACCGCGGGCAATTTGTCACTGTCTGACTACTGTAGGTAGATAGCGGAAGGCAGTAGTGTTTCGCTTTTTTATTTTATTCCAGGTGAACCCATTGTCCTAGAAACCTCAAAATGGTCTCATAGTAAACCTAAATCGCTGTATTTTTACGTGAAATTGCAAAAATTTGTTCCCAAATGTTTTTGACGCATTTGCGAACGGTTTCATAAAAAAACGTACAAAAACGCTATAACCTGACAAGATATGCAGCTTTTGAAATCGCCTATTCGCTTATCACAAACAAACAAAAAGTTACCAATATAACACTAGGTTTCAACTGTCTTTTTCTCAATTTTTTAAATGTTTTATTTGACAATTATCTTTACAATTAACAGACCTATCAATACCAGTAAAAAAATATGGGGTTGCCATGTAGTAAGTATCGATGGCGTCAATAGTCGAAAACAATTGAAAGTCGGAAATTAAATTTGATGTAAATATGTACATTTTGATAATTAAAATCGACGAAATGTTTCAAGTAACAAACCATTTCAGACATTGTGTCATGTTTCCTTACTTTACGCGCTCAATGTATACATATTTCGAATGAATAAAATTTTAAAATGTGAAAAATAATTTGTAAGTATTAATATTACCGAATAAATATAAACAGCAACATCTGGAGTACTTTTAATGTCAGAATGCGTTTCCTTAATTCAATAATACAAAGCGCATTTAGTTATTGGACTGCAAATGTTTGAAATTAAAGAATAATTACTAATATATAATTTGAGAGTACCATCGCGAGCATAAAAAACAGGGACAGCAAAGTGAAATTGGGCACTTATATAAAGCAATTCCAGCAAAATAAATAAGTTGACAATCTAATTGTAAACTAGCCGTAGGATAAGTTTAAAGATTCAAGTATCAGTTCTTTGTTGTAAGACCTATTGAGATTGCACTGTTTTTACCTGTCATATAATAGATACTTTCAAAAAATAATAGGAAAGTACCTATAAAAAATTGAACGTAATTGATCAATTCCCATTTGCTTTCAGATTGTGACGGAGTTGGCTTAGCGTTTTTTGAATTCTTCCGCGTGTTGAACATTTTACGCCTGATCAACGGCCGCACAGTTTTTTGGCTTTTTGATTTAAACGCAAACATGAATTTACAGCGGAAAATATCTATTACAAGGTAAGTGCTTTCGTTACTTCCGAAAACATGACAAATGAGAATTGCATAATAAATCTTTTAAAATTGTAAGAACCCTTATAACGTGCAATATGAGTTGAAATCAAGGAGTCATTCTCAAAGCCTATTTTTGGGTCTGCTTGTATCACATTTCTACTATAGTCGAATAATAATTGTTAAATTAAAAATTTGTAGTCGTACCGTTTCAAAATTTTTAGTCCTATAAATATTTTAGGATGTTACAGTGCGAAGCAAAACTGTGCGACTCAAGCACAACCCTATGGAGAACACTAGTACTGGTTTGGCATAATTTTCCCATTACTGATAACGATGATGAAAACTTGGAAACTAAGATCTTGACGGAAAAACCAAACATGTATAATAACGGTATATACTAAACTACTTTTTACACAGAAAATAAAAAAAAAATATCTTATAGGGGTGAGAGAGGATGCGTTATCTATTAATGATATCGACAAAATAGAGTCTGATCTTGGTTTCCCAAAAGAATATACCAGAATTCGGAATATGTCAAATTATAATAGGCTTAAAATACTACGGAGGACATCCAGCGTGAAATTTCTAAATTTACATTTTAGTTGTTTTAAGGAACGTTTTGAGAATGACAATAATTAAATTTAAATGTTTGTTATTCATAACTTTTATTATTTTTTTAATCAGTTCCTTTGCATGAAGACATATATTTTATTTTGTATTATTATCCATTACTTTATTAGTAGTAAAGTTCTTTTTAGTATACATTCTTGCCAGTGTCGCAATGTTTTACAACCAACCTGACAATAAAACCATTAAAAGTTAGAAGATAATTTTTTAATATGCCACTTGGATCTAAATTACCCTATTTATCTCGGCAACTTATCTCGCTAATGTTTTATTTATAATTAGTTTATGCTACCTCTGAAACATGAGGCAAGTGTTGAATACAACTTCAAGGCTTTATTTTACAAGGGTCTAGACACAACACGTGTGATCTTATCACAATCTGCACAAACACGAAAATTTTATCATTACCACTTCTGCTGTTTACTTCAAAGTATATCTCTAAAGCAATACCGACAATTTTTGCCCTAAAAACCAATAGGTAAGTTCAACTAATGTTTTCCATGGGTATCAGAATAATAATTTATCGCTCCTGACCTTTGCATTCAGAATTAATTACCGTTTTTTTAAACATAAAGCGACTAAAACTAAACATGCAATTCACTATACCCAATTTAAATTTCCTATCTATCAGCTGATCACTTGACAGATTCTTTTTATTCTTATATAAACAAGCGCATTTATAGGTTATGTTTCTTGTATACTCTGTGATAATCAGGCAATATGCTCAGAAATTGTAATTTAAAGTTTATTTGTTAGCCTCAAGGCTATGTATTTCCACTAATTAGTAAGTATACATAAAATTTAACCGGTTTCGACATTTGTTACTGAGACGCAAACACAATGCATGCTTAATGATTTTATTGCCGTGTTGACGAAATTTGAATTTTAGCGATGAACGAAGAAGAAAGTTACAAGCGTAACGGTGGAATTCAAAGAGAAAATGTAGCGAATGGTTTTAGTTCTAATCAACCGCCTTACGATATAAAATGGAGAGACGCCGTGAACCAGGTAACTACGATCCGTGTTTTGTGCGATAACATTGTTTACAGCTGTGGTAAATGTTTCTAGGCTATCGCGGCTTGTATAGCCCATTGTCTGGTTATACAGGCGGGCGTAAATATGTCCTACAGCGCAATACTGCTGCCGCAGTTATCGGCTAGCGATAGCGAAATTCCCGTCACCGATTCTCAAAAAACATGGATAGGTAACTTCCAATTATTATTTTTAAAAACTCGTGGCTACACGTTCAAATATAAGATTTTTATGAATATAAATTTTAAACGTTTAACAATATTCTTAAAACTAGTTTGACTAAACAATACGGTTATTATTTGCTTTCAAAATAACGTCGTGTACTATGTTATCATGTTTTGAAGTTATCTCGTACTATTATTTACTTTTTCGAGCTTGCTAATTATACATTTGAGGGAGACGTAAAGATACAGAACCGATATATGTCTAGTTAATTCCCTCTTGCTGGTAAAATGGGAACTAAGTAGTTAAACGTTTAGTCTACGGACAAAAATGTATATTTTCCAGTGTCGTGCATGGGACACGTGCTGGTGGGGACGCGATCGGCTAGCGGGTCTGGCTTCGGCTCATGTGGCGTACATACCTGCTTTGGCGTTGATCGAGTACAGTCGCTTGCCTTGTTTAAATTTCCGCTTCGTCGGTAGATAATTTAAGCTGTCTCTTTCAATTGTGTCGTTTCTTGAAATTTTGTGTGAATATCGGTTTTTTTATTTTCCATTTCGAATTTGTTCTTCTGCTTTATACTTAGAGCTGAATTATTTTTTTATTTTATAGTTGTAGTTAGTTTGAAAATCCAGCAATGAATCGTTTGCTAGCTGAGTTTGGCAATACTTTCACGTTCGTTAAGAAAGGGGAAGTGGTTTGCAATTTCTGCTCACGAAATTTAATTATTCGTAATAAACAATGTCTTCGGGCTCATGTAAAAACAGAAGAACACATGAAAATTATCCAGAAGTATACTGGACGAGACTTACCCGATGAATCCACAATTAGAAAATATTACGTACAAGGGCAATATGACAAAACAATTTCTACAATAGAGTCAAAACTATCCGATCAATATATTTGGGTTTCTGCAGATGAAACTACGGATATGAAGGGTAGATGTGTGGTCAACGTCGTTGTCGGATTGCTGGACCCGCAAGACTTATATAAACCTTATTTAATATCTACGGAGTTTCGCTGTACCAACAAAGCTGAAGAGATATGTGCAATAGTTAATGATGCTATAAAAAAGTAGGAATCACAGACGTTACCAAAGTATTACTGTTTGTTTCTGACGCTGTGATTATGTTAAAAGTTGGAAAATTACTTAAACAATCTTTTTACAAATATTCTTTATTTGACATGTTTTGCACACGCTATTCATAGAATTTGTGAGTTTATTCGGGAAGAATTTACAGACGTGAATACGATAATAAGCACATGCAAAAAAAATTATTGAAAGCTCCTTCCAGATTGTCTATTTACAAGGAAAAGTGCCCTAATCTACATTTGCCACCACAACCAGTTATTACGAGATGGGGTACATGGTTAAGAGCGGCAAGTTTTTATGCAAGAAACTTTGATATCATCAAACCCTTCGTCTTAAATTTGCCTGATGAAGCAGTTAGAGTATTAAACACTGTAAAAAAGTACTATCATTACAAGATTTGCATGAACAATTAAAGTTTATTGATACAAATTTTGCGCAAGTATTGCCAACCTTAAAGTTTCTAGAACAACAAAATGTTGAACTTGCAAGCAGTTTTCAAACGATTGAATCCCTGTACGAAAGGTTACGAAGCATTGAAGCACCAATCGGTAAAAAATTACAACAAAAAATTGATGCGGTAGTACAGTCATGGAAAAAAGTATGTTCGTATCTCTATCGCAGGATTTGAAAATAGTATGTCGGTTATATATTCTGTTATATATTCCCTCGGCCCGGCCGCTTCGCAAAAAGTTGTCCGTCACGAGGTGGTTTTTCGATAGATGTAATGTAACGGAATTTAGTTTATTTTGAGCGTGTCCGATCTTTTCCTTAATGTGATACCTTCATTGCAATGTAATAAATGTAATATGACCACAACATTTAAGTTTACGAGTAGTGCATTTAATTAAATATAAAATTATTTTTATAATAATATTAACAAACATACAATTTTATAATATGATGCGAAAATCTGATATTAAGATATTGCGTAATATCACGACACATTATTTAAATTTATTTTATCCAATACACATATTAATTACGTAAGTAAATGCCTTTGCCCAGCAGTGGGATGACGGGCTTAAGTAAGTAAGTAAGTAAATGCACAAATCATCTTGTTGCCAAGGATTATCACTGAATATAGACTATTTCAGAATTGTAATATTAAAATATATTCACTAAATGTAAATAAATTCTCTAAATTTAATTTAAATTTATATTTAGGACGGAGCATGTATTTTGTATGAAAGGACAATAGAAATATATCTGTATTTACTTTATAGCAGTTAATGTTTCAATTATCTTTCATGAGATCTAATACATGCTTGACAACCAAAATAATATAAAATTATAGCAATAATATATGCAGGCTGTCCCACGTTTCTTCCGCAAAAATTTTTTCAGTAAGCAAATTACTTTTTCAATTCATTAAATTGTTACAGCCGTTTGAATTATTAACAATATCTTATTTTAAACGGCTCCAACTTCTGAAGGAACAGACAAAACCAATAAAACAATACGAAACTTATTAGTACCTACTTTCTAGAAAAAAAAAACGTTCTAGTTTCATCTTTTGGTCATTTATAATTCGAATTATTAAAATTTTATTTATAATTAATTAACTAATTACTTAAGAATACTGAAAATTAGGTTATTTTGTCAATAATTATTAATGTCAAATCTTTTTTCAAATCTCAAATCTGTAGTAGTTTTGGACATAGAAGGACATAGAAAAACTAATTTTAACAATAATGTCATCTAAATGTTCTTTTAGATGGTCGTATATTGGTTTATTTATTTTTTAATACTAATTATTTCATATTTACATTTCATCAAAATTCATCGAAAATTTAGAGCTTGCTTCTACAAGCAATTATCAATTTTTGTAAATTAGTGATATACATAATTGTCATTATTTTCAGTTGTCAGATATTTGAAAAATATTGCTGTAAAGTAAATACAAAATAATAATATAAAAAGATTGTAATGATACATACATTCATGCTATACAAAATACATCCTTTCTGGTTATTAAGTTAAACTGCAAAGTATCGTTGAAGCTAAATATCTCGAAAACACCAGTAAATCGCAAGTAACAAATTACCATAAATACAAATTTAAAGCAATTTAATTTTATTAATTTATTTCTATATTGTGAATAAATGTTAATACATAAAAGTTCTGAAATAACCTTCAGTAAAAATATTCGCCACAAGAAATTGATTTTTGTATTTATTAACGAAAAAAGCTATTAGATGCAATAAGTTTGTATAGTTTGGTGTGTTTTATGCAATATCTTGAAATGAAATTTTCATTTTATGTTATATAATAAATTATATTTAATAAAAACACAATTACATTGCAATGTAAGAATTGCATTAATTTATTACACATTAGGCTAATAAATAGAAATATATAAATCATTATAAACCAATTCAAAGCATTCGAATAAGGTTTCTCAAATAATAAATTTCCGATATACGAGTATGCAGCGTAACCGGACAATTTTTTGCACTTAGCGGTCGACCGGCCGACTAGAGTAACAAAAAACTCGTACATGGATGTAACATCGACACACTGCTGAAATACGGATCAGAACATACTTTATTCCACGAGTGTACATCGAAATACGGATTTTAATATTTTAAAACAAATCTCTACGAATTGTTTTACGGATGAAGGAATTTCTCAAAAATGTTGCGATTTGGTTTTGGTTTATTCTCTTGCGCCTGTGACTAGCTGCGATGTAGAAAGTACATTTTCAAGGTTTAAAGACGTTTTAACATGTAAGCGAAATAACTTTACTGAAGATGCTAGCATTTGGGAGACATACATTTTTCTCCGGCCACTGATTTTAAGGTTGTTTTCAGAGCAAATAATTCTATGATTTAGACAATTAAATTATCTATCAAAAGCGAAAAGATAACACGGGGTTGCAATTTAACGAAAGTGTCGATGACGTCATAACTCAGTAAAAATTGACGATCGGAATTTGATCTTTTTACAGAAATGTGTAGTATAATAATTAAAAATTGATGATCTTTCAAAATAACAAACCGTCTTAGAGATTTTCTTATGTTTCCGTACTTTACGCGATCACTCAAAATCAACATTCAATTAAATTCTCTTGAATTAATTCGCATATTATGACAATAAAACTGAATATGTTTCAGCAAGTTTGGTGACGCTATCGCTGCCGTTTGGTTCGTTGGCGACCGGGCCTCTAATGGATCGTTGGGGACGAAAGAAGATTTCCATTCTAACCGCGTTGCCTCTAATAATCGGATGGATACTACAAGCTTGCGCTACGCAGGTCTGGCATATTTATTCCGCAAGACTTCTCTTAGGTTTTGGTGCAGGTAAAACCACATTTAGGATTATCGCAAATTCTATTTGCTATTCGTAGAAAATTCTAGGACTGTCGACGGTGACGACCGTTTACGTCAGCGAGATAACGCACCCGAACTATCGTCCGATGCTGCTAAGCCTGAACAGCGTATTCGTATCGTTTGGAATCCTGGTGACCTGCGTTTTAGGTTATTATAAAGGTAAATTTTAGCTATTGGAGATATTTGATTGGGAAATTTTCGCAGGTTTAATTGTGAATTGGAGAATCATGGCTGGTATATACTGCGGTATCGCGGTGCTGACTTTCTTCGGGCTGTTTTTTATACCGGAGAGCCCACATTGGCTGGTGTCGTTCCGAAACGAAACGCGTCTCGCCGCGAAGTCTATGAGATGGCTGTACAAAGATCCAATCGTAAGTTGAATGCTGTTTATCATTATATTATATTATCTCATTTTTTGGTTACAACACAGAGGTATTTTTACTTTATCATACCTAGTATGTAAAGTATTGTAGTCTAGCAACTTTTTTTTACGAAATTTTACCGGAAAGATGTTTTTTTTGGGTCCCCTGAACATTTTTGAACAAGGTACAAGAAATGGCTGTGTGTGTGTGTGTGTGTGTGTGTACCCATTTTTTGTGGCGACGATTCCGGAGAAACTACTAAAATTATCGGGACGAAACTTCATATTTAGATGTTTCATAACCAAAACTTAGAACTGAAAAACTTTCTGTTGACAAGGGTCCAAAGAAACTGGAGGTTTAGTCTTAGCATTTATAAAAATTTTGCGAATAAGCCGCCTTTTTTGGAATTTCGTCGAAATAGTTAAATAATAAATTAAAGTAGAGGAAATTCTGAATAATTAATGACTATGAAATTTTTTGGTAAAATTAATAGTTTAGCGGCATGAGCAAATTCTATTTATAATAATAATAATGATGTTTATTTAGTTAAAAGAAACTAATAATCACGATAAATTTGGTTTCCTAAGTACTAAACTTATCAACTACTTAAAATTAGCCAATACATGAACCCGACATGATGTTTTAAAAAGACTTAGCGAACTACTTGTTTTTTATATCACTTGGTAGGCTGTTAAACATCTTCAGTGCTTTATAATAAAATGAATTTTGTGTGCTGTTTTTTGTATGTTTTGGTAATCTGAAGTGGTCCTTTTGCCGAGTATTGCATTCATGCTGCTGACTATTGTATGTTAAATAATTACTCATATAATTTGGTAGTTTATTATTTATGCATTTATATACCAACGTGAGTGCCTGATATACCGTTCCTTGTTTAACATTCAAAAAATTTAATTTACCTAGCATGGACTCGATACTGGTTAACCTGGAGCTATGTAATAAAATTCTGAGTGCTCGATTTTGTTGTACTTGAATTTTTTTAATGTCTTTGTCTGTACACAAAAATAATATACTGCTGCACCAGTAAAAATATGGTTCTATAATCGTATGGTACAAAGATATTCTAGCTTTTAATGTAAGTTTATTAGATATTCTTCCTAAGTAGCTAATCTTTCGACTCACCTTTTTAACTATATATTCCATATTACTCGTAAATTTCAAATTATTATCTAAAATGACACCTAGATATTTAAATTTGTCCACTATCTCAACAACAGTGTTATCGATAACTATGTCTGGTGTAGGGTTTAACGAATTTCTATTTCCCAATACCATAGCTGTTGTTGTCCATACATTCAAACATAATTTATTTTCTTTATACCAACTTGATATCGATACTAGTTTGGAGTTTATTGTCGCGATTACATCAGATAAGTTATCTCCTGCAATTGATATTAGTGTATCGTCTGCAAATAGGTGCATATCACAAGATTTAACTTGTGAAGCAATATCGTTTATGTACAAATTAAATAAAACTGGTCCAAGAACAGAACCTTGTGGTACCCCTAAGCTGTTTATTAATTCACTTGACCCATTTTCTCCAATCCTAACCTTCTGTCTCCTGTTTGTTAAATAGTTTTCAAACCTTTCGTTTCCTCTGATTCCGTAAGTTACCAATTTTTGTAGTAAGTTTTGACGACAAATTGTCTCGAAGGCTCTTTTCAAGTCTACAAAAACAGCAACTATCGTTTTACCGTCTTCTAATTCTCCTTTCCAATTTGCCAATACCAAATCTTTCAAATTTTTAATCGAGATCGCTCGTACTGCCTTAAAACTAGTTAGCCAGGATTTGTCAGATGTTTTGATATATAGAAATCTGCAATTTTGGACTCAAACTACTACAAAACTAAGTTCTAAAAAAACACATTTTGGATGTGATGTTATAAGATATTGGGTGATACGAATAAAACTGTGTTTATGCTACGTTGTATACGTTGAGCAGTTGTTTCTAATATATGTATATCACAGGTTTTTGGAAATGAACTTCTGTATTTTGAAAATGTATAAAATGTATATGAATCAACTGGATTTCATAGAATCCTAGAAGTTTTTTTGCATAGAATTTAAAAGCACCGTAATAAACGTAAATTATTTGTACAAATTTTCATCTTATATATTTTATATTTCTGATATTTTTTTCGGTTTTTGAAAAATATGCAAAGGAATCCGTAAAAGAATTTGGTGTTTTCCAAATACACTCTAGTACCAACATTGTCTACATTTGTCACTTATTTTTTTTTGTGATATAGCAAATAAGACATTGCTATTAAATCATTTTGTTTCACGCCCAAATTCCCTATTTCGCTCAAAATCACTTGCACTGACACTAAAAACGCTAACACAAATCACAATTCAACAAAAAATAATTCTTATGGTTACCACGCAGGTTTTCGAAGAACAAATGAACCACTTCTTACAAACAAAACCATTCCCGACAACTTCCGAGACTGACAAGAACGACGAGAAGCGCGCCTTACTACAAATCAAGGACCACCTCTGCCTCTATACGCGACCAGAAGTCCTCAAACCACTAACAATACTCTTCTTCGTGTTCCTCTTCCAACAACTCTCCGGCGCCTACGTTATAATATTCTACGCCGTGGACCTATTCAAAAAACTAGGAGGCCAATTCAAACACGGCATCAACGAATTCCTCGCGTTAGTCCTCCTTGGCTCGATACGGTTCCTAATGTCATTCGTTTCGGCGGTTTTAGCAAAAGTCGTCGGACGACGGCCGTTATTAATGCTCTCCGGCATCGGAATGGCTTTGACGAGCGTTTTATGCGGGTTATACATCCAAATAGTGCAGCATAGGGAATCGGACGCGGAATACGACGGTTACATCACGTTGCTGTGTTTGTTAGGTTACGTATGCTTCAGCGCTTTAGGTTTTCTCGTTATTCCGTGGACTTTGATTGGGGAATTGTTGCCGGTTAAGGTCAGGGGAAAGTTGGGTGGATTGCTGGTGGCTGTCGCGTATTTGCTGATGTTCGGGGTGGTCAAAGGGTTTTTGCCCATTTTGAACTCGTGTAGTTTGCAGTCGATATTCTATTCGATCTGCGTCATTAATGTGATCTCAACGGGGTTTATTTTCGTTGTTTTGCCGGAGACTTTCAAGAAGAGCTTCCAGGAGATCGAGCGTTACTTTAGGAAAGACGCTGATGGTACTTAGGTATAAGTTGTGTAAGGTATAAGTTGGACTCGTGTATTTTTGTATGTGGGTTGTTCTATTTTTAATAAATACGTATTTTTGTTAGAAGATGTTTTTCTTAGGTCGCTTATCCGGAAGAAACATATCAATATACTTCTGTTTTTATAGTTATAAGAAGCAATAAGTTACTTTACTTTACAGCGACTTACAGTTTCACTTCTTCATCCTGTTTAATTAGTAAATTCGGTTGAAAATATGACGTCCGATTTGAAATTATCAGTTTTAATACCAAAGGAATGGGTTTTAAATAAATCTGATAGTTTTTAAACTTTGGGTTGCCATACTAAACCCGCCATTTTAAATTTTGAAAATCTAAAAAAAAATCAGAAAAGCATCGAAATTAATAATATAATGATTGCGCCAAGTACTTTTCGCTTAAGTCAAATTTGTTTGTTTCCATAATATATCCGATCTTGATTTATAGAATCTCATACAGCTAAACTATTAATTTGATATATAGTATGATAAAGTCATGTGCCTGGCCACATCAGATTTTTGTGTCTCTATTGACTGTACAACACGATAAATTACATATAAACTAGTACCGGATACAAAAGTTGGAGATAATTTTCGGTCTTATTGTGCATACTATTATTTCCCGTTTGGTTGGTGGTAGTCAATTACTTTATAAAGTAATTAAAACTCAATCAAATTGCAGTTGAAAAATCAAAAATACTTTCTACGCAACAGGGTTTTTGATGGCATTTAAAACTTAGGTTGCCGCGGTGTATACGAGTGTGTTGGCTAACCTGACTGAATTTGACAACCATTATATAGCCTGTAAAAGTGAATTTTCTGCCTGTCCTGCACATCGAAACGAAAGTGATATCCGCAAACGGTGAATTAAAGGTGATTCTGGATGCGATCTAGGCCAGCGATATAACCGAGATAAGGTGCGTATTGCCGTAGTTTTTCTGCAATATCACCAACCCTGACAGCCACTGTGGTGACGTCAAAAACATTGATGTCGAATGTCCGGTCATGTAATTTTTATCACTGTATTGCCAGAGTAATGTTGTAATAGTTGTAATGATAGTTGTAAACAGATAAACTCCAATAATTAATTGGGGTTTAGCCAATTCGGCGGTCGACCCGGGTCAAACATAACCTATATTAACATAATTTTCCGATTTACTTGCTTTTGTTTATTTTGTGACCGATTTTTTTTTTGTTTTATGTTTTGGTTTGTTCAAAAGTAATTTTGATTTTTAAGTTTCATCGAGACCAGCTGATTTTTTTATCTACTTACATGTAACGTGATGAGATTAGTTATGCATTTAGTTGCTAAGTAGCTAGGCATATAATCTCAACAAAACATTTTATAATCAAAGAAGTTATCAATTATTGTGGAGTAATGCAAACAGATTTGATCAGAGCCGTATTAAGGTTTTCTGCTGTTGACGATTTAAAAAGTTTAATTATTTATTTGAATGTAACGTACGTTACATACCTGTAGTTGCGATTGCGTGTAGTCAATACCTATACGTGTATACAGAATTGAATAACGCATGTCTGTGTAAGAGAGGACATCACAAAAACTATTTTTGTCTGATTTGATCTCCTGTTTACTAATTTAAAAAATATGGAAATACATAACTCGTCAGTCGTCTAGAGTACAGAGCCACTTCGGTACACAAAATGATTTTAGAAATCTTGAGTTATTCAAACCTAGAACATTAAAATAAATAAACCAAAATACAAACACCTAATAGTTCAATCAAATATAAACATTCAAATGCTTTAAATTAATTGCTGTATAATCAACGTGTTTGGAAATTAAATGCGATATTTTTCTATATCATTATTACCAGATGATTGAATTATTATTGAATTATTGAACTAGTGAATTGCTCGAAAATATAAAAATGTTTAGGTGTTTTATTTTGTATCTCAATTTTTAGAAGAGCCCAAACAACTAAACTCTTTAGATATTACTTCCCATCATTTGTTTTACAATGCTGAGCAAATTTGGCGTTTGCCTCCCTCTGAGACTAAAGTTGAAATTATGAACAGCGAGAAAATCTATTTCGAGATGTTTTATTTTTTATCTGAGTTTTTATAAAGGCCTATGCAACCCCATCGTAATGTTAACTATCATCATGCATTTAAAAATCCTGAGCAAATTTAGCGTCTGTGTCTGTGACACAAACATATTATATTGTGTTGTTACTGCACAATATTTTTTTCGTTTCAAATACATTTTTCAAGGATTTTGCAGATGAGCTGCCATTCTGTAATTTCGTCAAAATAGTCAGGATTTGATAATTATTTTCATTCTGACACTAGGTAGTGTCAAAGGCTGGCTTTTTGACAATACCTACTGTCAATATTATCAAAGTATCTGTCAAATCCTGGCTAACTAGTTTTAATTTAATGCAGACACTATCGATCTCGATCAAATAGAATCTCATACAGCTAAACTATTAATTTTATATATTGTATGATAAAGTCATGTGCCTGGCCACAACAGATTTTTTGTTCTTTGTCATGTTGTTAGAGCTTTTAGTAATAACAAAATGAATGTTTACTAGTACAAATGTGAATGGAAACTAGTACTATTCTTGCAAAATTAAAACGTCTTATTTACAAATGCACTTCATGCCACTAGAGTGATCATTATGAGATTTTGGTACCTATTAGGGCCTCCAGTCCCTTGATTACGAGATCCCGAAAAAATAATGAGTTTTTTCGGGATCCCGGGATTATAAATCTAAATCCCGGGACCCTCAAAAAGTTAACTTCAAATTCATTTCTTATTTTTTGTTAATTAACGAAATGTGGACACTGTCCTACAATAAATCAATTGAGCTGCTATTTTGTAAGTGTCAAAATCAGTCTATAACAGCACCATTTCTGATTAAATTAAGTATCAAGCATAAAATGTTCGTTTACACCAACATGTTGCTGTAATAGGAAGAACAGATCTTGCAAGTACTAGATATAATTCGATATGGAGACAAACGTGAACCTTTTCAACTTGCTTAAGTCTTTTTAGTTAGTTTACCCTCAACAACAGGAAAAATACATAAACGTAAAAATAAAGAAATTTGTGGCGGATTTCTTTACCTGGATTCAGTGATGTACTACAGAATATAAAGTTAGTGACCAGGTAATAAAATTTAGCGAAACAGTTTCTTCCAGTTTAAGGATTTTCCCATAAACTAAAAAATGTAATATTTCGGTACGAAGCATCTCGAGTTTGTGATGAGCTGTGACAGAGGTAATATGGTCACTTTTGACATTTCTCCATCGCACAATTATAGCTTTTTTTGGTGGAATAGTTTGGTTTTCAATTTTGGTTTTCTACTTGTAAAACTTGAACACGTTGATCAAGTTTCGGGGTAAAAGATATTATACTTTAAGCGTTTCTTACTGACTGGATTATACATAAGAACTCCAATCAATCCAACGTACAAAAATTGCAACGCCGTCTCTGGTGGTGTCGTGCCTTGGCCGTGATTGCGATTGCCCTGCAACGTTTCTCTCCTTGGATTAAATGTTCGCGGTCACCTATTGGGGAACATGGGGACAAAACATGCTAATAGATATCCGTCTTCTACTACTACTACTACAACTCACTTTCACGGTGTTAACGCAGTCGCAGCCGGGTGCTCCGCGGGCTTCATTCATACCACTTTCTCTCACCGTGATTACTGATTACATCGTATGATTTCTTCTACCGCCAGTGACAGTGCGCTTGAGGTGTTGATCGCCTGTTTCGGCCAATGACAGTTCCTTAATTTCTTCGGCAGCAATTGTGTGTCACTGAACTTCCTCATCTTACATCTACATGTAAGCAATTATCTAATTATATATTATTAAAGTATTAAGTACGTAATATAAGATAGGTGTTGTTTCCTTTCTTGTTTGATGGGGTTTGCTTTTATTGCTAGCACGCCAGTACGGTATTGTCTGAAAATTCTTCAAAAAATAACTGTAAGAACCGTCGGTATGCATATTAATGAGCGTGTTTTAGGGTACACGTAAACTCACTAAACGTACTATATATCTCTCTACAGGGTCCTGCAACTAAGCTCCCGTCTCCTGTAGCTCACTTACTCATTAAGCTAAGAGTTGGACATTTTGCAAGCTTACCCTGTACTTCAAGGTACAATTCAAGAAATTATTTTTTATTATACAGGCTGTTCCAAAAATGTGCAAAGCCATGGTAATATATTTTTTTAAATTGCATGCTATACATTTTTCTACACATTTGGAAGCCTTTTATGGTTGCCTACATATCACCAAAATTTTATTGAAATCGGTTGAGTGACCGCAGCGGAAAAAAATAAAAACCAAAAAAAAATTGATTTTGCATCGTAGGCTTTAAAAATCAATAAAAACCACAAAATGCACCTCGTTAATAAAATTTTGCGACGCGCTTATTAAGTTAGATGTAATAGTCTCGTTGACCAAGTGACATTGGTCCAAATTATACAGGGTGACCAAAATCGAGTGTCAAACTTGTCAAACTTCAAAGCGCGCTATTGTTCTTATTTTAAATTGGAACCCATATTATTTTTTAGGTGAAACGATGCGGAATTAAAGAATAAATATTGCTTCTGAATACAACCCCATCACAATTCCCAATATTTTAAAAGTTATTCGCCAAAAACTCATTTTTCAACGTTTCCAACGGCAATTTTAGGTAATAAATATCGTACGTGGCGTTGAAAAACAATTTATTACATAAAATATAACGCAGAGAGGTATTTTAGATTTTACTGTTCTTAATTAAGTAGTTATTCAATTGCTAAATTTACTGCAAAATTTACCTATAGGCACATTTCCGTCCTTACCGCTATAGATAAATTATGCAGTAAATTTAGCATTTGAATAACTACTTAATTAAGTACACTCAAATCTAAAATAGATCTATTATTTTTTATGAAATAAATTGTTTTTCAACGTCACGTACGATATTTATTATCTAAAATTGCCGTTGGAAACGTTGAAAAATGAGTTTTTTGCGAATAACTTTTAAAATATTGGAAATTGTGATGGGGTTGTATTTAGAAACAATGTTTATTTTTTAATTCTGCATCATTTCAGATAAAAAAATTTATGGGTTCCAATTTAAAATAAGAACAATAACACGCTTTGAAGTTTGACAAGTTTGACTCTCGATTTTGGTCACCCTGTATAATTTGGATCAATGTCACTTGGTTAACGAGACTATTACATCTAACTTAATAAGCAGGTCGCAAACTTTTATTAACGAGGTGCATTTTGTGGTTTTTATTGATTTTTAAAGCCTACGATGCAAAATAATTTTCTTTTTGTTTTTATTTTTTTCCGCTGCGGTCACTCAACCGATTTCAATAAAATTTTGGTGATATGTAGGCAACCATAAAAGGCTTCCAAATGTGTAGAAAAATGTATAGCATTCAATTTAATAAAATATATTACCATGGCGTTGCACATTTTTGGAACACCCGGTATAATTTCTTGAATTGTACCTTGAAGTACAGGGTAAGCTTGCAAAATGTCGAACTCTTAGCTTAATGAGTAAGTGAGCTACAGAAGATGGGAGCTTAGTTGCAGGACCCTGTATATCTACTGTCAATAGTAAAAAGATCTCATATTGTGATACCGTGTACGGTCCTTGCCTGACGGCGTCGGATAGGCAGCGTGTTCAGCGTCTCCAAAATGCATGTGTTCTGTTCGTTTTCGGTTTGAGGAAGTATGATCGTGTATCGAATGGACTGGGCGACTTGGGGTGGTTGAACATGGATAACACTAGGGTGTTGCGTGCAGCAATATCATATCGTAAGTTGCTATCCAAGAGGATCCCACAATACCTCATGCGGAAGATACGCTGTAGAACGGATGTCCATAACATTGATTTAAGATTCAGGGTTTTTTTTTGCTCCGCCTGCCCATCGCGCTGAGCTGTATAAACGGTCATTCTCTTACCGGGTCAGTCACATGTACAATGGTCTCAGGGAAGATATGAAAAAATTATCGTTTAACAGTTTTAGGGGAAAGGTGAAGTGTTGTCTGTTGCTCAATACTGCAATATCTGTTTGCTTCAAAATTTGTTGAAATATTTTCGCTAATTATAAGCGATAAGTAGAAAGTCTGTAATAATCGGACACATTCTTTTAGGTACTGGTCATTTCACCAAAAGAAAGTTCTTTATAGTAATCTTACTACCAATCTTTAGTCAACTTGAAGGTACTTTAAAGTTTTGGTTTTCATATTGTAGATGGTACTGTTATTTTTTAAATCCAGTATGATGACGAATTACACTTGTTGTTTAGCTGTAGCTTTCAGAAGACACTTTATTTGTGTTTGTGATTTGCAAACAGTCCTTTGCTACTGTGACGTAATCATTGTCTTCCTGATTGAATCCAACTTATGACAGTTTGCAGTGTTTATATTCTTTACTGTTTAAGGCGTTTGTTGTTAACGTTACATCATTAAAAAACTGATTTTGCCAGGCACATGCCTTTATCATACTATATATAAAATTTATTTTTCGATAAAATCACTGTTGATTGTATTTGTAGGTGTGTTTTACCTAATATATTTAGTCAAAATGGTGTCGAGTGGAAGATAAAATCCTTGCTCGGCACATATTAACGAAAATAACCGTTCAAAAGCGTCGTTCCTGCTTTATATTCCCATATTCTGGCATTCTATTCTAGCGCACAAATTTTACTTTTAAATTTATGCAAAAACTACAAGCGTGTGTAATGTTTTCATTGTAATATGGAGTCGTGTACCTTTAAAGGAAGTTATTTGGCTAACTTTGTTAGAAATCTCATATAAGCGAATAATAAGAATATTTATTATACCTCTCAATATAGGGTTATGTTGTGGTTATGTTCGTTATTGTACGCAGGTTTTTTTTCCGAGAGCTATTTATTTATGAGTGTTTCTCAAAATAATCGATTGTTTGTTTATTAGGGATTTATTACACAATTTACGTACGTAGGGTACGTACACAATTTCACTGGTTTTCTAATTAAATATTTTCCCTTCATACTAAGAATTTAAAGGTTAATAACTTAATAAACACAATAAAACAGTACAAAATAGGAAAAAGCAAACTGTATTAAAAATTGTTCTTCACTGCACTACGTCTATCGTAAATTAATAACTGCTACAACATTTGTCATCAATATTTTTTTGTGATTTTATTTCTATTATGTTTTGCCGTGTCAAATTCATAAAATAATATATGGTATGTCCAGTTTAAATACGCAGCATATACGGATTTAAAATTGAACAATACATGTCATTCTTGAGTTATACGAGATAACATGTTTGGGTCTGTTATGTTGTAAGAAAATCCTGAAAAAAGATTTATTTTTAAAGACCAGTGGTACAGGAAGAAAATGAAAGTGCACACCAGTCGATATTGTGTATTGAAACGGTACATATGCTGTTTTCCGTTCAATGCATTCCTTTTAAGACGTGATAGTAGAGGCAATTAAGAACGTATTTTACCATATTTATCACTATAAAATCTATTATTTTTAGTATTATTTCAAAATTGTCTAATATTTGTACTTGTTGTTTCCATGAAAACTTTCGAAATTTGATCATACTTCAAGCTGAAACGGTCGTTTTTTAGTGGTATGACCCTAATACCGCATGTTTTGAACCCGCATTCGCATTCCGCATAAACACATTTATCGAAAACGCCTAACCAGTTTCTATTGACAAACTTACTATTGTCTCTCCTCAACAAGAATCCAATTTAAACCAGTGAACTGTGTATGCGAGTAGGTGCTTTCGATGTATTTTCTTGTCTTGAATATGAATCCGATTGGCTTCAAGCAACCAATTTCCAAGAAATGCTTATACAAGTACAAAATTTAAGGTTTTTTTCGGATGATTTTTAAAAGTCTAGGTCATCGGGGTTGTTTGCTATACATGGTCAAAACGGAAAAATATATGTACATAACGGCATTTACAACATACGAGATGCATTGAACATAAAGTTGTCAATATCTCGATAACCGTAACCATTTGTATATAGCTAAATATGGTTAAATATGTTCTAAATTACCTCTACTATCACGGTGACAAGAAATTGCACCAAATTACATATAAGCCGGTACATCAATTTTTGTTATTTCCTTTACAACGTATTAGAAATAAAATCACCGTATCCGCAGCAGATTTTCCAGTAGTTGTAATGTCAAATATGTATACTATAATTTGAACCACTTTCAAAAGCTTAACAAAGCTAAACACTAAACTAAAACACTCAAGTTCTGCACAAAACTGTTTTTTTTTTATAACAGCGAATGTTCTCGGCCCTGCAATAAACAAAATTGTGGGTAAATTTTAATAAAAATAATGTCGAATGAAAGTTCATACTTGATTCTAAAGAATGTATAGCAAAAAAGTCACATTTATCGTTAAAATACAAAATTGCAACCGTTTTTAAGAGCGTCAACTTATGTGCGTCTATGTTCGGCCATAGTAAAATATAACTTTTGGCTGACACGGACACGTGGCTCGGGGCTCGGGTAAAAAAATATTGCCGCCTTTTAATACATCGGTCTTTTACCTATCCCAGAAACTGGTTTACTTTTTGGAATTTAACAGCTTAGAAATTTGATTTATGGCCAGCTTTTTGGGTCTAATACCCCAATGTGTGTCGGTTACTTTGTTAGATTATACGTATCAATTTGTTCTGATTTAATATTGTTTTATCACATCGTAATCCTTATTATTCGTGATAAGTCTTTACGTAATTAATTATGATTAGGAACCCCGCCACGAATTCTATAGATTGCGTTGATATTCGACAGTCAGCAGTGAACAATGAGAACCTATTTGTGACTATACGCATAAATTACTTATTATTGTTATTCAAAAATCAAATTTACAACTCGTCCTGTTCACTATTATACATATAAAAAGTTGTTTATTCAAATGAGGTTAATACTCATCTAACCAAACTGGTTCTGTCTCCCATATAATAATACTACTGTGTACTTAGTTAAATTTAACATTTATAACTTTTCCTGTGCACATTAAACATTATTAATTTGAATTCAGCTCATAATTATAGAAAATAATCGTTACCGTCACAGGGGTCAGTTTATTACAGCATAAAATTGCTTTATTGGCAATTGTTTTTATCTTTCGTATCGTTGTTTTAACCACATACAGTTCAAAAGAACTCCGATCTTGGTAACTGTGAACTACATAATAATAACAAGTAAACATTACATGCTGATCACTCAAAATAATAAGAAAATGATAGCCGATAATATAATCTATCGAACTATACATAATATGTGCAGTTACAATTATTTATTCCAGAAATAGATTTGTGTTCTTTTTTTCTCCCAATCGCTGTAATGTTTATGAAAATAAACGCATTATCTTATCTGTAATTTTCAATCTCGTTTGAAAATAAGTACTGTAAAGAACACCAGAGATGCGACAGATGAATGTGTGTGTTTATCTTGTTTATTAATGTAGATTATATAATAATGAGCGTAGATTTTTATTGCGGCCAAGTGTACGTACTTAGCAACAAGACTTGAATAGAGTTTTTTGTAATTAATATACAATGGTTGTTAAAAGTATGCATAGGATACTAGCCGTCTTGACTAGGCGGCCTCTATGATAGGGCCATATATTATGTCCCTTCTTTTGACGTCGATTTTCTCGCATAACTAGGGGCGAAAAAAAATGGAAAAAATTCTGATGCTGTCCTTCATTAATATGCTACAACTCATAAAAATTAGAAAGCTGTATTAGTTGCCCCGTAAATTTTATACGTTTAACTTTAGCAATTAATTATTCCGGAAATAATATATATATATATATATATATTTCAACGAATTAAAAAGTAAAATCACCTGCAAAATGTTTTCAATGTGCATTTTTGTAAAATCATTAGATTAGTGCTTGACCCACAAAAAGCTATATTATGCAATGCAAGCAATTCCTTTATTAGAAGAGCTAGAATAATGAAATATAAACTATAGGCTACCCACTAATTCATAGGTTTAAAGCTTATTACATAATTATTGTTTATCTTGCATTTTCCCTACAAAAGATCGAGTTGAAGCATCTCATGATTGCTGCAATTGACGCGGCGCTCTTCGGTCTATGGGGCGAGCGGGGGAAGGGATCGACAGCGACGCTGCAAGTAGTGGCGGATCGCACGTGTATTAGTTACTAGGAGAAGAGTGTTTACGGACACAATACATATAACGACACGGCGATTATGGCTCGCCAAAGAAATTGGGATATCCGGCGACAGATTACCGAATTAAAAAATAATGGCAAAATGAGTCAATAAGATAACAGAACCACGAACAGGCATTTGGAAGTCCCATGGGAATTCTTGACAATTTAAATCGGGTTTCGGGATTAGCATTTAAAATTAATGAACGATCTGCAAAATAATCTATGTGTCTACAAATTTACGATGCAAAATTTGTAAAAGTTTTTTGATATTTCTAAGTTTTATACGCTCAGAGCTGACGTTTGTGATATATGTAATATATCAAGAGTTATATTTATTTTATATTGTTTGTGCATGTATTTAAATATTATTAATTAATAAGCTGTTGAAACTGTTATAATAGTTTGAATATTTATATAACAAAATCGGGCATACTTTTTAAATATTTTTGGGTTTATCAAGCAAACTTAATTTAGTATTCACCACTAATCGGAAAATCTGCTAACTCCATATTATTAGATTTATCCGCTTCCATCAAAATCTTGTTTACAACCTTATTGTATAAAACTGAAGAAAACATAAACGCCAATCGATAGAAGAGATTTCTCTCGTACCAGGTCACATATTATAATCAAAAATATGCAAAAATTAAGAATTTAATTGTTAGTTAAAATTACTACCTTGACGAGTTATCGTTCTTTTTGTGTATTGATAATAAGCTGCCCCGGTTCTCTCAGCTGTGTCGGTTCTCTCCGACATGGCAGCTAACGCCTCCCTACCCCGCAGCACACCAAAGACCGTAGAGCGTCGGAATTCACGCGGAGTTTCAGCACGATCTTTTGTATGAAAAATGCGAGATAAACAATGATTATGTAATAAGCTTTAAACCTATGAATTAGTGGGTAGCCTATAGTCGATATTTCATTATTCCAGCTCTTCTAATAACGGAATTGCTAGCATTGCATAATATAGCTTTTTGTGGGTCAACCCAATGATTTTACAAAACGGCACATTGAAAGCATTCCGCAGCTGATTTTGCTTTTTAATTCGTTGAAATCTATGGATTATTTTAGGGAAAGTCTTGTTTATATGAGTTATGTATTTAATAGGAATGAATAATCCACAATATTAAAAAGATAAATCTGTATATTTTGTATTCTAACTCATGCAAGATAATAATATCAACGTAGAAAAGGGGTAATGAGTTAAACTGATACTGTGGATCCCTTGGCAAATGTCATTCTAGTATATGATGTATGTTAATATTGTACTGTGCATAACCGCCAGGTTATTTTTTTCTATATAATTGGAATTTTTTATCATTGCGTAGTCCATTTACAGTACTTATCTCAGCGCAAACATGACTATATTAGCAGTTATTATTTTTTTTTCTGGATTGCGAATACGTTTTGTGGAATTTGAATGGTCATTGTATATCTTTAAAATGAATGCTTTTGATAAAAAAAATAACTTTACCTGGATTCAGTGATGTACTACAGAATATAAAATTAGTAAATAGGTAATAAAATACAGCGAAACAGTTTCTTCCAGTTTAAGGATTTTACCATGAACTAAACAATGTAATATTTTGGTACGAAGCAACTCGAGTTTGTGATGAGCTGTGACAGAGGTAATATGGTCACTTTTGACATTTCTTCATCGCACAATTATCGCTTTTTTTTTAGTGGAAATATTTTGTCAGAAAGGGCACTTAGATCCAAAAAAATCTATAATGTATGGTTGGGCTATTTGAACTGTATTTGAGAAAACCGAAAAACGTATAAGTATCTAATATTCATTTTTTTCACGACAAGGAATTGAATATTTAATTTTCTAAGAATTGCACTGACTATTTCGTCAATTTAACAATAAATAACGTCTTCACATGAATAAACATCCATGATATATGAATTCTATAGTTATCCAATTTTATCTTAAAGAAGAAGAAAACAAAAATACGTAAAAATGTTTTATTGGCATCAATATGGATAATTGAAAATTTGGCTCGATTAAAAACATATTTCCGCTAAAATCTCATTTATTTGACACGATTACAATACGTATGATAGGGTAAAAATAAACGGGAATACCTATGGCGTGAGTCACGCGGTTTATGATTGCGACAATAATTTTTCTAAAGCCTACCGATTAATCAAACTTAATAAATATCAAATAAATCAATGTTATAGGCTTCCGTTGAGAATCTTTACGCAATTACTTAAAACGCAAATCCTCAAAATCAATCATAACAATTAATAACAGATTGCGCAATCTTTAAAAAAATCGTACGATGCTTTACCTAGCAACCTATTTAATTATTTAAAACGCGTTTCTCATTGAAATCATCTCCTGATATGTAGTCACATGTTCGATTAAAAATGTCCAACTACATCTCTCTAAAATACAGCAGGTAGATATTTTGATACTTTTACTTTATCATACGCAGTATGATAAAGTATTGTAATCGTGCCGAAAAAAAAAATGAGATTTTAGCGGAAATATGATATGAAACTACATAGTAGCCAGGATTTTCCAAATATTTTCAATCTAATAATAGTACCGGTAGTGTCAAATGCTGATGTTTTCACAATATCTCACTATATCTACTGTCAATAGTAAAAAGATCTCATATGGTGATACCGTGTACGGTCCTTGCCTGACGGCGTCGGATAGGCAGCGTGTTCAGCGCGTCCAAAATGCATGTGTTCCGTTTGTTTTTGGTTTGAGGAAGTATGATCATGTATCTAATGGGCTGGGCGACTTGGGGTGCTTGAACATGGATAACACTAGGGTGCTGCATGCAGCAATACTATATCATAAGTTGCAATCCAAGAGGATCCCGCAATACCTCATGCGGAAGATACGCTGTAGAACGGATATCCATAATCTTAATTTAAGATTCTGGGGTTTGTTTGATCCACCTGCCCATCGCGCTGAGCTGTATAAACGGTCATTCTCTTACCGGGTCAGTCACATATACAATGGTCTCGGGGAAGATATGAAAAAATTATCGTTAACTGTTTTGGGGGAAAGGTGAAGTGTTGTTCTGTTTGCTCGCTCAATATAATATAATAATTTTTTTCACATAACGTTGGTCAGCCACTTAATACTACATACGTGCTGGTTCCGTATTCACGGTACACTCCACTGGAGTGTTTGTATTTCGACGATAATCGATAGGTAATCAAACGGCGATCAATCAGATACCGTATTTATATACACGGATACGTTTGTATGCTATAAAAACCAGTACAAGAAATCAGCGATTTGCAAATAGTCAACATACCGTGCGTGGAGGTTGAGAGAAAAGTGTGTAAGTTGCGAAGTAATAGTTGATTGGTTTGTGCATTTTGCACGGTACAGTGTAAGAGAATAACAAGTCTGTTAAGGTCAGGATATTATTATCGTTGTTTTCCTAAAGGTGTCTGAGAAGAACGAAACACAGTTTACAACAGTTTAAAAACTGGTAGTATGCGGGCAATTTCTTTGTGATTTTGTGTGTTGCGGTGTTGTTTTGTGATCAGTGGGTAATTTTGTATAATTTATATTGTCAGTTGACGTACAGATTTTGTTAAAATCGTAGGAAAATGCCGGTGTTGTTATTCGATTTGATATTGAGTGAGGTAACTTTTTGCGAGGCTTGTTATTTTATTTCTGAAATTGCTTCATAGTCTGTTATCCTATATTTTTTTTTTAAGAAAAATACTTGAACCGGCTGCGTTTTCTTTGCTATTTAGTAATAGAAACTTAAAACCAATACATCAAATAAAACACCACTTGAATAAGATGTAATTTTGCCCATGTCCAGTCATGTGGTATAGTATATTATTCTATGAGCAAGTAATGTAAGCAATTTCTCACGAGAACGAAGTTGAGCTGTATAAACGGTCATTCTCTTACCAGGTCAGTCACATATACAATGGTCTCAGGAAAGATATGAAAAATTATCGTTAAACAGTTTTGGGGGAAAGGTGAAGTGTTGTCTGTTTGCTCAACACGGGAGACTTTAGGCATTGAGCATATACTAATAATAAAATGTTTGTTGCAGTTTCTTTTTAACTTCTTAACACGATGTCCGCCAAGGCGATACGAGAGGCAAGCGGCAAGGATCTGATAAACAGGCTTCTCGATGCGGACACAGCGGCTGCGCGTTGCAAGTTTGCCTCTGTGAGTCCCAGGACGAACTTCCAGGAACTCGTCGACGAGAACCCGTGGCTGCTGACTCAAAAGCTGGTCGTCAAACCGGATCAACTGATCAAAAGACGCGGAAAATTAGGTGGGTGTCTTCTGACTACAGTGCTGCATTATCGGATTTAAATATCTACATCATTTATTTACTCTCTCATTTCGTTCTTGTTGGATTGCCCGCCATTGGCGAAGCGACTTTCCACTTCTCTATTCATCAAATACAAAATGTTAGTTCTGTATTTCCTCAAGTAATGTCTGTCGATTTGGAATAGTAAAAATATAACGTATACGGGTAATCGGAATGTCATCGGATGTGTTAACTTAACTCATAGACCCATTTCCATTGGCGAAGCGACATCTTGAATGACATTGTCATTGTCTATTAACCTATGATACTGCAATATTTTGACTACTGATAAAAAGTGTTCTATATTAAGTGTTCCCCATTGGTGTAACTTAAATTTAATTTGGATGCTGACGCTTTAAACTTCACACACTGCACGTTGCGCTGCTTTGTTCGCCTATCGGCTTTCACTCACATAACACTGTGCTCTGCCTTTTTAACATCACTTCACCAACCCAAAAGGTTTGGTTCTTTTGAGTCTTCGCACACTGTCACAATTGTCAAGAAGCCGGATTGCCTCGACATTCTGGAGAAGTCTGTTCCGAGGATTCTCTGCAAACTTTCCAATTTCGTTCGTTACTAATTCCATCTCAAGATCCCTGTGGAGATTTCTGTTTCTTATATACCACGGTGCACCCACGACGTTTCTTAGCACCTTATCTTGGAAGCGTTGAATGACGGTGATATTGCTTGGCTTAGTGCAGCCCCACAGTTGGATACCATAGGTCCACACAGGTTTAAGTATCGGCTTGTAAAGTAGGAGTTTATTATATGTCAACAAAGACGACTTCCTACCGATAAGCCAGTACATTTTTTTGTATCCTATGCCCAATTCTTCTCGTTTCTTTTTAACATGTGCTTTCCAGCGGAGCTTGGTGTCTAGCGTCATACCGAGGTATTTTGCCGTGTTCGAGTAGGGTACGGTGGTAAAATTTATTCTAACTGGAACGTATCGTATTCGCTTGTTGGTAAAGTTTATGTGAACTGATTTGGTTTCGTTCAATGTAATTAGCCACTGTTGCATCCAATCAGTAATATCGGTGACAGCATTCTGCAGTTTTAGTGTCGATCCTTCAACATTTGTATCTACTGCCATGATATCGGTGTCATCAGCAAACGTGGCAACGGTAACACCATCTGGTTGCGGAAGATCGTGTGTATATAGAAGGTCAAGAATTGGGCCAAGTATACTACCTTGTGGTACTCCAACTTTAATACATTTGAGGGTTGAGTACTCATTATCTTGCTTTATGCGGAAGTATCTGTCAGAAAGATATGATCTTAATAGTTTGCTATACTCGAAGGGTAGTAACCGATCCAGCTTATAGAGTACACTTTCGTGCCAAACTTTGTCGAAGGTTTTTGCTACATCCAGGAATATGGAGGAGCATACTTTTTTTTCTTCTCAAGCTCTTTCTATGATCATTGTTATTCTGTGCACCTGGTCAATTGTGGAATGTTTGTTTCTGAATCCTAACTGATGAGTGGGTATGATGTTTCTTTCATCTAAGATTGGCTTCAGTCGTTTTGCAAGTAGCTTTTCAAACAGTTTTGACAATGTGGGCAGTAAAGAAATTGGCCTGTAGGAGGATGCTTCATTTGGCAGTTTTCCTAGCTTGGGAATCATCAGTACCTCCGCAGTTTTCCAAACAGACGGCACATATTTAAGCCTAAATGCTGTATTGCAGAGGTTACCTCGGTAATTTAAATGGACGGTAAATTACGGTAATTAAAAATCGGTAAATTACCATTATTTACTGTAATTAATTTGGTAATAATACGCGCTAAATTACCCTTTTACATCCCTCGTATTCTGTATAATAAAACTTTATTTCACAAATTTGTTCATTCCAGGTCTAATTGCTGTAAACAAGAACATCGACGAAGTGAAACAATGGATAAACGAGAGAATGAACAGGGACCAGAAGATCGGAGCCGCCGTCGGCAAGCTACGGAACTTCATCATCGAACCGTTCGTCTCGCACACAGACTCGGAAGAGATGTACGTCTGCATCTACTCGCACAGGCACGCGGACACGCTCCTCTTCTACCACCAGGGCGGCGTTGACATCGGCGACGTCGACTCGAAAGCGTTGAAACTGGACGTCCCGATCGGTGGCGAACTCAACCCCGAAGACGTCGAGAAAATTTTACTCGCCGACGTGCCAGCAGCCAAAAAACCGATGGTTGCTAAATTCGTCACGTCGCTCTATAAGATGTACGTCGAACTCTACTTTACGTACTTGGAGATCAACCCGTTGGTCGTGAGCGATTCGGCGATCTATATTTTGGATCTGGCGGCGAAGCTGGACGCGACGGCGGAATTTCTGTGCAAACCGCAGTGGGGAGAGATCGAGTATCCGCCGCCGTTCGGGAGAGACGCCTACGACGAAGAGGCGTACATAGCGGATTTGGACGCGAAGTCCGGCGCCAGCTTGAAGTTGACGATTTTGAATAAGAGCGGAAGGATTTGGACGATGGTTGCGGGCGGTGGCGCTTCCGTTATCTACAGCGATACGATCTGCGATTTTGGCGGTGCCGGGGAGTTGGCTAACTACGGAGAATACTCAGGTTTGTTGCGTAGATTAGCAATAATGCGGTCGTTATCAGGGTAATTTAGCTAGAATAATGAAATATATACTATAAGCTACCCAATAATTCATAGGTTTAAAGTTTATTACATAATCATTGTTTATCTCGCATTTTTCATACAAAAGATCGTGCTGAGACTCCGCGTGAATTCCGACGCTCTACGGTCCTTGGTGTGCTGCGGGGAAGGGAGGCGTTAGCAGTGCTGTCGTGTCGGAGAGAACCGACACAGCTGAGAGAACCGGGGCAGCTTATTATCAATACACGAAAAGAACGATAACTTGTCAAGGTAGTAATATTAACTAACAATTAAATTCTTAATTTTTGCACAATTTTGATTATAATATGTGACCCGGTACGAGAGAAATCTCTTCTATCGATTGGCGTTTATGTTTTCTTCAGTTTTATACAATAAGGTTGTAAACAAGATTTTAATGGAACCGGATAAATCTCATAATATGGAGTTAGCAGATTTTCCGATTAGTGGAGAATACTAAATTAAGTTTGCTTGATAAACCCATTTTGTTATATAAATATTCAAACTATTATAACAGTTTCTACAGTTTATTTATTAATAATATTTAAATACATGCACAAACAATATAAGCGTATAAAACTTAAAAATATAAAAGAACTTTTACAAATTTAGCATCGTAAATTTGTAGACACATAGAATATTTTGCAACTCGTTCATTAATTTTAAATGCTAATACCGAAACCCGATTCAAATTGCCAAGAATTTCCATGGGACTTCCAAATGCCTGTTCGTGGTTCTGTTATCTTATTGACTTATTTTGCCATTATTTTTTAATTCGGTAATCTATCGCCGGATGACCAAATTTCTTTGGCGAGGCATAATCGCCGTGTCGTTATATGGATTGTGTCCGTAAACACTGTTTTTCTAGTAACTAATGCACGTGCGATCCGCCACTACTTGCAGCGTCGCTGTCGATCCTTTCCCCCGCTCGCTCGAAAGACCGAAGAGTGCCGCGTCAATTGCAGCAATCATGAGATGCTTCAACTCGATCTTTTGTAGGGAAAATGCAAGATAAACAATGATTATGTAATAAACTTTAAACCTATGAATTAGTGGGTAGCCTATAGTCTATATTTCATTATTCTAGCTCTACTAATAAAGGAATTGCTGGCATTGCATAACATAGCTTTTTGTGGGTCAAGCACTAACCCAATGATTTTACAAAAATGCACATTGAAAGCTAGCATTCCGTGGGTGAATTTAATTTCTAATTATTATTGATTATTTCTGGAGTAATTAATTGCTAAAGTTAAACGAATGAAATTTACGGGGCAATGAATTGTAGCATAGTAATCAAGGACAGCATCAGAATTTTTTCAAATTGTTTCGCCCCTAGGTTTGCGAGAAAATGGGTGTCAAAAGAAGGGACATAATATATGGCCATGATATAGTAATTTACTTTATTACAGTCTATTTAATAATTAATATTTCTTCAAATTTTTTCACACACAGGAGCACCGTCGGAACAACAGACGTACGAGTACGCTAAGACGATACTATCGTTGATGGTCCAGGAGAAGCACCCGGACGGTAAAGTGCTTATCGTAGGAGGCGGTATTGCTAATTTCACGAACGTTGCCGATACCTTCCGAGGCATCATTACCGCCCTTCAGGAGTACCAGCACAGGCTCATCGAGCACAAAATCTCCATCTTTGTCCGTAGGGCCGGGCCTAACTATCAGGAAGGCCTCAGGAGGATGCGTGAAGTTGGACAAACTTTAGGTACGTCTCTTTCTGAAACTTAAAGAAAAGAATTTTTAAAAAGAAAAAAAAAAGTAAAAAAATAAATTTTTTAAGAAAAAATAATAATTTTTCTTTTTAATTTTTCTTTTTTTTATTTTTTTTATAGGTATTCCTTTATATGTGTTTGGGCCGGAAACGCACATGACTGCCATCTGTGCGATGGCTTTGGGTAAGAAGCCGATTCCGAAGGAGAACGCCGTCAGCCACGAGACGACGACGGCTAATTTTTTGCTGCCCAGCCAATCGGGCTCGGCGAATAATCTGGCCTGGGAGACGTTCAAGTCCGAAGCGAACGGAACTGGCTCGTGCGTCAAATACCAATCCGTAAGTGTTTGCTCGTTACGCTTGTAGTTTGCTTGAGACGGTGGTTTGTTGGTTTGGTTCTTTGTTTTTTCGGTATTTTGAGTTTTATGTTGTCGGTTCTCTTTTGCAAGGTGTTTTAGTTTTCTGTGTATAAAGTTTTAGGAGAATGGTTTGAGTTTTGTGGTGGTTAACAGTAATAGGTTTTTTTTTGTTTTACTGGTTATTCGATTGTAAACATTTTAAAAGATTTTTATTTTGGTGGATGTTTTTCGTGCTAATGTTTCGTGTGTTTTTTTATTTATATGTATTTTCCAGTTATCTAAAGTTATTTTGTATATTTTGTATGTATACCTAATATCGTGTATTTAAAACTAAAATTTAAAAATTTGCCGTTAGCAAAGTTGTTAGTGCTGCCACTAACGGGCACCTACGTACATATCACGTTGTTGCACAGTCCAGTTTTTATTTTTTTACAAATTAATAGATTTAGAGACTTGACAAAGAAAAACTCGTCATTGAGTTACAGAAAGTTATGGTTTTCTAACAGAATTTTACAATTGGTAGATAAAGAAAATGTCAGTCAGACAAAGAATTTCTTTGAACGAAAAAAGAAATTGTTTGAGATAGAATACTTCATTTTTGGCTATCTCTCTGGCATAGCGAAATATTATTTTCAACTAGACAATTTTAGAGCAACTATAAGATTATGATTTCCAACTTACCAACTTAATAGAAAGTATTACAAGCTATAATTGTTATACTAACTATTTTTTTTAACATACAACTGATAGTTCCCGACCTAGTTGCAAAAAAAACTAAGTCTTGTCCCTTTTCAACCGCTGTAAGTTTTTCCTGTCAAAAAATTTCTTTTCTATCGATTGTTAACTTTTGTTTAAAATCCATAGTTTTCTGAAACTCAAAGACCACTTTTCCCAGATTGCTTCACAAATTCAATGTTTTCGTATAATTTTGTCTGATGTTAAGGATGCTATGAAATGAGTGTTGCCATAATTTAGTAGAATATCTTGACATAATTTGGTCTTGTATGGCTACTGTGACTGCACTGTGGTCTTTTTAAAGTAACAAATAGTAAGAAACAAATGGATACTATTTGTACTATCATGAGCATAAATAACGGGGACACTCAAATTTGCACTAGTTAAACTGGGCTTCGTAATGCCATGTCAGTACGTTTGTCATGTCACATTAACGTCATCTTGAATTTTGACGTACAATAAAAATGTCGCAATAGGTTATTGGGTATTTAAATGTTCACAACTAAAATTATTGAGAATATAAGTGCCTAATTTCACTTTGCTGTCCCCGTTTTTTATGCACACAATTCACGATAGTACATCCTTACTCCACATTGCCTGTCGAAACCATTTTAAAAAAAAACATAAAGAAAAGATTTAGCCAATAATTCAGTTAAAAATCTAAAATTTGAAGCAAGATTTGTAGAACAGCTGGAACTTCATTTACCTTATTTTCTAAATAATATAGGGTACTCTTACCCTACAAAAGGACCTTCGCAGCATCCTTAATATAAAGATTGTAAATAATTTAGTACAATTAGACTGAATCATAACCTCGGAAACCCTTAGAATATGCTCGGATTTTTTGGAACTAACATTTATTTTTACCTTTTATTTATAATGAGCAACTCCAATATGTATATGGATAGAATTTTTGTACCTCTATGAGTAAAATTATTCAAGTTCTAGTATTTTCGAATTTATTTAATTTAGATTTGATGAAATTTTCAAGACAACAAATGTTTACCAAAAAGTCTCCAATAAATAGTGGCATTTAAAAGAAAAACTTGTTAGTTTTAGAAATACAATGCAAAAGGTTTCATAGAATTCCAGGCATATTCCCCGGGTCCCGTGGTGTAATTGCATAATTGTGATAATTGCACTCCGCTAATTGTACAGATGCTTATATATTTTCGTTGTCTCTAAATATTTGTTTTAGTGTTAGTATTGTAGATATAGCTTTGTACAAATTGCAGAGAATTGTATACGAAGTAAAGAAGTGGGATAGATAAAATTATTATATTTTCAACTATAATTAATATATATTATAATTCCGATTAATATCCTGTAGTACAATTTTATCGTTTCCACTTCTCTTGTACATATAATTAAAAATTTTACCTTAAATTAGCGTAACTTTCTTCTATACGTACATTTTTATTTTGTGTTACGATTGGTATTATCGGCAGACTTTTTTTTTTTTTTTTTATTTCGGTACTTATTTCGGTTTCTTACTAATTTTGTCTTCATTTCGGTTTATTAACACCTGCAATTTGCGAACAAATCTAAGTTGAAACTGTTTTTAACGATTTTAAGGACCAAAGGACAAATCACGTAGAGTTTAGGCAACCAGACCAAAGTCAGGAGGTAAATAAAAAAAATTTCCAATTTGTCACACTGTGTACCACACCTCTACTATCACTTCAGTGCATGGTCGCGCAACCCATGTTCCTACTCTTTATGTTTTTATTTTATTTTTGTCTTCAGTGTGCGCAATGGACCTAACTATACCGATAATGAACGAAATTTTTAATTTCTCGAAAGAGAAATAGAGTTTTGGATGGTCTAAAAAGTCAAAAGCCAATGTTAATATTTTGATTTAACATACAGGAAGGTTAGAAAACACGAAAACGTTAAATTGGCCGAAGAGTAAACTATCGGTTTTTCGGAATTAGATCAAAAAATGTTATAGGTAGAAGTTAGTTTGAATTAATTTTATGGTTAAATATCACACTTGAATGTTCTATTTCAAATTTTATTTGTTGACTTGAGAGCGAACGGTTTGTTTAGTTCTTTGTTACGCCATAGGTGACGTATCGTATCGCTGAGGTACTTTGAATACAAAGTTTTACTCTTCGGCCAATTTAACGTTTTCGTGTTTTTTAACCATCCTGTATGTTAGGACTTCCAAAACTCTTTATAAAGAATGACTCTTTTTTCAAGAAATTAAAAATTACTTCCTGTATAGGGTATAGTTAAGTCCATCGGGGGACACACTGGGTGTGTCAGTTTTGAGGCTCACCATGGGCGATTTCGCTTATTAGTGGAGATAGAGCCTATGTTTAAATTTGGCTAAGTTACCATATTTTTGTGTCCATCAATTATCTGAAAAGAAATTTAAGCTATCATTTTTCATTTTGAAGATATCCGCAAAAAACTGAAATCTTAAGACATCAAATTAAAAAATAACACTGTATTCCTTGGTAAAAAGTAGCTGTAGAGTGTTTTTGTTTCAAATGTCTAGCTACTCTTGGTTTTGAATAAAAAATTAAAAGCGATATCTTAACATTTTTTGCGGATATCTTCAAAATGAAAACTGATAGCTTAAATTTCTTTTCAGCTAATTGATCAACACAAAAATACGAAACTTTGCCATATTTTAACGTAGGCTCTATCTCCACTAATAAGCGAGATCCCCCATGGTGAGGATCGAAATTGAAACACCCGGTATAGTAAGCATTAGCTTATTTAATACGATGATTAATTTTGTGCTATAGGTTAAGAAAGTGGACATTAAGAAGTTGTTGTTATTGTGAGAGTGTCGTTATAAGCTATGTACGTGGTTTGTGCAATGTAGTGTTGTTGCGGGATTGTCAATAATCGGTAAATTTTAATTTGCGAAAACTGTCATAATTTAATATGGAAGCATAATTAAGACGTTTTGTCCATAGATTTATCAGTAAAATGTTTAGAATTAATGTTTTTTGTTTGAAGCAAACGGCAGTTTGAACCTATCCAACACATCTAAACAACAATAACTTTTTAATTGTTTTTCTTAATTGACGTATTCATGCACATAATTGTTTCAACTACCTACACATTACAATCAATTTAAATTTTTTATATATATATGCTGAAGAAAAGAGTATCACTCCTGAAGTTTTTGTGCCAAGAGAATTAAAAAAAAAAACTAATCAATTAATTTTGATCTTAGTTTTTAATTGGATCTAAACTAGAATCAAAATTTACCACTGCGCAAAATTCAGGAGTAACACTTTCTATTTTTCGCGTCTCGTGTACCTCAAGAAAACAAACCAAAATGATAAAAGTTTTTATTCACCACTATTATTTATTTCACATTTGTTAATAACTACGGATGATATGTTGATTGTAACCTTATTGGCATTTGTGTAGGGCGATGCTTCGAAAAAGTTACCGATGTTCTCGCTATCGACGAAGGCCATAATTTGGGGTATGCAGACGAGAGCCGTACAGAGCATGCTCGATTTTGACTTTGTGTGCCGACGGACCGAACCCAGCGTAGTGGGCATCATATACCCCTTCACGGGGGACCACAAGCAAAAGTATTACTGGGGACACAAAGAAATTTTGATTCCAGGTAAATTGCGTCTTTAAATTTACACTTATAAAAAAACATATATAAAAAACATAACGAGAAATATATTAAAAGAACAATACCTCCTTTTTTATGCAAAATTTTAACTCTTCAACTCTTTTTGCAGTCTACAAGAAAATGAACGATGCGATGACGAAACATCCGGACGCCGACGTCCTCGTAACTTTTGCCTCGCTACGGTCTGCGTACCAGAGTACCGTCGAGACAATGGACTACCCGCAGATCAGGACTATTGCCATCATCGCCGAAGGTATCCCGGAAAATATGACGAGGAAGCTTATTAAATTAGCCAACGATAAGAATATCTCTATCATCGGTCCGGCCACAGTCGGCGGTTTGAAGCCGGGCTGTTTCAAGATTGGCAATACTGGAGGTGAGTGAATTTCTCATCTTGCTTCCCCGAATTCTTTTTGTTTGGATTGTAATAAAATAGGGTGGTATTTGACTATTATTGGTAAACCAACTTAGTGTGTTTATTCCTTCACTCTACCTTTGTATATGTATTATTTTTCGTAATTATTTCCTCAATATTTATTCAAAATCAAAAAAAAAAAATCAAAATCAAAAAATTGAATCACGAAAAGTCCCGCCAAAAAGATAGTTTCTATGGTCTATAAGCATCGGCTTCGTCGCCGTTTGATAATTGCGTTGTATGACGTGTTGTTTTAACAATTTCTACATAAAAATGGGTTATAAACGGTGTATTAATCCGCAACGCAGAAATACGTCAATAAAAACTCCGGATAAACTATTTGTAGCTGTTCCGCAAGATTTGAAACTGTGAAGAAAGTGGTTGAGACTGGCTCGTAGAAATCCAAACGAAATAAATAGCGGCCAATACAAGTGTTTTTTGTTGTGAAGATTACTTCGACATAAGTAAAACTGACTAGAATAAGTTATCTGTCGTATTTTCGATCCAGGTATAATCTGACAGTTTAAAGTTAGGACTAATCTAACCTAGTTATGCTTACATTGCACTTTTTGCACGTTGTTTAGTTCCGGAGCGTAAAAATAAGGATTATGTTTAAAGAAGAATCCCGCCATCAAAGCGTTAGTTTTCGGTACATTACCGATCATTGCTTTAACAAAGTTGTTTTCTATTGTTTGTAAATTAACGTAGTAAATTCAAGCGGGAGATTCATAGGCGTACTAACGAATGACGTCACTGGAGACTGACCCAATTACAGAGCGTTTTCAATCATGTGATAGGACGTGAATAAAATTCAGTTTTCATTTTGGTTTTTAATAGAAAAAAATTTTACTAGACACAGTATAGCTACTTCTGTCAAAAGTTTGTCGAAAAAATTGCAATATTGTTCAAGATATGTTTATTTTAACAATATCATTTTTACTGCTACATAATAATAGAGTTCTTGTTTATTTATGTTCTAATATTTACTAATAATAAATACCTAATCTGTTACCAAACATTATTTGACACATCTTATCTAATTCCTTTTATGCCTCCTAAAGCATTACCCCCGTAAATATAAATTGACAGTTGGATTTAAATGATTAGATAAGAATTTATAGTGGGCAATGTATTGGAACGCTTAAACTGCAGTTGCGTTTAGGAATACTTGATGCAATGGACGACGAGATTGACGAATTATTTCTCTCCGCAGGTATGATGGACAACATCCTGCATTCGAGGCTATACAGGCCCGGTAGTGTCGCGTACGTCTCCAGGTCTGGCGGAATGTCCAACGAGCTCAACAATATTATATCGAAGGCTACCGACGGGGTATACGAGGGTGTCGCTATTGGAGGCGACAGGTACCCAGGAACTACTTTTATGGATCACATTATGAGGTACGTTCTCAGAAAAAGTTTTCTTTTTATTAATTTAAGTCATTGACTGCGTTTACATCGGGCGCTTGCATTCGATCGAATATGGATCGACTTGAACTTAAAAACGTCATGTCTTATCAAATTGACATTAAAAATGGTCAATATCGACAGGTAAAGGCTTGTCAGTACATCAGCTGATATGTGTCACATTTTGAGCATCTCAAAGGCTCTCCAAACGAAAATAAATTTCAATCCGATCCAATTCGATCGTATGCTAGCGCTCGATGTAAACGCACTCATTTTTGCAAGCCAAAATGGTACAAAGCAGGCACATGACTATATCATACTATACAGCAGTGTTTCATTGTTTTTATTAATCAAAATTTTAAAAATATTTAGTTAAATAGTCACCAGAAAATCCAATTCCAGAAAATCAGTCAAGAATTTGTAATTCCGTTTACTTTAGAGTTTGATATTTGCGAGACGATTACACTTACCTTACTTGACTTTCAGGTATCAAAACGACGACAAAGTCAAGATGATTGTGCTATTGGGTGAAGTAGGAGGCGTCGAAGAGTACGAAGTTTGCGAGGCCATCCAGAAAAAGATCATAACGAAACCGCTGATTGCCTGGTGCATAGGTAACTGATTTTGATTAGATTTGAGCGTAAACAATTCGAGAATCTATTTATTATTTATTTATTTTCTTGCAGGTACTTGTGCTGGCATGTTCACTTCCGAGGTGCAGTTTGGGCACGCGGGATCTTGCGCGAACTCCACGAGAGAAACGGCCATGGCGAAGAATGAGGGTCTCAAGGAAGCCGGTGCTTACGTACCGGAATCTTTTGATACTCTGGGTAAGTTTGACATTTATATTATTAGTTTACCAGCAGCGAACATGGCGCTACTCGCCCCACATTGGGGTATTAGACCCAAAAAACTGGCCATAAATCAAATTTCTAAATTGTTAAATTCCAAAAAGTAAACCAGTTTCTGGGATAGGTAAAAGACCGATGTATTAAAAGGCGGCAACATTTTTTCACCTGAGCCCTGAGCCACGTGTTCTTGTCAGCCAAAAGTTATATTTTACTATGGCTGAACATAGACGCACATAAGTTGACGCTCTTAAAAGCAGTTGCAATTTTGTATTTTAACGATAAATGTGACTTTTTTGTTATACATTCTTTAGAACTAAGTATGAACTTTCATTCGACATTATTTTTATTAAAATTTACCCACAATTTTGTTTATTGCAGGGCCGAGAACATTCGCTGTTATAAAAAACAGTTTTATGCACAACTTGAGTGTTTTAGTTTATTGTTTAGCTTTGTTAAGCTTTTGAAAGTGGTTCAAATTATAGTATACATATTTGACATTACAACTTCTTGAAAATCTGCTGCGGATAGGTGCGGATGCGGTTTTTTGTGATTTTATTTCTAATACGTTGTAAAAGGAAAATCCAAAAATTGATGTACCGGCTTATATGTAATTTGGTGCAGTTTCTTGATACCGTTATAGTAGAGGTAATTTAGAACATATTTAACCATATTTAGCTATATACAAATGATTACGGTTATCGAGATATTGACAACTTTATGTTCAATGCATCTTGTATGTTGTAAATGCCGTTATGTACGTATATTTTTCCGTTTTGGATCATGTATAGCAAACAACCCCGATGACCTAGACTCTTAAAAATCATCCGAAAAAACCTTAAACTTTGTACTTGTATATGCATTTCTTGGAAATTGGTTGCTTGAAGCCGAATGGATTCATATTCAAGGCAAGAAAATACATCGAAAGCACCTACTCGCATACACAGTTCACTGGTTTAAATTGGATTCTTGTTGAGGAGAGACAATAGTAAGTTTGTGAATAGAAACTGGTTAGGCGTTTTCGATAAATGTGTTTATGCGGAATGCGAATGCGGGTTCAAAACATGCGTATTAGGGTCATACCACTAAAAAACGACTGTTTCAGCTTGTAGTATGATCAAATTTCAAAATTTTTCATGGAAACAATAAGTATAAATATTAGACAATTTTGAGTAATACTAAAAATAATAGATTTTATAGTGATAAATATGGTAAAATAGGTTCTTAATTACCTCTACTATCACGTCTTAAAAGGAATGCATTGAACGGAAAACAGCATATGTACCGTTTCAATACACAATATCGACTGGTGTAAACTTACATTTTCTTCCTCTACCACTGGTCTTTAAAAATAAAACTTTTTTTAGGATTTTCATACAACATAACAGACACAAACATGTTATCTGATATAACTCAAAAACGACATGTATTGTTCAATTTTAAATCCGTATATGCTGCGTATTTAAACTGGACATGCCATATATTATTTTATGAATTTGACACGGTAAAACATAATAGAAATAAAATCACAACAAAATATTGATGACAAATGTTGTAGCAGTAATTAATTTACAATAGGTGTAGTGCAGTGAAGAACAATTTTTAATATAGTTTGCTTTTGCCTATTTTGTACTGTTTTACTGTGTTTATTAAGTTATTAACCTTCAAATTCTTAGTATGAAGGTTAAAATGTTATACATAAATAAAACAACACATCTAAAGCTTTTGTAGGTGATAAAATAATTTTAGACAGGTTTTCAGGTCAAATACTATAGGTATTTCTAATTTGATTTTACTTTTAGGCGATATTATTCAAAACGTCTATGAAAATCTTGTGAAACAAGGTGTTATCGTACCATCGGAAGAGGTTCCGCCGCCGACTGTCCCGATGGACTACAGCTGGGCCAGGGAGTTAGGACTGATTCGAAAACCGGCTAGTTTCATGACTTCGATTTGCGACGAACGCGGTCAAGAACTATTATATGCAGGTATGTGAGAATTTATGGAAATGATTTAGGAAATTTTGTATAAAAAATAATTTAATTAAACAAATTACCGTTATATTGTAACTTCACGCACAAACTACAAAATATCTCTATACTAGGTGACCCAGACCATAGGTATGACACCCGTTTATTTTTATTTTTTATTTATAACGCTGGATGAATTAAATTTCGAAGTTTTTTATCAGAAAAATATGCTATCTTGGACTCACTTTTCCATCTTTACAGGAATGCCAATCTCCGACGTACTTAACAAGAACGTAGGCTTAGGGGGCGTCATCTCCCTCCTCTGGTTCCAGCGCTGCCTCCCGTCGTACGTCTGCAAGTTCTTCGAGATGTGCCTGATGGTGACAGCCGACCACGGCCCCGCGGTTTCCGGCGCCCACAATACGATCGTCTGCGCCCGCGCGGGCAAGGATCTCGTCTCCAGCTTAGTCTCCGGCCTACTAACGATCGGCGATCGTTTCGGGGGCGCTCTGGACGGCGCCGCCAAGCAGTTCAGCGAGGCCTACGACACTGGCTCTCATCCGATGGAATTTGTTAACCAGATGAGAAATAAAGGACAACTCATCATGGGTATCGGCCATAGGGTGAAGTCCGTCAATAACCCGGATCAGCGGGTGAAGATCGTGAAGGAATTTGTTATGGAGCATTTCCCAGCGACGCCTTTGCTGCACTACGCATTGGAGGTTGAGAAGATTACGACTAGCAAGAAGCCGAATCTTATTTTGAATGTCGACGGGGTAATTGCGTGTTCGTTTGTGGATATGTTGAGGAACTGTGGAAGCTTTACGAGGTAAGCCAGTAACCGTGCCAGTCCTCATTAACGTTGCAAGCAGATTTAGGCTCCATTCAGCGAGGCCCCAACTAATCTTTAACTAATTTATTATTACCGTCTCAAGAATAGGGAGCTTTATATTTCCACTCGTGCGAGTTGGGGATCAAAAACAATCTTTTCAAAACTATAAATAAATTAGGTAATTAATAAATTATCGTAGTAAGAATATCAAATTGAAGTTTAGAGTAGTCTTTTCTACGGGGCCCCAAAGAGAATGGAGGGAGTTTTAGCAGTTAAACTCATGTTTTTTTGCAATAAAAGAAACTATAGAAACTATACTGTACAACACTAAGTTAGAAGAAATTTTTTCGAAGATTTTTAGTCGATTTTCAGTCTTTTTCTGAATTCTAATTTTGAATTCTATTCTGCAAAGATAAATACTACAAAAAGAATCTCTAAAAATTCCGATCTGCAAAATACGGTAAATCTTTAATATTACACACTTTGTATAAAAAGAAACGTAACCACTCAATATATTTCTTTCTAAAAAGTTGACAAGAAAGATTCTAAGACGATATTTTTAAATTTTCAAAATGAAAATTAATATCTCAGAAACTAAGCGAGATAACAAAAAACGGCTTTTAACTCATAAAATGACTTACTTTGAATTTGACCAAAATCGACAAAAATCTAAATAATAATAAAAATCCTTACATCGCTCCGAACAATTTTTCATAATGCACATTGATTGTTTTAGTTTTCGAGATAAAAATATAAACGCAAAAATTTTGAATAATTAATTTTCATTAGGACACCTAGAAGCTAGGCAACCAAATTAAAACGTAACCACTCAATATTTCTTTCTAAAAAGTTGACAAGAAAAAGATTCCAATAAAATTTATCCAAATTAAGCTACAAATTTTAAATGCTTAGAAATTTTAACATAAAATTTTAACAAATTTTAAACACTTTATATTTAAAAGTCTTTTAAATTTATAGTCATTTTCAAAAACGACGAGCTGTTGACACAGTAGAAGTTTTTGTTACATTTTCACCAGACCTCGGGGGACAAATTCAATTTGTAATTTAAAAGAGGGAAAAAAACATATACGTAGGATGCTATATTAAAAAATAGTTATTTATTATACAAGGGAAGAATGTTAAGATTTTAGCTGTCGGTTTTTGTCTCCCGACACGAAGCGGAGGGAGACAAAAACCGAGAGCTAAAATCTTAACGTTTTTTCCCGTTATAATACACTGTTTTTTTCTGTGACCAAAAGTACTATAGATTTGTTAATTTACAGGGAAGAGGCTCAAGAATATATTAACATCGGCGCAATCAATTCGCTGTTCGTACTCGGCCGTTCGGTTGGATTCATCGGACATTACATGGACCAGAGGAGGTTGAAGCAAGGTCTATACAGGCACCCGTGGGACGATATCTCCTACGTACTTCCCGAGCAGTACAACAACTAGGAATCTCGATGCATTTAGTATGTTGACGCCATAGACAATGAGGCAAAAAAAACATTTTTACTCTATCCATAATGTAATCTGTTTGTAGTTTCTTTATTGTGGTTGTTTTTTAGGTGAATATGTGTCCGCACGTAGTTCTCTTCAATTTTTTATCTCGAATTGAGGTGTGTTGTAAAAATGAATGTAGCAAAATAACGATAAAAAAAGATATTGCGATATTTATTGTTATTTTTAAGGTATTTATATTTTTATATTATACGATTTGCTGACGTGGCTGACGTTGTCTGCTGGAAGTTTTTTAAATTTGTTTAAATTTGACTAGCCGTTTGTGGATGTGTACGTCTTTTTAAGATGGATTGTCGTCGATATATATTTCCAATTTTGTTAGGGGTAGTGGGAGTGATTTTCCTTGTTTGACTTGTCTCCTTCAAACACGCTTCTCTCGCCAGAGACACTATTCGATATTGCCTCCCCGTAGTCTGTAACTTACTCTTGTATGCAGAATATGTATTTGCGATTGTAAGAATAAATAATATATTATATTTTAATTTACAAAATTGTATTTTTTTAGATAGTAAGAGAGAGGAGGTAACAAGTTAGGCAACCAAATTAACATCACTGTTAATTTGGTTGCTTATACCCCAGGGACTAACTCTTAGAAGTTAGGCAACCAAATTAACACATCACTGTTCATTTGGTTGCCTATATCCCCAGGGACTAACTCCTAAAAGTTAGGCAACCAAATTAACACATCGTTAATTTGGCCGCTCACTCATAGATGGCGCCAGATCTATATCGAATTCGGAAACTATTGGTGCCGAATTATCAGTAAATGAAGTTAAATAAAATAAAGACTTTGCCAGGCGAGTGCAGATAATGTGTACCGGATTTTGACGAGTGCAGATTCTTTGCACTCGGCCTTGCTGAGTGCAGATAATGTGTACCGGGTTTTGACGAGTGCACATTCTTCGCACTCGGCCTTGGCAAGTGCAGATAATCTGTACCGGATTTTGACGAGTGCAGATTCTTTGCACTCGGCCTTGTCGAGTGCAGATAATGTGTACCGGGTTTTGACGAGTGCACATTCTTCGCACTCGGCCTTGGCAAGTGCAGATAATCTGTACCGGATTTTGACGAGTGCATGTTCTTTGCACTCGGCCTTGCTAAGTGCAGATAATGTGTACCGGGTTTTGACGAGTGCACATTCTTCGCACTCGGCCTTGGCAAGTGCAGATAATCTGTACCGGATTTTGACGAGTGCATGTTCTTTGCACTCGGCCTTGCTAAGTGCAGATAATGTGTACCGGGTTTTGACGAGTGCACATTCTTCGAACTCGGCCTTGGCAAGTGCAGATAATCTGTACCGGATTTTGACGAGTGCATGTTCTTTGCACTCGGCCTTGCTAAGTGCAGATAATGTGTACCGGGTTTTGACGAGTGCACATTCTTCGAACTCGGCCTTGGCAAGTGCAGATAATGTGTACCGGGTTTTGACGAGTGCACATTCTTCGCACTCGGCCTTGGCAAGTGCAGATAATCTGTACCGGATTTTGACGAGTGCATGTTCTTTGCACTCGGCCTTGCTAAGTGCAGATAATGTGTACCGGGTTTTGACGAGTGCACATTCTTCGAACTCGGCCTTGGCAAGTGCAGATAATCTGTACCGGATTTTGACGAGTGCATGTTCTTTGCACTCGGCCTTGCTAAGTGCAGATAATGTGTACCGGGTTTTGACGAGTGCACATTCTTCGAACTCGGCCTTGGCAAGTGCAGATAATCTGTACCGGATTTTGACGAGTGCATGTTCTTTGCACTCGGCCTTGCTAAGTGCAGATAATGTGTACCGGGTTTTGACGAGTGCACATTCTTCGAACTCGGCCTTGGCAAGTGCAGATAATCTGTACCGGATTTTGACGAGTGCAGATTCTTTGCACTGGGCCTTGTCGAGTGCAGATAATGTGTACCGGGTTTTGACGAGTGCACATTCTTCGCACTCGGCCTTGGCAAGTGCAGATAATGTGTACCGGATTTTGACGAGTGCAGATTCTTTGCACTCGGCCTTGTCGAGACTGTAATTGTTTTAATTTTCGAGATAAAAAATAAAAACGCAAAAATGTTGAGCAATTATTTCATTAGGACACCTAGAAGTTAGGCAACCAAATTAACACATCACTGTTCATTTGGTTGCCTGTACGCCAGGGACTATATTATATTATTATATATTAAATGAAATCTATCGATTCCCTTCATAAAATGACTTAATTTGAATCGTGGCCACAAAAAACGGGTACACACAGACACACACACAAAAAAACAAGTCATAGGTTAAAATAATTTATTCAAATATAATATACTTTGATAAAAAGTAAACAAACGTAAAACAAAATGAGACTCGAGACGGGAACAGAGAGAACAATGATCAAAAAACACGAAAATACAACTGAAACGTCTGAAACGGTTACACTTACGACACTAACACGAATAATACACGCATTATCATTAAAACTATTGAGTTTCAATTAATGATAATCGCCATCGCACAATCCGTCGTCACTTTGTCAATCACAGATTAAATGCATAAAGGTACGAGGGAGAGGGGGAATAAGAGAGAGGGGGAACGGTTGCGGACAAGTGACGGCGATTGTGCCCGACCGATTATCGGCAATAATCTGACTAGGTATCCTCCACTTACATATTAATTAATAGTAATATTCTTTTAATAATAATAATACTAACGACAGTGCACAAATTACTTTGGAGCAAGTTATAAAATCCACGGCCGTTCGCGTCCCGCGCAAACTACGAATAAAGATTTCTCCTTGCGACTTTTTTTTTGATTTTCTGACTTACGTTTAAAGGAATCGGTCCCGATCAACCAACCTGGGGAACACCCCGTCCGGAAACGTCGTAATCCCACGTTCCCGTACATCGCAAGATTTTGCGTCGTAAATTAATTTAAAATAAAAATAATTTATCATCTATTATTATTGTATCTTAGCGTAGAAATAAATAGAAAACTTTTTAAGTAGGGTTTACGCAAAACTGAAAATAAGGGTATTGCTTTTATCTTATTATTATGGCGTTAATCTTGATTCAAGTATGGTGCGTCATATTTCGATAACTATACGAGACATTGATAAAAAACCATACTGTATTAGGTAAAATAATACAGTTTATGAACTTAAGCTATAAAGTAAGTTGAGATTCACGTGGAAAATAAAAAAAAAAACAGTATATTGTTCAAAAGAACAGTCAAAAAGTACTCTCACTAACTGTGAATAGTGTGTTTGAATGTCGCTGACACAAAAAAAACTATGTCATTGTGATCTAACACGGCTTCGTAGCAAAAGTTAACTTTTTTTTATTCAATATACTTAACGTAGAAACAGACGGTCACATTATTTAAGGTTACGTGTCTCATAGTCAGTCCTCACACCATCTAGGTTAGAAACAACGTGAGAGCACCCTGATTTATAAATAACGCGAGCTGACATGACATAACAATTAACAATATCTTCGGATAGGTTAGTTAAACAAAAAGGGTTTATTTTCATTATAAGATTTTTTAATTATGTGGCTTTACACACAACGTTTTCAAAAAGGTTTAGGTAAAAATTTGTGATATTAGTAATTTTGGAGAATGTATAGCGACCGAAATAAATACCCCAAACAAACTTTCAAGATATTACGTAATATAATAAAACTAAAACGTTCAATCTTTACTTTAAGACCCTTTTGAAGTTTATAGGAATTTGGTTTCGGCTTCTGTAAACAATATTTAACAAAATCACTACTTTTTACATTTTGACCTGAACTTTTTTAAAAACTTTATGTACAGGCAGCTTTTGTGTCAATTCTAGTAACCAGTGCATTGAAATCAAGTGATTTATTTATGAAACCATTTATGAAATCCACATTCCGCAGAGTTATCAATATTCTAGCATTTGCAAGTCATTTTCTCCAAAATTTTCTGTTGTAATGCCACATAATTTGAAGAACATACGTTAATTTTGGAAAATCTTTCACTAAATTATAGAGGAAAGAATATATCGACTTGAAAAACAAACTTTTTGTCTCTCGTTATGAGGATTAACAACAACATATTGGCTTGTTCCGTTTATTTTATACAATGAGCGCGTAAAGTATGGAAACAAACAAAACGTCGAGAACGGTTCGCTATTTTAAAAAATCCTCGAACACGTCGATTAATAATTATCAAAATACATACACCTTATGATATCAAATTGATTTCTTAACGTTCAATTGTTTTTAACAGATGACGTCAGCATCATTTTTTTAAACTACAACCCTATATTTCTTTTAATGAATTTGAGAGATCTTTAAATTGTCTTAATGGTAGCATAATATTTTTTATGGTCTTACATAAGCAAATTTTCGAGAAAAAGGCAGTTGAAGTTTATGAATAAAATGTGACAAAATTTCCGGAACCGCTCAACCAAATTTAACGAAATTTTTTATTTATTACTTTTATTTCATAATCTTCAATTGGATTTTTCTCGAAAATTTTCAAATGTAAGGCCATCAAAATATTAGAGAACCATAAACACAATTAAAAGATCTGTCAAATTCATTACAAAAATATAAAAAATTGTCGATGACGTCATCCGCTAAAAACACATGTAAGTAAAAAAATAAAAATTAATTTAATTAATTTGATATCATAAGGTGTATTTTGATCATTATAATACATTTTGTCATGTTTCCGTACTTTACGCACTTAACGCATCAGAGCATGATATTAATTTTTCAAAAAAATGTTGTTCTCTCAATTTTGAAACGCCCCTGTATATAAAACCAGATATATTTGAGATGCTTTGCCAAGAATATTTTGTTTCTAAGAATTTAATAATAACAAGTTTTCCATTTCTGGAGACACACTGTAAATATATCGCACGTATCCTCAAAAAAAAAAAAAAAAAAATTGATTGTTGTCAGCGTTCTGAAGCGAAACAAACACTCGCTTGAGCGTCACCTCGGGAAAACATACCCCGTATTACCCGATACCTCTAGCCAGAGAGAAGTAACCTAAAAATCCTTAACCTAAAAATTCAGTCGCCGCGTCAGCAGGGCAAGAAAGTACGAATTCGCGCGGGCCCGGAACGTACCGCCGACTTAAAACTTGCTCCTTATAGCTAGTTCCTACGCTCGACGTACAATTGTTTACTTCCTACGTGATTACGGAGACACCGATACGATCTCGCGACTACAACTCGAGATTTCGCTAAAATAACAACGGCTACGGAGCTGGCGGGACGACGCGTCCGCGTCGCCGCCGCCAAAGGAACGTCAAACGGAACGGAGAAAGAAGAAATAAATAACGCAACCAGAAACGATAATATCGGAACGACGTTTCGTACCTCTTTGGGTTACGGACTGTGGCCTTTCTTTGTTTTCTTCAGGGATACGTCGTCAACGTCCTCCCCTTTCTTCACCTGAAACAATAAACAGGCAAATAGTTTTAAAAAAATGTACGTAAAAAATACGTTTTTTAAAAACTACGTTTTATAAATAAAAATTCCAAAATGTCATTTATCTTTACTCATTCATGCATTGCAATCTGTCCACATTTTTTAAAATTTTTACTTTATCATACACGTATGGGCGCTCCCAAACTATTCGGTGTTGTATCAACGCTTGTCGAGGCTCGTAAATAACTATTTTTTTGCGCGGTGCACGCAGCATTTTTATCCTAATGATGACTATATGACTGTATTTATGGTTGTTCATTGGCTTTTCTCTAAAATTGAGTGAATTCCAACTAATACTGTCTTTGCATCGTTTATTAATTCCAGAATTGATAAAAGGAAACTAATAATCAATATAAAAAACGTAGTAACTGACATCAGTCGCTAGTAAAGTCGGGACGATTTTTTAAATTTAAGAATAACTGTACTAATTGCACTAAACATAGTCATAGATTCACAACTCCGGAAATATCCTAAGAATTTTGATAAACGTCTCCAGAATCGATAAAAGGAAACTACTAAGCAATATAAAGAACGTAGTAACTCACATCAGTCACTTGTGAAGTCGGTACGATTCTTTAAATTAAACAATAACTGTAAAAATTGCACTAAACGTAGTCATAGATTCACAACTCCGGAAATATCCTAAGAAATTTGATAAAACTATCCAGAATTGATAAAAGGAAACTAATAATCAATATAAAGATCGTAGTAACTCACATCAGTTGCTTGTGAAGTCGGTACGACTTTTTAAATTAAACAATAACTGCAAAAATTGCACTACATAGTCATAGATTCACAACTCCCGAAATATCCTAAGAAATTTGATAGAACTTTCCAGAATTGATAAAAGGAAACTAATAATCAATATAAAGAACGTAGTAACTCACATCCGTCACTTGTGAAGTCGGTACGATTCTTTAAATTAAACAATAACTGTAAAAATTGCACTAAAAGTAGTCATAGATTCACAACTCCGGAAATATCCTAAGAATTTTGATGAAAGTCTCCAGAATTGATAAAAGGAAACTACTAAGCAATATAAAGAACGTAGTAACTCACATCAGTCACTTGTGAAGTCGGTACGATTTTTTAAATTAAACAATAATTGTAAAAATTGCACTAAATATAGTCATAGATTCACAACTTCGGAAATATCATAAGAAATTTGATAGAACTTTCCAGAATTGATAAACGGAAACTAATAATCAATATAAAGAACGTAGTAACTCACATCAGTCAGTTGTGAAGTCGGTACGATTCTTTAAATTAAACAATAACTGCAAAAATTGCACTAAACATAGTCATAGATTCACAACTCCGGAAATATCCTAAGAAATTTGATAAAACATTCCAGAAGTGATAAAAGGAAACTAATAATCAATATAAAGAACGTAGTAACTCACATCAGTCACTTGTGAAGTCGGTACAATTCTTTAAATTAAACAATAACTGTAAAAATTGCACTAAACATAGTCATAGATTCACAACTCCGGAAATATCCTAAGAAATTTGATAAAACATTCCAGAAGTGATAAAAGGAAACTAATAATCAATATAAAGAACGTAGTAACTCACAGCAGTCACTTGTGAAGTCGGTACGATTCTTTAAATTACATAATAACAGTAAAAATTGCACTAAACATAGTCATAGATTCACAACTCCGGGAATATCCTAAGAATTTTGATGAAAGTCTCCAGAATTGATAAAAGGAAACTACTAAGCAATATAAAGAATGTAGTAACTCACATCAGTCAGTTGTGAAGTCGGTACGATTCTTTAAATTAAACAATAACTGTAAAAATTGCACTAAACATAGTTATAGATTCACAACTCCGGAAATATCCTAAGAATTTTGATAATCGTCTTCAGAATCGATAAAAGTAAACTACTAAGCAATATAAAGAACGTAGTAACTAACATCAGTCACTTGTGAAGTCGGAACGATTCTTAAATTAAACAATAACTGTAAAAATTGCACTAAACATAGTCATAGATTCACAACTCCGGAAATATCCTAAGAAAGTTAATAAAACTTTCCAGAATTGATAAAAGGAAACTAATAATCAATATCAAGAACGTAGTAACTCACATCAGTCACTTGTGAAGTCGGTACGATTTTTTATATTAAACAATAATTGTAAAAATTGCACTAAACATAGTCATAGATTCACAACTCCGGAAATATCCTAAGAAATTTGATAGAACTTTCCAGAATTGATAAAAGGAAACTAATAATCAATATCAAGAACGTAGTAACTCACATCAGTCACTTGTGACGTCGGTACGATTCTTTAAATTAAACAATAACTGTAAAAATTGCACTAAACATAGTCATAGATTCACAACTCCGGAAATATCCTAAGAAATTTGATAAAACATTCCAGAAGTGATAAAAGGAAACTAATAATCAATATAAAGAACGTAGTAACTCACAGCAGTCACTTGTGAAGTCGGTACGATTCTTTAAATTACATAATAACAGTAAAAATTGCACTAAACATAGTCATAGATTCACAACTCCGGGAATATCCTAAGAATTTTGATGAAAGTCTCCAGAATTGATAAAAGGAAACTACTAAGCAATATAAAGAATGTAGTAACTCACATCAGTCAGTTGTGAAGTCGGTACGATTCTTTAAATTAAACAATAACTGTAAAAATTGCACTAAACATAGTTATAGATTCACAACTCCGGAAATATCCTAAGAATTTTGATAATCGTCTTCAGAATCGATAAAAGTAAACTACTAAGCAATATAAAGAACGTAGTAACTAACATCAGTCACTTGTGAAGTCGGAACGATTCTTAAATTAAACAATAACTGTAAAAATTGCACTAAACATAGTCATAGATTCACAACTCCGGAAATATCCTAAGAAAGTTAATAAAACTTTCCAGAATTGATAAAAGGAAACTAATAATCAATATCAAGAACGTAGTAACTCACATCAGTCACTTGTGAAGTCGGTACGATTTTTTATATTAAACAATAATTGTAAAAATTGCACTAAACATAGTCATAGATTCACAACTCCGGAAATATCCTAAGAAATTTGATAGAACTTTCCAGAATTGATAAAAGGAAACTAATAATCAATATCAAGAACGTAGTAACTCACATCAGTCACTTGTGACGTCGGTACGATTCTTTAAATTAAACAATAACTGTAAAAATTGCACTAAACATAGTCATAGATTCACAACTCCCGAAATATCCTAAGAAATTTGATAAAAGTCTTCCAGAATTGATAAAAGGAAACTACTAAGCAATATAAAGAACGTAGTAACTCACATCAGTCACTTGTGAAGTCGGTATGATTATTTAAATTAAACGATAACTGTAAAAAGTGCAAAGCAGGACGAAAGTGCAAAGACGATAATATTGGTTGGCAACCACTCGAATTATTGAGCGATAATGTTTAAAACTAAAAATACAGACAAAATAGACAACATTGAAAAGTCTATATATTTTGGAATTTATTACCGTTATCGTTATTTTTAGTATTAGTATTGTTTTGTTTTTATCATCATTATTTGTGTTATAATTTGTGTTATAGCAGAGCTTTTCTAAATAAATATATGTATTATTATTAATATACCTCTGTGTAACGTTCGCCCTTTAGGCTGACGATCTTGTTGTCGCGGTAACGGACGAGTTTTTTCGGCTCGACTTTCGGGGCGACAGGGCGGTGCTCCTTGAGGAAGGAATCCTTGTCGACGTAGGAGTACCGCTCGATGATGCGGTTCTTCAGTTCGTTATCGTCGATGACCTTGTTCTGGTTCTGCAGATGGAAGGTTAGCGAGCTGTTCGGGTTTAGCGATTGCCCGTTCTCTTGGCGGTGCAGCAGGATTTGGGTGGCGCGCTCCAGGTCCCCGCACGCGATCGCCAAGCAGTACTTCACCTTTGCGGAAAAAAAAAACATAACGTAAATATGTTTAAGTTGTTCAATAAATACATAACTAAATATAAAAAAAGTAAAATTTGTCAAGAAAAAGGAAACTATAACTGTTTTAAAAATATCCCAAATATATCAAAATATCATTTGTTTATTATGATTTTATTTCTTGTCTAAAATCTGAACAGTATTTTAAATCTATAACACTTCGATATCATAAAAATACCATGAATACATTTTCATTTTATTATATTTTTTAAGTGTGAATCTCAGTCTATAAGAGCACCCTTTCTGATTAAATTAAGTATCAAGCATAAAATGTTCGTTTACACCAACATGTTGTTATAATAGAGGAAGAACAGATTTTGCAAGTACTAGATATAATTCGATATGGAGACAAGCATGAACCTTTTCAACTGCTTAAGTCATTTTCGTTACTTTACCCTCAACAACAGGAAAAACATAAACGTAAAAATAAAGAAATTTGTGGCGGATTTCTTTACCTGGATTCAGTGATGTACTACAGAATATAAAATTAGTAAACAGGTAATAAAATACAGCGAACCAGTTTCTTCCAGTTTAAGGATTTTACCATAAACTAAAAAATGTAATATTTTGTTACGAAGCATCTCGAGTTTGTGATGAGCTGTGACAGAGGTAATATGGTCACTTTTGACATTTCTTCATCGCACAGTTATCGCTTTCTTTAGTGGAAAAGTTTTGTCAGAAAGAGCACATAGATAAAACGATGAGATGTAAGAGCAAGTTATTATCTAATGGAGTATATATTTTGTTTATTATTGATGTCAATACGCACACTTTGACACCTTTAACCTTTTAAACCGTCAATTTTGGTTTTCTACTTGTAAAATTTGAAAACGATCAAGTTTCAGGGTAAAAGATATTACCCAATAAAATACATTTTCGGTGTTTCTGTCTGTATACGCTTCAAATATTTTCTCTTCGTTATAAATCAGCCTTATCAGTTTCATAACTTATTTGTTAAAAAAGATACATAGTAAAAGAATAATACATAGTACCAACAACGTTAATAGCAAGTGTCCCAAAGAGTAAGTAATTATTTTCAAAATAGATATAAATTGTAAACTAAGATTTTAATAATAGAAACAAAATACCGTAAACAAAGAAATAGAAAAAAGGCAAGTTTTCAAACGAACGAACCTCGAGAGTACACACGTGAGGGAACATTTCCGACAGAGCGTCAATCTCTTCCGAGTAATCGCAACAGGAACTATCCGTGGACCCGTCGCTCATCTCAGATATTTTGTGAACCCTCTTCGGGGGCTCGGCGCACTCCGAATTAGTATGCGACCTAAAACTTCCGCTCGAATCACCCGAAACAATCGACAACCACAAAGTTACCTCGGCTTGGTCTTCGGAAGAATCTCCGGCAGAGATATGTCGAGCAGGGCGATGCCCCTCTCGATGGAATCGTCGTCTCTGCCCGCCCTACGTAGTTTAGCTTCCAGTTCGAACATCCACTGGCAAACGCTCGCGTGATTAATCGACGAGAATTCGGGAAAGTAGGCGGTCATCATCTCGCAGAAACCTATCGGAAGTAAAGAATTATCGGTTGGTTTTTGTTTTTTCGATCAATCGTAACCTTCGACGTCGAAAACTGGGTCAGAACTGACATCTTCGAGGATAGCGACCACGTACGATAGGACTATCTCATCGATTAGAGATAGGTCGGCGTCTGAAATGTGCTTTTTGACGAATTCGAATAGCGAATCCTTGATAGTCGATTCCTGTTCGGCTATTTTCTTGGTGGACATCATCTTCGCTAAAAGTTCGCGCTCCTAGGATGCAATGGAAAACGATCTAGAAGGCCGAGATGGGGCGGTTTTCGGTAAATTACGCGCGATACCTAAATGAAATCTTGTGCGGTCTGTCCGTTTTTGGGTTTATCCGGGGGATTCCTATTAGTTTCGTGGCAAACTCGGGCACGTTAGCTGATACTTCGGTGTTAAATCCCTCAAAAACTGGGATCACCACAACCCAGATCAATAAACACAACAAAGACGAAAATATTTTGGTCCGTCCGCTGTCAAAGCTCCTAACGGTCATTTCATCTAATCCCAGAATATCGACTTTATTTATTTCTAAATATAGTCTGTTTTACACAATTCTTATTGGAGTACCTAATGTGCATACAAGAAAAGTTGTAGCGTAAATTAAACTGGTTTATTTTCAAATATATTTTCGTGCATATTCAAGTTCATTGACTGGAGGGTTGTATGCTTGGTTGCATAAGGGGGATTTACACAGCGGAGAACGGTAATTGGCCGGTAGATGGCACTACTTTTCGTTATCAATCAATCAATGAATTCTGACAGGTGCTTTCATTTTTTGCTCAAATAGAAAAAAAACATTATATATGAAAATGGTGTGCTTTTTTTGAACTGGAATAATGGTATATTGAAACTCCTGTGGTGTTCTGCAAAGAACTGCGAAGAACACCACAGGAGTTTCAATATAGAAAAAACATAGTTTGTTCACGGAAACTGCTTTTTATTAAAATATTTTACCAAAGAAGACATCTACATATCTTTATGCAACTTTGTTAAGATATCTGTCACGCATTTGATCACTTCATAGACATCTTCGCACGAATCGGTAGGCCCTTTTTGGTGACATTCATCAAAGTTAGCCGTAACGCCCTCTGGCACCATCTTCTTCAAACTAGCTTCGTCCATTTTCCCATCTTCCTTTAGATCGCCTATGTTTTGAAACATACATTTCAGCACACATTTCTCGTCGTGGTCCAAAGTCGCGCCTTCTTCAACACTCGGTATATTTTCATGTTTCGCAGCATCCAGACTGAGCTGTGCCACACATTCGTCTTTTACTTTTTCGATATCAGCTTCTCCGGGTACATCAGCCTAAAAATAATTCACGTAAAAACGAAATTATTGGAAAATAATAATAATAGTTACCTTTGTAAAGACGAAAGTCCATAATATGAAAGGAAGAACGATTGTTTTCATTGTTAGTTACTGCCTGGGCAGTACGTGAATAAATGATTTTATAGCTCGATGATATGGTTTATTTATTAAGCCGGCACAAAAATGGACGGAAGGATATTTTTTCGAACTTATACAATGGGTGGTAACCTTGCAAATTGTTCGAATGGTGAGAAAAAAAACTGTAATTCTGTTTTGTGGCGATGATGATTACCACATTGTACTTTACTGCAATAACCGGAAATATGTATTAATGTTGTGCGTAAATGTGCTATGTGAATTGTGTTACAAATCGTCTAAATAAATTTAATTTTCCATTGAGTTCATTAAAGAGTTTAATATTAACGTATAGGTTATGTAATAGAAGACTTAATGACTTAATTTTTAATAAATTGTAGTGTGCAATAGGGTTTATACAAACACCAGCTTTTTTTTGCTCATAAAAAACTACTTTTTATTCCAATATTTCACAAAAGATAAACCTACATATTTTTAAGGGACTTTGTTAAAATATCTGTCACGCATTTGGTCGCTTCAAAAACGTCTTCGCAAGCACTCCCAGTCGGTTTCTCGTAACACACATCAAATTTTGGCGTCATTCCCTTTGGTAGAGTCTTCTTAAACTTTTCTTCGTCGAGTTTACCATCTTCCTTAAGATGACCAAGTTTTTCAAACATACACTTCATCAAACATTTGTCATCATGGGTCATATTAGCCCCTTCTTCAATACTCGGGAACTTTTCATGTTTGGCGATGTCCAAATGAAGCTGTGCCACACATTCCTCTTTTATTTTCTTGTAATGAGGCAGCCCGGGAACTTCAGCCTTCAAATAATTATTGTTTAAATGAAGTTATTAGAAAATAATAATACTTACCGATGTAAAAACAAAAGTATATAACACGAAAGGTAGAACGATCGATTTCATAGTTACTTACTGTTGGGTAGTTAATGCTTAAATGATTTTTTAAGCCCATGATTTCGATTATTTATTAGGCAATCACAAAAATGAACATAAGAACATTTTTTTCGAGCTTAATACAATGTGTAACCTTGAAAAATGACCAAATGGCGCAAAAAATATAATTCTTTCAGAAAATAAATTGCTTCCGGGTTAATAATATAACGCATATAATATAATTCTGTTATCTGGCGTTGATATTAATCTCATTGTGCTTTACTGCAATTACCGGAAATATGTATTAACATTGTTCGTAAATATGCACTGCATTGTGTTATAAATCGGCTAAATAAATTTTACTTTTAGGTGATGTTTATTTCGGAAAAGCAGTTTAATATTAACTCCAATGAGTCCAATGACCAAAAAATGCTACCGATAACCGGAAACTAATAATCAATATAAAGAACGTAGTAAATCACATCAGTCGCTTGTGAAGTCGGTACGATTCTTTAAATTAAACAATAACTGTAAAAATTGCACTCAACATAGTCATAGATTCACAACTCAGGAAATATCCTAAGAAATTTTATAAAACTTTCCAGAATTGATAAAAGGAAACTAATAATCAATATTAAGAATGTAGTAACACACATCAGTCACTTGTGAAGTCGGTACGATTCTTTAAATTAAACAATAACTGTAAAAATTGCTAACTGCATTTTGTTTGTCCATGTTGACGGTTTGTATTCACCAAACAGCAAATTGGTATCTCCAATAATAACCAAGATATTCACACTGTCCCAATGTGCCCCATGCCTGTCCCAATGTGCCCCGGGCCGGGGCACATTGGAACAAACGGCAAATTAGAATGAAGTTATTATAATTCCAAAAATATTTTATTCAACTTAAAATTTAGTCATTTTTGCAGTCATCACTCGAAAGCATTGTTAAAATGTAGTACATATTTTGTATGCTATGATTGTACGTTACTAAGGTATATATTTATAATTAAATTATCGAGTAGACGTTTTCATAAAGGATATCCCGGAATTGAAAAAAAACTACCCACACATTTTGTAACTATTAATATAAATTTAATCGACTTTTCTATTAATGTTAACTCAACCATTTTTTTGCCTATAAAGTTATTGGACACACCAGGTGATGTTGGCAAATCTAAGAGATCATGATGAAGTGTAGCATTACTATTTTTATGTTCCTGGCTTCGGCTGTATTGGAGGTAAGTTATACTGTAAATTTATTGTTGTATTTCCTATTGTCTGAAAAACTCGTCTTGGTTTGGATAAGATTATACTTCCCTCATCTTCCCGTTTTACTGTGTGTTTAAGTTTCTATATTATAATAATATCCAAAACAAAGTATAAGCATTTATTCGTATGAAGGTCCTATGTGGATTTTATCAACGCAAGACCTCTGGGAATCTGCTTAACAGCAGTACTTGCAATGGAGAGTTTGTCAAAGCCTTCAGCTTTCAAACATTCCATTGCAAGACATAATTAGATTATGTCTATAAGAAAATTCTAATAATATCTATTTAGGCTGACTAAAAATGCTTTATATTTTCATAATAATACGGTGTACTACTCTTTTAACCACTATTATTTACAGATTTAGGCGTGTCGGAATTAGGTACACGTAAATAAAGCACGTCCTTAAATCAGACAAGTGTGTCGGAATTGTGTACATGGTTAGAAGTAATATATATGGCTCTATTGCTGTCTTTACACAACAAAATAACGTATTTTACATCGTTAGCTATGTTCCAATTAATTGTACGTATTTTGTCCAAATTCTGACACGAGTGTCGGAATTAAGGACATCAATAATCCCTAATTATTACACTAGCAGCAGAGAGTACCGATTTTTGCGTTAATACACCACCTTTAGATCAGTTGAACTCATGCCATCTCCATTAGAAAAATCCTTATTCTGGCCTGAAATACCCAAATAAAGTAAAAAGGAAATGTTCTCCTGTAACATTATTATTTAATGCTTGGAGAGAATATTAATTAATAAAAAAGGAGAAAGCACAAAAGATAATTATTCTAGAGAAATAAAAAAAAGGAAGAGAAAAAACACAATATCTGCGCCAAGAAAAACACTAAAAATACCAGATGCAAGAAACATTAAAATACAGATGAGGGAGAGAGAGCAGACTTCTTCAGACTGAGGACTTATTTTATTGTGTGTTTCATTAAAAATGCATTTTTTAGTAATTGCAAATCAACTCGTTTCAGGCAGTTTTTAAAATAAAACGGTCTCAGAGACTTTCCCAATTCTGTTTGTTCGTTAATACAAATAACAAAGTGAAGTAGAAGACTTGTTTCAGTATTTCTGTAACTGTTTTTTTGTTTGACTATCATGGTAAAGTTTCTTATTTTTTGTTTAATATCCCCCAGCGTCAACTGATAGAAAACATCAGCAAAATAAACGTAGATTATATCCTGAAATTCTACTGATCTTCTCAAATGTTCTAGGTTCGATCTGATTGGTCGGGACTGTACAGTCTGACGGAACCTTGCGTGAAAGAATTGGGATTAAACATCGCCGATTATGCAAAACTTATAGACAAAGCGGACGATGACGGCGACATCGATCTGGACGATATACTGGATCTGAAAAAATCGCCGGAAGGCGTTTGTATTCTGAAGTGCATGCTTGTGAAGAGGGGAATCTTTAAATCTACGGGCGAACTCATCATCACGAAGCGTTATGACGAGATCGACTTAAATCTGTGCAAGCAGAACAAGAAGGCTGACCTTTGTGAGGAGGTTGTTGAAACTCTCCTTTGCATCGTAAAGCAATTCCATGCAAAGCGGTCTTGATCCGTTAATATGTATTCTTGATAATATGAATTATTAAATAAATATATGATGAATTAAGTTGTTTTTTATGTGTACCAGTGGCGGCTCGTGCTCTAGAAAAGTGGGGGTTGCAACATTCGGGCACTAAAAATTTACCCATTCTTAATAGCAACAAGTCCATATGGAACTTCTGAGTCGGATTAATATTAACTTTCTAGAAAGAAATCAGTAAGAACAGTTTTTATTTAAATTTACTTAAATTTTTATAGTTGTAATGGGGTTGTGTTATTTTTTCGGTTTTGAATTCTTGGACATGTATTAAATTTTATTAATTTAAATATTGACAGTAGGTAGTGTCAAACGGTGATGTTTTGACACACCTACTGTCAATAGAATCAAAACATCTGTCAAATCCTGGCTAACTAGTTTTATCTTAATGCGCAATGCCACTCTAGCGCGAGAAAAAATCGCTGCTTTTGTAGGTATATTTGTACAATATAGCAAATATTTTACAAAATCTCTTTAAATCCCTTAATTGATAATATTTTGTGGAATATCCACAATAAAAATGAACAAAATAAATAAAAAATTGAAGCGTTAGAGGACGTCAAAAAAAAACCTCTTGCGGCGGACAGGGTTGCACGGCCGGATAGATTTTGAACGAAGTTTTTCACTTAGCCATAAAAACAAAAAAGAAATTGATTTTATATAAGATTATCTCGTTAACTACATACGGAAATTAGAAAATTCCACTTTAAAACAAAATGGCGCACGTTTGAACACAAATTATCACTTTTAGTATAAAGTTAGGTTAAAAATTGTTTATAACAAAAACGTTTCGAACTTGTCGTACAATCCGTATGTACTTCTCTAGATAATGTTGTTCAGAACCTATATATAAAATTTCAAGTGAATTGACGGAGATCGGTTGAAGTTATCTTCCCGGCCAGTTTGAAAAATGCTGTTTTGAGCAAACACGGTTTAAAGTATTGTGTAACTTTCATGTATAGAATTGTTATATTTTATTATAGTCGGCGATGCCTGGGCCATATAATTATCTTTTCAAATTAATATTTCCCTTCTCTTGTTTCTTTCTGTTTGATTTTGACGACAGACGGGCCTGTTTTGCAGCATCAGTCAGCGATGGCTCTGAAAACATGATGCGCCGTGCGTCAGCCTTCGCGCAGAAATTACTGCAGTTTGGCCCGATGCTCATACATAATACCTCCGTAATCTTCATAAGGCTGGATAATGCATCATTGACAACACATATGGCTATACTTGCTGCAATATCCACAATTACTTTGCCGCTTGAAAGTGAAAATGAAATCACCAGGTGGACAATTCTCGTGCTGCGGCATTTCATCGGTCAGAATGTATTGAACAGTGTCGCCCAGATCTATTTTCTTCGCACACTACAACTTGTGAAATAGCAGAAAACACAGCAACAAAGTTCAAAAGACCTTTTTGCAGGTGTGGACTGTAGATACGCTATCAGGCAGAGGCGACTCTAGTTCCAAACGATTCAATGCTTGTCATATTAGTTCTATTTGAAAATCTGCTGATTCCTTTCGACTCTTTTCGATCACGATATGCTCTGGGAATGTCACTAATTATTTCTGCTATTTTTTACCAACTAATCAAGAACAATACACGTTACATCAGACAGCTGTAACACTGTGCGGTTAGCGCGTCAGTTCAACGAACGTACCGAGGATATTTTCACAAAATCTTTGTGTTTTATATTATTTAATGTTATTTTTCACACCATGGATGTAATTCCTCCAAATAAGATAAGACCGTATAGATCTGTAGGCTGTAAACTTTCACGCCAACCTTTTGCAAGTACGCTTACCTGAACACTTGGCCGTACGTTCATGAAATAAGCATTTAAACATTTTTTTTTTCATATATGAAACGTATTGTACCTTATTTCTAACATCCCAATGCAACATTTGAGCAAAAAAAATCAATTTTTCCAAACATCTAGAATGGTATTTGGTAGTTGATGCCATTACCAATACTGTGAACATTCATTCACATTTTTTTATTCTTAAATTGCTTTTTTATTTCAACCGTGCACCTCATTTTTAGTCATCAGTCGAAAACATTGTTAAAATGTAGTATTTGGTATGCTATCATTGTACGTTTACTAAGGTAAATATTTATTATTGAATTGTCCAGTGGATGTTTACATAAAGGTTGTACCGGAATTGAAAAAAACGACCCACGCATTTTGTAAGTATTAATATCAATTTAATCGCCTCCTCTATTTGTTAACTCAACCGTTTGTTTGCCTATAAAATTATTGACACGCCTGCATCAGCATCAGTTGGCAAATCTAAAAGATCATGATGAAGTGTAGCATTATCATTTTTATGTTCCTGGCTTCGGCTGTATTCGAGGTAAGTTATACTATAAATTTATTGGTGTATTTCCTATCGTCTGAAAAACTCGTCTTGGTTTGGAGAAGATTATACTTCCCTCATCTTCCCGTTTTACTGTGTGTTTAAGTTTCTATATTATAATAATATCCAAAACAAAGTATGAGCATTTATTCGTATGAAGGTCCTATGTGGATTTTATCAACTCAAGAGCTCTGGGAATTTGCTTAACAGCAGTACTTGCAATGGCGAGTTTGTCAAAGCCCTGAGCTTTCAGACATTCCATTGCAAGACATAATTAGATTATGTCTATTAGAAAATTCTAATAATATCTATTTAGGCTGACTAAAAATGCTTTATATTTTCATAATAATATGGTGTACTACTCTTTTAACCACTATTATTTACAAATGTAGGGGTGTCGGAATTAGGTACATGTGAATATAGCACGACCTTAAATCAGACAAGTGTGTCGGAATTGTGTACATGGTTAGGAGTAATATATATGGCTCTATTGCTGTCTTTAGACAAGAAAATAACATATTTTATATCGTTTGCTATATTACAATTAATTGTACGCATTTTGGCCAAATTCTGGCACAAGTGTCTGAATTAAGGACATCAATATTCCCTAATTATTACACTAGCAGCAGAGAGTACCGATTTTTGCGTTAATACACCACCTTTAGATCAGTTGAACTCATGCCATCTCCATTCGAAAAATCCATATTCTGGCCTGAAATACCCAAATACAGTAAAAAGAAAATGTTCTCCTGTAACATTATTATCTAATGCTTTGAGAGAATATTTGTTAATAAAAAAGAAGACAGCACAAAAGATAATTATTCTAGAGAAATAAAAAAAAGGAAGAGAAAAAACACAATAGAAATCTGCGCCAAGAAAAACACTAAAAATTCCAGACGCAAGAAACATTAAAATACAGATGAGAGAGAGAGGGCAGACTGAAGAAGACTGAGGACTTATTTTATTGTGTGTTTCATTAAAACTGCATTTTTTAGTAATTGCAAATCAACTCGTTTCAGGCAGTTTTTAAAATAAAACGGTCCCAGAGACTTTCTCTATTCTGTTTGTTCGTTAATACAAATAACAAAGTGAAGTAGAAGGTTTGTTTCAGTATTTCTGTAACTGTTTTTTTCTTGACTATCATGGTAAAGAGCCTTATTTTTGTTTTTAATTTCCCCCAGCATCAACTGATAGAAAACACCAGAAAAATAAACGTAGATTATATCCTGAAATTCTACTGATCTTCTCAAATGTTCTAGGTTCGATCTGATTGGTCGGGACTGTACAGTCTGACGGAACCTTGCGTGAAAGAAATGGGATTGAACATCGCCGATTATGCAACACTTATAGACAAAGCGGACGATGACGGCGACATCGATATGGACGATATACAGGATCTAAAAAAAGCACCGCAAGGCTTTTGTATTCTGAAGTGCATGCTCGTGAAGAAAGGATATTTCAAACCTACGGGCGAACTAGTCATCACGAAGAATTTTGACGACATCGACTTGAATCTGTGCAAGCAGAACAAAAAACCTGACGTTTGTGAGGACGTTACTGAAACTGCTCTTTGCATCGGAAGGCAATTCGCTGCAAAACGGAGTTGATCTGATACACGATATATTTGTATAATTTCTTTGATAATATGAATTAAGAAATAAAGATGTAAGCAATTAGGGTTTCTTTTTATTGGTAGTGTTACCGTTGATAAGTCTATAATATGATTAATGCTTGTACAGGGTCATACAGAATGGGTGTAACAAGTTTGGCCAATTGGCACTTAGTATGGAAGATAACTTCTTATAGAACTAAAAGAAATATATACCTAGGTATGTTTTATCTTTATACTAGCTAATTAATCCATCTATAGTTACCATTGAAAATGCAAAACACACTCCATTAGTCATTTGTTTAGTTGCATTAACACTATTTTATAAATAAATGGTTGTAAATAAATAATTGTCATGAAAATGCAGAATGTTTGAACGGTACAAGTATAGTATAGAACTTCTAAACTATTAATGTGAAAAAGAAATATTTAACACATAAATTGGGGGCAATATTATAATAAGTCGATAGCATCTACTATCGCGAGCATAAAAAAATCTGATGTGGCCAGGCACATGACTTTATCATACAATATATAAAATTAATAGTTTAGCTGCGTGAGATTCTATTTGCTACCACATGTATAAGGTTATCTATGGGCTCAGTGGTTTGGCGTTAGTGATGCCGAATATTACCGGCTAACGGCCGCGGTAATACCTACCGCGCGCTTTAAGCTACAATAGCGCCATCTGTCGACGGTCCTAATAACTACTGGCCACGCAGGCGCACTTTGATCCCGGGCACCACATCGATAGACAAAATATATATCTCCGTATCACATTGTTGGAACCGAGACTACACATTGGCGCTATAGGACAAGCTCCGTATAATCACTAATACGTATATGGATAGAATTGACAGTAGACATTGTCAAAAAACCAATTTTAACGTATAGACACGATCTCGATCAAAAAGAATTTGCTCATACAGCTAAACTATTAATTTTACCAAAAAATGTCATAGACATAAATTAAACAAACTGCACTCTAGTTTAATTTATTATCTAACCATTTTGACGAAATTACAGAAATGGCAGCTCATTTGCAAAATCCTTGAAAAATGCTTAGAGGAAACAGCCAGTTCCTTTGGACTCTTTTGAACCAAAAGCTTTTCAGCTCTAAGTTTGGTCATAACACTTCTAAATATGAACTTTCGTCCCGATACCTTTTGTAGTTTCTCCGGAATCGTCGGCACTAAAAACAGCATCACAATTTGCTACATTATAATAACGAAAAAAGTGTTACAATGCGTCAATTATGAACGATAGAAAACAGAGTATATCTATTAATATGAGCCTGGATTATGGAAAGAATTTCTTTTTTGGTAGTTGATGTCATTACCAATACTACGAACATTCATTCAAACTTTTTGTATTCTTAAATTATTTTATATATCAACCGTGGAGCTTGGTTTTTACAGTCATCACTCGAAAGCATTGTTAAAATGTAGTACATATTTTGTATGGTATGATTGTACGTTACTAAGGTATGTATTTATTATTGAATTGTCGAGTGGACGTTTTCATAAAGGATGTACCGGAATTTAAAAATCTACCCGCACATGTTTTTGGTATTAATATAAATTTAATCGCCTCCTCTATCTATGTTAACTCAACCGTTTGTTTGCCTATAAAATTATTGACACACCTGCTGATGTTGGCAAATCTAAAAGATCATGATGAAGTGTAGCATTATTATTTTTACGTGCCTGGCTTTGGCTGTATTGAAGGTAAGTTATACTATAAATGTATTGTTGTATTTCTTATTGTCTGAAAAACACGTCTTGGTTCGGAGAAGATTATACTTCCCTCATCTTCCCGTTTTGCTGTGTGTTTAAGTTTCTATATTATAATAATATCCAAAACAAAGTATGAGCATTTATTCGTATGAAGGTCCTATGTGGATTTTATCAACTCAAGAGCTCTGGGAATCTGCTCAACAGCAGTACTTGCAATGGAGAGTTTGCCAAAGCCTTGAGCTTTCAAACATTCCATTGCAAGACATAATTAGATTATGTCTATAAGAAAATTCGAATAATATCTATTTAGGCTGACTAAAAATGCTTTATATTTTCATAATAATACGGTGTACTTCTCTTTTAACCACTATTATTTACAAATTTAGGGGTGTCGGAATTAGGTACATGTAAATATAGCACGTCCTTAAATCAGACAAGTGTGTCGGAATTGTGTACATGGTTAGAAGTAATATATATGGCTCTATTGGTGTCTTTACACAAAGAAATAACACATTTTACATCGTTTGCTATATTGCAATTAATAGAACGTATTTTGTCCAAATTCCGACACGAGTGTCGGAATTAGGGACATCAATAATCTATAATTATTACACTAGCAGAAAAGACTACCGATTTTTGCGTTAAAACACCACCTTTAGATCAGTTGAACTCATGCCATCTCCATTAGAAAAATCCTTATTCTGGCCTGAAATACCCAAATAAAGTAAAAGGAAAATGTTCTCCTGTAATATTATTATCTAATGCTTGGAGAGAATATTTGTTAATAAAAAAGAAGAAAACACAAAAGATAATCATTCTAGAGAAATAAAAAAACGAAGAGAAAAAAACACAATAGAAATCTGCGCCAAGAAAAACACTAAAAATTCCAGACGCAAGAAACTTTAAAATACAGATGAGGGAGAGAGGACAGACTGAAGAAGACTGAGGACTTATTTTATTGTGTGTTTCATTAAAAATGTATTTTTTAGTACTTGCAAATCAACTCGTTTCAGGCAGTTTTTAAAATAAAACGGTCTCAGAGACTTTCTCAATTCTGTCTGTTCGTTAATACAAATAACAAAGTGAAGTAGAAGACTTGTTTCAGTAATTCTGTAACTGTTTTTTGCTCGACTCTCATGGTAAAGTGCCTTATCTTTTTTTAAATTTCCCCCTGCATCAACTGTTAGAAAACATCCGAAAAATAAACGTAGATTATATCCTGAAATTCCACTGATCTTCTCAAATCTTCTAGGTTCGATCTGATTTGTCAGGACTGTACAGTCTGACGGAACCTTGCGTGAAAGAAATGGGATTGAACATCGCCGATTATGCGAAACTTATAGACAAAGCGGACGATGACGGCGACATCGATCTGGACGATATACACGATCTGAAAAAAGCGCCGGAAGGCGTTTGTATTCCGAAGTGCATGCTCGTGAAGAGGGGATTCTTTAAATCTACGGGCGAACTCGTCATCACGAAGCGTTTTGAGAACATCGACTTAAATCTGTGCAATCACACCAAGAAGGCTGACCTTTGCGAGGAGGTTGTTGAAACTTCCCTTTGCATCGGAAAGCAGTTCGCAGCAAAGCGGACTTGATCTGTCAATATTCTTGATAATATGAATGAATAAATAAATATATGATGAATTAAGTTTTTTATTTATGCCAGTGGCGGCTCGTGCTCTAGAAAAATTGGGGTTGCAACGTTCAGGTACCTACAAGTTATACAAGTTATAATATAACATGTTTTTTTTTCATATAGTAAATCATTCATATTGAGTAAAAAGTTTCATATGGACTAATTTGTTTTTCACTTTTTTAAAAAGTTACAGACTTCAGGAATATAAAACACAAACAAAGTACAATTAAAAGTAAAATCCAAACCCAAAAACGGTTCGGAGGTTAAGGAACTGAAAAAAAATTTTTATTCAAAAATCAAATATTCTGCTAGAAGTTCTGTATGACACAAGTCTTTTGCTCTGCAATCATTTGCATTTAAAAAACGGTCGGATATCTCAACGTATTCATACCTGTGTGATTTAATATTTCTACATAGACAGATTTTATGTATTTCTCTGATACAAAAAAACAGTCCAGTACGTAGGATTTTATCAAATAGTAGCTTTTTGCAGTTTGGCATGTTACTGAAGACAAATTGAACACCTTTTATTCGACAATTTTGTAACCAAATATAGCTGTAACCAAAAAGAAGGTTTGAAAATTTCGTAAAAAACTTGCTAGACTTACATATATCGGAGAAGATTGTTTCAATTACAAGTCAATCGGTTGTGAATTGGCTGGCACACCCGACTCAACGTACGGTGATGATTTGAAAACGAGATTTTTGTTAATGTTTTTTAAGTACATTGTTTAAAAGACTTGTGTAAATTATGTAATTTTTGAGAAAAAAAAAAGATTTTTACGCTTGTACATGCTTAAACTTTTTTCGATCTAAAATGTTCTTGTGTTTCACTTGTGCACAACTTGTGTTTGGATGTTGGTGGCCATGTCATTAATTCTCATCTGAGTTGTGGTATCAGATAGAGGTGCAGCCTCTAGTTTTGTAGCAGCTTGAGGACACAAGTTTTCTTGAACGACATCTAAGCAAAGCTATACTATCTACGCAAAGCTATACTAACTCCTCACCAATACTGAACGTTTTTTTTTAGCTATACGAAGAGCCTTGTTACTATAGTAGTCGTCATAATTTTCATTTGACTTTTCTGAATTTTCGTCTGATCATGTAATCTTTCAAAAAAATTCCAGTGGCTTATCAGTAAAATGTTTATGCTTTGAATGCAAATGACGAGCTAGTTTTGAAGGCAAAAGAACTACCATTAGTATATTTTGGGAGCACTTATTATAAGTATTGTAATCATAATCAACGGCGTGTATAATGATGGGTTTTATATAATAGTCACATTGATTGCCAAAAAACGTTTACAAATTGAGATATATAACATTCAACAATAACTTTTAGTTGTGACTGAATGGTGTGTTACTATTATAACTATGTATGATGTTATTGTAGTTGAAATAAATTATAGGTATTATAGTTGTATAAACATAATTAAAGACAAATTTTTATATTATCATCAATAGTGAATATAGTAATATACCTATAAATAGCGGCATCACACACGATAGTAATGCTAAAATTTACGTAAATCAAGATGAAAACCAGTGCAGTTTGTGTTGTCCTCATAATATCAATATTTGGTGTAAGTTAAATATATGTATAGCCTGAGAACATTATAATAGATTATTTTTTGACGTTTCTTAAAACCAATGAAATGCTTCTTTATTTGCCACAAGGGTAAGTTTCAACCAATCATGTCATTATTATAGTGGGAATAAATAATAATGATATTTATTTAGTTAAAAGAAACTAATAATCACAATAAATTTGGTTTCCTAAGTAATAAACTTATCAACTACTTAAAATTAGCCAATACATGAACCCGACATGATGTTTTAAAAAGACTTAGCGAACTACTGTTTTTTATATCACTTGGTAGGGTATTAAACATCTTCAGTGCTTGATAATAAAATGAATTTTGTGTGCTGCTTTTTGTATATTTTGGTAATCTGAAGTGGTCCTTTTGCCGAGTATTGTATTCATGCTGCTGACTATTGTATGTTAAATAATTACTCATATAATTTGGGAGTTTATTATTTATGCATTTATATACCAACGTGAGTGCCTGATATACCGTTCCTTGTTTAACATTAAAAAAATTTAATTTACTCAGCACGGACTCGACACTGGTTAACCTGGAGCTTTGTAATAAAATTCTGAGTGCTCGATTTTGTTGTACTTGAATCTTTTTAATGTCTTTGTCTGTACATAAAAATATTATACTGCTGCAATAGTAAAAATATGGTTCTGTAATCGTATGGTACAGAGATATTCTAGCTTTTAATGTAAGTTTATTAGATATTCTTCCTAAGTAGCTAATCTTTCGACTCACCTTTTTAACTATATATTCCATATTACTCGTAAATTTCAAACTATTATACAAAATGACACCTAGATATTTAAATTCGACCATTATCTCAACAACTGTGTTATCGATAACTATGTCTGGTGTAGGGTTTACCGAATTTCTATTTCTCAATACCATGTTTATTACCCTGTTTATTAATTCACTTGACTCATATTCTCCAATCCTAACCTTCTATCTCCTGTTTGTTAAATAGTTTTCAAACCATTTCAATTCTTTTCCTCTGATTCCGTAAGTTTCCAATTTTTGTAGTAGCTTTCGACGACAAATTGTCTCGAAACCTCTTTTCAAGTGTAGAAAGACAGCAACTATCGTTTTACCGTCTTTTAATTCACCTTTCCAATTTGCCAATACCAAATTTAGGGCCGTCTCGCATGAATGCTGAGCACGAAAACCTGACTGTTGGTCAGTAATAAATTGATTTTCATCCAAGTACTCACTGAGCTGTTAAATATCTTGTGATTATTCTCGGGAATACTCACTGTAGCTTTTATTTGCCTAGCAACTGTCAGATACTTGTCTTAGAGAAAATACGCAGGAGGAAACACTTAATATAACAAGCAATTCCAAATCCTCAATAAATAATGAGTGTCGAAATATTTTTGATAATTGCGTTTTTCATTGTACTAATTTAAATTGTTAATTCTTTTAATATATTCACAATGTGTCAACGATATTTTCATATATTGTAAGTAATAATTAATTAAATTAAATTTTTCAATAATTTTATGATAGTTTTATTAATCTTTTTTATTGTAAAAATTTGTGAATCAAAAAATAATCTAGTCAAATATAACTCGAGAGTTCCATAAATTAGAAAATAATTTGACAGATTTTGTTCAAACTTGTTGCCATTGGCAACAAGTTTTCAAACAATCTGTCAAATTATTTTCAATTTATTCTCACTCTCTTGTTATATTATTACTGATAATTAAACAGCATGTCGAACATATTGTCTGCAAATGGAAACTTTTTTATTATTCATTTCTAAAAGTTTCATTCTGGTCAAAAATCTAGGACTAATACCTAGAATTAACTATATGTAACCCAACATTCAATGTCAATAATAGTATATTATAATACAAGTTTTATAAGACAAAAATTGGCGCACGAGTAGGTTTGAAACGAGTGCGCCAATACGTCTTATAAAACGAGTGTTATATACAATTTTTTCTACTTTGCAACATTAAATTTACATACATTTTGAAAATTGCGATTGCCATCTTACAATCTAGAGTAGTTTCATATTAAACAGTTGGTAGTTGTAGGAAAACTCCGACTGACGCGAGCCAATAGCGATTGAGATGTCAGCCGTATTTGACACTTGACGTCAATATCATCAATCTTGGAAAAGTAAAAGTGTTACCAAAAGTTTGTGTATGACTAATACTGACTCGTATCTTAAACAATAAACTAAGTTAAGATAATTTTCACAGGTTCGATCAGATCTAACTGGACTGTTGGGCCAAGTCGAGACTTGCGCGAAAGAATTGAGTCTGGATCTGACGTTCTACTCAAAAATGATCGATGCAGCTGATAATGACGGTGTAATAACGTCAGCAGAGATGGAAGAAATGCGAGCCGGGCCAGGCGGTTCTTGCATACTGAGGTGTGTCGTGACCCGGCGGGGCTACTTCAAGGAAACTGGAGAAATATTAAAAAAGATGCCCAAACTTGACACGTCATCTTGCGAAAGCATCAAGTTGGATAATATTTGCGATCAAGTATCGAATCTTTCCATTTGCGTTGTCAAGCTGATGGAAGCAGGCCGTGGAAAACAATAACAAATAATTAATTGTTGTAGTTTGTGTATTGATTACTAGAAAACGTTTTTTAAACAATATATTAGCACGATAAAAATTTCATGGTGTTTGTTATTATTATAATTTCATAAATTTTACCTCCACTTCTTATTTGATTTCGGTGATTTCACTAGTTTTTTTTTCTGGGATATTTAAGAACATTAGTTTAACATAACTTTAGCTTTTTCACTTAGCCACAAAAACAAAAAAAGAAATTGAATTTATATAAGATTATCTCGGGAAGTACATACGGAAATTAGAAAATTGCGCTTTAAAACAAAATGGCGCACGTTTGAACACAAATTATCACTTTTAGGTATAAAATTAGGTCAAAAATTGTTTATAACAAAAAAAGTTTCGAACTTATCGTAAAATCCGTATGTACTTCTCTAGATAATGTTGTTCTGAAGCTGCATATTCAAGTGAATTGACGGAGATCGATCGAAGTTATCTTTCCGGCCAGTTTGAAAAATGCGGTTTTGAGAAAACACGGTTTAAAGTATTGTGTAACTTAGATGTATAAAATTGTTATATTTTACTATAGTCGGCGATGCCTGGACCATATAATTATCTTTTCAAATCAATATTTTCCTCCTCTTGTTTCTTTCTGTTTGATTTTGACGACAGACGGGCCTGTTTTGCAGCATCAGTCAGCGATGGTGCTGAAAACACGATGCGCCGTGCGTCAGCCTTCGCGCAGAACTTATTGCGGTTTGGCCCGATGCTCATACATAATACCTCCATAATCTTCATAAGGCTGGATAATGCATCATTGACAACACATATGGCTATACTTGCTGCAATATCCACAATTACTTTGCCGCTTGAAAGTGAAAATGAAATCACCAGGTGGACAATTCTCGTGCTGCGGCATTTCATCGGTCAGAATGTATTGAGCAGTGTCGCCCAGATCTATTTTCTGCACACACTACAACTTGTGAAATAGCAGAAAACACAGCAACAAAGTTCAAAAGACCTTTTTGCAGGTGTGGACTGTGGATACGCTATCAGGTAGAGGCGACTCTAGTTCCAAACGATTCAATGCTTGTCATATTAGTTCTATTTGAAAATCTGCAGCTTCCTTTCGACTCATTTCGTTTACGATATACTCCGGGAATGTCACTAATTATTTCTGCTATTTCTTACCAACTAATCAAGAACAACACACGTTACATCAGACAGCTATAACATTGGAACGTATTGTACCTTATTTCTAAGATTTAAAGACATAATTTAAGCAAAAAAAAAATGCACCGTTGCTAACTCACTTTGTATAACAGTCAACAACAAATAGTAGTTGTGACTGAATGGTGCATTATTATTATTATTACAACTGTGTATTATGTTATTGTTGTTGTTGTTGTAATAAATTATAGTTATATTGCAGCCTACAATAACACAAGTACATTATGCATAATTAAAAACAAATTTACATACTATAATCTGTAGGCAATATGTTTGATTTACCTATAAATTGTGGCATCACGCAGGATAGTGATGCTCTAACAATAAATCACGATGAAAACCAGTGCAGTTTGTGTTGTCCTGATATTATCAATATTTGGTGTAAGTTAAATATTATAGCCGGAGAATATTAGAATAGATAATTATACAGCATGTCAAACATATTGTCTCTAAATAGAAACTTTTTTATTATACCTTTCCAAAAGCTTCATTCTTCTCAAAAATATTGAATCAAATAAAGGTTTGAATTTTTACAAGCTTGTGGACCACCTAGTTAGTATATGTGAAATAATTTTAAAATTGCGCTCAGGTGTTTCTTATATCAAGGAACAACTCTATTGAGATGCTTAATATAACAGAACACTATAATTAAACCAAAATTCAATCAAATCAATAGATCACTTGCTGTTCCTGATGTTTATGACTAATACTGACTCATTAACAATAAACTAACTTTAGATAATTCACAGGTTCAATCGGAGATCACTGGACTGTTGGGCCAAGTAGAGAGTTGCGCGAAAGAATTGCGTCTGGATCTAACGTTTTACTCTAAAATGATCGACGCAGCTGATAATGATGGTGTAATAAGTTTAGCAGAATTGGAGGAAATGAGAAGTGGTCCAGGCGGCCCTTGCCTAATGAGGTGCGTTGCCACCCATCGAGGACTCTTCAAGAAAAATGGAGAACTGGTAAAATCTAAAACTGGCAACATCGACACGTCATCTTGCGACAGCATCAACTCGGATGATATTTGCGATCAAGTATCGAGCGTTACCATTTGCGTTGTCAAGCTGATGGAAGCAGGTCGTGGAAAATGATAAGAAATAATTAATTATTGTATTTGTGTAGTGATTAATAAAAGTCTTCTTAAACAATATGATAGGACGATAAAAAATATCTTTGTTATAATTATAATTTCATAAATTATTTTTTCATAATCACTACATGTAAAGAGTGCGGTTGAAATAATTGACCACCTGATACACAGTCTATGTAAAATCCCATAAAAACAAGGGAGATGTTTATATAAAACCCTTTTATCTTCTGAAGAACATATCGAAGTCCGCCAACTTTTAACTATATGTTTATTGGATTTTTTAAGTCATTGAACATGTTTTAAATATGTTTTTTTAGTATATATTTTTATATATAATAATGCATCATCCTGTATAAGTAAAAGCAGTATTTGGTTGACCAAGCATTTGTTTATCACAACATGGAATTTGATATACACAGTGGGATTGTGCAGAGCAGTTTGTGTTGTGATATTATCAATATATGGGATTAGTTAAATATTAAATATTGACAATATTATAATAGATAAATATACAGCATGTCGCAAAATATGCTCCCTAACTAAAACCCTTTTCTTTTTATTATTTATATCTCTAAAATTCTTCTCAAAAATCTTGAACCAATGCCTTATATTCAACACATAATTGAGCATCACATCTGCGAGATGGTGGTGCCTATATCTAAAACATTGGTTTGTTATAAAAGTAATTTATTAATTGAGCTGCTATTTTTTAAGTATGTAATTAATTAAGTATGTACAGGTGGGCCAAATTCGATGTTACTATAGGAGATCTCGGTAACTATAAGAGATATCGAAAAATGAGTAAGATCGTCTTTTTTGAGAGAAACTCCAATGGCGAAAACCAAAATTAGCTATCGTCTTTTGTTTTCGAGTATTATTATCCTATTAATCTAAGCAAATTGCACTGCGAGATATGCACTGTCGAATATTTGTACCGAAAATATGAACATTTAATGCCTATTCATAACATCGCACATCTGGACTCGCAAACACGTTGCAAGGTCTCGAACGCATCGGCTGGCTCGACAAAAACTTGTAGTTCTGTGGCCCCGTAAAAATTCCTTCTACGCCGATATTGGGCAGACTATTTGAGGTAAACATATTAATGCCGCATGAATGCACCGGCGAAAAATATATTCTTACGCCTGCAAGAAATAGTTTTCGGGCTATAGAATTCTTAATACGTTTTACTTTCGACAAGAAAATAATATCTTGGTACGTAGCGTGTAGGATGTTTGTTTTCGCTACATTACTAAGGCGTCTTGCAAAATATAATAAAGAATAATACACGCAAGGACTCATGATGCATGAATTTATTATTTGATAATAATTATTTCAATCATTTGCTTGTTGGTTTGTTATAAAAGTAATTAATCAATCAATCAGGGGGGCGGCACTATTGAGATTTGCCTACGGCGGCTAAAACGCTAGGGCCGGCCCTGCAACATCATGGTATTCACAGACAAGCCACTGGCTTTGTGCACATGGCATCATCCCAAAAAAAAAAACATAATCATAATCATCGACGTGTATTATGATATGGATTATATACTGACGTTGATTGCACAAAAAAGGGTTAACAAATGCAGATATATAAGATTCAACAATAACTTTAATTGTGTGCATTATTATAATAACTATGAATAATGGTATTTTAGTTGCAATAAATTATAGTTATTATAGTTATATGCGCATAATTTAAAACAAATTTATATAGTATAATCAGTAGTGAATATACTTAGTGATTTACCTATCTATAAATTATGGCATCACCTACGATACTAATGGTAACATTCACGTAAATCACGATGAAAACCAGTGCAGTTTGTGTTGTCCTGATATTACCAATAATTGGTGTAAGTTAAATAGGGTCCAAAGGAACTGGATGTCACCTCTAAGCAGTTTTCTTTGATTTTGCAAATGAGCCGCCATTTCTATAATTTCGTCAAAATAGTTAAATAATAAATTAAAGTAGAGGAAATTTTCTTCGTTTATTATGTATTTTAGTTGAAATGTCTCTTTGTTTTGTTAATATTTCAAACAAATTTGAAACAATTTGAAAGAGAAATAGGTCCGTTTGTTGCTATCACTAAACTTTTAGTACTTATACATGTAAAGCTTAGGGTATTTCATTTAAAAAAAGATATGTTTGAGTTGTTAGGAGTTTATGGAATACTTAGTATATCCAAAATGATGCTCACTCTATAAGAGACCACAATAATTCCACCAAAGTTCAATAAAATCAATACACAACTTGCAGATTCTGATATTTACGACTAATACCGATTCGTATATAATGCTAAACAATAAACTAACTTAAGATAATTCACAGGTTCGATCGGATGTGACTGGATTGTATGGCCAGATGGAGAGATGCGTTACAAAATTGAGTCTGGATATGACGTTCTACTCTAAGATGTTTCTCGCAGCTGATAATGACGGTGTCATAAGTTCAGCAGAGATGGAAGAAATGAGTGGGGGTCCAGGCGGCACCTGCTTGCTGAAGTGCATCCTTGTCAATTCGGGATTCTTCAAAACCAATGGAGAATTGATAAAAGTTAAAAGTGCCAAAATCGACACGTCAGCTTGCGAAAGCATCAAGATGGATGATATTTGCGATCAAGTATCGAAAGTCGCCATTTGTACTGTAATGCTGATGGAAACTGCTAATGAAAAATGATTATAAATAATTAATTATTGCATTTTGTATAGTGATTAGAAACCGTTGTTTTAGCAATATATCAGCACGCAATTTTTTTTATTGTATTATTACAACTTTATTATTTTTTCTTTCTTTTCATTAGCACTAGCGTAGGGCGGGGTAAATGTCTATTTTTGGCATTTGCACTTATATTTTACCAGGTCAGTCACATATACAATGGTCTCAGGGAAGTTATGAAAAATTATCGTTAAACAGTTTTGGGGGAAAGGTGAAGTGTTGTCCGTTTGCTTAGGCATTGAGCGCACATCGGAGGCTGTTTTAAGACTGATCTCAATCAAATAGATTCTCATGCAGCTAAACTAATAATTTTATATATTGTATGATAAAGTCACGTGCCTGGCCACATCAGATTTTTTTTAATAAGCATATGGGGCTTAACATATTGAAACTAATCTGAAAGATTAACCATCAATTTAAATCTGAATTCTCAAAACTAGGTATATTCTGTATAAGTGAAAATAATTTTCCGTATGTCAAACTTTTGTAATAAACATTTTTTAAAATATATGTAGTATCGACCACCGCTGCGCTAGTAGCTCACCCTGTATAACATTCAACAACAACTTTCGTTGTGACTGAATGGTGTATTACCATTTATTATAACTAGGTATGATGTTATACCTAGTCGTTATAATAAAGTATAGATATATTACAGTTGACAATAACAGTACTAAATTATGGATAATTAAAAACAAATTTGCATACTACTATCAGTAGACAATATATTTAATTTACCTATAAAATATGGCATCACGCACGATGGTGATGCTCTAACAATAAATCACGATGAAAACCAGTGCAGTTTGTGTTGTCCTGATATTATCAATCTATGGCGTAAGTTAAATATTATATATCAATACCATGAATTAAAAACATAATTGACCACCGAATCTCCAAAATAACCAAACCTTTTCCAATTTCCAACTTATCTGGACTTTTCGCAACTGAAACTGTCTGGACTAATATTATTTTCTTTTACTTTACTATACGCTGTATGATAAAGTATTGTAATCGTGCCGAAAAGAAAATTAAGATAATTCACAGGTTCAATCGGAGATCACTGGATTGTACACGCAAGTCGAGAGTTGCGTGAAAGAATTGGGTCTGGATCTGACGTTGTACGCTAAAATGGTCGATGCAGCTGACGATGACGGTGTAATAAGTTCAGCAGAGATGGAGGAAGTGAAAGCCGGTCCAGGCGGCCCTTGCCTACTGCGATGCGTCCTCACCCATCAAGGATATTTCAAGACCAATGGAGAAATGATAGTGGGCGATGTAAAAATCGACCTTTCATCTTGCGACAGCATCAAGTCGAATGATATGTGTGATAGAGTATCGAGAGTTTCCATTTGTGTTGCAAAACTGTTGGAAAATGCGAAATGAAAATGACTACAAATAATTAATTATTGTAATCTGTCTAGTGATTAGATAATGCGTTTTAAATAATATATCAGCACAATAAAAATGTCGTAGTCTTTATTATATCTTGTTTATTACTTATTTCCAATAATATTTAAGTATTTATTTGAAAAGAATTTTCAAAAAGACATTTCAATCTTCACAATAAAGGCAACACGTGTTTTAAAAAATAAGTTGTTATTGAGTAAATATTATTGGAAATACGAGTAATTAAAATTTTGTACCCTTTTTTTCGTCCACAGTGTATTATAAAAGTTGAAGCGAAAATCCACAGAAGCAAAACCACGAGCTTCTGCTAGTTAATATTTAATTTGGTAAGTAAAAAATTAAATTTGTTTTTAATCGTGCAAACTATTATGCCTTACTTCAAACATCGAACTAAGTTATATTAGGTTCTATTATAAATAAATTTACTTCACGTATTTTTATATTAACGTAATCATATGTAATGTAGGTTTTTTATTTATTTATATAAGCATAATCACATTTAATATTTTCACGAAACGTATTTACGTATAAAATATTGCATTGCGCAAGCCACTGGTGCATATTAATGACAGTTGCAATGCTATTCGGTGCAGTTTGTGTTTTGCTGGCCATCTCAGTCTGTAATGTAAGTTAAAAAGTCATAATTTCGTACTTTGTTTTGATAGTAGATTTCGAATATTAACAAATAGACATGTATTGAAGTAAAAAATAATGAAAAAGAATTGAAGAGATAAATCAAGAAACAAATAAATCAACAACTTGTCGCTGATTTTGCCTTAGAGAAAGGTTTCTTAATTACCTACGATTTGAGGTATGATAGAAATTTATGCAAACATTTTTGCAGAAGTTATAAACATTTTTCTGTGGAAACTGATTGAAATGTGAAATGAATATTGTTTAGAATATTGTTCGTTAATATTTCATCTGTTTCAAAGTTTATAACGAACTGAAAAATGAAGTAGGTTTTTTTTTTACTTAGTATGAAATAAAAAAAAGTTTTAACATTAAAAAATGTACTTAAAAAAGTAATTCGACTAAAAGCAAGAGTTTCCCAGCCTCGCCAATGTCTCGGCTGTGCATCTCTTCTCTTGCCTACAAGAGAATTACTTTCTCGATTTAGTACACACATACACACATAAAAATTTTACGGAGAGAATTTGCACGTAGTTAGTTGTTCACAAAAAAGAGTGATTTTTCTCCGAAAATCAGTTGATTGTGTGCTAAAAATTGTTGATATACGTAATATCGGAGTTAATTTAACTACACAGCACGGAGTTGAAAATATTTTATATCCGAAATGGTGAAAATTTTCACTGGAGCTGTGAAATGAAAATTAACACCATGCAGGGTGTTGAAATAACTGACAAAATGAGAGAAAGTACACTTTTTGAAGTTGATATGACTGAACATTGTGACGGAGTGATAAAACTCCTAAAAGTAAACATTAATTCCCTGTGTAATATTGATTTCTAACTCCGTTTTGGAGTGAATAATCTCCGAAAAGGTAAGATTTATACTGTAAAGGCAAAAACTTACGGTTTGACAACAACAGGCGTCAACATGTCGCCACCAAGACGGTTTGCAGTTTGCTTCGCAGTGTGTTGTGGTCGTCACTTATACTCCTAAGTTTGCGGGGTGCAGTTGAGAGTGAGTTTCATTTCCATTACTTTTAATATTTTATATGTAAGTACATTTTTATTTCAAATGGAGCAGTGTATTTTCATTACGAGTTAAATACGGACAAATAAAAAAGGGGGTCAGAATTATCAACGATGTACAAAATTTTGACACAATTAATACTACAGGTAAGTTACTTATATTACTACATATGTATGTATGTACGTAGACACATGTATGCGTGTACATTACTTATTCGTTGTGCTCACATGCTTTTATAATTTTGTAGTTTATAAAAATGTTACGCAGACTACTAATGTACTATAGAAAAAAGCTTGTGAAGATACCGGCTAGTCAAATGCGCAGTACGTTTGTTGCCGCATTTGTGGTACCTTCATACCGAGTATGACACTGCATTGTACCTACAGAATGCATGTCGATTTTTGTGTTTTTTTAATGAAGTAGTGTGTATTCCTTTGTCCGGCAATGCGTGTTTTTTTTATTTTTTCTGTTTGCCTTATAACATGCAAAAATACAACAATTCTGCACATATTTCTTTTTTTTATGTACAGTTGGCAAGCTATTTAAAATAGCAGAGACAAAATATCAGGATATCAAGTATTATGATGACGCGAGTTATGAAATCGACAAGGAGTTATTGGTAGACTTCATATGGCACAGTCAACGAGGAATTACTTTGGTAATAAAGACGGGCGAAGAGGATGACGATGTTAATACAAATCCTTTAAGTAAATATTAATACGGAGATTATTGTTATATTTAGGATAAACTGTATTTTATTTATTGAGTATTGTGCAAACATGTATATTCATTTACTTGTTTTTTCGAAAAATAAATTGTTAAAATGTATTTTTGTTTTTTACTGGTCCCCGTCATATTCGTAATAAAGATAAGAACCGCTCTGAAAAAAAAAACAACTCTATTTGGTACATATTTAACTTCATTACAAACAACTCTTTTAGGGAAAGAATAATTTCGCCAATAAAAGAAAAGCACCCCGCAACAGGGTAATTTTAACACTAATAAAGGAGTTACGTAACATCTCCACGGATGTATTTCACTACTACAGAAGCACTTTTACACTCCGGAACGCGGAAGTTTGACACGCGGGGCGATTATTTTATGTCTATAAAGGAGTAAACCTGCATTTCCCTAAACATATATTTTCAACTCCGTTACAAATAATAATAGCTATAAAAAGAGTGAATGAGCTCTGTAAAAATTCAACTCCGTCTGATTTAACTACATGCGCAAACGGTCGCGAGGGAGATCCATAGCGGTGTTGAATCGGTGTTAAATCCAACTCCGTATTTTTATGTGTGTACTTTTACTAATAATTAAAACAGATTTGTTGTCTTTGATTTGAGAAATAACAATTAAACAGCATTGATTTTTTTATTGATACCGACCAATTTTGCGTTGACAAACTACAACCATACACAATAATTCACAGGTTCGATCGGATCTATCGAAGCTGCACGGCACAGTTGAGAAATGCGTGAAAGAATTGGGTCTGGATCTGACATTTTACGCAAAATGGGTTGATACAGCTGACGATGACGGTGCGATAACTTCCGATGAGATGGAAGAGATGAGAGCGAGTCCAGGTGGGCCTTGCTTGCTGAAGTGCATCGTTACCTATCAAGGATGCTTCAAACCGAATGGAGAATTGATTGAAGATGCGTATACCGCTCTTTTGGACATATCATCTTGCGCCATCAAAACAGATGATCTTTGCGACCAAGTATCGAGACATTCCATTTGTATTGTCAAGTTGATGGAAGCTAAAGGTGCTGCAGGAAAATAACAAGAGCAGCCAGTATGTTGATATAAAATAAGTCTTTAGATGATTTTAGAGTTTAGAAGCTTATCTGTTCAAATAAAATCAGTCTACTCAAGCTTTTTGTCTTTGCATTTTTAACCTTTTGTAACCTGCTTTTTAACGTTTCTTTTTTTGTAATAAGAAGCAAACAATTAAAATATAGGTTGATCTTGTGGCAAAATAAAATAAAATTATGAATAGGACAGATTATATTAACATAACTTTACTATAGAGATTAACGACGACATAGTTCCATACGCGAACACAGCAAAGTATTTGGGTACGACTCTGGATACAAAACTAAGGTGGAAAGAACACGTTAAGAAGAAGAGAGTAGACTTTGGCCTCAAATACAGAGAACTGTACTGGCTGCTGGGAAGAAACTCTCAGTTGTCAGTACAGAACAAACTACAAGTTATTTTCAGCACTCTAAAGCATTGTTAAAATTTGTACTTTGTATGCTACGATTGAACGTTACTAATGTACTAATGTTACTAATGTATCTATAATTGAATTGTATAGATGTTTACATAGGATATCCCGAAATTAAAAGAAAAAATGACCCACACATGTGGTAAGTATGAATATTAATTTAATGACCCCCTCTATTAATGTTAACTCAACCGTTTGTTTGCCTATAAAATTATTGACACACCTGCTAATGTTGGCAAATCTAAAAGATCATAATGAGGTGTAGCATTATTATTTGTATTTTCCTGGTTTGTGCTGTGTTGGAGGTAAGTTATACTATAAATTTATTGATCTAGTTATTTTTGTTTAAAACTTATCTTTGTACTTGGGAGATGGTCATACTTCTCGCATTTTTCGGTTTCATATTATACACGCATTATTTTTTCTAAACATGTTGGTAAGTCACTTGAACGATACTTGAATTCCTACCAATACGTTGACGCTGTTTGTAAGAAGCTGACCTCATCAATATACATGCCCACTATACTCAATGTTATTCAAATGAAAATACCATAAGTAATTTTATCATCTCAAGAGCTGTGTGAAGTCGTTATCAACAGAAGTCAGCCATGTCGTTACAAGAACCAAGTCACACTGCCTATGATAAAGTAAAAATACAGATTAGGTATTATGCTAGGAGATTCTTCTGTAGCTCACTTACTCATTAAGCTAAGAGTTTGACATTTTGCAGGCTTACCCTGTACTTCAACGTACAATTCAAGAAATTATTTTTTATTATACAGGCTGTTCCAAAAACGTGCAACGCCATGGTAATATATTTTTTTAAATTGCATGCTATACATTCTTCTACACATTTGGAAGCCTTCTATGGTTGCGTACATATCACCAAAATTTTATTGAAATTGGTTGAGTGACCGCAGCGGAAAAAAATAAAAACAAAAAAAAATGATTTTGCATCGTAGGCTTTAAAAATCAATAAAAACCACAAAATGCACCTCGTTAATAAAATTTTGCGACGTGCTTATTAAGTTAGATGTAATAGTCTCGTTAACCAAGTGACATTGGTCCAAATCATACAGGGTGACCAAAATCGAGTGTCAAACTACACAGCGCGCTATTGTTCTTATTTTAATTTGGAACCCATAATTTTTTTTAGGTGAAACGGTGCGGAATTAAAAAATAAATATTGCTTTTGAATACAACCCCATCACAATTCCCAATATTTTAAAAGTTATCGCCAAAAACTCATTTTTCAACGTTTCCAACGGCAATTTTAGGTAATAAATATCGTACGTTGAAAAACAATTTATTACATAAAATATAACGCAGAGAGGTATTTTAGATTTTACTGTACTTAATTAAGTAGTTATTCAATTGCTAAATTTACTGCAAAATTTACCTATAGCCACATTTCCGTCCTTACCGCTATAGGAAAATTATGCAGTAAATTTAGCATTTGAATAACTACTTAATTAAGTACACTCAAATATAAAATAGATCTATTATTTTTTATGAAATAAATTGTTTTTCAACGTCACGTACGATATTTATTATCTAAAATTCCCGTTGGAAACGTAGAAAAATGAGTTTTTGGTGAATAACTTTTAAAATATTGGGAATTGTGATGGGGTTGTATTTAGAAACAATGTTTATTTTTTAATTCTGCACCATTTCACATAAAAAAAATTATGGGTTCCAATTTAAAATAAGAACAACACGCTTTGAAGTTTGACAAGTTTGACACTCGATTTTGGTCACCCTGTATAATTTGGATCAATGTCACTTGGTTAATGCGACTATTACATCTAACTTAATAAGCACGTCGCAAACTTTTATTAACGATGTGCATTTTGTGGTTTTTATTGATTTTTAAAGCCTACGATGCAAAATCAATTTTTTTTTGTTTTTATTTTTTTCCGCTGCGGTCACTCAACCGATTTCAATAAAATTTTGGTGATATGTAGGCAACCATAAAACGCTTCCAAAAGTGTAGAAAAATTTATAGCATGCAATTTAAAAAAATATATTACCATGGCGTTGCACATTTTTGGAACACCCTGTATAATAAAAAATAATTTCTTGAATTGTACCTTGAAGTACAGGGTAAGCCTGCAAAATGTCAAACTCTTAGCTTAATGAGTAAGTGAGCTACAGAAGACGGGAGCTTAGTTGCAGGACCCTGTATATTATAATAATTATATATATTATGGTATACTATACATGCTCTGCAGGGTTTTACTTGAAGTTAACGATGTCTGAGTACAAAAATTCAGATACTGGATCAAACAAAATGATTTGCTGATGTTGTGCCATAAAATGTCTCCGTTAATACAATTAAGGGTTTGCCAATAAAAAACTGATTTTCGTTTATGACTGTCGTTAGATTTACCACTTAAAACAAAGAAACTACTCAACATATATGCTGATTTATAAACTGGTGATCTCAAACCTCATTAAAAGTTTCCCCTAGCATCAACAGATAGAAAACATCAGAAAAAACGTATAGATTATATCCTGAAACCTCTACCAACCTTCTCAAATATTCTAGATTCGATCTGATTTGTCAGGCTTGTACAGTCTGACGGAACCTTGCGTGAAAGAATTGGAATTGAACATCGCCGATTATGCAAAACTTATAGACAAAGCGGACGATGACGGCGACATCGATCTGGACGATATACAGGATCTAAGAAAAGCGCCGGAAGGCGCTTGTATTCTGAAGTGCATGCTCGTGAAGAAAGGATATTTCAAACCTACGGGCGAAATAAACATCACGAAGGAGAATGAAGCGAAGTTGGCCAAGATCGATGTTAATCTCTGCAAGCAGATCAAGAAGGCTGACCTTTGCGAGGAAGTTGTCGAAACTTGCTTTTGTCTTGCAAAGCAATTTGCAGCTAAGACGGCTTGATGTGGTACCAACGTTCTATTAGTGTAATTTCTTTGATGATATGAATCAATAAATAAACATATGATGAATTATTAATTTCTTTTTATTGGTAGTTTAACTGTTGGTAGGGTTATACACACATAAATATATTACGGAGAGAATTGTTGATATATATACTAGTTATTGATACAATCTTGATTTTATCTGAAACGCATTTGTGAAGATCTCTATTGTTTTGTTTTGTATAAGTGTTCAGGGTGCCCTGGTTAGTTTTATGGTAAAAAAACATCATCTATTAGCATTATCATGATCAACCAGTGCTTTCATCAGAATATGATATTAAAAAAAAATATAATGCGTTATCCTATGAATTAAAACAATACGTCTGTATTTTTAAAATACCAACATTTTAAAAGACCTACATGTGAAGACAAAATACAACATGGATTAAATGTCGACTGCTGAGTGGATAACCGGTTCTTAAGCGGCTGCACACACCCAGGAATTTTGTCCTACTGAAGGAATTCCAACCTCCTGTAAGAGTTCTTTAACGTGCACGTCGCATCATGACAGCTCACGGGGCCACCGGCTTTACTTCCTCATCCGATGGAAGGCGGCATGCAAAGGTATTTGTTCGCTGCCTAAAATACCAGGACAGTCGATTTTAGCCCGAGCCGGGATTCGATCCCGGGCTTCCCCAAAAAATTGTTATGTAGGTGAATTTAAGCTTGACGTTTGATATCAATAATTAATGCCATCAATCTTAGAAACCTAAATGTTACTAAAATCGGTATTACAATTTGCTATTGAGAAGGAAAAAAAAGGATGATGAAAGGATATGATCCTGGATTATTATTCACCTCATGTTTCTGTAATCACTCGAAAGCATAAAATTGAGTATTTTGTATGTTATGACTTATGATTATAGGTTACTCAGGTAGATATTTATAATTGAATTGTCGAGTCTATATACCGGACATAAAGGATATCCCGGAATTGAAAAAAAGACCCACAATGTTGTAAGTATATTAATATCAATTTAATCGACTTCTCTATTTATGTTAACTCAACCGTTTGTTTGCCTATAAAACTATTGACACACCAGGCAATGTTGGCAAATCTAAAAGATCATGATGAAGTGTAGCATTATTATTTGTATGTTCCTGGCTTTGGCTGTAATGGAGGTAAGTTATGCTATAAATTTATTGATTTTATCTTTTTGTCTGATAAACTCGCCTTAGTTTTACTTTGTGTTTAAGTTGATATATTACGATTATTTTTATGTTTGTAATTAATAAATTCGTTATCTAACAAAAAACACAAACAAATAAATTATTTTAGTACATATACACAGATAGAAAAGATTTCTTGTTTTAAAGAAATGTATTTGTTTGAATTTATTCTTTTGGGTCAAAACATATTTCTTTGACGCCAACACTATTTGCTTCATTGAACACTCTAGTTTATTTGCTTGCAGAGATTAATTTATTTGAAATATTTATTTAAGTGGAATAAATATATATGGATACAAACAAAAATTACTTTCCTTTAAAGTAATATTTTAGTTTTGATCTAAAAAAACGTTTCTTTACACCAATGAAATATAATTTTGATTCTAACATATAAATTTGTATATAAGGAGAGATTTATTTCACTTAAAGTAATATTTTGTCTTTGGCTTAAAAATAGGTTTACTTCCGCCAAAGAAATCATATTTTGATTAAAATAAATATATTTGTACGCAAGAAGAGATTTATTTCCTTTAAAGTAATATTTCTGTTTTGGCTTTAAAATAGGTTTACTTCCACCAAAGAAATCACATTTTGATTCAAATAAATATATTTTTAATGTCATCCAACTGTATTGTTAGATGGCGATGTAAACTCGCTCCTCGCACTTCGTACATATCGAGAGTATAAAGCCGCGTGATCATCGACAGTATAGGACTTATAGAGTACAGTGCCTGCAGGTTCAAGTTGCGATTCCAAATCAGAGTACACTTTACTAATTTAACCTTGACTATATGTTGGGTTGGGCAGACCAAGCACTGGTCGAGGATGTGCGACATCCCAAAAAGGAGGTGACACATGGCGAGTCTTCCAAAAAATTCTTGTCTATTAATTCCTTCAAGAAATTAATAATTTTAAGCATTTTAACTCGACCAACAATTTTGTTAATTTAAAAAAATGTAATTCTTTCACTCAACACAATCATAATTATTTGAAGTAAATAAATCTCATTTCTTATAATACACAAATTGCAAACTTTTTAACTGGAAACATAAGTTGTTTGACACAAATCAACGTTCTTTCTACCAAACAAATATTTCAAATAAATGCGTTTTTATCCGCAAATAAATATTTCTTTGCCTCTATTGAAACAACAAATTTCTTTGAGTCAATGCATATTTATTTGAATCAATTCTGTAGGTATATACAACAAATACTTCTTATGGAATCAGTTTCCTCAATATTTTTTAATCTGTACCTATATATCCTGAAATTCTATACTCAACTTCTCAAATATTCTAGGTTCGATCTGATATGACGGGACTGTACAGTATGACGGAACCTTGCGTGAAAGAAATGGGATTAAACATCGCCGATTATGCAAAACTTATTGACAAAGCGGACGATGACGGCGACATCGATCTGGACGATATACTGGATCTAAGAAAAGCACCGGAAGGCGCTTGTATTCTGAAGTGCATGCTTGTGAAGAGAGGCTACTTCAAAGCTACCGGGGAAATAGTCGTTGCGAAGAACAGTGAAGCCGCGATGGCCAAGATCGACCTTAATATATGCAAGCAAATCAAGAAAGCAGACCTGTGCGAGGAAGTGACTGAAACTGCTCTTTGCATTGCAAAGCAATTCTTAGCATTGCGGTCGTCTTGATCTGACACACGATATACATATTTGTGTAATTTCTTTGTTAATGTGAATTAATAAATACAGATATAATGAATTAGGTTTTCATTTTATTATATTTTAAGTAACTGGGATTGTGTCGTGACCCAGCGTTGGAGTCTCCAATGTTTTTAGCCCATAACTTCTAAATTATTAATGCGAAAAAAATTGTTTAACACATAAATGGGGGACAATATTATAATAAGTCGATAGTATCTACTACCGAGAGCATAAAACAGGGGTAACTCAAATTAAACTTGACTACACCTTCACCTCTCATGTTTAACAACAATTACTACAGTACGCTTCTAATTTCAAATCCCCATTCAAATGATATTAACAAAAAGATTTAAAAAGAACAAACGTTTTATATTTTGTTGTCAAATAAATGTATACCGACTAATTCTTTCTCCACGTATATGTTTAAAACTGAGGAATCAACTCACATGTGAATGAAAAATCATCAAAACCAGTTAATCGGGTCTAGAGAAAATCAACTTTGAAATCGTGCCATTTTATTATTACCTACTGTTGTTGTTGTGTGGCCTTTAAAAACAAAGATAATGAAGTGAATCGAAAGTCAAAATGTTCAAAAATTATTGCAGTGTCATTCCAGTTATTGCCACTTGCCAGTTTGCTATAGCTGGAACTCCATATAGTACTTCAAAATGCAGGCGAAAATCATAACATCATTCTTACACCCTGTCTATACTCAAAACTGAAAGGTGAAATACAACTTATGAAAAAAATCTTCTGAAAATTTAGGCTACCAGTAAGTTAAAGAATCATCAAAATGGTTGCGGAGAAAATCAACTTTCAATTTTTAACATATTTTTCTATAACCCCTAAATCTTTTGACCAGTTTAGTTCAGAATTAGCCACAATCTCTAAATACAGAATGATGAACATTAAAAATGAATGATGAATCATTCATGTTTGAATGTATTGAAAACAAAAGCTATGGTATTGGGAAATAGAAATTCGGTAAACCCTACACCAGACATAGTTATCGATAACACAGTTGTTGAGATAGTGGTCGAATTTAAATATCTAGGTGTCATTTTAGAAAATAGTTTGAAATTTACGAGTAATATGGAATATATAGTTAAAAAGGTGAGTCGAAAGATTAGCTACTTAGGAAGAATATCTAATAAACTTACATTAAAAGCTAGAATATCTTTGTACCATACGATTATAGAACCATATTTTTACTATTGCAGCAGTATAATATTTTTGTGTACAGTCAAACACATTAAAAAGATTCAAGTACAACAAAATCGAGCACTCAGAATTTTATTACAAAGCTCCAGGTTAACCAGTGTCGAGTCCATACTGAGTAAATTAAATTTTTTGAATGTTAAACAAGGAACGGTATATCAGGCACTCACGTTGGTATATAAATGCATAAATAATAAACTCCCAAATTATATGAGTAATTATTTAACATACAATAGTCAGCAGCATTAATACAATACTCGGCAAAAGGACCACTTCAGATTACCAAAATATACAAAAAGCAGCACACAAAATTCATTTTATTATAAAGCACTGAAGATGTTTAATACCCTGCCAAGTGATATAAAAAACAGTAGTTCGCTAAGTCTTTTTAAAACATCATGTCGGGTTCATGTATTGGCTAATTTTAAGTAGTTGATAAGTTTATTACTTAGGAAACCAAATTTATTGTGATTATTAGTTTCTTTTAACTAAATAAATATCATTATTAAATCATGAACATTAAAAATCTCAAAAGTTTTAATCTCAAAATCCCATTCAAATGATATTTACGAAAATATTTTAAGAAAATTTTGATTTTTAATAATAATTTTTGGTTTTACAGTAGGTATTTCGGGCATTCTGTTCATGTTGTTTCTGGGCTATTACTAGTAAATTTTCTAGTAAAAGATTGAAATGGTGTTATACTCTTCAACAAATTTTAGAGTTTTGAGCCTTCAAACGCAGGGCTTAATACTTTTGCAACGAGCGGGTAGTTCGAGTGGTTTCTGTATTACATGTTGCCTATATTTCAGTGTCTCCCATGAAAGAATCAGATCGTTGGTAAAATGACTGAACTAGTCATAAATGACGAACGGCAAAACACGGATAATATTTAATTGGTAAATAATTCCCGTCGAAAAGCTTTTGTACAACGTGTTGACTGCGTATATGTGCTCTATAATAATATGTTATGTTGAATTGAAATTTATTTATCTCGCAACCAAATCACGACCAGTTGGTAACCTAAATTCCACTACAATAAAATGCCTGTTGATGTTTTTAAAATCATCAACAACTTATCTCGAAAATAACCAAGGCTATATATACGATTTGCCCCATAATTACCTGGGGTTTTCTATTAAATTTCCAAAAATATTTCTGCTGCTAAACAGAAACGTAATTCATTATATTCTTTTCATAACACGTGTATTTATTTCCTGCAAAATATTATTGATAATTCCTATTACACCGTCATTACAACAGAAATCCACGTGTTATATCCGTATACTATTTACGTATATAAAATATGTTTTTTTTATTTCCGTTTGAGTCACAATACAAAACCGAGCGCGATGACAATGAGGCTGGTTCTACTTGTTATAACCGTTATTGCAGCCCAAGCTTGCCAGGTAAATTCTTAAAATATTATCCATAATGAATCGCAAGAATGTTTTGATGGTGTGTTTGTTTTTATTCAGGCATTGCCTAGTTATGGTTTTATCTCACTGCCGGGTTTGGGACAATACCATGAGGTATGCGCGAAAGAAACTGGGGTAACTTTTACTCCGTATAACCCGAAAGACCAACACCACAGATCAAATGTGGAACCAACACATGACATGAAATGCTTTAAGAAATGTCTCCTGGAAAAAGGTGGGTATCTGAATAAAACTGGATTCATAGTTGGGCCAGATGATAAGTTGGCAAAGGTATTCAATGCGTCAGCCTGCACGCAAAAAACAGTTGAAGATAAATGTGAAATGGCCTATCAAGCTGAGAAGTGCTTGATGAAGCAGATGCCCACAGGACCTAAGGTAACTTTTTAAAATATATGATTTACTTTTTAAAATAAAATACCACCCTATAAGATCCTAAAAATAACTGTGAGACATGTGTTTATATTAAAATTAATTATGTATAATGCTTAAACAGTGATGATTTTCCCAAATGCAGACTTGCATCGACTTTACCTGTTTTAACTTCTAGATTTGCAGTAGTAAAAATACGTGCTAAATTAACAGACTTAAAAATATCTACAAGTAAACCAGTTTCTGGGATAGGTAAAAGACCGATGTATTAAAAGGCGGAAATATTTTTTCACCTGAGCCATGAGTCACGTGTCCTTGTCAGCCAAAAGTTATATTTTACTATGGCTGAACACAGATGCACATAAGTTGACGCTCTTAAAAACGGTTGCAATTTTGTATTTTAACGATAAATGTGACTCTTTTGTTATACATTCTTTAGAACCACAATGAAGTTTCATTCGACATTATTTTTATTAAAATTTACCCACAATTTTGTTTATTGCAGGGCCGAGAACATTCGCTGTTATAAAAAAAAACAGTTTTATGCAGAACTTGAGTGTTTTAGTTTAGTGTTTAGCTTTGTTAAGCTTTTGAAAGTGGTTCAAATTATAGTATACATATTTGACATTACAACTACTGAAAAATCTGCTGCGGATAGGTGCGGATGCGGTTTTTGTGATTTAATTTCTACTACGTTGTAACGGAAAATCCAAAAATTGATGTACCGGCTTATATGTATTTTGGTGCAATTTCTTGATACCGTGATAGTAGAGGTAATTTAGAACATATTTAACCATATTTAGCTATATACAAATGGTTACGGTTATCGAAATATTGACAACTTTATGTTCAATGCATCTTGTATGTTGTAACTGAAAATACTTCGAAAGCACCTACTCGCATACACAGTTCACTGGTTTAAATTGGATTCTTGTTGAGGAGAGACAATAGTAAGTTTGTGAATAGAAACTGGTTAGGCGTTTTCGATAAATGTCTTTATGCGGAATGCGAATGCGGGTTCAAAACATGCGTATTAGGGTCATACCACTAAAAAACGACCGTTTCAGCTTGTAGTATGATCAAATTTCGAAAGTTTTCATGGAAACAATAAGTATAAATATTAGACAATTTTGAAATAATCCTAAAAATAATAGATTTTATAGTGATAAAAATGGTAAAATAAGTTCTTAATTGCCTCTACTATCACGCCTTAAAAGGAATGCATCGAACGGAAAACAGCATGAATATGTACCGTTTCAATACGCAATATCGACTGGTGTAAACTTTCATTTTCTTCCTCTACCACTGGTCTTTAAAAATAAAACTGTTGTCAGTATTTTCTTACAACATAACAGACCCAAACATGTCATCTCATATAACTCAAAAACGACATGTATTGTTCAATTTTAAATCCGTATATGCTGCGTATTTAAACTGGACATGCCATATATTATTTTATGAATTTGACACGGTAAAACATAATAGAATTAAAATCACAAAAAAATATTGATGACCAATGTTGTAGCAGTAATTAATTTACAATAGGTGTAGTGCAGTGAAGAACAATTTTTAATACAGTTTGCCTTTTCCTATTTTGTACTGTTTTATTGTGTTTATTAACCTTCAAATTCTTAGTATGAAAGTTAAAATGTTATAAATAAATAAAACAACACATCTAAAGCCTTTTTAGGTGAAAACTTAAATTTGCTTCCTAAAGTTTCATTTAATTTTTATTATATTTCTAATTTCAGGGTAGTTTTTATTTTCTTTTTTGTTATTTAAATCAGTAATGTTTTATTTTTTTGTTACAGATGCCTCGAGGTAATCCATTCCATCAAATCTACGAGCATAGGACCACGTGCATTGCCGAATTAAAACTCAACGTGAACCAATCTTCCTCACCAAACATACCAATGCATATGGAAGTGAACAACGAGACCAAATGCTTGCAGAAATGCATGCTGGAAAAAGCAGGATTTCTTGACAAAGACGGTAAGATTCAACAAGACAAGTGGCCCCGTAGAGCTGGAGCCTTTTCGCAGGAGTGCCAACAGATTAAAGACAACGACAAGTGTCAAGAAGTCCACCTGAAGAATTTATGTATGATGGAATTGAATCAGCGTCCAGGCTATACGGTAAGTTTCCTTCAAAAACAAAGAATAATCTAATCTAATAATGTTTTCTTAGGCTCCAGTTAAGATGTGGGAGGTAGCCCAGCACAAAAACAAATGCCTCTCAGAATTGAAGCTCAACCTTACAAATTATCCACTGTTTCGACCACCACCACCTCCTCCTGGACGCTTCAGTGAACCATCGGATAAAGTGAAGTGTCTGGAGAGATGTGTTATGATCAAAGCTGGTTATATGTCAGAAGACAATAAGTTGATCGAGAAGAAATGGAATTTGTATGATGATATGGATGTCGACAGATGTACAACAATTGAGGAGGATGACGAGTGTGATGAATCGTACTTGATTCAACAATGTCTTCAGGAGGAGAAAATGGCAAGATGGCGGGAGCACCACAGACAAAGAAATATGTACCATTATTAAATTAAATTGTCTACTTATTGAGCTGAACTAACTTACTAATACTTGTTCATGGAATTACTCGATCACTTTTGATCGAAATAATACGTAGAGTAGATACTAATTGATTTTTAATAAGTAGGCAAATAAAGATTTAATCACGCTTTTTGTTGGTTTTAATACAAGATAAAATATAGTAAAATATAAAATAAATTCAAATTAAGATGTGTAACCATAGAAACCAAACAAGCTTTTTATTGAAAAGGGTCCAAAAAGACTGGATGTTTATGCATTTTTCAAGGATTTTGCAATCGAGTCACCAGTTCTGTGTAAAGTCGTCCCATGCATACACGGAAGTATGTAAAGAGTTTGCATTTTTGACTGTTTCTTTGTCTGTTCTTATTTTCTGAACAACAATAATTAAACTTAATTTGCAAATACCTATCACATATCTGTATACGTAACCAAACAAATCCTAATGATATTTTAATAAGCACCGTTGACTTGTACCACTTGTCATCAAGTTTGCAATTTGTAATTTTAGAAGACATTGGAACGTTTCTGTCAGTTATGTTCAAGACTACAATGAATGACATCGAAATGTTCTTATTACTGTTGCTTTTCCATCGAGTAAGTATACCAACATTCAATTACTTATAACACAGGTGTAATCTATTAATTTCTTTATACATTTAAGGCTAGTTGCTTTCGTATTCATCGCAGTTCCCTAATATATTTAAAGGAGTGCTCCGAAGACATGGGGTTGAACGCCGATGACTATATAGTTAGAAATTCCATAGGAGAAACGTATAGAATAAGAAGCGACAATAATGGACAATGTTTATTCCGGTGTGCGATGAAGAAAAACGGAATTTTGAACGACGAAGATTCATTTTTGGTGGAATCTATCGATGTTTTAAACTTGGTGAAACATAATCGAATAAACCAGTGTGACCTGACAAACGCAAGGAACGATTGTGATAAAGCTGTGATAATGGAGACGTGCCTTAGAAGAAGTAGTATGCGTACTAAATATAGAAGTCAAGGAAGACACAAATTAAAGAAAATTAATACATACTGACATTTGACTATTGTGTCACACCATAATTTGTATCCGAACTACTTTGCTCGTAATCGCACATGAAGCGAAATAATAACATTCAATCACCGATAAACAACGTAAAATCTAAGTTTCAAAAATCCTCCTGAACAAACTAAAATAGATAGAGGGCTGTACTTTTTAGAATTAATTACCCAATGTATCTGATCTATGAACGTGTATAATAATAATTTATATCCTAACTACTTTGCTCGTAATCGCACATGAAGCGAAATAATAACATTCAACCACCGATAAACAGCGTAAAATCTAAGTTTCAAAAAACCTCCTGAACAAACTAAAATAGATAGAGGGCTGTACTTTTTAGAATTAATTACCCAATGTATCTGATCTATAAACGTGTATAATAATAATTTGTATCCCAACTACTTTGCCCGTAATCGCACATGAAGCGAGATAATAACATTCAACCACCGATAAACAACGTAAAATCTAAGTTTCAAAAATCCTCCTGAACAAACTAAAATAGATAGAGGGCTGTACTTTTTAGAATTAATTACCCAATGAATCTGATCTATTAACGTGTATAATAATAATTTGTATCCCAACTACTTTGCTCGTAATCGCACATGAAGCGAAATAATAACATTCAACCACCGATAAACAACGTAAAATCTAAGTTTCAAAAATCCTCCTGAACAAACTAAAATAGATAGAGGGCTGTACATTTTAGAATTAATTACCCAATGTATCTGATCTATAAACGTGTATAATAATAATTTGTATCCCAACTACTTTGCTCGTAATCGCACATGAAGCGAAATAATAACATTCAACCACCGAAAAACAACGTAAAATCTAAGTTTCAAAAATCCTCCTGAACAAACTAAAATAGATAGAGGGCTGTACTTTTTAGAATTAATTACCCAATGTATCTGATCTATAAACGTGTATAATAATAATTTGTATCCCAACTACTTTGCTCGTAATCGCACACGAAGCGAAATAATAACATTCAACCACCGAAAAACAACGTAAAATCTAAGTTTCAAAAATCCTCCTGAACAAACTAAAATAGATAGAGGGCTGTACTTTTTAGAATTAATTACCCAATGTATCTGATCTATAAACGTGTATAATAATAATTTGTATCCCAACTACTTTGCTCGTAATCGCACATGAAGCGAAATAATAACATTCAACCACCGATAAACAACGTAAAATCTAAGTTTCAAAAATCCTCCTGAACAAACTAAAATAGATAGAGGGCTGTACTTTTTAGAATTAATTACCCAATGTATCTGATCTATAAACGTGTATAATAATAACTTGTATCCCAACTACTTTGCTCGTAATCGCACATGAAGGGAAATAATGACATTCAACCACCGATAAACAACGTAAAATCTAAGTTTCAAAAATCCTCCTGAACAAACTAAAATAGATAGAGGGCTGTACTTTTTAGAATTAATTACCCAATGTATCTGATCTATAAACGTGTATAATAATAATTTGTATCCCAACTACTTTGCTCGTAATCGCACACGAAGCGAAATAATAACATTCAACCACCGATAAACAACGTAAAATCTAAGTTTCAAAAATCCTCCTGAACAAACTAAAATAGATAGAGGGCTGTACTTTTTAGAATTAATTACCCAATGTATCTGATCTATAAACGTGTATAATAATAATTTGTATCCCAACTACTTTGCTCGTAATCGCACATGAAGCGAAATAATAACATTCAACCACCGATAAACAACGTAAAATCTAAGTTTCAAAAATCCTCTGAACAAACTAAAATAGATAGAGGGCTGTACTTTTTAGAATTAATTACCCAATGTATCTGATCTATAAACGTGTATAATAATAATTTGTATCGCAACTACTTTGCTCGTAATCGGACATGAAGCGAAATAATAACATTCAACCACCGATAAACAACGTAAAATCTAAGTTTCAAAAATCCTCCTGAACAAACTAAAATAGATAGAGGGCTGTACTTTTTAGAATTAATTACCCAATGTATCTGATCCATAAACGTGTATAATAATAATTTGTATCCCAACTACTTTGCTTGTAATCGGACATGAAGCGAAATAATAACATTCAACCACCGATAAACAACGTAAAATCTAAGTTTCAAAAATCCTTCTGAACAAACTAAAATAGATAGAGGGCTGTACTTTTTAGAATTAATTACCCAATGTATCTGATCTATAAATGTGTATAATAATAATTTGTATTCCAACTACTTTGCTCGTAATCGGACATGAAGCGAAATAATAACATTCAACCACCGATAAACAACGTAAAATCTAAGTTTCAAAAATCCTTCTGAACAAACTAAAATAGATAGAGGGCTGTACTTTTTAGAATTAATTACCCAATGTATCTGATCTATAAACGTGTATAATAATAATTTGTATCACAACTACTTTGCTCGTAATCGCACATGAAGCGAAATAATAACATTCAACCACCGATAAACAACGTAAAATCTAAGTTTCAAAAATCCTTCTGAACAAACTAAAATAGATAGAGGGCTGTACTTTCTAGAATTAATTACCCAATGTATCTGATCTATAAACGTGTATAATAATAATTTGTATCCCAACTACTTTGCTCGTAATCGCACATGAAGCGAAATAATAACATTCAACCACCGATAAACAACGTAAAATCTAAGTTTCAAAAATCCTCCTGAACAAACTAAAATAGATAGAGGGCTGTACTTTTTAGAATTAATTACCCAATGTATCTGATCTATAAACGTGTATAATAATAATTTGTATCGCAACTACTTTGCTCGTAATCGGACATGAAGCGAAATAATAACATTCAACCACCGATAAACAACGTAAAATCTAAGTTTCAAAAATCCTCCTGAACAAACTAAAATAGATAGAGGGCTGTACTTTTTAGAATTAATTACCCAATGTATCTGATCCATAAACGTGTATAATAATAATTTGTATCCCAACTACTTTGCTTGTAATCGGACATGAAGCGAAATAATAACATTCAACCACCGATAAACAACGTAAAATCTAAGTTTCAAAAATCCTTCTGAACAAACTAAAATAGATAGAGGGCTGTACTTTTTAGAATTAATTACCCAATGTATCTGATCTATAAATGTGTATAATAATAATTTGTATTCCAACTACTTTGCTCGTAATCGGACATGAAGCGAAATAATAACATTCAACCACCGATAAACAACGTAAAATCTAAGTTTCAAAAATCCTTCTGAACAAACTAAAATAGATAGAGGGCTGTACTTTTTAGAATTAATTACCCAATGTATCTGATCTATAAATGTGTATAATAATAATTTGTATTCCAACTACTTTGCTCGTAATCGGACATGAAGCGAAATAATAACATTCAACCACCGATAAACAACGTAAAATAGATTTTTAGAAACTTAGAAGTTTCAAAAATCCTCCTGAACAAACTAAAATAGATTGAGGGCTGTACTTTTTAGAATTAATTACCCAATGTATCTGATCTATAAATGTGTATAATAATAATTTGCATCCCAACTACTTTGCCCGTAATCGCACATGAAGCGAAATAATAACATTCAACCACCGATAAACAACGTAAAATCTAAGTTTCAAAAATCCTCCTGAACAAACTAAAATAGATAGAGGGCTGTACTTTTTAGAATTAATTACCCAATGTATCTGATCTATAAATGTGTATAATAATAATTTGTATCCCAACTACTTTGCTCGTAATCGCACATGGAGCGAAATAATAACATTCAACCACCGATAATCAACGTAAAATCTAAGTTTCAAAAATCCTTCTGAACAAACTAAAATAGATAGAGGGCTGTACTTTTTAGAATTAATTACCCAATGTATGTGATCTATAAACGTGTATAATAATAATTTGTATCCCAACTACTTTGCTCGTAATCGCACACGAAGCGAAATAATAACATTCAACCACCGATAAACAACGTACAATCTAGGTTTCAAAAATCCTCCTGAACGAAAAACTAAAATAGATAGAGGGCTGTACTTTTAGAATTAATTACCCAATGTATCTGATCTATAAATGTGTATAATAATAATTTGCATCCCAACTACTTTGCCCGTAATCGCACATGAAGCGAAATAATAACATTCAACCACCGATAAACAACGTAAAATCTAAGTTTCAAAAACCCTCCTGAACAAACTAAAATAGATAGAGGGCTGTACTTTTTAGAATTAATTACCCCATGTATCTGATCTATAAATGTGTATAATAATAATTTGCATCCCAACTACTTTGCCCGCAATCGCACATGAAGCGAAATAATAACATTCAACCACCGATAAACAACGTAGAATCTAAGTTTCAAAAATCCTCCTGAACAAACTAAAATAGATAGAGGGCTGTACTTTTTAGAATTAATTACCCAATGTATCTGATCTATAAATGTGTATAATAATAATTTGCATCCCAACTACTTTGCCCGTAATCGCACATGAAGCGAAATAATAACATTCAACCACCGATAAACAACGTAAAATCTAAGTTTCAAAAATCCTCCTGAACAAACTAAAATAGATAGAGGGCTGTACTTTTTAGAATTAATTACCCAATGTATCTGATCTATAAATGTGTATAATAATAATTTGCATCCCAACTACTTTGCCCGTATACGCACATGAAGCGAAATAATAACATTCAACCACCGATAAACAACGTAAAATCTAAGTTTCAAAAATCCTCCTGAACAAACTAAAATAGATAGAGGGCTGTACTTTTTAGAATTAATTACCCAATGTATCTGATCTATAAATATGTATAATAATAATTTGCATCCCAACTACTTTGCCCGTAATCGCACATGAGCGAAATAATAACATTCAACCACCGATAAACAACGTAAAATCTAAGTTTCAAAAATCCTCCTGAACAAACTAAAATAGATAGAGGGCTGTACTTTTTAGAATTAATTACCCAATGTATCTGATCTATAAATGTGTATAATAATAATTTGTATCCCAACTACTTTGCTCGTAATCGCACATGGAGCGAAATAATAACATTCAACCACGATAATCAACGTAAAATCTAAGTTTCAAAAATCCTCTGAACAAACTAAAATAGATAGGAGGGCTGTACTTTTTAGAATTAATTACCCAATGTATGTGATCTATAAACGTGTATAATAATAATTTGTATCCCAACTACTTTGCTCGTAATCGCACACGAAGCGAAATAATAACATTCAACCACCGATAAACAATGTAAAATCTAGGTTTCAAAAATCCTCCTGAACGAACTAAAATAGATAGAGGGCTGTACTTTTTAGATTAATTACCCAATGTATCTGATCTATAAATGTGTATAATAATAATTTGCATCCCAACTACTTTGCCCGTAATCGCACATGAAGCGAAATAATAACATTCAACCACCGATAAACAACGTAAAATCTAAGTTTCAAAAATCCTCCTGAACAAACTAAAATAGATAGAGGGCTGTACTTTTTAGAATTAATTACCCAATGTATCTGATCTATAAATGTGTATAATAATAATTTGCATCCCAACTACTTTGCCCGTAATCGCACATGAAGCGAAATAATAACATTCAACCACCGATAAACAACGTAAAATCTAAGTTTCAAAAACCCTCCTGAACAAACTAAAATAGATAGAGGGCTGTACTTTTTAGAATTAATTACCCAATGTATCTGATCTATAAATGTGTATAATAATAATTTGCATCCCAACTACTTTGCCCGTAATCGCACATGAAGCGAAATAATAACATTCAACCACCGATAAACAACGTAGAATCTAAGTTTCAAAAATCCTCCTGAACAAACTAAAATAGATAGAGGGCTGTACTTTTTAGAATTAATTACCCAATGTATCTGATCTATAAATGTGTATAATAATAATTTGCATCCCAACTACTTTGCCCGTAATCGCACATGAACCGAAATATTAACATTCAACCACCGATAAACAACGTAAAATCTAAGTTTCAAAAATCCTCCTGGACGAACTAAAATAGATAGAGGGCTGTACTTTTTAGAATTAATTACCCAATGTATCTGATCTATAAACGTGCATAATAATAATTTGTATCCCAACTACTTTGCTCGTAATCGCACATGAAGCGAAAGAATAACATTCAACCACCGATAAACAACGTAAAATCTAAGTTTCAAAAATTCTCCTCAACAAACTAAAATAGATAGAGGGCTGTACTTTTTAGAATTAATTACCCAATGTATCTGATCTATAAACGTGTATAACAATAATTGTATCCCAACTACTTTGCCCGTAATCGCACATGAAGCGAAATAATAACATTCAACCACCGATAAACAACGTAAAATCTAAGTTTCAAAATCCTCCTGAACAAACTAAAATAGATAGAGGGCTGTACTTTTTAGAATTAATTACCCAATGTATCTGATCTATAAATGTGTATAATAATAATTTGCATCCCAACTACTTTGCCCGTAATCGCACATGAAGCGAAATAATAACATTCAACCACCGATAAACAACGTAAAATCTAAGTTTCAAAAATCCTCCTGAACAAACTAAAATAGATAGAGGGCTGTACTTTTTAGAATTAATTACCCAATGTATCTGATCTATAAATGTGTATAATAATAATTTGCATCCCAACTACTTTGCCCGTAATCGCACATGAAGCGAATAATAACATTCAACCACCGATAAACAACGTAAAATCTAGGTTTCAAAAATCCTCCTGAACGAACTAAAATAGATAGAGGGCTGTACTTTTTAGAATTAATTACCCAATGTATCTGATCTATAAACATGTATAATAATAATTTGTATCCAACAACTTTGCTCGTAATCGCACATGAAGCGAAATAGTAAGATTCAACCACCGATAAACAACGTAAAATCTAAGTTTCAAAAATCCTCCTGAACAAACTAAAATAGATAGAGGGCTGTACTTTTTAGAATTAATTACCCAATGTATCTGATCTATAAACGTGTATAATAATAATTTGTATCGCAACTACTTTGCTCGTAATCGGACATGAAGCGAAATAATAACATTCAACCACCGATAAACAACGTAAAATCTAAGTTTCAAAAAGTCCTCCTGAACAAACTAAAATAGATAGAGGGCTGTACTTTTTAGAATTAATTACCCAATGTATCTGATCTATAAATGTGTATAATAATAATTTGTATTCCAACTACTTTGCTCGTAATCGGACATGAAGCGAAATAATAACATTCAACCACCGATAAACAACGTAAAATCTAAGTTTCAAAAATCCTTCTGAACAAACTAAAATAGATAGAGGGCTGTACTTTTTAGAATTAATTACCCAATGTATCTGATCTATAAATGTGTATAATAATAATTTGTATTCCAACTACTTTGCTCGTAATCGGACATGAAGCGAAATAATAACATTCAACCACCGATAAACAACGTAAAATAGATTTTTAGAAACTTAGAAGTTTCAAAAATCCTCCTTAACAAACTAAAATAGATTGAGGGCTGTACTTTTTAGAATTAATTACCCAATGTATCTGATCTATAAATGTGTATAATAATAATTTGCATCCCAACTACTTTGCCCGTAATCGCACATGAAGCGAAATAATAACATTCAACACCGATAAACAACGTAAAATCTAAGTTTCAAAAATCCTCCTGAACAAACTAAAATAGATAGAGGGCTGTACTTTTTAGAATTAATTACCCAATGTATCTGATCTATAAATGTGTATAATAATAATTTGCATCCCAACTACTTTGCCCGTAATCGCACATGAAGCGAAATAATAACATTCAACCACCGATAAACAACGTAAAATCTAAGTTTCAAAAATCCTCCTGAACAAACTAAAATAGATAGAGGGCTGTACTTTTTAGAATTAATTACCCAATGTATCTGATCTATAAATGTGTATAATAATAATTTGTATCCCAACTACTTTGCTCGTAATCGCACATGGAGCGAAATAATAACATTCAACCACCGATAATCAACGTAAAATCTAAGTTTCAAAAATCCTTCTGAACAAACTAAAATAGATAGAGGGCTGTACTTTTTAGAATTAATTACCCAATGTATATGATCTATAAACGTGTATAATAATAATTTGTATCCCAACTACTTTGCTCGTAATCGCACACGAAGCGAAATAATAACATTCAACCACCGATAAACAACGTAAAATCTAGGATCCAAAAATCCTCCTGAACGAACTAAAATAGATAGAGGGCTGTACTTTTTAGAATTAATTACCCAATGTATCTGATCTATAAATGTGTATAATAATAATTTGCATCCCAACTACTTTGCCCGTAATCGCACATGAAGCGAAATAATAACATTCAACCACCGATAAACAACGTAAAATCTAAGTTTCAAAAATCCTCCTGAACAAACTAAAATAGATAGAGGGCTGTACTTTTTAGAATTAATTACCCAATGTATCTGATCTATAAATGTGTATAATAATAATTTGCATCCCAACTACTTTGCCCGTAATCGCACATGAAGCGAAATAATAACATTCAACCACCGATAAACAACGTAAAATCTAAGTTTCAAAAATCCTCCTGAACAAACTAAAATAGATAGAGGGCTGTACTTTTTAGAATTAATTACCCAATGTATCTGATCTATAAATGTGTATAATAATAATTTGCATCCCAACTACTTTGCCCGTAATCGCACATGAAGCGAAATAATAACATTCAACCACCGATAAACAACGTAAAATCTAAGTTTCAAAAATCCTCCTGAACAAACTAAAATAGATAGAGGGCTGTACTTTTTAGAATTAATTACCCAATGTATCTGATCTATAAATGTGTATAATAATAATTTGCATCCCAACTACTTTGCCCGTAATCGCACATGAAGCGAAATAATAACATTCAACCACCGATAAACAACGTAAAATCTAAGTTTCAAAAATCCTCCTGAACAAACTAAAATAGATAGAGGGCTGTACTTTTTAGAATTAATTACCCAATGTATCTGATCTGTAAATGTGTATAATAATAATTTGCATCCCAACTACTTTGCCCGTAATCGCACATGAAGCGAAATAATAACATTCAACCACCGATAAACAACGTAAAATCTAAGTTTCAAAAATCCTCCTGAACAAACTAAAATAGATAGAGGGCTGTACTTTTTAGAATTAATTACCCAATGTATCTGATCTATAAATGTGTATAATAATAATTTGCATCCCAACTACTTTGCCCGTAATCGCACATGAAGCGAAATAATAACATTCAACCACCGATAAACAACGTAAAATCTAAGTTTCAAAAATCCTCCTGAACAAACTAAAATAGATAGAGGGCTGTACTTTTTAGAATTAATTACCCAATGTATCTGATCTATAAATGTGTATAATAATAATTTGTATCCCAACTACTTTGCTCGTAATCGCACATGGAGCGAAATAATAACATTCAACCACCGATAATCAACGTAAAATCTAAGTTTCAAAAATCCTTCTGAACAAACTAAAATAGATAGAGGGCTGTACTTTTTAGAATTAATTACCCAATGTATGTGATCTATAAACGTGTATAATAATAATTTGTATCCCAACTACTTTGCTCGTAATCGCACACGAAGCGAAATAATAACATTCAACCACCGATAAACAACGTAAAATCTAGGTTTCAAAAATCCTCCTGAACGAACTAAAATAGATAGAGGGCTGTACTTTTTAGAATTAATTACCCAATGTATCTGATCTATAAATGTGTATAATAATAATTTGCATCCCAACTACTTTGCCCGTAATCGCACATGAAGCGAAATAATAACATTCAACCACCGATAAACAACGTAAAATCTAAGTTTCAAAAATCCTCCTGAACAAACTAAAATAGATAGAGGGCTGTACTTTTTAGAATTAATTACCCAATGTATCTGATCTATAAATGTGTATAATAATAATTTGCATCCCAACTACTTTGCCCGTAATCGCACATGAAGCGAAATAATAACATTCAACCACCGATAAACAACGTAAAATCTAAGTTTCAAAAATCCTCCTGAACAAACTAAAATAGATAGAGGGCTGTACTTTTTAGAATTAATTACCCAATGTATCTGATCTATAAATGTGTATAATAATAATTTGCATCCCAACTACTTTGCCCGTAATCGCACATGAAGCGAAATAATAACATTCAACCACCGATAAACAACGTAAAATCTAAGTTTCAAAAATCCTCCTGAACAAACTAAAATAGATAGAGGGCTGTACTTTTTAGAATTAATTACCCAATGTATCTGATCTATAAATGTGTATAATAATAATTTGCATCCCAACTACTTTGCCCGTAATCGCACATGAAGCGAAATAATAACATTCAACCACCGATAAACAACGTAAAATCTAAGTTTCAAAAATCCTCCTGAACAAACTAAAATAGATAGAGGGCTGTACTTTTTAGAATTAATTACCCAATGTATCTGATCTGTAAATGTGTATAATAATAATTTGCATCCCAACTACTTTGCCCGTAATCGCACATGAAGCGAAATAATAACATTCAACCACCGATAAACAACGTAAAATCTAAGTTTAAAAAATCCTCCTGAACAAACTAAAATAGATAGAGGGCTGTACTTTTTAGAATTAATTACCCAATGTATCTGATCTATAAATGTGTATAATAATAATTTGTATCCCAACTACTTTGCTCGTAATCGCACATGGAGCGAAATAATAACATTCAACCACCGATAATCAACGTAAAATCTAAGTTTCAAAAATCCTTCTGAACAAACTAAAATAGATAGAGGGCTGTACTTTTTAGAATTAATTACCCAATGTATGTGATCTATAAACGTGTATAATAATAATTTGTATCCCAACTACTTTGCTCGTAATCGCACACGAAGCGAAATAATAACATTCAACCACCGATAAACAACGTAAAATCTAGGTTTCAAAAATCCTCCTGAACGAACTAAAATAGATAGAGGGCTGTACTTTTTAGAATTAATTACCCAATGTATCTGATCTATAAATGTGTATAATAATAATTTGCATCCCAACTACTTTGCCCGTAATCGCACATGAAGCGAAATAATAACATTCAACCACCGATAAACAACGTAAAATCTAAGTTTCAAAAATCCTCCTGAACAAACTAAAATAGATAGAGGGCTGTACTTTTTAGAATTAATTACCCAATGTATCTGATCTATAAATGTGTATAATAATAATTTGCATCCCAACTACTTTGCCCGTATACGCACATGAAGCGAAATAATAACATTCAACCACCGATAAACAACGTAGTATCTAAGTTTCAAAAATCGTCCTGAACAAACTAAAATAGATAGAGGGCTGTACTTTTTAGAATTAATTACCCAATGTATCTGATCTATAAATGTGTATAATAATAATTTGTATCCCAACTACTTTGCTCGTAATCGCACATGGAGCGAAATAATAACATTCAACCACCGATAATCAACGTAAAATCTAAGTTTCAAAAATCCTTCTGAACAAACTAAAATAGATAGAGGGCTGTACTTTTTAGAATTAATTACCCAATGTATGTGATCTATAAACGTGTATAATAATAATTTGTATCCCAACTACTTTGCTCGTAATCGCACACGAAGCGAAATAATAACATTCAACCACCGATAAACAATGTAAAATCTAGGTTTCAAAAATCCTCCTGAACGAACTAAAATAGATAGAGGGCTGTACTTTTTAGAATTAATTACCCAATGTATCTGATCTATAAATGTGTATAATAATAATTTGCATCCCAACTACTTTGCCCGTAATCGCACATGAAGCGAAATAATAACATTCAACCACCGATAAACAACGTAAAATCTAAGTTTCAAAAATCCTCCTGAACAAACTAAAATAGATAGAGGGCTGTACTTTTTAGAATTAATTACCCAATGTATCTGATCTATAAATGTGTATAATAATAATTTGCATCCCAACTACTTTGCCCGTAATCGCACATGAAGCGAAATAATAACATTCAACCACCGATAAACAACGTAAAATCTAAGTTTCAAAAACCCTCCTGAACAAACTAAAATAGATAGAGGGCTGTACTTTTTAGAATTAATTACCCAATGTATCTGATCTATAAATGTGTATAATAATAATTTGCATCCCAACTACTTTGCCCGTAATCGCACATGAAGCGAAATAATAACATTCAACCACCGATAAACAACGTAGAATCTAAGTTTCAAAAATCCTCCTGAACAAACTAAAATAGATAGAGGGCTGTACTTTTTAGAATTAATTACCCAATGTATCTGATCTATAAATGTGTATAATAATAATTTGCATCCCAACTACTTTGCCCGTAATCGCACATGAAGCGAAATAATAACATTCAACCACCGATAAACAACGTAAAATCTAAGTTTCAAAAATCCTCCTGAACAAACTAAAATAGATAGAGGGCTGTACTTTTTAGAATTAATTACCCAATGTATCTGATCTATAAATGTGTATAATAATAATTTGCATCCCAACTACTTTGCCCGTAATCGCACATGAAGCGAAATAATAACATTCAACCACCGATAAACAACGTAAAATCTAAGTTTCAAAAATCCTCCTGAACAAACTAAAATAGATAGAGGGCTGTACTTTTTAGAATTAATTACCCAATGTATCTGATCTATAAATGTGTATAATAATAATTTGCATCCCAACTACTTTGCCCGTAATCGCACATGAAGCGAAATAATAACATTCAACCACCGATAAACAACGTAAAATCTAAGTTTCAAAAATCCTCCTGAACAAACTAAAATAGATAGAGGGCTGTACTTTTTAGAATTAATTACCCAATGTATCTGATCTATAAATGTGTATAATAATAATTTGCATCCCAACTACTTTGCCCGTAATCGCACATGAAGCGAAATAATAACATTCAACCACCGATAAACAACGTAAAATCTAAGTTTAAAAAATCCTCCTGAACAAACTAAAATAGATAGAGGGCTGTACTTTTTAGAATTAATTACCCAATGTATCTGATCTATAAATGTGTATAATAATAATTTGTATCCCAACTACTTTGCTCGTAATCGCACACGAAGCGAAATAATAACATTCAACCACCGATAAACAACGTAAAATCTAGGTTTCAAAAATCCTCCTGAACGAACTAAAATAGATAGAGGGCTGTACTTTTTAGAATTAATTACCCAATGTATCTGATCTATAAATGTGTATAATAATAATTTGCATCCCAACTACTTTGCCCGTAATCGCACATGAAGCGAAATAATAACATTCAACCACCGATAAACAACGTAAAATCTAAGTTTCAAAAATCCTCCTGAACAAACTAAAATAGATAGAGGGCTGAACTTTTTAGAATTAATTACCCAATGTATCTGATCTATAAACATGTATAATAATAATTTGTATCCCAACAACTTTGCTCGTAATCGCACATGAAGCGAAATAGTAAGATTCAACCACCGATAAACAACGTAAAATCTAAGTTTCAAAAATCCTCCTGAACAAACTAAAATAGATAGAGGGCTGTACTTTTTAGAATTAATTACCCAATGTATCTGATCTATAAACGTGTATAATAATAATTTGTATCGCAACTACTTTGCCCGTAATCGGACATGAAGCGAAATAATAACATTCAACCACCGATAAACAACGTAAAATCTAAGTTTCAAAAATCCTCCTGAACAAACTAAAATAGATAGAGGGCTGTACTTTTTAGAATTAATTACCCAATGTATCTGATCTATAAATGTGTATAATAATAATTTGTATTCCAACTACTTTGCTCGTAATCGGACATGAAGCGAAATAATAACATTCAACCACCGATAAACAACGTAAAATCTAAGTTTCAAAAATCCTCCTGAACAAACTAAAATAGATAGAGGGCTGTACTTTTTAGAATTAATTACCCAATGTATCTGATCTATAAATGTGTATAATAATAATTTGTATTCCAACTACTTTGCTCGTAATCGGACATGAAGCGAAATAATAACATTCAACCACCGATAAACAACGTAAAATCTAAGTTTCAAAAATCCTCCTGAACAAACTAAAATAGATAGAGGGCTGTACTTTTTAGGATTAATTACCCAATGTATCTGATCTATAAATGTGTATAATAATAATTTGCATCCCAACTACTTTGCCCGTAATCGCACATGAAGCGAAATAATAACATTCAACCACCGATAAACAACGTAAAATCTAAGTTTCAAAAATCCTCCTGAACAAACTAAAATAGATAGAGGGCTGTACTTTTTAGAATTAATTACCCAATGTATCTGATCTATAAATGTGTATAATAATAATTTGCATCCCAACTACTTTGCCCGTAATCGCACATGAAGCGAAATAATAACATTCAACCACCGATAAACAACGTAAAATCTAAGTTTAAAAAATCCTCCTGAACAAACTAAAATAGATAGAGGGCTGTACTTTTTAGAATTAATTACCCAATGTATCTGATCTATAAATGTGTATAATAATAATTTGTATCCCAACTACTTTGCTCGTAATCGCACACGAAGCGAAATAATAACATTCAACCACCGATAAACAACGTAAAATCTAGGTTTCAAAAATCCTCCTGAACGAACTAAAATAGATAGAGGGCTGTACTTTTTAGAATTAATTTTCCAATGTATCTGATCTATAAATGTGTATAATAATAATTTGCATCCCAACTACTTTGCCCGTAATCGCACATGAAGCGAAATAATAACATTCAACCACCGATAAACAACGTAAAATCTAAGTTTCAAAAATCCTCCTGAACAAACTAAAATAGATAGAGGGCTGAACTTTTTAGAATTAATTACCCAATGTATCTGATCTATAAACATGTATAATAATAATTTGTATCCCAACAACTTTGCTCGTAATCGCACATGAAGCGAAATAGTAAGATTCAACCACCGATAAACAACGTAAAATCTAAGTTTCAAAAATCCTCCTGAACAAACTAAAATAGATAGAGGGCTGTACTTTTTAGAATTAATTACCCAATGTATCTGATCTATAAACGTGTATAATAATAATTTGTATCGCAACTACTTTGCTCGTAATCGGACATGAAGCGAAATAATAACATTCAACCACCGATAAACAACGTAAAATCTAAGTTTCAAAAATCCTCCTGAACAAACTAAAATAGATAGAGGGCTGTACTTTTTAGAATTAATTACCCAATGTATCTGATCTATAAATGTGTATAATAATAATTTGTATTCCAACTACTTTGCTCGTAATCGGACATGAAGCGAAATAATAACATTCAACCACCGATAAACAACGTAAAATCTAAGTTTCAAAAATCCTTCTGAACAAACTAGAATAGATAGAGGGCTGTACTTTTTAGAATTAATTACCCAATGTATCTGATCTATAAATGTGTATAATAATAATTTGTATTCCAACTACTTTGCTCGTAATCGGACATGAAGCGAAATAATAACATTCAACCACCGATAAACAACGTAAAATCTAAGTTTCAAAAATCCTCCTGAACAAACTAAAATAGATAGAGGGCTGTACTTTTTAGAATTAATTACCCAATGTATCTGATCTATAAATGTGTATAATAATAATTTGTATTCCAACTACTTTGCTCGTAATCGGACATGAAGCGAAATAATAACATTTAACCACCGATAAACAACGTAAAATCTAAGTTTCAAAAATCCTTCTGAACAAACTAAAATAGATAGAGGGCTGTACTTTTTAGAATTAATTACCCAATGTATCTGATCTATAAACGTGTATAATAATAACTTGTATCCCAACTACTTTGCTCGAAATCGCACATGAAGCGAAATAATAACATTCAACCACCGATAAACAACGTAAAATCTAAGTTTCAAAAATCCTCCTGAACAAACTAAAATAGATAGAGGGCTGTACTTTTTAGAATTAATTACCCAATGTATCTGATCTATAAACGTGAATAATAATAATTTGTATCCCAACTACTTTGCTCGTAATCGCACATGAACCGAAATAATAACATTCAACCACCGATAAACAACGTAAAGTCTAAGTTTCAAAAATCCACCTGAACAAACTAAAATAGATAGAGGGCTGTACTTTTTAGAATTAATTACCCAATGTATCTGATCTATAAACATGTATAATAATAATTTGTATTCCAACTACTTTGCTCGTAATCGCACATGAAGCGAAATAATAACATTCAACCACCGATAAACAACGTAAAATCTAAGTTTCAAAAATCCTCCTGATCAAACTAAAATAGATAGAGGGCTGTACTTTCTAGAATTAATTACCCAATGTATCTGATCCATTAACGTGTATAATAATAATTTGTATCCCAACTACTTTGCTCGTAATCGCACATGAAGCGAAATAATAACATTCAACCACCGATAAACAACGTAAAATCTAAGTTTCAAAAATCCTTCTGAACAAACTAAAATAGATAGAGGGCTGTACTTTCTAGAATTAATTACCCAATGTATCTGATCTATAAACATGTATAATAATAATTTGTATTCCAACTACTTTGCTCGTAATCGCACATGAAGCGAAATAATAACATTCAACCACCGATAAACAACGTAAAATCTAAGTTTCAAAAATCCTTCTGAACAAACTAAAATAGATAGAGGGCTGTACTTTTTAGAATTAATTACCCAATGTATCTGATCTATAAACGTGTATAATAATAATTTGTATCCCAACTACTTTGCTCGTAATCGCACATGAAGCGAAATAATAACATTCAACCACCGATAAACAACGTAAAATCTAAGTTTCAAAAATGCTCCTGAACAAACTAAAATAGATAGAGGGCTGTACTTTTTAGAATTAATTACCCAATGTATCTGATCTATAAACGTGTATAATTATAGTTTGTATCCCAACTACTTTGCTCGTAATCGCACATGAAGCGAAATAATAACATTCAACCACCGATAAACAACGTAAAATCTAAGTTTCAAAAATCGTCCTGAACAAACTAAAATAGATAGAGGGCTGTACTTTTTAGAATTAATTACCCAATGTATCTGATCTATAAACGTGTATAATAATAATTTGTATCCCAACTACTTTGCTCGTAATCGCACATGAAGCGAAATAATAACATTCAACCACCGATAAACAACGTAAAATCTAAGTTTCAAAAATCCTCCTGAACAAACTAAAATAGATAGAGGGCTGTACTTTTTATAATTAATTACCCAATGTATCTGATCCATAAACGTGTATAATAATAATTTGTATCCCAACTACTTTGCTCGTAATCGCAAATCGGAATGGGTACTACATCATTATTAGTGTATTATTGTTATCATAACAATTTTTTTATTACGTGAATCTTTTTATTATTATTTTCGAATTTCCATTCACAAGCAAATCGAGGATACGTATAATGTCAATGAGAGAAACGAAATGATTAGTTGCTACTATGTATCTAACTGCTGACATATCCGGTATATCTCTATTACACTACGCTACAATAGGAAGGTAGTAACAAAAAGTGATAATATAAATTATCGAATATCAAATATTATAGAATAGAATAGTAGATAGAACAGTAACAGCAGTAGTAGCCACTGCAGCAAATAATAAAAACACTAGCGTATTCCAAACCACAAACAAATATTCAACATGAAGAAATGTATTGTAGTTGTTTGTTTCGCCATTTTCATCATTCCATCAATACAAGTAAGTATTTACATAATCTCTTTTTTTACATTCAAAATATCGACCTAAAATAAATTTAGAAATTGTGTTCGTCGATACATTTTAAGGAATTGATAATGAAAGAACCACACAAGTTTTTCTCTTACAGGAATAATTGTGAAACCTTCTAGATTAGAAAAAAAAATAACAGAACAAAACCACACATCAGACTTTACACAGACCAGAAAGAGAGAAAAAAGAACAGAAAAAAACAAAAAAAATAAAGACAAAACACAAGCAACAAAACACAAACAAAAAAATGCTAAGAAATATGTCCAAAAAATACGTCCTTCAAATTTTGACGTTTTGCAATTTTACAACCCTAAAATTGACTAAAAACAGCACCAAAAACAATTGTTATAATGCGCCAATTGCGACTGCAAACTAGAGAAATATACTAATATAAACCCAATTTAACATTTTTCTTAGTAATTTGTGATTTTTCTCTTTTTAGCAAACGGATGACGGTTATATTTCTAGCGAAATGATGCAGGCATGTATAGATGAGGCGAATTTAGGAATTAAAGTAGGCGAAAAGCCGGATACAAGTAATCCGGAGACAGCCAAGAAGGTGAAATGTTACTTTCGATGTTTAATGGTGAAAACGGAAATAATAAATGACGGAAACGAATTGCAATTAGAGACGATGAAGAGGGCATTGAACATTGGAGACAACCACAAGGCCATAAAGCACGCCGCTGCTTGCCAAGAAAAGACTGCAAAGATTGAAGAACCGTGTGAAAAGGCATATGCTCTGCATGTCTGTTTAAATCAATAACAGTTTATTTATTTATTTCCAGAATTGTTTCTGTTATATTTAATAAAGATTGAGTTGAATATGAGAAAGCAATTCAGTGCACATTCCACGGTTTGCAAATTGTTTTGATACAATGTGAAGAAATAAAAAGTGATATTACCTAACCATGTTTACTGATCAGATCACCATTGTTCTTGCTCTTGTTCTTGATAAGTGACCAAGATTTGGTCAGATTTTGGCTATTTATGTCAGGATATAAAATGTTTACCATTAAGACTAAAGAAGTTCTACCAAAACGCAACTAAAAAAATATCTATGATGTTATAAGTTACAAAAAATATCTATAAGTTATATATTTTGCATTAAATGTCTATTTTGATAGATAAAAATGAATGCATTCGAGAATTTTTTATAATAACAAACCCTTTCAGAGATTTTTCATGTTTCCGTACTTTATTTGCTCACTGTAAACATAAGAGAAATATAAAAATTAACAACTGATAAATACCCAAATAGATTAAATCCAAACGAATAAATTTTACAACACAGCAAAAGAAACGGTGTAGATTCATATAAAACCAATGAAGACTAGAGGGAGCTGTATGTCGTGTTGGGGCCTTTATACTGTTTATTGATGCATCATAAACAATCGTAGCAAGTTTGATAAAAATTCTTAGGTTACTTTTAGAGTTATGATTGGTTTACGATTTATATTGAAAATATGGCTGTTTCGATAAATTCAAAAAATCAGCATTTCCTTTAGGGAGAGTTTTATGTCTTGTTAGGGCCTTTATACTGTTTATTGATGCATCATAAACAATCGTAGCAAGTTTCATATAAATTCTTAGGTTATTTCTAGAGTTCTGATTTGTTTACGATTTATATTGAAAATATAGCTGTTTCGATAAATTCAAAAAATCAGCTTTTCCTTTAGAGGGAGTTTTATGTCTTGTTAGGGCCTTTATACTGTTTATTGATGCATAATAAACAATCGTAGCAAGTTTCATAAAAATTCTTAGGTTATTTTTAGAGTTATGATTTGTTTACGATTTATATTGTAAATATGGCTGTTTCGATAAATTCAAAAAATCAGCATTTCCTTTAGAGGGAGCTTTATGTCTTGTTAGGGCCTTTATACTGTTTATTGATGCATCATAAACAATCGTAGCAAGTTTCATATAAATTCTTAGGTTATTTCTAGAGTTCTGATTTGTTTACGATTTATATTGAAAATATAGCTGTTTCGATAAATTCAAAAAATCAGCTTTTCCTTTAGAGGGAGTTTTATGTCTTGTTAGGGCCTTTATACTGTTTATTGATGCAGCATAAACAAACGTAGCAAGTTTCATAAAAATTCTTAGGTTATTATTAGAGTTATGATTTGTTTACGATTTATATTGAAAATATGGCTGTTTCGATAAATTAAAAAAATCAGCATTACCTTTAGAGGGAGTTTTATGTCTTGTTAGGGCCTTTATACTGTTTATTGATGCATAATAAACAATCGTAGCAAGTTTCATAGAAATTCTTGGCTTATTTTTGAAGTTATGATTTGTTTACGATTTATATTCAAAATATAGCCGTTTCGATAAATTCAAAAAATCAGCATTTCCTTTAGAGGGAGTTTTATGTCTTGTTAGGGCCTTTATACTGTTTATTGATGCATCATAAACAATCGTAGCAAGTTTCATATAAATTCTTAGGTTATTTCTAGAGTTCTGATTTGTTTACGATTTATATTGAAAATATGGCTGTTTCGATAAATTCAAAAAATCAGCTTTTCCTTTAGAGGGAGTTTTATGTCTTGTTAGGGCCTTTATACTGTTTATTGATGCATAATAAACAATCGTAGCAAGTTTCATAAAAATTCTTAGGTTATTTTTAGAGTTATGATTTGTTTACGATTTATATTGAAAATATGGCTGGTTCGATAAATTCAAAAAATCAGCATTTCCTTTAGAGGGAGTTTTATGTCTTGTTAGGGCCTTTATACTGTTTATTGATGCATCATAAACAATCGTAGCAAGTTTCATAGAAATTCTTGACTTATTTTTAAAGTTATGATTTGTTTACGATTTATATTCAAAATATAGCCGTTTCGATAAATTCAAAAAATCAGCATTTCCTTTAGAGGGAGTTTTATGTCTTGTTAGGGCCTTTATACTGTTTATTGATGCATCATAAACAATCGTAGCAAGTTTCATAAAAATTCTTAGGTTATTTTTAGAGTTATGATTTGTTTACGATTTATATTGAAAATATGGCTGTTTCGATAAATTAAAAAAATCAGCATTTCCTTTAATGGGAGTTTTATGTCTTGTTAGGGTCTTTATAGTGTTTATAGATGCATCATAAACAATCGTAGCAACCAAACTAGTGTGATGAGACTCATATCAAATATATCAGGCAACTGTAGCTGTTTCAGTATAAGGTCTTGTAAAAATCGTATATGGAAGTGTAATGTGAAAATGCAAGTAAGGAATTAAAAAAAACGCTTCCATATAAAAGTTTTAGCCCAAAACTTCAAAAGAAACACATAAGAAAACCAAGAACGCTCATTAATAACAACGCATATTTTATTTTCATCATCACTACTACATTTGGACAATAACCGAAAATTCTCTCATAATCGTTAAGCCGCTGGTCGTCTAGGTAATTGTTGCATGATGCAGTGGGTCATCATCCATGCCCTTTCGCATTTATCTGATGCGCTGACGGACTTGCAACTATCCAAATTAACACCGGTGACACCAGGCGGCAACGGGACCTTGTCAGTTTGGAGTTCACCAGCTGCATTAACTATTCCCCCCTTTTCCATCAAGCAATTCATGAAGCACTTCATGTCGTGGTCAGGTTCTGGTGGCGGCCCTGATGGCGGCGGTCCTGAAGGCGGTCCTGGAGGTCTTGACGGTATTTTCGACGCGTCTATATTTGTTTCTTTTATGCACACATCTTTGTACTGCTCAACTTGTTCCATAAACGGGACAGCCTAGAGTATTTTCTGTGTTTAGTTATGTGGTAAATGGGAAACAATAATGTCCTTAAGAAAAAAAAAGCAGGAGTGCCGCAAGGGAGTGTTTTAGGGCCAGTTCTTTACATACTCTACACCAGTGACCTCCCAGCATTAGAAACTAATACTGTCGCAACTTTTGCAGACGTCACGGGTATCCTAGCTGTTTGGAACAGCAATGAAGAAACGACGAGAAAACTCCCAAACAGCCTTGGTCATTTTCAGGTCTGGACAGAGAAAGAAAGAATCAAACTGAACGAACTCAACTCAGTACATGTTGACTTCACCATTCAGAAAATACAACACTTACTATTAATAACCAGATAGTACCGTACGCAAACACAGCCAAATATCTCGGCATGACATTAGACGCCAGGCTCCGCTGGAAAGCCCACGTCAAGAAGAACAGAGAGGAACTAGGAATCCGTTATAGAGAGATGTACTGGCTGCTAGGAGGAAACTCTACGCTATCTATAGATAATAAGCTTCTCTTGCACCAGCAAATTCTAAAACTCGTGTGGACGTATGGTGCTCAACTCTGGGGTTGCACCAGAAAAGGCAACATTAAAATTGTCCGGACCTTTCAACATAAAGTATTGAGATGCATTGTCAATGCGCCTTGGTACATTAGGAATGATGACCTCCACAAGGACCTCAAAATGGACTTTGTGTGCGAAGAAATCCAAAAATTAGCAAGAAGTCACGAGGAAAGGCTTCATCACCATCGCGTAAACGTTGAGGCCATCCAGCTCCTCGACAACATCGCCTTAGTCAGCAGACTCAAGTGAAAGAAGCCTTTTGAGTTAGTGTGAGACAGTGACAAAAACAGAGTACCTAAGTGCTATTATGTTGCTATTAAGTGCTGTTATTATGGTATTAATTACATGCAATATAATAGTAACTAAACATTAAAGCTTATATAATAACTTATTGATAATAGTTACCTGTGCAGCAGCAAATAATGCAACGAAAACAAAAATATGGAACTTCATATTTCCAGAGTACGAATATTCATTCAACTGACAATATAAATCTAAATTACCGGCGTATTTATATCTAATATTTGAGCTACTATATTCGCAAAAAAAAAACATACATGTTCATGAAAATAATAATAAATAATTTGACGCGTTATACAATAATTGACATGTTACTTATCGCATCGTTGACTTTAAATGTGCTAAAATACGTACAAAAAAATAATGTTCTTTAGAATTTAGATTATCAGGTTGATGTAGCTGCAGAGCATTCGATATTGTTATATAATAATTGTGTAATTTGATTATATGTACTTATTGTGATTGTGCTGTGAGATTTTTATGATTGTATTTTTATGATTGTTGATACACATAATTCTTTGCATTTTAGTCTTATCAGATATTCGAGGTATTAATTTGATTATAAACACATCCTGTCACGGTGTTTAATGAATGTAAAAAGACCCCAACGTCACGACAATTCAAAACAATTTATTCGTCATCAACTTTCGATTTACAATATACAAAAATTTCGACGAAATCAGTAAATATACAAAAAGTCAGCTTTGTGCCTAAAGAAGTATACTATTATTTTCTTTAAAACACCATGTCAATAGTTAGGTTAGCTAGCAGAATATACATATAAACAGTGCTGTTTTCTCCATTCTACAACCAGAGAATTCAAGCTCATAGTATGGTATGATGCAGAAGCTCATTACGGGCTTTGTAATTTGATTCAAATTACATTACGGAGAATCAAAATCCTTACGTACTATTTTGTTGATAGATGAGGATTTCTAGGCAAGACATGCGACTACTAATTTTCATAATTTCTATAAATTGACAATAAAATCACAGAGGTATGCTGAAGATTACCGATTTTTTATCAAATTTCTTGGTAATATTACTGGAAGACGTCCACAATATTATTTATATGAGAACAGTGACATTATTGATTAAAAAAATTCTTTCTATTGTTTAACAATCAATTATATTCTAATTATGCTAGAAAAGGCAGCTTTTTTGTGAAATTAACTTACGAATTTCATGTTCGATATATCGAAAAAACCTATTATCTATATTATCTAATAAACTCACATTTGATTAAACAAATTCTATTTGTTCAAACAGACTTCAAATTATTTTTTCTTTATATCGGTCTGGCTAACTGTTATTCTCAAGTGACAGCATTAATATTTCGTTTTCCATTGTTTAAATAATAAAATATTACCAGTTTTCAATAACATTTATTCGAAAAAATTTAAATGATTTGAAAGTCTTTTTTTCGGGAAATTGGGGAGTTACATTTCCTTTTAAAATATTAAATTTCCTAACGTCAACAAATTTTATTAATCACATTTCTCTCTCCATTTCTTATTCTCGTTTCTCGCTGTCTGAAAACTGTTCCCTGTACTCTAATTTGATGAAATATTGAAAACGAATATTATTTTAGTATTCAAACACTGGAAATCATCCCAAAATATAAATGATGTCACTTCAGAATAACAGTTCATTTATTCAAACAAATGTGGTTTTATTAGAGAATACAGACTAGATATCTTGAACATGAAATTTATAAGTTAATTTCACAAATAAACTGACTTTTCTACCATTAGAAAAAAAGCTGAAAATGAATTATAATAATTTGTAAGACGACTATTATTTATTTAAATTACGATCCACAACATAATTGATGTTGTTTAAACAATAGGAAGACATTGTTTAATGCATAGTGTCTCTCTTAGGTAATAACCTGAATTTTCGAGAAAAACTGATTATTTAAACAAATAGAATTTGTTTAAACAAATGGAAATTAACTGACAAATTACTTATAATCTTATTAATCACAAATACGCATAGACAGCGACACCGAAAATCCTGCATAATATTATTATTACTTATTTTTACGAACTGGAATACAAAGTCCGAAAACCGGCTCTGCAAACATTCCTGTAGACGTATAACGTTCACAACATTATCGGGCAGTTTTTTCCCCTTAAAATGACCAACAGTTCCTTTTCAAGTATGGTTCAGCCCAGTGCGTATCTATAACCCAACTTTTCGTACGCAATTTTAACGTTATTTACCGATTTTAAACAACACACTTTAGTATGAACCAGGATAAAACTGTTGGCACGTGCTCCTCCTCCATATTTCATGATGTCCCGCTGAAATCTGCTGAACGGTAAGTACCTAGTTGATTATACTAAAAGTTATAGCTTCAACCAAAATATGTCGAGTAAAAATTATATGTTAATATGCATTTTTCTACTTAATTTTCGGGTATAGGAAATCGTCAGATCTTCTATGTCCAAGCACGTCAGCAGCAGCAGCAAGAAAAAGCGTAAGGATAAAAATTACGAGGAGTTCGAAGGAACGTTCAATACTTGAGGATGAAGTCTTCACCAGCATCGATAATTTGTGAATATTTTTGAATACCTGTTTATTGGGTAACCCAAGGTTTACCATTACTTTTTATTTTAGTGCGCCGCCTGATGATCGTAGAGTTTTCAATTGGAAGAAGTACTTTGAATATTTTAAAATAAGTGTATTGGTGATTATATGGATAGCGTGTGTCATCATGCTGATGACAAAAGCTGTTTGCGTTCGAGAGGATCACCAATTGAGTGTAAATCCAGATTCTACACGAGGTGAGTGTTGTTTTGAAACTCCATGGACAGTTTTGATATATCCTTGTCCATATTGTCAGTAGGTGAATTATTTATTCTTTATATACAAGGCGTTATGACTTATGAGCGAACAAAATGAAGTGCCATGTTTTGCAATCTTTATATCTGCATTAAAATAAAACTAGTTAGCCACGATTTGACAGATATTTTAATACAATAAAAAGTGGCCGGGTGGTTCTTTATTTTTGCTTTATTTTAGCAATCGCTACATGTTTCGTGTCCTACTGGGCACTTCTGCAAGCGCTATAGGAAATGAGATATAAATTACACAATTGACAATCAAATCAAACTCCAAAAAACTCAGTTGTAAAAGCTTACATTTTGTCAGGACAACCTATAACGACATACAAAGGTCACAAACGAACATATATAAGACTGCAGAACAGATTTTTTTCAAAGATATGTGGATACACAGAGAGAAATTTTTGTTTGATTCAAATAAATATGCATTAACTCAAAGAAATTTGTTGTTTCAATAGAGGCAAAGAAATATTTATTTGCGGATAAAAAGGCAATTCATTTCAAATATTTGTTTGGTAGAAAGAACGTTGATTTGTGTCAAACAACTTATGTTTCCAGTTAAAAAGTTTTCAATTTGTGTATTATAGGAAATGAGATTTATTTACTTCAAATAATTATGATTGTGTTGAGTGAAAGAATTACATTTTTTTAAATTAACAAAACGTTGGTCGAGTTCGTCGAGTTAAAATGCTTAAAATTATTAATTTGTTGAAGTAATTAATAGACAAGAATTTTTCGGAAGACTCGCCATGATGTGTCGCCTCCTTTTTGGGATGTCGCACATCCTCGACCAGTGCTTGGTCTTCCCAACCCAACATATAGTCAAGGTTAAGTTAGTAAAGTGTACTCTGATTTCGAATCGCAACTTGAACCTGCAGGCACTGTACTCTATAAGTTCTATACTGTCGATCACGCGGCTTTATACTCTCGATATGTACGAAGTGCGAGGAGAGAGTTTACAGCGCCATCTAACAATACAGTTGGATGACATTAAAAATATATTTATTTGAATCAAAATTTGATTTCTTTGGTGGAAGTAAACCTATTTTAAAGCCAAAACAAAAATATTACTTTAAAGGAAATAAATCTCTTCTTGTGTACAAATATATTTATTTTAATCAAAATATGATTTCTTTGGCGGAAGTAAACCTATTTTTAAGCAAAAGACAAAATATTACTTTAAACGAAATAAATCTCTCCTTATATACAAATTTATATGTTAGAATCAAAATTATATTTCATTGGTGTAAATAAACGCTTTTTTAAAATCAAAACTAAAATATTACTTTAAAGGAAAGTAATTTTTGTTTGTATCCATATATATTTATTCCACTTAAATAAATATTTCAAATAAATTAATCTCTGCAAGCAAATAAACTAGAGTATTCAATGAAGTAAATATTGTTGGCGTCAAAGAAATATGTTTTGACCCAAAAGAATAAATTCAAACAAATACATTTCTTTGAAACAAGAAATCTTTTCTATCTGTGTACTATTGACAATAGGTATTGTCAAAATATCAACGTCAGACACTGACAAATCCTGGCTAACTTGCTTTATATTAATGCAGACACGACCGATCTCAATCAAATACAATTTGCTCATGCGGCTAAACTATTAATTTTCCTGCAAGACCATCTACAAAATATAGTACAAAGTTGATAGTTTTCAATCAAATGAAAAACTCGATAAAATAAGTCATTCTCAAAAGTTTACTTATCCCTTTGCTAATATTTGTATATCATGTTGAGATGAAAAGTTAGCAACTTGATAATATTGCCCACTTATATCAGTTTTTAAGAAATACTTTAATAAGCAAACAAATATTCTGCTTTGGCAAATAAAAGTATAACTGCCAATGTTCATTCAAATCGAGCAAGTTGGTGTCAACTATTAAAATGTCTTCATCACGTAATATTCTCTAAAAAAATAAACATTATTTACAGAACACTACATAACAGATCCACCAGCAGCAGACATCATATCAGTCAGACTACAAGGAGCAGTACTCCCAAAATATTACGCGAACAATTCCGACATAATCATGCAAGTTTGGCTTCAACAACTAATATCAAGAGAACCACCAAACAACATAACTTCTTTGAACCAAACAAAGTCATTATCAGCAAAAGTAATGCATATTTTCGCGATCTTTAAAGACTAATACTACAATTTTAAAACATCTATTCTCAGAACATCTCCAAGGTGTGGTCAGTTCCTCTTGGATCTGATCATCTTCACGCAACGCAAGTCTTCAAAGAAAAACTATTCAACGTCGACATACATCCATGTCCAAACGACCACCACTGCTTTCTAAGGATCAAAATCCATACAAGTTTTGAAGAGAACATTCCTCTTAGCATATCCTACAACTTGAACCCGATAAATACGAATTTGGGTGTGATGTACGCGACACTAGTCCTGGTGTTTCTCTACGTTTTGATCGTCTTTGAGGTAATGATAGATTGAAGGCTTCAAAAGAAGGAGTAATGTTATTTTTTTACAGATTATCCATAAAACTTTAGCAGCCATGATTGCCAGCACTATGTCGGTAGCCATTTTGGCTGCGCTAGATGCAAGGCCTTCCATGGAAGAGATCATCTCTTGGATGGATATAGAGACTCTATTGTTGCTGTTCTCCATGATGACTTTGGTCGCTGTAGTCAGCGAGACGGGAATCTTTGATTATTTGGCCGTTGTGGCGTTTAAGGTATATTTAGAAAACTGTTTATAACTGGGGCAATTAATCTGAAATGGTCCAGAAAAAAGATAAGTTGGTCGCTTGACCATATATATGAAAAAAATCTGAAACTTTAAAAATTAATTCATCTTTTCATAAGGTTTAATAATAAATATAAACATTCTTGTGTGTTGCACTGTGTTTGGAATAACAGCCCTTTAAAATGAGAGCAAAATCACATCACGGTAAAACAAATTTAATTACAAATTCTCAGTAAATACAAAACAAAGCATACTATTCATAACAATCATGTCATTTTCTACAAAAGAGACTTTTAAAACTAAGTGATCTTCATACGTTTCTGAAGTTGATATGATGTAACATCTTATTACACCTTCTGTTGGTTGAGGAGAGAATTTGTGAAAACTTCTAGTTCCTTTTATCTGTTTGGATCTCTAAAGTCTATCATAAAGGGTGGGTTTTGAGTTCTGAAACCCCATTTTTTTGCCACTAGGTGTCCATTACAAAAGGAGAACATATCTTCTACATTAACGATTTGGCTATTAAGTGGTCTTTGAAGACTGGCTTTAGCCACTAGTCGCTTCGTTGTCCCCCCTATACCGTCGCATGCGCTTTTTCCATGTGCACATCCAAAAAATGCCATTCTGCATCTAACCCAAAATGGCTTTTATGATACGATAAGTTTGCAAAGTTCTTTTTGTTCTTGTATTGACTTGCTGTACCACCAGAGAAATATATAAGTTTTGATATGCTTGATAGATTTTGTTTTATATAATTAGTTAAATGTTTCTGAAAACAGCTGGCTTCTGGCTTAGCTCATTAGTTAGCCTGTTAGAACAGGCTCGCAACTAAGGGAGCGGTGGGGACAGTCCAGTAGTGGCCAACATTACAATATTGAAAACATCTAAACCTACTGGAACTGTTTGTTTATTAACATTATATTTTTATAGAAGCAGTAATATAACATATTCTTACTGATATTATATGTATATTATTATTTAGAAACATGTGTGTTGTACAATTAAGTAATTATTCTATTATAATTATTTTAAGCTGAATAAAGTTAATAACATTGTAATAAAATGTAATAAATTTAAATAATTGTGCTTTTCCAACTTCAGGGCGGAATTATTGTATTTGTTAGTAAGCGCTGATTAACGTTTTTCCCCATGTTTGAGGGAATGTTCCTCCAAACACGGTGCAATACACAAGAACGTTTTTATTTATATTAGACCTTATAAAAAGGTGAATTAACTTAACTTGTAAACAAGTATTTTCGAATATTTTCATCTCCTTTTCTAGGTTACCGATGGTAAAGTTTGGCCATTAGTAAATACGTTATGTTTCTTCACCGCATTATTTTCCTGTTTCTTGGATAGCGTAACGACAGCTTTGCTCATGACTCCTATTACCATCAGGTGTGTATTAAGTATGAATGCCAAATGCTGAATCGGCAATCATTCAGCCACACAAATGGTTGTAGTTTGCACATAAATTTATCATTCTGTTTTTTTTTAGGCTCTGTGAAGTGATGAAATTGAACCCTGTGCCGGTACTGACCAACATGATAATCTTTTCGAACATTAGAGGCGCCATTACACCAATAGGGGACCCCCCGAATGTAATGATCGCATCCAATGTCAATGTCGTAAACGCGGTAAGTTGTTTTTCCTGTAGGTTTTTTTGTTGTACGTTTTCAGTAATTTGATTTAACAGCTAATTTATCCACGCAAGCGTAAAGAAACAACTTTGAATTGGCAGGACTTTTCATATGTTTCAGGGTGTAGATTTCAGCGTTTTCACACTACACATGAGTATTGGAGTTGTTATGGTTGCCATAGCTATCCATATACAACTGAGGTGTGTGTACAAAAATTCAGATGCCTTAAGATTTTCGGAACCACCTGATGTACTAGGTATGTTTCTTCTTAAGCTTAAACTCCTAAATAAAGATCTAAACTATTTTTTGGAGTGTAACGTCGTAACAATAAAAGAAATCTCAGTTTAACTTTGAATCATTTAAATAATTAAATCTATTATACTGATAATTATGCTGGTAATTAAATAGCGAATAAAAAAGAGCAAAAGTTAAATGTGTAACAAATCGCCAACGACTACCTGTTGAACTGTCAGCCCAATTACAAAATTAAAAGAGAAAACAGTATCTGAAACAACTCTCAAACTCACACACTAGTCAAAAAGTGCATATCCATATCAACATCGAGCCAATATACTGAAAGAAAAACAGGCAGAAACTTGAATTACGTTGAAATGTATAAAATAATGAGAATAATGTAGGATCCAAGCTGCAAGGGCGACATCTAGCGAGCGAAAGCAACGCTTTAGTTTACGATCTGTTGAACATAGATGGCGAAATATGTCATAAAAAGTGTCAAATTAGACAGAAGCTTTTAATTTATAGTTATAGTTTATTCTGAAATCTTTAAATACTTGATTATTACGTCATAAAACAAAATTATAATGTACAGGAGTATCTAAATTATTGGACATTGGTTTTGCCAGCAAATATATACTTTTCCAAGTTTTGTTTCAGGTGATACTTACTCCTAAAAACACTTTTAAACCACGAAAGTGGAGAATACTTAACGCAGTAACGTTATATCAATGAAATATAAAAGAAAAAATAAATATTCTATAGCCCAAATTTTAAATTAAATATTTCTAAAATTTTCTAGAATTGCGAAGAGAAATTGCGGTATGGCGTCGTACGGCGGCCTCTATGGGTAGCTACAGTAACGAAGAGTACCTAGTCAAAGATTCCTTGATCAAAAGAACGTCTAGACTGGAAGGAAAACTCTGTTCCAGGACCAGTCATGTACCTCCAACGCCGCAAGAATTTAAACTTAACCTACAGGATATGGAGAAACAAGTGAGTATAACTGAAACATAATCAATATCCGAAGAACTCATTTAGATATTCTGATTCAGTTTCCAATAAGAGATAAGAGCCTTCTCGTCAAATCAAGCCTAACCATGTGCTTTGTTATCACGATGTTCTTCTTGCATTCTCTGCCACAACTGAGTAAGTTTTTTAATTTTTAAAAATTAATTATCTAGAAATTAAAAGCAATAACAAAATACATTTTAAAACAAACAAAAAATAACTTTTAGTTTAGTTCGAAACAAAGAAAAATTTCAACAATTTGGATTTTGTCTTTGCAGGTATTTTAAAGTTGATAAAAAATGTTAATTAATATTAAACTGTGCAACAACCGGAATTAAATAACAGACCAAGTAGTAAAGTCATTCTAGAGTTTTAATCTACCGTGTATATGTACAGGGTCTATCACGACAAGCGCTCATTAAAAGAATATGGTTACTTCCGGTTTGACCGGAAATTGTCATATCGACATCAATGTAAAATGTTTTTTATTGATATTTATTCTTTATTTACTGAATTGTTTGCTGGTACCTGTTCCATTCTGGACCACGAGTAGTACTATTCTAGATTATTTATAAATTACTTCAATGTTATCTAATTTTTTAAATCCTGTTTTAAAATAATAAGTTGATGGATTTTGACGGCACATGCAAAATGTGAACACAAAAATAACGTGATTTTCTAGTACTTTGGACCTACTCTTTCAAAAGTTTGAAGCGATTAATCACCGAGACATTTTAACGCACGAGCGGTATATTTTTTTATGATTGTCTTTATTAAACACGTATCGACTTGTTAACGATTTGTTCTCCTCACAGGTCGATTAGGAATGGGCTGGACCGCACTCCTAGGCGCTCTTCTTTTGTTAATTCTATCCGGAAGAGACGACATGGACGCCATATTTGCCAAAGTCGAATGGGGAACGTTATTATTCTTCGCGTGTCTCTTCATACTAATGGAGGTACGTTCTGACCAAGAAAATAAAATCCATACATCCATTAAAACATTTTACAATGAATTTGCTTTCTTCAGTTGACATTTTTGCATCCTATCCTCTGATTTCAGGCTCTTTCGCGTCTTGGCTTGATAGATTGGATCGGAAGTCAGACGGAGTTGGTAATAACATCTGTAGACCAAGAGTATAGGTTGGCAGTAGCCATCTTGATCATTCTGTGGGTGTCTGCAGGCGCCTCCGCCTTTGTTGACAATATCCCGCTAACGACTATGATGATAAAGATAACAACCGGTCTGTCGGAGAATAGAGAACTTGATCTACCGTTGCAACCGTTGGTCTGGGCTTTAGCATTCGGAGCTTGTTTAGGAGGTAAAAATGATGCTAAAAACATCCATCTTACTATATTAGAAACTTTGAACGCAAACTGTGTCCGATCCAATCGACCGATGTTGACGGTTCAAACGGTATCGGATGGGAAATTGGCCGGGGAATTCATTCCTGAAAGTCGCGTTGCTCGAAGATTCGCGGTTCGCGAGAAAATCGCGAGAAACCGCGGAAACTATGGTTTTCCACTTTCTGGCCAAACGGTACGCGTTACGGAAAAACCGAGCTCACCGTTGAATTCAGCACATCCCGATGCATAAGCATGACTTAGAACGCTCTATCTCTCAAGAAGTTATAATTGTTTTATCGGTCTAAATTTAGCACTTTCAGATAGAAAAAAATTTAATATTGTAACCGTTGGTGATAGAAAGGTTTACCCACTGCCAAATGGTAGCTCTCGTTGAGTCTATCGAAAATATGTATACTTTTATATGCCTAAGATTTACCATTTTCAAGTTATGTGGTCCATTTCGCTTATTATTGTATTATTTGAAAAACCGTAATTTCAGCACAACTCGGTAACCATTAGAGGCAGAGTTTTCCTATGTAAATTTGTAATCAGCGCACCCATTTTAGTAAGATAGCAAAGGTTTCATGTTGATCCGGGTCCTAGTTTTTCAGATAGCGGTGACACTTCAAAATTATACTTTAAAATAATATGTGATTTCTTAAAAAATTTAAGCCAGTCGGCAAAAACCCAACTACCTTCAATCAAATTAAGGTTGTGGTTCTTGATACAATTCTTGGCGCTGATTACGCCGGTACAATTAGATTTTACTTATTTGGAACGGTTCGGCAGTTATTACGTTCCCAATGATCAAAAATGATGCTAAAAACACCCATTTGACTATATTAGAAACTTTGAACGCAAACTGTGTCCGATCCAATCGACCGATGTTGACGGTTCAAACGGTATCGGATGGGAAATTGGCCGAGGAATTCATTTCTGAAAGTCGCTTAGCTCTAAGATTCGCGGTTCGCGAGAAAACCGCGAGAAACCACGGAAACTATGGTTTTCCGTGTAATGCCCTTGGTACATAATTAACTATTTTTTTATATTTTCACAGGAAATGGAACACTCTTTGGATCGTCTTCGAACATAGTATGTGCTGGTGTGGCTGAGCAACATGGATACAAGTTTTCATTTGTGGGTTTTATGAAGTAAGTAAAAAAAAGCGTTAAGATTTACGTAAAAATTAACGAAAAGATTCTGGCACTTCTTGGAGGAAAATGGATATTAGATTTATCATGTATCATTTCATTTATTACATTAATTAAAATTGTTTTAATTTTTTTCAGGGTTGGTTTTCCCGTTATGATGGTCAGCATGATTATCATTACTATTTATCTGTTGATAGCTCATGTTTTCTTCAAATGGCATTAGTGTTCGGGCTTTTTGTTTTCTCTTATCTCCAGTGATATTTCGCATTTTAAATCTTTTTGTTTATTGGAAAACAATCTTTTTTATAATATTTATGTACAATATTTTCTTTATTTAGTAAATCTGTATCTTGTATGTCTTTATATTGAAAATATATAGTTGTTGACATAGGTCTGTTGTTGTTATTGTCGCAGTCACAAGAAAAATGTATAGTAATTTAAATTCCAGTTGACATTTATGTTTGTTTGTAATCGTACACATCATTATGAGATTATTTATAACAAGCAGTATCGGATCCTGCGTTCTGCGCCGCTCTTTGCAAATGATCCGGAAATGATATGCAAGGAACACAAAGAAAGACCAAAGAAGAATGTACCAATATATTATGAAAGCAACATTCAAATATATAAATGTACAATTTATTCTGGTTTACTCATTTGATGAAAGCCCAAATTGAATTTTTACAATAGCAAATTGCTTGTGGCAGACACCAGATAGACAGACACACACACACACCAGTGATCCCATAAGGTTTGATCACAAACGTTTGTGTTTCTCTTATAGGGTTGACAAAACCTTTAATATATCTAAAATAAAATAATATGGAATGAAAATTTAGTAGAGTACAGCCCTGTATGCAAAACCATGACCTATACGCATAATAATAATAGACATAAAGAAGACAAAAGAGGCAACTAAGCACGTAGGTAATATAGAAATGATGGCCTCTGACAGGAGCATCATTATTATTATTAGAAGTCGTGAACTGTTGCAAAATTACACGTGACTCTATTGCTAAATAATTCATTTTGTTCTCTTTGAAGATGATTGCTGGATATTTTTATTTTTTTGGTTAACGAGTCCCTCCTTACCTACTTACAAAATGCCCATTGCGAAATTCAGCAGTTTTGTTGTTTTGTTTTCATATGTCTAAGTCTTAAGCGAAACCATAGGACAAAGTCGTAAACACCAAACAATTAGTTATGGAAATATTTATTATTCAATTGAAAGTGAAGGTTTTCTTTATTTTTGTATAAGCTGCGCAATTTCGGTATTTGAAATGCTATAGAAGACGATTTTATGTAGAAAGTTATTACAACAGCATACATGTTATAATTGCTGTTAAAAATAGCGTAATTAATTGTTTAACTGTCTTATCAGCATTTATAAAACTTTAACAATACGCGATTTGGACATTAAAACTAGAAAACAGTTACCATTAAATTTTATGATTCATCCTACTTCTGATGTCTGCAGGCTATGCCTGCATCGCCAAGATGGAGGTCGTGGCTTGCAGCAATTGGAAAATATTTATGATTTGGACATATTAAATTTAGGTAATTTTATAATGGCCAACTAGGGGGATAAAGTCATTAAAGAATTAATTAGGGATACTTCTGGTAAGTCAATAATTAGTAAACATAAAGTAATTTTAGAAAAATTTCTGGTGGAAGAATTAGGTAATTATTGAAATAAAACTTCGGTGGAGAGTTTAAAGCGAGAGATTGAGTTAAGAATGAATCGGAAAATGAGAGAGGATTATGTCAGTAACCCAATGCATGGTCAATTTTTAAGAATTGTGGAGGGTGATGGTATTTGAAAGTTTAGACCGTTATATTGGCTCAAGATCAGGCAATACGTACCAGATATCATGAACAGAAGATTATGAAAGTTGCTCATGATGGGAGTTGTAGACTGTGCCATCAGGCTCCGGAACATGTCTACCACTTATTGCCGGCTTGTCCAGTCTTAGCTGAGTCGCATTACATTACTAGGCATGATAGGGTGGGAACATATATACATTACAATCTATGTTCCCAACTAGGTTTAGCAATGGATGTGTCTCGGTGGTATGACCACATCCCATCTCCTGTTGTGAGTAACGATCATATTACCATAGTATGGAACATACCGGTTGTCACTGATAGAATGCTTGATGCTAATAAGCCAGATATCGTTGGTAAAGGATTTCCAGAGGAAGCACGTTCATAGAAATCTCGGTACCTGCTGATGCGAATGTTGTAAGGAAGGAGCTTGAAAAACAACTTAAATATAAGGATCTCTCTATAGAAGTTGGACGTATGTGGGGAATGAAAGTGAACATTGTTCCGGTGATTGTTTTCGTCCTGGGAAATTTAAGAAATTGCAGTTTTGGGAAGCGCGAATATTTTGAGGAGAGTTTTATCATAAAAAAAAACCTAAAACCTTAAAACGTGATACTAGAGGGTATTAAGAGCCAATTTACCATATTATCTCCGTATAAAGTATTACTAATAATAATGGTATTACTTCAAAATGATGGCAAAGTAAACCTTAAAATGTCTAGGTTTACTTTAAAACTTTGGTAATTTGATCATCCTAGAAACTGTAACAGACCTACCTTGTGGTGGTATGGCATAGTGGTAAATTACAACTATACCAGTTATTGGTAGGTACCTAATTTTTGATAAAAACTATTTAACTTAAAATATCTACCTGAAACACGTGAGGAAATACTCAGTTACCCGAGTACAAATATTATTTAACAGCGTCGGAAGTATGCGTAATACACGATAAAACCGTTTTACATTTACCCGTTCAATAATCTCTTTCCGTATTTATGTTAGAAGATCGAGGTTAATTGGCACAAACTATCTGTAACTCCAGTTGGTTTCCTTGTGTGAAATACACTGAATTTAATTGATCTAGATAAATTTGATATATGACGTTATAGAGCAGATATTGATATTGATTATGTTAAGCGTTATTAGTTATAGCATATAAAATCTTATTACAGAAGAATGCGGTTTGCCAAAAGAAGGTTAATCTCACTCAAGGTTTCCCTTAAGATGAATGATCAGATCAACGATTTTAATTAGTGGAACTCAAATTAGGTAAATGTGACGCGTACGTTAACATTTCAGACCGATTTAGTATTTCAAACAGTAAAACGTGCCGTAAAAGATCGAACAGGTCCAACGGATGTAGGGTTTTCCCAAGATCCACAAAGACGAAACATACCAGAAACCAATAAAAAGTTGTTTTTGGTAAAAAAAGATCGGTCAGAATTGGTTGAACGCAGACACACGCGGCTGGGAAAGGTGCAACAGTCCGCTATTGTTGAATACCATTAAACTGTTACTTTACTTTACTTTACTTTACTTTACCTTACCGTACCTTACTTTACTTTATTTTACTTTACTTTACTTTACGTTACTTTACTTTACTTTACGTTACTTTACGTTACTTTACGTTACTTTACGTTACTTTACTTTACTTTACTTTACTTTACTTTACTTTACGTTACTTTACGTTACTTTACGTTACTTTACTTTACTTTACGTTACTTTACTTTACTTTACTTTACTTTACTTTACTTTACTTTACTTTACTTTACTTTACTTTACTTTACTTTACTTTACTTTTTTGTCACAGTAATACAAATTGATATTATGTTATATATTATGTTCATAAGTGTTTGGTGATCGATAAGGCACACCACCAAGTATTCAGATTCGAAAAATCAAAAAATTATTGATATTCCTGACTGTAACTAATTGGAAATAATTACCGGAAGTCTGTTTGCAGACGCAGCATAGCTGATAGTCATATTTTGATATACAATGGGTGCTTTACTTACCACAGCTTGTATTTTATCGGCAGTGTAAACAAGAATTCTTACCTGAAACAAAAAGAATATTGGTAATCGATATATTTAAGTGTTTACAGAGAGGGATATTTTTTTTTTTCGATTTATAAATGCACATTGGTTACCATAAATGTGATTACTACTTGCTTTATTAATAAGATATTAAATAATAAGAATGTTTCTTGTGTCATGGTCACTAAGGTCGACATTATAAATTAGCAATTATTCACAAATTCTTATATTTAGTCTTGACATTTCTATAGCCTTCATGCTAGATTATAGTAATATCCACCCTTGAAAATGCAAATAATTCAAACAAAAATATTATTTTAATAAGAATATCGGAAGTACTGTTTATCTATCTCAATATTAAATTACTGTTTTAGTGTTAATAACTGTCAAAAACGGTAAGATATGTTACGTTTTTACTTTATCATACGCAGTAAGATAAAGTATTGTAATCATGCCGAAAAAAAAAATTGAGATAATAGCGGAAATAGGTCTTTTTGGGTCCCCTGAACATTTTTGACCAAGGTACAAAAAAATGTCTGTGTGTGTGTGTGTGTGTGTCTGTGCGTATGTATGTCTGTGTGTAAACGATTTTTGTGACGACGATTCCGGAGAAACTACTAAAGGTATCGGGACGACAGTTCATATTTAGAAGTTTTGTTACCAAACTTAGAGCTGAAAAGCTTTTGGTTGAAAGGGGTCCAAAGGAACTGGTAGTTTATTCTAAGCCTTTTTGAAAGATTATGCAAATGAGCCGCCATTTCTGTAATTTCGACAAAATAGTTAAATAATAAATTAAAGTAGAGGAAATTTTGAATAATTTATGCCTATGATATTTTTTGGTAAAATTAATAGTTTAGCTTTAAGAGCAAATTCTATTTGATCGAGATCGGTCGCATCTGCATTGATATGAAACTTCAAAGTAGCCTGGATTTGACAAATATTTTTTTGTGCTGTCACCACAGAAATGTCTATGGCTGTCACACTCGAAAACAGCTGATTTCATCAGAGGTTGGAGAACCGCTATGGAACGTTGCCGCTCTACTGCGGCAAAGTAGAAAATACAAAATTCAAATAAAATAAGATCGCCAATTTGATTGTTTGTTGATAAGAAATATCAACCCGTTGTTATCTAATTGTAAAAACGATAATTGAGAAAATTGTAAATAAAGTATAGCGATGAGTATAGTTACGTTTTAGTATGTTGGTACGGATGTGACATCTACAGTGTCATGAACGAATATAAATCTGTCAGAATTTGATTTAGCTTTTTAAACTTGACGTTTCGTAGAAGTGGTATCAACCTAACATTTCCTATCCAGAAATATAACCATTTTTAATTTTTTGTAAGTACGTATTTCTCAAAAACCAACACAAAAAACGTTGATGTCACTCCTGCCGAAAACTACATAGCGCGACTCGCTCACATGCGACGGCGACGCTTCGCCTTCGGTGACGCGCCGCATCACCGGTCGCCGTACTATTCGGTACTTTCGGCACTTGTGACATAAATAACTATTATTCTAATGACGTAGTGTAGGTAGTGTCAAGTGCTGATGCTTTGACAATACCTACGATTTATCTCAATAAAATAGATTCTCATGCAGCTAAACTATTGATTTTATATATTGTATGATAAAGTCATGTGCCTGGCCACATCAGATTTTTTTTGTATATACAGGATGAGTTACTAGAGTCGCGTGAGTCAATACAGCATTTATCTTAAGAGACAGAAAGAATTTTATTATAAAACACAAGTCGTTAGGCCCATCATTTTCTATAACGGAGTAGATCACGTAAGATAAATACAGTCACTTTTGACCACCGCTACTCCAGTGACTCACCCTGTATAATTAGATCTTTTGTTGGCGTGTCTATATACCATTTTCTTTCATAATAAAAACCACGTAAGCACGCTAATTGGGCAATACATTTATGTTAAGTGGATGCAAATATACGCGAATAAAAACAAGAACAAAAAGTAACGCGGGCACTAATGGGTCTTTTTATGGCGATTTTTACGTCAATCAACTAAAGGATCGTCGTTTGCTATTTTCGAGTTTATCTATAGTTTTAGTAAATTATAGTGAATAAATTTCGGTCTCATCGAAAATACAAAATTGAGGTAATTCCGAATTGAAAAAGAATGTAGTTCGGAAAGGATTGACGTCAGGAAGTTGTGCGTCAGAACAAATGCGGATTTAATCTAGAAGCTACTGCCTAATTATTATAATTTTATTCCAAAAGGACTAGTAGGTATGAAATTGTCACAAAAACTTAACCTTTAGCAAAGTATCACATAATATTACCTAATACTCAGTATAGTATACCTACAGTATACCAAGTAATAGGTGAGTAATCAATTTCAAGTATATACTATAAAATTGCCAAATTACTTTCTTTTTACATTTTGACTTCGCTTTATTTGAAAACCTTATGTAGTAGGAATCTCAACATTGAAAATAAAGAAATAAAAATACGACAATCCTTTTATCTAGTATTGAGTCATCGCATTTCGAAATAGTTATATCCGAATTATTTGACATTAGCAAAGATTCATGAATAAATAGTCGATCTACTAACATAAATTACAAATCTTGATATAACGGCCCACAATAAATGATTAATTTACGTAAACATATCAAAGCGTATTACTTCACTACTCATACATAATAACGCAGCATTTCACATTGTAATCGATAGTTTACACTATTATTTAGCAATAATACATAAGAAGTATGCATACATTTGCATAAATTTTTCATCGAGCGCACTTCGGCTGCGAGCTTACTTTAGCCACAGAAAGCAACATTTGAGAACCCATGGGACATCTGTTGGTAATACAGACGTTCTTCATTAACAATTAACTTGTGATTGAAAATAAAGTATCTTGTCGTACTTCCGCTTTTTTAACACAATAACCGCGTCGTTAACTGTACAAATGGAAAGTAAAGTGCAAATAATGAGGCGTAATCATTGCATAGTTACTCACTTTTACCAATCATTAATTAACTATCGATTTTCTTTTAGCGAAACAAGATTTTTTCGCACAAAAAGTGTATCTAGATCTCTGTGGTTGTGTTGCAAATCCTCAATAGTAGGCACAGGACCGGTTTGCGGTTTTGCAGACATCGGGCGTAATTTGTTTGTGGGTGCCCAAATTATTTTGTACCATATCTTTATGATTTTGTTATTAGCAAAAAATGAAATATCATTGAAATATGAAAATATGCATTTGTTGTCCATTTTGTCCTCCAAGTGAATTCGACTGCTATCACAGAGAGAAATTTTTGTTTGATTCAAATAAATATGCATTGACTCAAAGAAATTTGTTGTTTCAATAGAGGCAAAGAAATATTTATTTGCGGATAAAAACGCATTTATTTGAAATATTTGTTTGGTAGAAAGAACATTGATTTGCGTCAAACAACTTATTTTTCCAGTTAAAAAGTTTGCAATTTGTGTATTATAAGAAATGAGATTTATTTACTTCAAATAATTATGATTGTGTTCGAGTGAAAGAATTACATTTTTTTAAATTAACAAAATTGTTGGTCGTGTTAAAATGCTTAAAATTATTAATTTGTTGAAGGAATTAATAGACAAGAATTTTTCGGAAGACTCGCCATGTGTCACCTCCTTTTTGGGATGTCGCACATCCTCGACCAGTGCTTGGTCTTCCCAACCCAACATATAGTCAAGGTTAAATTAGTAAAGTGTTCTCTGATTTGTAATCGCAACTTGAACCTGCAGGCACTGTACTCTATAAGTTCTATACTGTCGATCACGCGGCTTTATACTCTCTATATGTACGAAGTGCGAGGAGAGAGTTTACAGCGCCATCTAACAATACAGTTGGATGACATTAAAAATATATTTATTTGAATCAAAATATGATTTCTTTGGTGGAAGTAAACCTATTTTAAAGCCAAAACAAAAATATTACTTTGAAGGAAATAAATATCTTCTTGTGTACAAATATATTTATTTGAATCAAAATATGATTTCTTTGGCGGAAGTAAACCTATTTTTAAGCCAAAGACAAAATATTACTTTAAGCGAAATAAATCTCTCCTTATATACAAATTTATATGTTAGAATCAAAATTATATTTCATTGGTGTAAAGAATCGTTTTTTAAAAATCAAAACTAAAATATTACTTTAAAGGAAAGTAATTTTTGTTTGTATCCATATATATTTATTCCACTTAAATAAATATTTCAAATAAATTAATCTCTGCAAGCAAATAAACTAAAGTATTCAATGAAGTAAATATTGTTGACGTCAAAGAAATATGTTTTGACCCAAAAGAATAAATTCAAACAAATACATTTCTTTGAAACAAGAAATCTTTTCTCTCTGTGTACAAAACAAACATATTCTTTTGTTTTTAATAAAAAAACTGTTTTAATTTGAATTATTTTATTCCATACTTAAGCTACCACTCTGTTCCACAGTTCCGCAAGTATAGTATTAAGTATATTCGTTTTATATATATAAAAATTGAACAAATACAAGGCCATTCAGTATACACTGCAGCCAAATATGCAACAGATAAATCTTTTAATTGGCAATTTGATTGACCGCCCTTGAATAAATCTGGTTATTTATCAACAGTTTTTGTCACACAAAAATGTATAAGGTGTATCAAGTAAAAACTATTAACCTTGCATTGAACGAATTCATGTTATGGTATATTCACAATTGAGTGTTTAAATCTAGCAAAAACTGACCCTGACATTGAATTCTGGGATATTTTGATGAAACAACATTGCAGTACCTCAATAACTTATATAATATTACTTAAGTCATAGAAAAACAGGTTAGACTATTGTTAAAAAGGCCAAAATAAGATAATACTCAACGTATTGCAAGGTAATGTTGTCGTAAGTAATGTTCTCCCGCTATTTAAGTAATATTTAGTCATTCAACCATTTCGATTTTTGTTTGACAAAATCATTTTACTCGTAGTCTCATATATTTTGAAAAGTAAAATCTGGCAACCCTCTTGTTTCATTCTTCATGTATTTATGGGTCAGTGACCATTGTGCTTCTATATTAGTATATTGAAAGAAAAAACTCAATGCAAACCGGAAGTCTGTCAGCGACACTGGCTATTTTAGTTGCTTATGTTGGGATGTCAATTTTTTTCTGAAAACTTGTCAATTTATGCAGATAATCCTTCTGTACATGGAGGCACAGTCCTCCTGTACATGGAGGTACAGTTAAACCACATAATAAGCGCGCCCTTGAATGAAAATGCACTCCAATAAATAGCAATAAATATGCTGAGGTGCACAGCAGAGTACTGAAGTAACCCTGGCATTGATTGAAATACAACAACTTAATTTGTTATTGGATTTTTGATATGTCTGGGTTCCTGTTCAAATGCCTAAGGCAATCTATTTGTAAGTGACTTCCTTCCACAGTTGCTTATGTCTGATGGCAATACGACCTATCTTTCGTTTCTTTGTTTTGCTTATATTTCAAACAGCAATAACTTTTTAAGAATTCTAGTGCATATAAAAAGTGTTACTCATAATACTGACACTCGTATATTTATTGAAAACAGTTTCGATACAAGAAATGAATAATAATATGCGCATATTCTATTCATTTAAAGACATAATGGTAAATTTTAATAAATGCCTTATCTAATAATGAAATTCCTCCATTTTCATTAGTATATATAATTGGTTTAAATAAAATCTCTGAGATTCTCCAATGAAATTTATGAACTGAAAGGTCGAAACCAGGTACCATAAGATAATATATTAAATAAAATAATAATAATAATAAATAATAAAAATTTTCATGAATCCCGGGATTCATGAAAAAAACCCAAAAATTGGCGTATCAAAACGCCTGGAATGCCAAAAGTTACCAGATCTAATCAATAAGAAAGGCAGTAAGAAACGCCTAAAATATACTTGATTGGACAATATTTTTTACCCTGAAACTTTATCGACGTTTTCAAATTTTACCTTACAAGTAGAAAACCAAAATTATCGGTTTAAAAGGTGTCAAAGTGTGCGTATTGACATCAATAATAAACAAAATTTAAACTCCATTAAGATAATAACTTGCTCTTCCATCTTCAATTTACTCAAAGTTCTTGTAGAATGTTTCAAGAATAGTCACGGCAAAAGAAATTATTTGATCGAGCCAAATTTTCCATTTATTAAATTAAAGCCAATAAATATTTTGATGATTTTTTGTTTACTTCTTTAAGATAAAATTGGATAACTTTAGAATTCAAACGTCATAGATGTTTATTATTCAAATAGACTAACTGTTTGCATTTTAAATAAAACGATTATTGTTTACACAATATAATAACTTGTATACCCAGTTCTAAATGCGTCTTCAAGTAAACCGTTATTTATTGTTGAAAATTGATGAAATATTCAGTGAAACTTCTTAGAATATTAAATATTCAATTTCTTGTCATGAACAAAATGAATATTACTTCTACGTCTTTCGGTTATGTCAAATATAGTTCACATAGCCCAACCCATATTATAAAATTGATTTTCTACAGTGTAGTAATTACATACTTTCCAATTTTTATGCATAGTAATTAAGATTTGATCCCTCGGCAATAACTGGTGTAGCCTCAGAACGTTGTGGGGTTCCCAAAAACCAGACCATTTATTAAAATCGGTTAAACATAGTTTTTAGGATAAGTTTTATGGCTAACTTCCCCAAGGTAACGCTTTCTCTTATTAGTAAATTACCAAATTTGTCCGTTATGTATCTTCCGCAAGGTCCAACTCTGGGTCCAATGTAACGGAATCACATAACAACAAAGCAAGTGTTGCGTGACCATAACGAAAGAGAAAGAGGCACTCTGCCGCCCATGGCTTGCACAGATATTGGCGAGGAAGTGTACCACCAGACCGACCAAAAGTAGGTACATTCACAAATTTCGTGTGCGTGTCCGCGCCAATGACGTAACCGTCTTCTTTCACCGGATTGTCTGCCTGCATTCAAGCCGCGAAAAACGTAACTTTTCGGATATATTATATATATTTCGGATACAAGCTCTCTGCCCGATATTAAAGCCTCTGGCAATTATGTAACGCCTGACTTTTGCGTGTTGATTAAACACCGATTTCTACTCTTTATCTCTGGATTCTTCGTGTTGTTGGCATTACATTGTTTAAGAAAGCGGTGTCGTGTTTGCATTTCCTAGAGTGAGGTAGATCGTGTAAGGAAAACACGAGAAAAAGGTAAATAAACGTCGCGCTGGAGGCGTTTGTTTTAGTTTGAATTATCGTGCACTGTCAATAACTGTTACCAACTGGCCAGAATTGTACAGATTTATTGGTTAGATTTCGCGTTTATTAACATAAAATATAGTAATGTAGATTTAATAATAATGATATTTATTTAGTTAAAAGAAACTAATAATCACAATAAATTTAGTTTCCTTAGTAATAAACTTATCAACTACTTAAAATTAGCCAATACATGAACCCGACATGATGTTTTAAAAAGACTTAGCGAACTACTGTTTTTTATATCACTTGGCAGGGTATTAAACATCTTCAGTGCTTTATAATAAAATGAATTTTGTGTGCTGCTTTTTATATATTTTGGTAATCTGAAGTGGTCCTTTTGCCGAGTATTGTATTCATGCTGCTGACTATTGTATGTTAAATAATTACTCGTATAATTTGGGAGTTTATTATTTATGCATTTATATACCAACGTGAGTGCCTGATATACCGTTCCTTGTTTAACATTCAAAAAATTTAATTTACTCAGCATGGACTCGACACTGGTTAACCTGGAGCTTTGTAATAAAATTCTGAGTGCTCGATTTTGTTGTACTTGAATCTTATTAATGTCTTTGTCTGTACACAAAAATATTATACTGCTGCAATGGTAAAAATATGGTTTTATAATCGTATGGTACAAAGATATTCTAACTTTTAATGTAAGTTTATTAGATATTCTACCTAAGTAGCTAATCTTTCGACTCACCTTTTTAACTATATATTCCATATTACTCGTAAATTTCAAACTACTATCTAAAATGACACCTAGATATTTAAATTCGACCACTATCTCAACAACTGTGTTATCGATAACTATGTCTGGTGTAGGGTTTACCGAATTTCGATTTCCCAATACCATAGCTTTTGTTTTCAATACATTCAAACATAATTTATTTTCTTTATACCAATTTGATATCGATACTAGTTCGGAGTTTAATGTCGCGATTACATCAGGTAAGTTATCTCCTGCAATTGATATTAGTGCATCGTCTGCAAATAGGTGCATATCACAAGCTTTAACTTGTGAAGCAACATCGTTTATGTACAAATTAAATAGAACTGGTCCAAGAACAGAACCTTGTGGTACCCCTAATTGTTGTAAAAGTAGTAAATTATAATTAAACGGAATGCAGCTATACCTTAAACATGTGACAAGTATTTAGAAAACTGTAGATGTTGTGATAATTCTCAATTCCCCTTTGTGATAACATAATGTATCACGAGAAAAACCACCTGTGGAATGAAAACAGGTTTCTTTTATAACGAAGCGTTCAAATTCTTCTGTTTTATTAACAAATATTCTCTCCAAGCATTAGATAATAATGTTACAGAAGAACACTTACTTTTCACTTTATTTGGGTGTTTCAGGCCAGAATAATGATTGTTTTAATGGAGATGGCATGCCGTCAACTGTTTATCCAAAGGTGGTGTATAAATGCCAAAATCTTTACTCTCTGCTGCTAGTATAATATAATTAGGGAATATTGATGTCCATAATTCCGACACGACTGTCTGAATTTGGACAAAACACGTACAATTAATTGTAATATAGCAAACAATGTAACATATGTTATTTTCTTGTGTAAAGACAGCAACCGAGCCATATGTATTATACCAATTAAAATTTATATTACAGTATTGACAGTAAAACCTCAATTCCAAAATAAAACATACAATCGCAAATCGGAGCTACGTACATACAATCTATTTATGCGTTGCATTTTTAATTTCCCGTTCCAGTTTTATTAAATTCAACAAAAACCACTTTCTCTGCGGATAGTGGAAATTTATCAGTGTATATTTTCACTTTCGTTAAAAAGCAACAAAATATTGGATAATCATGTATTAAGTACACACTATAGAACCGATATTTATGTAAGGTGTTTTATAACATCCGGCAATAGGCGATAAACACCATCAAAAATGTGATCGAGTAGTATCCACAATTATACTGGTCAATTAATAAAATTCTATGAAATATCGCCAATAGTGCTTGATACATATTAAATTACAGGCGGGTTCATATATCCAGAGGTTCTTTAAGAATTTACAAGAAACTTAACTTATACAACAAGCAGTGTAACATAAATAGGAAAACCCATCGAATTTTATATAACAGAAATTCATTCTGCTTCCTGGTTGTCGCTGCAAAGTAGACTTCACGGTACGTTCCAATACAGAAAAAGTAACATATTTACTTTGGTACAATACAGCATTGCTTAAACTGGTAATGGTTGATACTATAGATCATTTTATGGCTGATTATTTACTCATTTTTTAACAGTTTTGCGCTCTAGAAGTTGTAGGTGCAACATATATTATTGCGTTTTTCGGCCGTGCCGAAAAAAAATTATAAACAACGTAAAATCTAAGTTTCAAAAATCCTCCTGAACAAACTAAAATAGATAGAGGGCTGTACTTTTTAGAATTAATTACCCAATGTATCTGATCTATAAACGTGTATAATAATAATTTGTATCCCAACTACTCTGCTCGTAATCGCACATGAAGTGAAATAATAACATTCAACCACCTATAAACAACGTAAAATCTAAGTTTCAAAAATCCTCCTCAACAAACTAAAATAGATAGAGGGCTGTACTTTTTAGAATTAATTACCCACTGTATCTGATCTATAAATGTGTATAATAATAATTTGTATCCCAACTACTCTGCTCGTAATCGCACATGACGCGAAATAATAACATTCAACCACCGATAAACAACGTAAAATCTAAGTTTCAAAAATCCTCCTGAACAAACTAAAATAGATAGAGGGCAGTACTTTTTAGAAATAATTACCCAATGTATCTGATCTATAAACGTGTATAATAATAATTTGTATCCCAACTACTTTGCTCGTAATCGCACATGACGCGAAATAATAACATTCAACCACCGATAAACAACGTAAAATCTAAGTTTCAAAAATCCTCCTGAACAAACTAAAATAGATAGAGGGCTGTACTTTTTAGAATTAATTACCCAATGTATCTGATCTATAAACGTGTATAATAATAATTTGTATCCCAACTACTCTGCTCGTAATCGCACATGAAGCGAAATAATAGCATTAAACCACCGATAAACAACGTAAAATCTAAGTTTCAAAAATCCTCCTGAACAAACTAAAATAGATAGAGGGCTGTACCTTTTAGAATTAATTACCCAATGTATCTGACCCATAAACGTGTATAATAATAATTTGTATCCCAACTACTGTGCTCGTAATCGCACATGAAGCGAAATAATAGCATTAAACCACCGATAAACAACGTAAAATCTAAGTTTCAAAAATCCTCCTGAACAAACTAAAATAGATAGAGGGCTGTACTTTTTAGAATTAGTTACCCAATGTATCTGACCCATAAACGTGTATAATAATAATTTGTATCCCAACTACTGTGCTCGTAATCGCACATGAAGCGAAATAATAGCATTAAACCACCGATAAACAACGTAAAATCTAAGTTTCAAAAATCCTCCTGAACAAACTAAAATAGATAGAGGGCTGTCCTATTTAGAATTAATTACCCAATGTATCTGATCTATAAACGTGTATAATAATAATTTGTATCGCAACTACTCTGCTCGTAATCGCACATGAAGCGAAATAATAACATTCAACCACCGATAAACAACGTAAAATCGAAGTTTCAAAAATCCTCCTGAACAAACTAAAATAGTTAGAGGGCTGTACTTTTTAGAATTAATTACCCAATGTATCTGACCCATAAACGTGTATAATAATAATTTGTATCCCAACTACTGTGCTCGTAATCGCACATGAAGCGAAATAATAGCATTAAACCACCGATAAACAACGTAAAATCTAAGTTTCAAAAATCCTCCTGAACAAACTAAAATAGATAGAGGGATGTACTTTTTAGAATTAATTACCCAATGTATCTGACCCATAAACGTGTATAATAATAATTTGTATCCCAACTACTTTGCTCGTAATCGCACACGAAGCGAAATAATAACATTCAACCACCGATAAACAACGTAAAATCTAAGTTTCAAAAATCCTCCTGAACAAACTAAAATAGATAGAGGGCTGTACTTTTTAGAATTAATTACCCAATGTATCTGATCTATAAACGTGTATAATAATAATTTGTATCCCAACTACTTTGCTCGTAATCGAACATGAAGCGAAATAATAACATTCAACCACCGATAAACAACGTAAAATCTAAGTTTCAAAAATCCTCCTGAACAAACTAAAATAGATAGAGGGCTGTACTTTTTAGAATTAATTACCCAATGTATCTGACCCATAAACGTGTATAATAATAATTTGTATCCCAACTACTGTGCTCGTAATCGCACATGAAGCGAAATAATAGCATTAAACCACCGATAAATAACGTAAAATCTAAGTTTCAAAAATCCTCCTGAACAAACTAAAATAGATAGAGGGCTGTACTTTTTAGAATTAATTACCCAATGTATCTGATCTATAAACGTGTATAATAATAATTTGTATCCCAACTACTTTGCTCGTAATCGCACATGAAGCGAAATAATAACATTCAACCACCGATAAACAACGTAAAATCTAAGTTTCAAAAATCCTCCTGAACAAACTAAAATAGATAGAGGGCTGTACTTTTTAGAATTAATTACCCAATGTATCTGACCCATAAACGTGTATAATAATAATTTGTATCCCAACTACTGTGCTCGTAATCGCACATGAAGCGAAATAATAGCATTATTACACCGATAAACAACGTAAAATCTAAGTTTCAAAAATCCTCCTGAACAAACTAAAATAGATAGAGGGCTGTACTTTTTAGAATTTATTACCCAATGTATCTGATCTATAAACGTGTATAATAATAATTTGTATCCCAACTACTTTGCTCGTAATCGCACATGAAGCGAAATAATAACATTCAACCACCGATAAACAACGTAAAATCGAAGTTTCAAAAATCCTCCTGAACAAACTAAAATAGTTAGAGGGCTGTACTTTTTAGAATTAATTACCCAATGTATCTGACCCATAAACGTGTATAATAATAATTTGTATCCCAACTACTGTGCTCGTAATCGCACATGAAGCGAAATAATAGCATTAAACCACCGATAAACAACGTAAAATCTAAGTTTCAAAAATCCTCCTGAACAAACTAAAATAGATAGAGGGCTGTACTTTTTAGAATTAGTTACCCAATGTATCTGACCCATAAACGTGTATAATAATAATTTGTATCCCAACTACTGTGCTCGTAATCGCACATGAAGCGAAATAATAGCATTAAACCACCGATAAACAACGTAAAATCTAAGTTTCAAAAATCCTCCTGAACAAACTAAAATAGATAGAGGGCTGTACTTTTTAGAATTAATTATCCAATGTATCTGACCCATAAACGTGTATAATAATAATTTGTATCCCAACTACTGTGCTCGTAATCGCACATGAAGCGAAATAATAACATTCAACCACCGATAAACAACGTAAAATCTGAGTTTCAAAAATCCTCCTGAACAAACTAAAATAGATAGAGGGCTGTCCTTTTTAGAATTAATTACCCAATGTATCTGATCTATAAACGTGTATAATAATAATTTGTATCGCAACTACTCTGGTCGTAATCGCACATGAAGCGAAATAATAACATTCAACCACCGATAAACAACGTAAAATCGAAGTTTCAAAAATCCTCCTGAACAAACTAAAATAGTTAGAGGGCTGTACTTTTTAGAATTAATTACCCAATGTATCTGACCCATAAACGTGTATAATAATAATTTGTATCCCAACTACTGTGCTCGTAATCGCACATGAAGCGAAATAATAGCATTAAACCACCGATAAACAACGTAAAATCTAAGTTTCAAAAATCCTCCTGAACAAACTAAAATAGATAGAGGGCTGTACTTTTTAGAATTAATTACCCAATGTATCTGACCCATAAACGTGTATAATAATAATTTGTATCCCAACTACTTTGCTCGTAATCGCACACGAAGCGAAATAATAACATTCAACCACCGATAAACAACGTAAAATCTAAGTTTCAAAAATCCTCCTGAACAAACTAAAATAGATAGAGGGCTGTACTTTTTAGAATTAATTACCCAATGTATCTGATCTATAAACGTGTATAATAATAATTTGTATCCCAACTACTTTGCTCGTAATCGAACATGAAGCGAAATAATAACATTCAACCACCGATAAACAACGTAAAATCTAAGTTTCAAAAATCCTCCTGAACAAACTAAAATAGATAGAGGGCTGTACTTTTTAGAATTAATTACCCAATGTATCTGACCCATAAACGTGTATAATAATAATTTGTATCCCAACTACTGTGCTCGTAATCGCACATGAAGCGAAATAATAGCATTAAACCACCGATAAATAACGTAAAATCTAAGTTTCAAAAATCCTCCTGAACAAACTAAAATAGATAGAGGGCTGTACTTTTTAGAATTAATTACCCAATGTATCTGATCTATAAACGTGTATAATAATAATTTGTATCCCAACTACTTTGCTCGTAATCGCACATGAAGCGAAATAATAACATTCAACCACCGATAAACAACGTAAAATCTAAGTTTCAAAAATCCTCCTGAACAAACTAAAATAGATAGAGGGCTGTACTTTTTAGAATTAATTACCCAATGTATCTGACCCATAAACGTGTATAATAATAATTTGTATCCCAACTACTGTGCTCGTAATCGCACATGAAGCGAAATAATAGCATTATTACACCGATAAACAACGTAAAATCTAAGTTTCAAAAATCCTCCTGAACAAACTAAAATAGATAGAGGGCTGTACTTTTTAGAATTTATTACCCAATGTATCTGATCTATAAACGTGTATAATAATAATTTGTATCCCAACTACTTTGCTCGTAATCGCACATGAAGCGAAATAATAACATTCAACCACCGATAAACAACGTAAAATCGAAGTTTCAAAAATCCTCCTGAACAAACTAAAATAGTTAGAGGGCTGTACTTTTTAGAATTAATTACCCAATGTATCTGACCCATAAACGTGTATAATAATAATTTGTATCCCAACTACTGTGCTCGTAATCGCACATGAAGCGAAATAATAGCATTAAACCACCGATAAACAACGTAAAATCTAAGTTTCAAAAATCCTCCTGAACAAACTAAAATAGATAGAGGGCTGTACTTTTTAGAATTAGTTACCCAATGTATCTGACCCATAAACGTGTATAATAATAATTTGTATCCCAACTACTGTGCTCGTAATCGCACATGAAGCGAAATAATAGCATTAAACCACCGATAAACAACGTAAAATCTAAGTTTCAAAAATCCTCCTGAACAAACTAAAATAGATAGAGGGCTGTACTTTTTAGAATTAATTATCCAATGTATCTGACCCATAAACGTGTATAATAATAATTTGTATCCCAACTACTGTGCTCGTAATCGCACATGAAGCGAAATAATAACATTCAACCACCGATAAACAACGTAAAATCTGAGTTTCAAAAATCCTCCTGAACAAACTAAAATAGATAGAGGGCTGTCCTTTTTAGAATTAATTACCCAATGTATCTGATCTATAAACGTGTATAATAATAATTTGTATCGCAACTACTCTGGTCGTAATCGCACATGAAGCGAAATAATAACATTCAACCACCGATAAACAACGTAAAATCGAAGTTTCAAAAATCCTCCTGAACAAACTAAAATAGTTAGAGGGCTGTACTTTTTAGAATTAATTACCCAATGTATCTGACCCATAAACGTGTATAATAATAATTTGTATCCCAACTACTGTGCTCGTAATCGCACATGAAGCGAAATAATAGCATTAAACCACCGATAAACAACGTAAAATCTAAGTTTCAAAAATCCTCCTGAACAAACTAAAATAGATAGAGGGCTGTACTTTTTAGAATTAATTACCCAATGTATCTGACCCATAAACGTGTATAATAATAATTTGTATCCCAACTACTCTGCTCGTAATCGCACATGAAGCGAAATAATAGCATTAAACCACCGATAAACAACGTAAAATCTAAGTTTCAAAAATCCTCCTGAACAAACTAAAATAGATAGAGGGCTGTACCTTTTAGAATTAATTACCCAATGTATCTGACCCATAAACGTGTATAATAATAATTTGTATCCCAACTACTGTGCTCGTAATCGCACATGAAGCGAAATAATAGCATTAAACCACCGATAAACAACGTAAAATCTAAGTTTCAAAAATCCTCCTGAACAAACTAAAATAGATAGAGGGCTGTACTTTTTAGAATTAGTTACCCAATGTATCTGACCCATAAACGTGTATAATAATAATTTGTATCCCAACTACTGTGCTCGTAATCGCACATGAAGCGAAATAATAGCATTAAACCACCGATAAACAACGTAAAATCTAAGTTTCAAAAATCCTCCTGAACAAACTAAAATAGATAGAGGGCTATCCTATTTAGAATTAATTACCCAATGTATCTGATCTATAAACGTGTATAATAATAATTTGTATCGCAACTACTCTGCTCGTAATCGCACATGAAGCGAAATAATAACATTCAACCACCGATAAACAACGTAAAATCGAAGTTTCAAAAATCCTCCTGAACAAACTAAAATAGTTAGAGGGCTGTACTTTTTAGAATTAATTACCCAATGTATCTGACCCATAAACGTGTATAATAATAATTTGTATCCCAACTACTGTGCTCGTAATCGCACATGAAGCGAAATAATAGCATTAAACCACCGATAAACAACGTAAAATCTAAGTTTCAAAAATCCTCCTGAACAAACTAAAATAGATAGAGGGCTGTACTTTTTAGAATTAATTACCCAATGTATCTGACCCATAAACGTGTATAATAATAATTTGTATCCCAACTACTTTGCTCGTAATCGCACACGAAGCGAAATAATAACATTCAACCACCGATAAACAACGTAAAATCTAAGTTTCAAAAATCCTCCTGAACAAACTAAAATAGATAGAGGGCTGTACTTTTTAGAATTAATTACCCAATGTATCTGATCTATAAACGTGTATAATAATAATTTGTATCCCAACTACTTTGCTCGTAATCGAACATGAAGCGAAATAATAACATTCAACCACCGATAAACAACGTAAAATCTAAGTTTCAAAAATCCTCCTGAACAAACTAAAATAGATAGAGGGCTGTACTTTTTAGAATTAATTACCCAATGTATCTGACCCATAAACGTGTATAATAATAATTTGTATCCCAACTACTGTGCTCGTAATCGCACATGAAGCGAAATAATAGCATTAAACCACCGATAAATAACGTAAAATCTAAGTTTCAAAAATCCTCCTGAACAAACTAAAATAGATAGAGGGCTGTACTTTTTAGAATTAATTACCCAATGTATCTGATCTATAAACGTGTATAATAATAATTTGTATCGCAACTACTCTGCTCGTAATCGCACATGAAGCGAAATAATAACATTCAACCACCGATAAACAACGTAAAATCGAAGTTTCAAAAATCCTCCTGAACAAACTAAAATAGTTAGAGGGCTGTACTTTTTAGAATTAATTACCCAATGTATCTGACCCATAAACGTGTATAATAATAATTTGTATCCCAACTACTGTGCTCGTAATCGCACATGAAGCGAAATAATAGCATTAAACCACCGATAAACAACGTAAAATCTAAGTTTCAAAAATCCTCCTGAACAAACTAAAATAGATAGAGGGCTGTACTTTTTAGAATTAATTACCCAATGTATCTGACCCATAAACGTGTATAATAATAATTTGTATCCCAACTACTCTGCTCGTAATCGCACATGAAGCGAAATAATAGCATTAAACCACCGATAAACAACGTAAAATCTAAGTTTCAAAAATCCTCCTGAACAAACTAAAATAGATAGAGGGCTGTACTTTTTAGAATTAATTACCCAATGTATCTGATCTATAAACGTGTATAATAATAATTTGTATCCCAACTACTTTGCTCGTAATCGAACATGAAGCGAAATAATAACATTCAACCACCGATAAACAACGTAAAATCTAAGTTTCAAAAATCCTCCTGAACAAACTAAAATAGATAGAGGGCTGTACTTTTTAGAATTAATTACCCAATGTATCTGACCCATAAACGTGTATAATAATAATTTGTATCCCAACTACTGTGCTCGTAATCGCACATGAAGCGAAATAATAGCATTAAACCACCGATAAATAACGTAAAATCTAAGTTTCAAAAATCCTCCTGAACAAACTAAAATAGATAGAGGGCTGTACTTTTTAGAATTAATTACCCAATGTATCTGATCTATAAACGTGTATAATAATAATTTGTATCCCAACTACTTTGCTCGTAATCGCACATGAAGCGAAATAATAACATTCAACCACCGATAAACAACGTAAAATCTAAGTTTCAAAAATCCTCCTGAACAAACTAAAATAGATAGAGGGCTGTACTTTTTAGAATTAATTACCCAATGTAGCTGACCCATAAACGTGTATAATAATAATTTGTATCCCAACTACTGTGCTCGTAATCGCACATGAAGCGAAATAATAGCATTAACCACCGATAAATAACGTAAAATCTAAGTTTCAAAAATCCTCCTGAACAAACTAAAATAGATAGAGGGCTGTACTTTTTAGAATTAA